>JAOXNH010000060.1:23830123-23844696 GCA_028566575.1 Bartramia longicauda | reverse complement strand
CCCAGGCCGCTGGGCCCTGCCAGGGGCTGGGCCGGGCCGAGCCGGGGCGGGCAGGGCCGGGCAGGCTGCCCCCGCCTGCCCCCGCGCTGGGCACCATCACCAGAGGCCCCGGGGATCGGGCTGGGACGTGGGTGCTGCCTGGCCGGGGTCGGGGGCTGCAGCCAGGCTCTTCTGCCCCAGACCCCTGGAGGGACGCGGTTCCTCGGGTTCTGCTGGCTGCCCCGGGTCCGGGAAGGAGCGGCTCTGGCCGAGACCCGGTGTCCTGGCTGGGGTGATCGGCCACAGGCCCTCCCTCCCACCCCATAGGGCTGGCCGCCATGCTCTTGCAGCTGCCTGGTCTGGCTCAGCCACTCCCCGATGCTGTGCTTGGCTCGGCCGAGGGCTCGGTCTGACCCCCTTCTCCTGGCAGCCACGCCAACACCCTGCTCCGAACCGAGGCGGAAATGTTTGAGAAATGGTACCGTAAGATGGAGCCGTCTGGCCCCTCACTCCAGCTGCTGACCGAGACGCAAGAAGCCACTCCAGAGCTGATGCAGGTACTGCTTCACAGCCAGGGCAGCAGCTGTGCAGCCACGGGGATGGGATTTTGGGGTCTGGCTGCACAGAGCCATGACCCTTCCTCCCTCCCCAGCCCCTCTGACCTCCCAGTCTCGGTGCTTGTCTGAGAGGAGGTCAGCAGGCAAGCTGTCCAGTTTGACTTGGGGTGAAGAAAGGCCGCCAGCAGTGCTCTGCGCTTGGGCTTCACAGTGGCGAGCCCTTAACCCAGACCCTTGCAAAAACGTGCTGCTGGACTTGGGGGTGTAAGAGTTTAGTCTGCCTTACCTTTCCTGCACTCTGCAATGGCCAGGCTGCCTTCTGGTTTCTCCTCTTCCAGCTGATGCTGTCCCTTCCCTGCACTGTGTCCTCCTGAATGGTGACTACCAGGGAGATCTGGAATGGGTTAACCCCCACACAGCATAATTTGAGGTAGAAGTTAAACAGATAGAGAGGCTGGTGACAAGAAAGCAGGAGACTTGCCCAGGGCTGTGCCAGGTCTGTGACGGCTCCTCTCCTCCCTCCTGGTGAAGTCCATGCGGGCTCAGACCTTTGCGCATTCCCACTCAGGTACCTCTCCTGAGTGCACGTTGCTCTCTTCCTTCTCACTGGAGCCATGAACAGGCTTTTGGAGCAGATTTTTACCTGCTGGCCCAAACATCACGTACTTGCCAGAGGCACAGTGAACAGAAGCTCTAGACTCTTTGGAATGGAGCTCCTTTCGGCCAGCATCCTGCACTGGGTTTTAGTGCCTGCTTGAGCCTCAAGTAGCCGCTTTCTGCTTAGTCCCAGACCAAGCCCTTAGAAACTTTGCCTTGGCCAGGTGGGCAGTTGCCCTCTGCAAAGCAGTGCCTGCCTCACTGTGTCCCCACAGCACTGGGAATCATTCCCAAGTGGTGTCAGTTCTTCCGAGAGCACACTCCAGCCTGTCTGTGCTGCAGTAAGCTCAGCTCCTTTGGGTGTCTGACACAAGGCGGTGGTAGAGACCCATACCTACACTAAATTAGTATCCTATACAACAATTAGCATCTCACTACAAAGAGGTGTTTTACCTGCCCACGTGCAGTTGTCATGTGTTTAACCTCTAGCCCTGGCTTTGCCTGTTGAATTGAACTGAAAATGCTTCCATAGGAGGGTTTTGAGGGAGGATGAGAGGACAGATGGGGCCAGCCCAGGTGTGGCCCTGAGTTACCTGTGCTCTGGAGAGGCCTCCTTGCCCTTGCTGTAAGCTGGAGTCCTGTTAATGTGACTGCTGAGATTATTTTATTTTTGAATACAGGAAAACGCAGGAACAGTTGGCCAGTGCTGGCTTTCTAATGGCATCTGCGTTGTTCCTTGGTTGTTGCAGACACGTGGCAGGTACAAATCCAAGTTGCATGGGGCCACGGACTACTTTGTAGGCCTGACAGTGGAGCAGAAATGTGAGCTGGCTGAGCGGGAGCTGGCTGAGATGAAGGATGAGATTGAGAGGATGAAGGAGGACTCGGAGCAGATGTTGCAGAACCTGGAGGTATGGCTCTTCAGGACCCTTAAGATCACCAAGGTGTCAAAGTGTCTTGTTACTTTTCACACCTTTTTTGACATGCCGTGCCTCAGGCGGTGAGACGGGCTTGCTCGGTAGGGCTGTTCATAGCAGCATTGCTGTGAGTGGTCCTGAGTTGAGAGTGGGAACTGGAACTGCCCTCTCACCTCACCCCTTTCTTGAAGGCAAGCACACCAACAGAGATCAGAGGTGTTCAGTCTCTAAAGATGGATCTTATTATAGCAGGAACTAATAATAATAGAGGCGAGGGGAATATTTTTAGGTAGAGCAGCTCAAATCTGCTATGTGAGATTGTGAGATGAAGAAGTCAATGCTTGAAAAAAAAAAATCTCCTTTTAGACAGCTTCTTGAAGGTCTGCTGTTTGTGCCAGACATATTTTTAATTCTAGCAGCTCCCAGAAGCTTTCCTATTTGGCTGGGCTCCATGCAGTCCTCTCTGGGGTCTGCCTTTCCGCTGTCTCTGGGATTTCTTCAGAGCATGCTCCAAGTCTCTGAGACTGCGTTCCTGCTGCAGGCTCTTTGCGGCTATATCACCATCTCTGCCTGCCCTGTGCTGGCTGCCAAGACCTCCTCCTAGCCAAAGATGCTCAGGAGGTTTTGGGGAAGGAGAGACCTTTGCGGTCGGTTCAGACCACTGGTGCTGCCTGCAGTGGCCAGGAGAGGTCAAGCAGGCAGCTTGCGTGGCCACAGGGCATATGTAGTAAACAAAGGGTGGTAATCTGTCTTGTGTTGGCTTTATCAGACTGGCAACGTTTGTAGGCCAGGATGGAGTGACAAATGTTGAAGTTTAGGCACAGGAAAGATTTTTGTTCTTGTTCTTTTTGAGTCAGTGAAGTAGCAGTGCTGTCTGAGCCTGCCCCACGTGCCCTGAGCTGCGTAAGGCTGAAGCTCAGCGCTCTCACGGGAGAGATGCTAGTAATGCCAGCAGAGAGCATGCCTGATACTTTCCAGTGTTCTTTGTTCCCAAAGCTGTTTGGACAAGGGAAGTTAGCACCTCTTGACTGTCACGTGACTTTCTTTCTACAGGCAGTCATAGAAGAAGCAGATGTTTGGTGGACTGATGTTAAGAAAGCCATGAGTGACTTTGAGAAAGACATCATCAGCACCATCTCCAGCAAGAAAGGGAGTATCATAGCTTCTGAGAAGCTGCTGAGATACATGGAGGAGAAGAATCGCCAGAGGGTCAGTCCATGATGGCAGATTTTGAGGCTGATTAGGAAAATCCTAGTTCCTGTGTGGCTGTTTTCAGACTGTCTTATCAAGTCTCTTTGGACAGCCCTTGTCACAGTTGTCAGTCAGTGGGTAGCCCAGGTGCTCATCAGGCTGCTGAGCTGCAGTCCAGCTGCCAGCACAGATGACACAGGGCTCTTAGCGGGGCCTGGGGAGATGCATTCACCTGCCCCCACGTTTGGGGCAGGGTGATGCTGAGCAGCGTTTCTCACTGGGCTCCTTTCTCAGCCAGCAATGAAGGCCACAGTGCAGATGAGGTGAATGGGAACTGCACCATAAGGAGTGGGGGGTCTGGGTGCTCTTTCTCCTCCCAGGCTCTGCTATTCTACTCTAACCTGTTGCCTTTCTCTAGGATCTGCTGAGAGAGAAGTTGCGCTTGAAAAATTATTTGCTCAAGGGTTACAAGAAGAAGCTGCAGCAGCAGCTCAGGCAGGTGCGTGTGGCTGTTGAGGAGAAGCAGGGACTGGATGGCTCCTTCAGGAATGAAAGGAGTAAAGCCCAGTGCAGACACAGGGCCTGCTGCGTGTAGAGATGCGTGGCCCTTCTCCTCCTCCCCTCCCTCCTTTGCTCCTGGCCTTTCTGCCTTTGTCTTCTGCCCAGGTTCAGATCTTGCACATGTCTGTGTGTGTGAGAGATGACCAGAAGTCTCACAGGAAGCTGGCAGATCTCTTTGTGCCCTTGGTGCCCTGGGAAAGATGTGGGGTGGATCAGGGGACTGACTGACTGCTGCTGGCATGGCAGAAGCCTCGCCAGAGGGGCCTTGTCTGCCCTTCTTGGACCTTCTAAGCTGGGACACAGAGCACCCCATCAGTAGCGTGCTGTGTCTCGTGTTTTTCCCCAAGGCCCAGGTTTACAGCCAGGCTGAAGACCCTTATGTTCAGGTCTGCTTTCCCCGCAGAGCAAAGCTGTCTTCCTTGGCACGCAGCTTTGGTCAGCAATGTACAGCTCTGCTTCCTTGGGGTTTACAGAAGGAGCAGATGGGAGAGACACTCTGTGAGGTCCGTTTGCAGGAGCTGCAGGTTAGAAATGCCCAGTACCAGGAGAAGATTGATGAGAAGAACCAGGAGCTGCTGCAGCTAAAACTGACCTCAGGGAAGACTGTCCAAGTCTTCAACTTCTATAATGTGAGTGAACGTCCCAGCACCTCCTGTTTGACTTTCTTCTGTTCCTGAAGGTCACACGCGAGCTGGTTAACAGCTCTTGCGTCCTTCCCTTTCTCAGTCAGAGGGTGCCGAACACCTCTCTGCCTTCCCACTGACGTAGGAGTTTGGTTGGGAGGTTTGCCCAACACACCAAAAGCAGCTCATTTATGTTTGCCTGCAGCCTGACAACGGGGTTCATGCTTTGCAGCATGGTTATTTTATACCCCAGTGGAAAATCCTAGTAGGAGAGAACTTTGGTGCTGACTTGCACAGGAAAATACATATTTTACATAACCTGTGACATTTGAAAAGATGTGATGAGCTGCAGCATCACTCTGAGCCTCTGCTCGTATCAGTGACAAGCGCTTCTTGGATGGGTGTGTTTGCTTCTCTCCGATCAGCCGTTCTGTCTGGACCAGTCTGAAACCCTGGCTGCTGTGCTGTGGGCTGGGCAGCAACGTGTCACTGAGGACACAACGAAGCAGGAGCTGCATGACCAGGGGGCATGATGCTGCCTTCTGCGGGGAATGAGTGGTGCCACAGAGCTCCCCTGGGAGCAGAGCTCCCGTACCACCAGCTGAGACCAAGCTGGAGGAGTAGAGGGGTGGCTTTGCAGGTGGCTGGGAGCTGCTGCTACGCCCGCTGATGGCTGTCCTGCTCTCATGTTCCAGAGGAAGCTGCAGGACGCCATGGAAACATCCGCGTCCCTGACGAAAGACATTTCCCAGAGGAAGGAGCTGCTGGAGAAAATTGAAAGAGAAGCTGCTGTGGTGGAGGAGGTAAGAGAGTGATTTGGGAAGCCCTGAGACTTCATTTGGGAGGACTCTTTTGAGGTACTTTTTGTGGTAAGTGTGATACTGATGCTGAGCTGGATACCTGTGTGCCTTTCTGGCTCTGAACAAGTCCTGGGACTCCTGCTGGTGCCGGTGAGCACTGGCAGGTTTGCAGAACAGGCCACGTTGTGGATTCTGGCCCTGGCTCCACAGGGACCTGCCACTGCCTTCTTGAAATTCTGTTTCCTTGAACTTTTCATCAGCAGTGTCCTCCCCAGGGAGAGGTTGCACTGCTGTCATACCAGTCTGGGGACACATAGCCTGGCAGGGACATCACAGCTTTGGGAAGTGAGTTCAAGGGACTCCTTAGCAGTGCTGCCTGGCAGGGATGGAGGCGCTGGTGGATGCATCCCAATGCTCCCCCTACTGTGCTGAGGAGTTAATTTATCCTGCCTGCCTGCTTCCCTGGGGGACTGGCCACAAGTTGGCAGAGGGACATTTCCCTGGGATCTCCTTGCCCTCTGTCCCTGTTCCTCCGACAGCAACGAGCTGAAGATGAGCGTGTGAATCGGCAGCTGCGGAAGCAGCTCTCGGATTACAGTGTCCCCCCTGTGCTGAGTTACATGCAGAAGAAGATGGCTATTACCCAACTCGAAAATAACCTCAAGGGTTGGGAGAGGAAGGTGGCAGTTGCCAAGGTGAGTGAGACTGGGCTGGGCATGCAGGAGTCCAGATGTGTGCCAGCTGGGCACTGCGTCGCGGTGGAGCTGTGTCTGTCTGCCCACCTGCAGCTACCCTGGGGACCAGAGTGCTCGCTCCTGACCCCCCAGGAAGCCATGTGTGACTTCTTGCACTGGTTTCACAGGTGCCTGGCAGAGCTGGAGGCTCTTCCTGTTTACAGAGCAGCGATTGCTCCCTACCCCGAGGATGGAGGCTAAATTTTAATGACTGGCCTCAGAGGGGAAGCCAAAGCCAGGACACAGCTTGTCATTTGGCAGGAAGCACTGTTGGGCTGTTGCTATACTGAAACCTCATGTATGTAAGGAGAGGGGGACCTATGGCAGCCCAATAATGTTTCCAGCTCTGCGTATGTGACTGCACTGGCCTTTTCCAGCGCCCCCGATGCCTCCCTGGTGTTTGTAGCCCTCTTTAATGATCTCTGTAGCCCTGTGTGTCTGTGTGTTAATGTGTCTGTAGCCCTCTTAATGACATTTCTTACTCGTATCTTGACTCTTGTGAAAAGGAAAGGCTGGCCAAGACCCATGAGTACATTACAAAGTTGCAAGAATGTCTTTGATTGTCCTCCTGTCCCAGTTCTTGCAGGCTGGGAGATAGAGATAAAACACAGAGGAGCACAGTCAAAGCCTGGGAGTAGCAGGACATGTCTGTACCCTTGCCCCATGTGCGCAGCAGCGCAGGGAGAGAAGTGTCTGGGCTGGATGGGACAGATAGTGTGGTCCTTGACACCCTGCTCATCCTGGAGTGGAGATAGGCTTAGCTGTGGCTGAGACAGGGAGAGCTCTAGGCTTGCTCCTGTCGGGTACTCGGCTCCCCAGCATCCCAGTCTGCAGTGGACAGGGCTTATGTGGTCCAGCCTTTCTCGGAGGTCAGAACTGTGGGGATTTGGGCTTGACCCCTCAGCACCAGTGCTGGGAGGTCAGAAGTAGTGGTCCAGCTGTGACTACCCCAGAGCTGGTGAGGAGCCAGCCTGCTGGCTTGTCTTTGTGCAAGCAGATCCCTTTTCACCCAGTGGCTCCCCTTGACTGGGAGACCCAGGCTCTGGCTGGCGTCCTGCCTGTGCTGCAGTGCCCAGAGTCTTGCCAGCCTCTGGGAGCTGGAGAGCAAGGGCTCAAGGGGCTAAAGAAGGAACCTGTAGTTGTCCCTGGGATGAGAGAGGCTATAAACCTGTTTTCTTTGCCGGCCTTTCTGTGGCGGGGCATGTCCAACACCCCTGCTACCATGCGAGGAGCTGTAGGTACAGTGCTCATGCATGTGGTCTCCAGGGCCTGTGGAGACCTGTGGCATTAGAGGGAGAAGCCAAAGCTGGTGTAGACCTGCAGATCTCCTCAGCACACCACAGCGAGCAGTGATCTCAGTGGGAGCAGCAGGGTTGAAGGGGCAAGCAATACAGCAGCTCAGGCCAGGCTAGATTCCAACCCCGCTGCTTTCTCCACAACATAGCACTGCTGTCTGAAGGTATTAAGGGCTTCTCCTTTCTCCTTTTGCAGATGTCCTTGCAAAGCTACCGCAGAGCATGGAACAAGGTCAAGATGTCTGCTAACGAGCACTAGGCTTGTGTGGTGCTGCAAGGTGGGCAGTGGGAGCTGCAGAAGGAGCCAACCTGTGGGGAAGTTCGCTGTCAAGTGGGTAAATGTAGCACTCTGCAAGCTACAGTGAGGTGAAACCACTTCTGCATGAAATGATAAAGACACCCATGGCTCTGTTGTGAGGCGATCTCTTTGGTCTGTCCCAGCACGTCCCAGGCTCTGCTGCCTGGCCCCTTCGCAGGCCCTGCTTGGTCAGACAGCTCTGCTCTGGGTGCTTCCCCCTCTCTCCATCACCACAGGCAGTTCTTCTCTGGTGATCAAATCTGACATGTTCATTGGAACTGTCCTTTCTCTCTGGGCAACTTAATGGTGATCTGGTGATCACTTAATGCAGGAGGAACCAGAGGGGATTCCCTGGGAGACGTGAGAGTTCAACACCTCTGAGTTGAACACTGACAAGAGAGGACAGCAGAGCAGTGTGAGCATATAGGGCAAATCATTTCTACACGGCATGCATGAACCCAGCAAGCTTTCTGATCACAAAAGGATACTTCATTTACCTAAAAAACCAAAACAGCAAGAAGGGAGCAGCTACCCCTCTCCCAAGCACCTGGGGCAAATGTAAGTGTCCCTTGGAGATGGGAAGCATTTTCCCACTGCAGCAGTTATAAATCATCTATGATCGCTGAGCCTCAGAGGAGTTCAGGTCTGTCTGTCCTTTCTTGGGGTTGAAACCAACTTCCTAAAATATCCTCACTGCTGTTCTGGAAGCCTCTTCCCAGTCTTTGGGTGGAGCCTGCAGATCAGCTCATGCCCTGACTAGTGTGGGAAATGCAGGAGGTCCTCTGTCCTCTTGGTGGTGGCCAAGATCCAATTGCTGTAGGAGGACACTGGGATGTAACAGGAACAGTCCGTAGCATTTCATGCCGTCCTCACTGAGAATGCTTTTCAGGACCCATCTCTCAGTGACTGATCTGACATGTGACAGGGCTGCTGGCATCACTGCCAGACAAAAAAGGCAGGACTGTGTCTCAGCAGTGTCCCTCCTGCCATTGCTCTCGGTGGCTGTGGACTTCACCAGGCTGAGAGGAGGGCAGGTCGCAGCAGTTCGGTCCTTTATCATCACTGGCAGCAAAGCACCACTGCTTCAGGGGGACGATGTCCCTGTGTGTCCCAGATGAAGTGACCAGCATCGGTCCCTGTGGCTGCCCATGCTCCCTTCAGCCCAGCTCCACACCTGATCCTTCGGTACATACTGTGAGGAACCCCTCTCAGTTTTGCCTCCTGAGCATCTCCTGTGCTGCTCACATCAAAGGCCCTCGGAGGCCCCAGCAGCGGGAGAGGTCCAGCGACCAGGAGGAGTGCACCGCAGGGAGACGGTCACCCTGCAGTTGATGCAGGGGTGGGTGTCACACATTCAGACAGTCTCCCCCATGCCTGCTGTCTGCAAGCTGTGTGGAAGGGATCTTTTCCTGTAAGGACTGGGCAGGACTAGCCCAACAAGCGTTCTGCCTGTTCTCCCAGCGTGGAGTCAGAGATGAGCAGGACGAGGAGGAGGCGGTTTGGCTGAATGTCTGCCTGGTCTGGGTTGGCACTCTCTCCCTTACCAAACAGCCTGCCACTTTGTCAGCGTCCCTGTGCCTGCAGCATGGGATCCATGTCCACCACAAAGGGCATCCTCAGGAGGTTGCTGCAGCACTTTCCCCTGCCTGGCTGAGGGACCACCATGAACCTGTGCCTCTGGGCAGCCCCTGGCCTCCAAAAAAAACCCCCAAAACCAGTGGAAGGCCAGTGGGTACTTCTTCCTCCCAGGACAAGCCCTGTTCCCCTTCCTTCCATGGGGGCTGTTGGCAGGAGGGAGTGGGAAGGCAGCTCTCCGCCCTGCTGGAGGGAGATCTTTGCCACAGGAGCTGGGGGTTACCTGTGGTGGGATGGGTCCAGCCCAAGACCCAGCAGTTCACGGGGTCCGAGGCAGAGAGGCTCCCACGGGGGAAGCATATAGGCTGGATGATGCTGCTGAACTCCAGCAGGGTGGCTGTCCTGGGCGTAGGGATGTTGTTGTACAGCCTTGCGTTGCCTAAGTCCTGGTGGGGGATGACAAGAGCTGATTGAATTCTTGAGCTGGTCCTCCCATCGCCTCTCCATGATGCTCAGCCCAGCACCTGCTGCCTGCAAGGGTGGGTGGAAGGGACTGGGTCCAAGGAAGTACCCCGGGACAAGCACTGCCTGCCTCTGCTCTGGCTGAAGGATGCTCACCCAGCTGCTGGGCAGCAACAAGACCCCGCTGAACACTCGGAGGTGGTGTTATTCCTTGCTGATTCCAAGCCTTCCCTGGGGCGATGCAGGGCCCCTCACAGAGCACAGACCTGCTTTGCAGGCTGGATACGGTGCTGAGGATCCAGTGCTCATTCAGTGAAACACCAACCCAGTCAAACCAGTCTGTACAACACGACCTCTGCAGCCTTCAAGACATGGTCATTCAGTTTATCACCCAGAAAAACCAACGCTGTGTGATACCTGCAACACCACCAGTGCAATCAAAGCTTGTGTTTCCAAAGCACGATGAGATGTTTGAGAGCGGAGTGCTGCTTCCTCCCCAGAGCCCAGTCCCCTGTTGTGCAATGACATGTTTCTTAAGCCATGTCCTTGAAATTTTGTGCTTCTCCTTTTGCATTTCCAGATCACACTGCTCTCCTTGGGGCTGGCCTTGACCCCTGGTGACAGCCCTTATTGCTGGCTGCCCAGCAGGAGCAACTCACCTTGTCTTTGCTGAGGGACACTGTAAGAAAACAACTTTGGGCCACTGGTGCCTTCAAGTCCTCCAGGATTACTCACAGGTGGTTCAAATGTTGTCTTAGAGACAAATCTTCAAAGTGAGATTTGTCTCCAAGGCAAGATTTGAACCCCCTGTAAGGAATCCTGTAAGATTTGCAGTGCTGTGAGGGATAGCTTTGGTTCTGTGTCAGAGGCAGCAGCTGCAGTAGAGGCTCCTGTGGTGAAGGCATGCGTGGCCTGGATAGGTCAGGTGCCAGCACGCATGGCAGATCAAGGCCACCAGCATGACAGTGAGAACACATGTGAACCCATCTAACACCCACAGACGATGGTGTTTGCTGTCCTCAGAGAAGGTGGCCTAGGACTGTGCTGCCAGTAGTGAATGACTCCAGGCAAGCAGAGCTGTTGCACAGATGTGCTGCACAGCTTACTTAGCCAGCTCCATGGCGTGGATACATCTCTCAAAGCACACTTGGAGACCATGGCGGCTGTTTCCTGCAGCAGCTGTGGCAGGGGACTGTTTCCTGGTGTGACCTAGGGTGCCCTTGGCCAGACTTTGCATGGAGCAGCCTGGTGATGGAGAGGGCACCATGTGACCCAAGAGACATTTTGTGAGTTGGCTCAATACCTTTTGAAGGACACTGGAGTCAGGTGACCCTTAAAATCCCTTCCAGTCCTGTCCAACATCAAATCCCCCCTTCCCAATAAGAACAGAGGACAGCAAATAAAAAGAGAGGGAAGGTATTAAGAAAGCAATGGCAGAAAAGGAAGTGTCTGAAGAGGCCTTTGTTCAACATTATAACAACAATGGTGCCAAGAGCTGATCCAGGATAAACCCACCTTGCTAGCTCAGATTTCACAGAACCATAGAATGGTTTGGGTTGGAAGGGACCTTAAAGATCATTGAGTTCTAATCCACCTGCCCTGGGCAGAGACACCTCCCACCAGAGCAGGTTGCTCAAAGCCCCATCCACCTCCAGGCAGGCTGTGGGCAGCCACAGCTTCTCTGGGCAACCTGGGCCAGTGTCTCACCAGCCTCACAGCAAAGAATTTCTTCCTAATATCTAATCTAAATCTCCCCTCTTTCAGTTTAAAGTCATTACCCCTCGTCCTATGGCTCCACTCCCTCATAAAGAGTCCCTCCCCATCTCTCCTGTAGCCCCCTTTAGGGACTGGAAGGCCACTACAAGGTCTCCCTGGAGCCTTCTCTTCTCCAGGCTGAACAACCCCAAGTCACCCAGCTTGTCTTCATAGGGGAGGTGCTCCAGCCCTCTGATCATCTTCGTGGCCCTCCTCTGGACTCTTTCCAACAGGTCCATGTTCTTCCTGTGCTGAGGACTCCAGAGCTGGACACAGTGCTCCAGGTGGGGTCTCATCAGAGTGAAGCAGAGGGGTAGAATCACCTCCATGGACCTGCTGGCCACACTTCTTTTGATGCAGGATAGGATGTGGTTGGCTTTCTGGGCTGCCAGCACACATTGCTGGGGCATGTTGAGCTTCTCGTCCACGACCACTCCCAAGTCCTTCTCCTCAGGGCTGCTCTCCAGCCATTCTCCGCCCAGCCTGGATTTGTGCCTGGGATTGCCATGACCCAAGTGCAGGACCTTGCACTTGGCCTGGTTGAACTTGGTTTGCAACCACCTCTCAAGTCTGTTCATGTTCCTCAGGATGGCACCCCTTCTCTCCAGCGTGTCAACCATGCCACAGAGCTTGGTGTCATCAGCACACTTGCTGAGGGTGCACTCTATCCCATTGTCCATGCCTCTGACAAAGATCTTAAACAGCACTGGTCCCAATACTGACCCCTGAGGAACACCACTCATCACTGGCTTCTACTTGGACATTGAGCCGTTGACCACAACCCTTTGAGTGTGTCCATCATGGCAGTTCCTTATCCACCAAGTGGTTACTCCATCAAACCCATGTCTCTCCAGTTTAGAGACCAGGATGTCATGCAGGACAGTGTCAAATGCTTTGCATAAGTCCAGGGAGATGATGCCCATTGCTCTCTCCTTATCTACCAATGCTGTAGTGCCATCTTAGAAGGCCACCAAATTTGTCAGGCACGACTTGCCCTTTGTGAAGCCATGCTGGCTGTCACCAGTTACCTCCTTGTTTTTCATGTGCCTTAGCAGCGATTCCAGGGGCATATGCTCCATGATCTTGCCATGCACAGAGGTGACACTGACCAGCCTGTAGTTGCCTGTGTCTTCCTTTTTTCCTTTTTTGAAAATGTGGGTTATGTTTCCCCTTTTCCAGTCAGCAGGAACTTCACCAGACTGCTATGACTTTTCAAATATAATGGAAAGTGGCTTAGCACCTTCATCCACCAATTCCCTCAGGACCCGTGGTTGGATTTCATCAGGTCCCATGGACTTATGCACCTTTGGGTTCCTTAGATGGTCTCAAACCCGGTCTCTTCCGACAGTGAGCAGTTCTTCATTCTCATAGCCCCTGTTTCTACCTGGTCCTTCATCTCGGGAGGTGTGAGGAGAGAGGCTGGCAGTGAAGACCAAGGCAAATAAATTGTTGAGAACCTCAGCCTTCTCCTTGTCTGTTGTTACCAGTTTGCCATTCTTGCTCTATCTATACCTGAGGTAGCGCAGCAGTAAACATCCCAAACCGGAACACCTTCAGTGAGATGCCAGTTAGATACCGGAAAAGACAAGATCAAGAGTCTAACATGCTCTGTCCTGTGTGGTCATGTCTTGTATTGGCTTTGTACAATAGCAGGTGAGGCGTAGTTGAATGAGTATGAAGGACGCAACGCTAGTTGGACTTCAGTGTCAGGTTTTCTTCATATTGGAGCGAAACGTAAGTTAAAAGGAATTTAAAAGGGGAAAGAAAGCCTTGAGATCCGCAGCTTCTGCCAGGCCACCGATCTATGGCATTGTTCCCACCAAGTAGAGCAAAACTAAGCTGGCCAGACAGGATGTTGGTCCCAAGTCTGATATTTCCAGCTTTGTTCATCTGTTTTTCTGATGGTCCCATCACCTTGGTCTAAACAACAAGGATCAGGAGTATACAAAGAGAAGTCTCCTTAACACTCTGCCTTGGACTGGGGCACCACTGGCTTCCTAGGGCTTCCCCAGAGCAATAGCTGGAAGTCACAAGGCAGTGTTCTTGGTTTAAGTGATGGTGTAATTTGTGCTACAAATTCTTCTGTCCTAGGAGGAGGAGATGCCATGCAGACCGATGGCTCTTCCAGTTTCTGCCTTCATCCCTGCCTACATCCAGCTATCCTGCCTCATCAATGTGAGGATATGAGAGCTCCCTAAATTTTCTTGTGTGACATATCCCTACTCCCTGGGGGAACTGGGCTATTCTACCACCTGCAAAGCTGCAGGATGCCCGAAGACACGGATGACTGATAGAGCATCCAATGACTAATGCAGTGGTTTGCACTGCAGAACAGGGTCATGCTTAATAGCCTGTGACAGAAAGCTGGCCAGGGCCAAGATGCAGTGCACAGATACTTCTATGAACAGCTCTGCCCGTTGGGTATGGGATCCTTTGGAGCGGGAGGCAGAGTGTGGCACGGCCGATTCACATTTGCTGAATTCCTGCAGTGCCACTTCCCTCCAGGCGTGCTTACCTTTTAGCTGATCCCACGCTGTTTCCCAGCCACCGCTTCCTAGGTCCTGGGAAACTAAAAATTTTCTTCAAAGGCCAGCTAAAGGTCCTTCCTCTAACCACTGACATTTCTAGCTTAATCCAAAGCTTACTTTGAACCCAAGGTAGCAGATTGTCAGCATGGGCAGAAGGTCAAGAACTGAAAGCACTCAAGCTCCTAATGCAGCGGGGACCCAGCCACTCAGTGCTGCTAACACAAGCATGCTGCAGTGCTAATCTAATCGCTTTGTGAAGCTCGAGTGGTATTTTGCAATGTGACTCCTCTCGGTGGAACTCACAGCAATATTTAAAATCCTTTGCTAGCTAACTCGCCACCCCAGACCTTATTTCTTTGGTCTAGATGCTGGCCTCAGCGCAGCTCAGGTTGGGGATATGGAGGCAATTAGAGCAAATCTGAAAATCTCAGCTGCTTCCCACAAAGCTATGAGTTTACATGACCAAGAGGTCATGGCTATGACAGGACGGCTGCTACGATGACCCACCTCACAGAAACACGCCAAGAGAAGGAATGCAGCCAGCCAGGGCTGCCACTTGGCATAACGGGGATGCAGTAAGGGCTTGTAGACGTGTCTGCTTACAGAGCACAGAAAAATGGGAATTTTTCACTGAATTTCACTGAATTTTTAGAGCTGGAAGGGCCCATAGAGATCATCCAGTCCAACTCCCCTGCCAAAGC
>JAOXNH010000060.1:23706488-23725575 GCA_028566575.1 Bartramia longicauda | reverse complement strand
GGGGGGAGATTGGGGTGTGTGCTTTAATTCTGAGATGCTCTGCATTAGGGTGCTTATAACCATTAATCAGTTACCTGAATAACATGAGTAACAATGAAGCACAAAAGGCACACCATGTTGACTGTGCCTGATGACTGCATTATTCTTTAAATGCCTTTCAATAGTACCCAGTATAATCTTCTCCATGAGGAGTTCCCTGTTCAGTCAAGCTGGTCTTCTCCCCCAATTGCTTGATTTACAACACAGTGGAACTGCCTGTTCCTGTGCTTATAGACTGTTCTTAAAAAACTGTCCACTCATGGATTCCTAAGCCCTCAAAAGCAGATTCCCAGCTCCACGAATAGCTTAAAGTTTGCTCTCCTGAAGTCCAGTGTACATACTCTGCTGTCCTTTTTCCTTATTATACTGAAAATTTTTAACTCAACCATTTCTTGATCACTGTGGCCAAGACAGCCACCTGCCATCACATCCCCCATGAGTCCTCCATTCACAACTAGCAAGTCTAGGAGTGCATCCTTCCTAGCAGGCCCACTGAGTACCTGTGACAAGAAGTCATCTCCTACAGACTTCGAGAATTTCCAAGACCTTGAATCATCACAGCGGTATGATATTCCCAGTTGATATCTGGGAAGTTGAAATCTCCTATAAGGACAAGGGATACCAATTCAGAAATTTCTCCTAATTGCCTATAGAATTAACTCATCAGTGCTTATATCCTGTCTGGGTGATTGATAGTAGACACCCACGACAACGTCTCCTATTTTTTCCATTCCCCTAATCCTTACCCAGAGGCCCTCAACCACATCATCCACTAATTGTAAGGGCTGTACAATCAAACCTCTCCCTTAGATACAGTATGACACCTCCACCTCACCTGCCCTGTCTAGCCCTCCTGAACAGCCTGTAGCCCTCCATTGTGGGACTCATTCCACCAAGTCTCAATAATACCAATGATATCATAGCTCTGGGAGCTGACAAATGCTTCCAGTTCATCCAGTTTGTTTCTCATACTGTGTCTGTTGGTGCGCAAGCATTTCAGATACACTCCTGAGCTCCAGGAACAGCGTAATGTTCCTACTAGCATTGCCACCCTCCCATGATGCCTGCTAACCCTTGGCTTACCTATTGCAATCCTGTTGGTATCCTCATCAAGCACTGGTTCTCATTTAATGCCCTTTCAAAGAGAAGTTAAGAGTGCCATTAAAAAAATTGGAGTAGGATCACTGACATATACTGCATTAGGCTGGAGGCATTCTTCCAACACAGCCAAAAAGAGGGAAGAAATCTTCCCTAAACTTTGCAATCTTCCAGTGAATACAAGAATCATTTAAAGCTTTTTCCAGCTTGTTTGCTGGGTTTTCGATACAGCCTGTCCCACAGATAGGGTTGCCCTTGAGTTTCCAGAGGGATAAAACCAGCAGTTTACTGAGGTAACCATACCCTGCAGAGCACTGAAATTAACTACACAATAGTCAAGATATGAATTCTAGCTTGCCACTAGAGAAATTTTATATCCAAACACTATTTAAATTCATAAATCAATTACTTGTAGAATCTTGCCTACTCTAATACAAAGTTTCCTTACCATTTCAGGGAAAGGCGAGAACCCCAGTGATGCAACGAACCACAGTCTTCTCATTCCTTGCAACCTCCACACTTCTTTTAATCCTACCCAAGAAAATTTGACATCCTTTATTATATAAATTCTAGTGTGCAAGGAAGACTTACTAATAGGAAATTTTAAAACTGGAATAGTTCCTTGATTGGCATGGTCACTTAAACTGTACTTCATGTATTTTAGAGAGTGAACTCTACAACAACTTTATCAACTACTCCTGTGTTTACGGTAACTATTACTTTGGGGTCAAGTTGTTTAATGAGTGTTGAATTCACAACAGCTGGAATCCAGTAAATCATACAATAAAAGACAACTAAGTAAAACAAGGCTTCTAGTCAGCATGAGAAATCTGCATATGCATCTTCCTTATTACCTTTATAGGCTGTTACACTACAGCAGGTTCCATCCACCTTTTCAGTAGAAATTGCACTGTACGTATCTGCCTATAGCACCTTTCTGGTTCTGGTGTCAGTTGCCAAAACTTTAAAGGGCTGAAGAGAGGTATTTTAAACCCTCATCATGGATATCTTCCTGTGCCACCCCGGGGCATGGCGGGAAATGGCGCTCGCCGCCGGCCAATAGCCCCACGACGCCCCTGAGCGTGAGAGGTGCTGCCACCTACCTCAAGCATGGATGCCCTGTCCCTGGAGCTGCCCTGGACTTGGTCCTGCCTCCCACAGGGCAGCTGCCTGCTGTGATGGCCCCAGCTCTTGGCCTTGACCAACAGCCCTGGAGCCAGAGTGGTGGCCCCGGCAGAACACCAGTGCCAGCTGAAGCCACTCTGTCACTCCCCTCCTGGGCTGGACGGGGGAAAGGAAACAGAGCGAGAGGCTCGTGGGCTGAGACAGGGACAAATCCAGCATTCTTGTCTTTCTGGACTCACAAGGGAAACGATCAAAGGGACTGAAGGGAAGGAAATGATCAAAGGGTCTGTCTCCCTACATAAGTCTAGAGAAAGAAGGCATTGCAAGCTGACAGGTCCATTCGCTGTTAGATTTTAAAGCCATTTATGTAAGTTCATTCACAGAGCAACCACCTTCAAGAGTTCATGAGCAGAAAATTCTTACGTTGTGGATAGGAAGCTGTGGTGGGTTGGCCCAGGTGGGACAGCCGGTGCCCACCGAAGCTGCTCTGTCACTCTTCCTCCTCAACTGGACATTGGAGAGAAAATCGAAGGAAAGGCTCAAACATCAAGATAAGGACAGGTAGAAATCACTCACCTGTTACTGTCACGGGCCAAACAGATTCGACTTGGGGAAATTATTTTGAATTTACTGCAAATCAAAGATCAGAACAGGATAATGAGAAATAAAACCAAGTCATAAAACACCTTCTCCTTACCCCTCCCTTCTTCCTGAGCTCAGCTTCGCTCCTGATTTTCCTCCACCTCCTCCCTGTAGTGGCACAGGGGGATGGGGAATGGGGGTTGTGGTCAGTTCATCATACCTTGCCTCTGCTGCTCCTTCCTCCTCACACTCTTCCCCTGCTCCAGCATGGGGTCCCTCCTATGAGAGACAGTCTTCCACCAACTTCTCCAGCGCCATGGGGCCTTCCCACGGGCTACAATCACAAACTGCTCCAGGATGGGTCCTTTCCATGGGGTGCAGTCCTTCAGGAACAGACTGCTCCAGCATGGGGGGGGGGTCACAAGTCCTGCCAGCAAACCTGATCCAGTGTGAGCTTCTCTTTCCATGGGGCCACAAGCCCTGCCAAGAGACTGCTCCAGCACAAGCTCTCCAGAGGGTCTCAGTCTCTTTCAGGCATCCCCCTGCTCCAGCACAGGGTCCTCCATGACCTGCAGGGGGAACTCTGCTCCACTGTGGACCTCTGTCAGCTGCAGGGGGACAGCGTGCCTCACCATGGTCTTCCCCACAGGCTTGAGGGGAATCCCTGCTCCAGTGCCTGGAGTACCTTGTCCCCTTCCTTCTTCACTGACCTTGGTGTCTGCAGGGCTGCTTCTCTCACATTTTCTCACTCCTCTCTCCAGCTGCTGTGGCCTAGCAGTTTTTTCCCCATCTTACATATATGTTTTCACAGAGGCACTACAACTGTGCTGATGGGCTCAGCCTTGGCCAGCTGTGGGTCTGTCCTGGAGCTCTGTTGAACACAGGGGAAGCTTCTAGCAGCTTCTCACAGAAGCCACCCCTATAGCCCCGCAGCTACCAAAACCTTGACACGCAAAACCAATACAGAATTCATTCTTCCTGACTGTGCTTTCTTCTGTGCCTCGTTTAGGCACAGCTCTACAAAACTACAAAGAGCCCTTGTCTGATAGCTCTTGGCAGTGTTAGCACTTTCTTACTGTGGCTGCTCCTGCCCACCAACAGTCATTATTCATGGCCCTCATCTGCTTTCCTGAGTTTTCTTTTCCCTGTGTGCCCTAGCCAGTTGTCAGGCTTACACAACTGTGGGAGCCTTTTCACATCATTTCTCTGTTCACAGCTCTTGCTGGTACTCCTCACCTGGATCCCAGCGAGTGGTTTCATTCTGTGCTTAGGTGAAGTCATCCCTGTAGAAATCACATTATTGCAGTGGTCAGGCATGCAGTATTTTTTTGCTGTTAGTCTTTGGACCATCCACTGATACCTGAGTTACAAAAAAGTTGGTAGGATCCTAGAGAGTCAAGAAGATTTCCAGTTGTTTCAGCGCCTTTGTACTTCTTCCCTACCTTGGGTGTCACCACTTTGAGCCAGCCTTGGACTGTTTGCGCCCATGGAGTCACTGGCACCTGCTTTTCATGTCCATGTCTGTCACCCTTCCCACTGGCAGACCCATGGCATACAGTACAAGTGATTAGTCTGTCCAGTGCAGTGGTGGTGCTTTTTGTTTTTTGGTTTTTTTTTCCTTTTTTTCTCAGGGAACCACCATTCACATGCCCTTTGAGTCCCCTCCCTTGAATTCTGCCTTTCTACCTGCCTTCTCTTTGGCTTCATTTGTACCCTTAGTACTCTTTAAGCGATGGCATCCTTCTCTTTTGAGGTTGCAGCTCCTTCTCCTCTCTGCGCTTCCTTTTCTGCTTTACTCAGCAGTTCTCAGGTTTTGGTCTAACAGTGCTCATCTCCAAGTCACTGATGTCACTCAGTGTTGTAACCATGACCCCATGTCCTGGGGATAACAGTATGCCTGACCATTTTCCAGGAGTGAAACTTTATTTCCCCTCCTAGATATTTTTTGTTCGGGGCAGCCTGGGAACTGGGAAGAGAGGTGTTAGTCAGGGACACAAGTGTATGCTGTTCTTTCTGCTTGAGCTGTGGCAGTGGACATCATGGAAGCAAGAAAAAGCAATGAACCCCAACAATGTAAGCAGTTAACAGCTAACAGTGTACTAACAGGAAGCAGCAAGTTTCTCCATCCAAAGAAACAGGTACAGTAAGAAACACACTGGACACAAGGATTTTGGTTAAAATACAGTTAAAGAATAAGGTTTCTCTTTGTGGTATCAAAGATTTTTTTCTAAGACCACAGTTCCGATGGCAAGAAGCTGGTTGCTATTTAAACCCCACCAAATAGGTTTTTTTCCGTTTTACATCAAGGAAACAGCGGAATAGGGGACACTTTGAAAGGGTCCGGTTTTCTGTACATGACTCTGAAGTGGTGAAGATAAAGGAAGACGGTCAAGCTTGACAAGTCCCACAGCACCATCTTGCTGATCTCAGGAGCCAGAGGAGCGGCTAGCAACCATGGAACCTTGGAAATGTAACATTCTATACCAGTACCAACTGCCACCTTGGCTCACCAAGCCTGGAGCAGGTACCACCTCCTTCCTTGGAGCGTATTTCACTGTCAGTTGGAGTTTTGTTTGAAAGAAGAAGCAGAGCTAGCATTCTGAAGGTCTAGTTTTTGAAAGAAAACTACTGCTTTCAGGATAAGAATACGATTTGCTTCAGTGTTGATAGCTTTAACGTTTTCACGAATGTTCTGTCGGTATTAAGAGAGTGGAGGTGAAAGCCAGCGGTGAGGCACAAGAGGTGAAAATGGCCACAGCTGGGAATGACCGCTATTTCCATTTTTATTCTCCCAAGACACAGGTAAATGTTGTAGATTTTAGAGTGGTTTGTAACCTTGATTTTCTTGATATATTCATGTTGAAAGGGAGGCTTATTCTGTAAAGTTAGAAGTTGGTACGTCACTCTGCCTGGGTTACGGCAGCATCTGTAGATCAAATATCTGATTTTCAGAAGTGGTGAGAAGAGATCATGTAAACTACGGACAATTTCTCCCGTGAACTGGACTAAACATAAGTTAAAAACCACACATAAAGATCACACATCACTTTCTTACTGAACCAACATTATATTGATTCTGAATAAATAGGCCATGTTTGTAATTTCGGCTTATAGCGATGACCTGAATTTCTACAAAATCAGTTATTTAAAGCAAAGTCCTTCAAAACGGGTTTGTTTTTCAAAGAAATGTTTATATTCCACCCGGTGAAAATCTGGGGCTGGGTGTAGGGCTCTTTTTTATTGCCTCCATCTCAGTACCAGGGATTTAGACTTTAATGCCTGGGCAATGGGCTTTGGCTCCAGACCCCAGCCTGTCTCGGGGGATGGTCCAGTGATACTGACTATAGTCCAAAAGCGGTATGTTTTTGAGATGCTGTTCTGCACCCAGCTTATAAAGTCTCGAACTGGGTGAAACTTAACTTACCTTCAAATATTCAAATATTTTCAAGTGTGACTTTTTGTTTTCCTCTAAAAAATTACTCAGAAACTCATTAAAAAATAAGTGGCAACCAGGCATTTACAGATCTCATCTGGGATGCCGTTTATATCCAGAATATAAAAGTGAGTTTTTATTTGTCACCATAATACTGTTATATCTGGACTACTGAATCATCTCCCCCATTAATTAAAACCAAAATATTTTAAAAGAGGTGGTTCACATGTAACGAACCACTGGGCATAGGAATCTAGTGTGACTTGCCTACAAGGCCATTTTCCTCATGGGGCCTCCAGGTGCAGATTCTGTCACTGAGAAAAAACCTCTTGGCTGTGTTCACAGCAGTACATTGTGTATTAATTGAGTCCATTTTTATTGTTGGATTTGCAATATCTGAAAACTCTTTTCTCCTGCAGCCAAAGTACAGCAACATCGCCTGTTTCTGGGAAGGACAACCCTTAGGCTGTGTGAGGATCAGTTGTGCCTTCTATCATAGCAAACCTCGTTATATAAATGGACTTTTTTTGCCACCTAGTAACAGTGAGTAAAAATCTTTTCTCAACAATTTGTTCACGAGAGTAAGTAAACACAGGAAAATGGCCTTTTGGTGCTTACTTCCCATGCTTACCTAGTATATATTAAGGTCAAGAAATGTAGCACGGCAAATCAATCAAGAAGGATCTGGTATCCCAGCAAGATAAAGGCAAAGAAATTATATTGGCATTTGAATAGGGTTGCCATATGTTTTTTTTTTTTTTTAGCTGTCATGTTATGGATCTTCCTAACACTCAGTGACATGAAAGATGAAGTCACAAATGGCAATTTAGGTTGCTAAGGTCCATGGAGTAAAAGTGGTGCTTTACTTAGGCATTTGCTAGATTAAATGTCTCTCGTAGTAAAAGTGGCAAGTAGACAGGTAATCATTTCAGACAAATGAAAAGTAGTGTGTGTGATGGTGGGAGGAGGTTGGTAGGGCCACTATTAGCAATATCAGTTGATAGACCACAACTTGTTAGATCGATGAGACCCCCTTGTATAGAAAAAATCAGATTACAGTGCTGTGTATGCACGTGTATTTCCAGTTCATCATTTTGAATACGTTTTTCAGGCTTGAACATTGGATGCAGGCTATTAAATACAGTAACAGCATGCAAGGCAGTACAATACCTGAAAATCAGAGTATTTATGGAAAAAACCCAAACATTACAAGTTGGGTTTTTTCCTCAGTCCTTTCTAAGAGGAGCTCTTGTCTACTGAGAGTCCTGGTAGATAGCTGGAACCTGGAACAGGATAAGAGTCTGGGGCAGGGAACCAAGACAGATGTCAGAAATTGGGCAGAAGCCGAAGTGAGACCAAGTCAGCATGACTTGTCATAGATGCACGAACAAGTAGACTAAAACAGAGTTGTTCCTGGGCCTTATCTCCAGAGCTGTAGACAGGAGTTGTAAGAGAAGCCCACAAAAACCTCTAGTTAAGAAACAAACACGGTGCATTCCTGAAATTCCCCCAGGAAAAGGTTGTCCACTGTATCTGGGCATGTTGAGCCAAACTAACCACAGAAGACCAAGGCAAGAGCTTGAGTGCTCTTTCTATGAGTGCCTATACTGCTTTCAATGCAGTTCCCACACACCCACAGCATTGGTGCCTGGCAGCTGGTGCTGTCTCACACACCAGGCGGGCACGCTCGTGCCTCTGGTGTGAGTCAGAGACTACCCCCAAGAGGCATGGGGGGCAAAGGCATCCTGGAGAAGAGCAACATCCAATGAGAAAATGGACCCAAGCCTTTTTCTTTTTACTGCAGTATGTACAAATTCAAAGTCAATGTGCTCCACAATAACACTGCAAATATTAAAAATGCATTTATTCATTTTAATAGTTAGAAATCTTGTTAAACTAATTTAAGTTTGTTTTGGCTTACACTAACTGGAGCTAATAATACCCTATTCTGGACACTGACAAAAGCTCTATCAAGTTAAAGTGTTGTATCTTACTTTCTCTGGCATGAGTTACAACAAATCTGTTCTGCAAGGATGTTATTAAAATGGGTTTACTATGATACACATGCTACTCATAGGCAAGCAAGAGATGCTAAAGAATAACAGCACCTGGAACAAAAGAAAACACCCATGCTTCATCTAATTAAACTGGAAAACGTATCCAATTTGATATTTTTAATATAATGCACAGAATCCTGATTGTACCTATAGCTACCAATTGGTCAGCTTGAACAATACAAATAGACTCGCCATTTTTCATCATTTTTACTTTCAGTCCATAGCATTTCCTGGCTCTCAGAAAATGCTATCCCAATACTGAAATAGTTTTGTTGCAAATATTATGGGTAGATAAAATATTCCTAAAAAATAATATGTTTTCTGCTTGTCTTCTGATTAAGTGTAAATTATTATCATGAACTTCATATTCTTTCTCAAAAATCTACATTTTGTACTCAGTAAAGAGAGTTGTGATTCAAAAAAATGTCTACAAGTTAAGAAAAGATAATCCTGTGCTTAGCATTGCTAAATTCTTCAAAACTGATGTCAGGAGTGATACAGGCCTCCCTATTATTCAGCATGTTTAAACTAGTTTCACGGGTGGAGTCCTAAACTCGCTTACTCACTTCAGCCCAAGTATTACTAATCACATTTTCTTATGTTGTAAATATCTTAAAAGGGCTTGGAAGAAAGAAGGTTTCTGCCTCAGTTTAATCTATCCATTGGCTGGAAGAAATAGCCAGCCTTTTCCACATTTCAGATTGAATGATCAAATTGATCCTCTTTCCAAAAGGCTTTATTCAGCAGTGGCTCATCTGTCCATTCAGAGGAGCGGGTACCCGTCATTTTTCCTCCTCTCTGTAGCTGGAGGATGCTCTTTTGTCAACATCTACAGAAGATTTTTCCTAAAAGGCACAATCTGTCTATTTAATGATTCCTTCAATATGATAACAATTTAAAAACTATACCTGCTGGTCTGAACCTGGATGTGATATTCTAATTCCCTCCTAATAAAATAAATATGCTGTTCTTATCTGCAGATGCTCCACTGCAACAGGGTGTACAAGACGGGATGCTGCATTCAGCCTATCACCAAGAATCACTCAGAAATCAAAAGAATATTTTACTACCAATTCATCCTCCCCTGATTATAAACCTCAATGATGAAGAGGATGAAGAGGATGATGAAGAGGAAGAGAATTGTAAACAGTTTTTTTCTTTCTTTTAGGAGGAAGTAAAACGGGTTTTTTGGACTCTTGCAATGTACTTCACAACTAATTTATCATATTAACCATTACATTTTTAGAAAAGGCTTGTTGAAAGTTTTGGAAATAAGTTTCCAGCTAATCTTCAAAATATTGGAACTGGTAGTCATAAGATGTGAGTGAGGCAAGATTTTCTAACTCCTGTGAAACGTATGTTTCAATAGTGGTGTAATTCACATACCTCTTTTTAATTCAACAAAGTTTAAAATTTGATCCACTATTCAGATGATGTGATCCACCACTCAGCCATCAAATACTATCCAAAACTTCTCAAAATTTGGGGACAAAATCACCAGTTTAGGAAGTACTTCTTTTTTTGGTAAACAAACTTTGGAACAGGGGCTGTACCCACTCATCGCTGAAGGTGAAGCCACAGGATTGTCCACAAAAGATAGTTATGTGACTTCAACTTAAATAATTCGTTCAACTGATTTCCTGAACTCTGCAGACAGTCTCATTTTATTACAGGAAGTTATTCTTGAATCTAGTGAAGAGAATCCAGACAAAACTCTTCACTAGATTAACTGAATGTGTATATATTTATTTATGTGTATATGTGTATATTTATGTGTATATATATGTGTATATATTTATGTGTATATTATTATTTATTTAAATTTTTTGAAACATAGTTAAACCGTTGACTGATGAGAGGGAAGGAATTAATTGCACGTTCCCAGAGACTGAGAGAGTGACCTCCTGTCCTGTGTGTGCTCTACACATGGCTGTGCTAATTCCCAGGCAGCCTCCAGCTGCTTTTCTTTCCCCCCCGGCCCTTCGCGGTGGCCGGCAGGGCTGCCTGTTACTGCTTCCTGACTCAGCTTCACCCTGAGTAAGCAACTGTAACTTAAACAGCGGGAAAAGTAGGGCTTTGCTAGTCTTAGTAGCCTTAATTGAGACAGGTGGGGAGCATTCACTTCACCAGCTCTGCCGGCAGACGTTACAGGGACAGGAACTTTGGGTTTTTTGACAAGCACTCCCTGGTGACATCTTTAGTCAGAAGATTTTAGGTGCAAGTGAAGAATTATTTTGCAAATGAGGACTGAAGATGTTTTTGAATCATTTAAATCAACAAACATGAGCTTCTTAATATGTGTTCTAACTGCAATTCCACTGTGCTTGGCAATACCTAATATTAAGGGATCATTTTTCTGTTCAGAAGCAGAGGCTGCATTCAGAAAAGAAACACCCGTGACTGAACTTAAATTCATTATGGTCCTTGACTATTAAGAATTTCTGAAGGTCTTTGTATAGATACTTAGTAATCTTTTAAAAATATTTCCTACAGATGTTTCTAATTGGGTGCCTAAGACTGCTGCAGATATTGAAGAGGAAAGAGCAATAAAGGAAGTGTGCTATAAATCTGGTAAATATGGAATTAGTCACTCTTTCCTAAACAGCAATGCTGCCAATATAGTAAACCGCAGTTTTTTTGCCTCCTGGGGTATATTTAGGTGAGTATTACAGGATTCGGTACGCTGATGAACACCAATCAAGAGAACCCTTGTCTTCACTTCCCAAAAATGAGCTATTACCCTCGGAAGCGACTCGGCAAGACTTGCAGAAAGGCAAGTACATCTTCTCAGACAATGTTTACCAGTTTTTAAGTTACTGTTACAGGGAGAAACTATTACATAGTTTGCCCATCCTCCTCACTTTTTTAATTTAGTGACAATGAAAGCATATTACAAAGAGCACACAAATGCTTCATTCATTTTTCCCCATACATATATATAGTCACACATGTGATGACTCCCTGCATCAATCGACTGTAGGTGGAAAAGATGGAAATGGGCTGTTAACCCTATGTGTACTTTCCTGAGATACACAACATAGGTCTTTCATATAACTTTTCTTCACAATCAAGATTTACGTAGTCTTAAGTTTAACCACCCTAAGGTCAGGAATGTAGTTTAAATTTCTGCTCTAGGCTCTGTGTTGGAAATGGAGAGAGAGAGGCACTCTTTTGGGGCTATTTATTGGATCATAAGACAGTGCCAAAGACAGACGAGATGATTGACTTTCCCAGAGGTTCTCCATGCTCTCTCTTGGCTGTTTAGGTTGTCTAGATGATTAGATACATTAAACTTGTATGTAACTAAATTTAGATTAAATAAATACAGCCTTGAAGTGTCTTATAAAAGATAGTAACAGAAGAGTTTTATATGGTTTTGGATGTTGGGCTTTATCCAACATAATTAAGGTCAAAGAAAGACAAACAGATAAATATTTACCTCCCTTAGTGTGTTTCTCCATTCTTGACCAAGTGGCACGACTAAAAAAAAATCTGCATTAGTTTGTTTAGTGAATCATTAATAATATAATTCCATCATAGGAGGGAGTTATGTTCTTAATAGAACAAGAGACCAGAGTAACCAGTAGATCAGTCATTAAGAATTGCTGGGCAGAAATATGACCTGCTACTTTAAATAAAAAAGAATATTATTGTTTGTGTTGTGTAAATGTCAGGAATAAAATCTTGATAATACGGTTTTATGTAAAGCAGATTTGAGTAGGATGATGTGCTAATAAAAAAAATGGGAATGGAAAAGTTGTCTCCACTTTGAATGATACAGACAGGTGAAGTCACATTTTTTTGACTGACTGGTTTTGCCAGCCTAAATTGTTAAACAGAATTGGGCAACATTATTTTCTTCTCATTTCTACATTTAAAATGTTTGTTATTAAAATGGTTTTGATAAGCTATTTCTGACGAGTATTTAGAAAGATTTAGACTACAGACAAGGAAATCACAGAATCACAGATTGGCAGGGGTTGGAAGGGACCTTCGGAGATGACCTGCCAAAGCAGGTTCACCTAGAGCAGGTTTCATGGGAATGCATCCAAGTGGGGTTTTAATATCTCCAGAGAAAGAAACTCCACACCCTCTCTGGGTAGCCTGCTCCAGGGCTCTGCCACCCTCACAGTAAAGAAGTTTTTCCTCACGTTCAGATAGAATTTCTCATGTTCCAGCTTGTGCCTGTTGCCCTTTGTCTTGTTATTGGGCACCACTAAAAAGAGTCTGGCTCCATCCTCTTACACCTGCCTTTTAGATATAAGCGTTGACGTCTCTCAGTCTTCTCTAGACTAAACAGACCCAGGTCTCTCAGCCATTCTCCTGATCATCTTTGTAGCCTCCGCTGGACTCTCTCCAGCAGTTCCCTGTCCTTCTTGAATTGAGGGGCCCAGAACTGGGGACACTGCTCCAGATGCAGCCTTACCAGGGTAGAGCAGAGGGGGAGGATGACCTCCCTTCACCTGATGGCCACATTATTTTTAATGCGCCCCAGGAGACCATTGGCCTTCTTGGCCACAAGGGTGCAATGCTGTCCACCGGGACTCCCAGGTCCCTCACTGCAGAGCTGCTTTCCAGCAGGTCATCCCGCAACCTGTACCAGTGTATGGGATTATTCCACTCTAGATGCAGGACCTTGCACTTGCCCTTGTTGAACTTCATTAGATTCCTCTCCGCCCAACACTCCAGCCTGTCCAGGTCTGGCTGTACAGCCTTCTGGTGTGTCAGTCCCTCCTCTCAGTTTTGTATCATCAGCAAACTTGCTGAGAATACACTCTGTTCCCTTGTCCAGGTCATTGATGATTATGTTGAACGAGACCAGACCCAGGCCTCCAGCTGGACTCTGTGCCACTGACTACAGCCCTCTGAACTCCTCCATTCAGCTAGTTCTCCATAGACCTCACTGTCCACTCCTGTAACCCACACTTTCTAAGCTTACCTATGAGGATGTTATGGGAGACTGCATCAAAAGCCTTGCTGAAGTTGAGGTAGACAATGTCCACTGCTCTCCCCTCATCCACTCAGCTAGTCATGCCATCATAGTAGGCCATCAGATTGGTCAAGCACAACTTCCCCTTGGTGAATCCATGTCGACGAATCCCAATAACCTTCTTTTCCTCTACATGCTTAGAGATGCCATCTCGAATGAGCTGTTTCATCACCTTTCCAGGGATGCAGGTGAGGCTGACTGGCCTGTAGTTTCCTGGGTCCTCCTTCTTGCCCTTTTTGAAGACTGGCGTGACATTCACTTTTCTCCAGTTGTCAGGCACCTCTCCTGTTCTCCATGACATTTCAATGATCATGAAAAGTGTCTTTGAAATAACATCTGCCAGCTCCCTCAGCACTTTTGGGTGTATCTTATCAGGGCCCAAGGATTTGTGGGTATTGTTTGCCTAAATGATCCCTGACCTGATCCTCCTCAATCGAGGGAGAGTCTTCCTTACTCCAGTCTCTCTCTCCTGCCTCCAGGGTCTGGGGTTCCTGAGGGTCAGCCTTAGCAGTAAAGACTGAAGCAATGAAGGCATTGAGTAACTCTGCCTTCTCTGCATCCTCTCTCACAAATGAGTATCAATATATGAATATAGCTTTTAAGATATGTCTTTATTTATAACTACATACATTCAGAGAATAGAGATTACAAGCAATTCTAGAATTAAATCTCTCTTTATACCCATATGTATTAAAAGCTTTTTAAATGGACTGTTTATCTAATTTTTCGTGGGCCTTAAAGAATCAGCTATTTGGTTTCATGGTATTGTTTGCAGTTTTTTGTTCATTTCAGTTAAAAACAATGTAATTGTAAGAAGAGCAGAGATTTTGCATTGTTCACATTTCTTCAGGTGCTCTTGAAGTGCAGATAACTTTTTGAGACTCCTTTCCTGTAGGAGGCGATTGTTCTGTGGCACAGAGGAACACATTTGTTGAAGAGAAAAGATGCGAGGCACTGCCTCAGGAAAAAGAACGAATTGCATCAAAGTATTCCAATGTGAAAGGTACTTAATTATGATATACTTCCTAATTTTTAGGTGAGATTATTTTTGTTCCTCTGCAAGTGCAGTAGACATTATGTACTTTACATAAAACCAATCTGAAGTGAAATTTTCTTTCATTGTAAGATGACAGCAGTTGTTGTAGGTGATGGTCCACTTCTGCTGCTTTTAGCCAGTTTGCATCCTCTGTTAAATTCAGTGTGAGCAGGATTGGTCCCTGAGTTATCAAAATCTTTGATGTCCACATCTTTGAGCATGTGATGTGCTGTGCACTTTCTACTTCCATCGGGTGAAACAGATTTGAATGTAGGTGGTGTCTCACATAGGCCCTAACAGAACCAGTAAAACTACAGTCAAGGAAAGAGCATAAGACTTGCTAAAGTGTACTTAAAAACTAATCACATACAGCAAATTAAAATACCGACACCAAAAGACAGACTTCCTCCTTTTCACAAGGGAATTCTAGAATAGATTTGGCAGTGTATGATATATGTCAATCTGATTATTGTAGGTAAATTGTTATCTGATTATTACTATGCAGTTTTGAAGCAAAAAGAAAAAAAAAAAAAAGAATAGATTTTGGCTTTAAAGTACCCCATAAACTGATGCAGAAGTACATAATTTTTGCTGCATTCTGACCCGAACTGAGAGGAACAGAAGTGCTTATTTACATTAGCCAGGAGAAAAGGAAGAACAGGCAAAGCCTGCGGAGTCGCAGGGGCCAGATGAAGAGCACTGTGGCTACTTTATACCACCACTTGCCTTGAGAGGTTCTGTTTGTTGAAGGGGGTTACCTCTGCGACCAGTGCTATGACAATTTTAGCCTCATCATTTGCAGTATTTTGTTAACATTAATGAACTGCCCATGTCCAGGATGTATCTTGATGCTACAGACAGAATTCATAGTTCAGCCAGAAGGTGTCCTTTGGCATGCAATGGTCTCTGTGGGCTCAACCATGGCTGTTCCGAGGTCCACGTGCCCCCGATGCAGTGTAGAGAATGGATGTATCTGGGCAGGTAGTCAGCGCTCAGAGGAGAGGAGCAGGCGAAGGGGCTGTGTTCACAGCTGCTGTTGAGACAGTCTGAAAAGACAGATAAATTTAGAGAAAGAGACAGAGATGTTTCCTCAAAGCACTTCTTCGATTGAGTTCTCTGAGGCACATGAGAGGTACTATGATGACATGCATTGTGAAAATACCATAAGTTTGATCAGACAGATCTTCTTAGATGCCATTCATGAAAAATGAGATGCTAAAGAACGAGAAGGTAATTTGTAGCTGGTTCTTTACTTTGGAGCCATAGTCATCTTTAACCTGTGTATTAGGGTCTTTTCTTAGAGAGCGTGAGAGTTACACGTCAGTTACACTACACAGGATCCAAATGACTAGTGAAAGAGAGGAAGACTATAAACCAAGAGGTTAAACATTTGCACTAAACAAATCACTAGCTCACAGAGGTGGGAGGAAGAGAACAGCAATGCCATTCCCTGTGCTTATACATGAGCAGCTAAACTTCCTTTCTGTTGTCTTTCCAGGCGATGGTAATAAAATTCCTACAAAGATCAATAAAGAGAGGGACACAAAAAGAGAGGGAGGGCGTTCCAGAAGAAGCGTGCCCACAGAGAGTATTCCCAGCACAGACTGCAGATCCTTTGAAAATGGAGGTAATATACTCTAGTGTTGGTTTCTCATTGCTGAACACCTTGTGGTAAATAGAATAGGGGAATATATTTTGGTTGGGCTACCCACAAAGAACATTTATTTAATCTTGTCTTCCAGCCTTCAGTCTCCTCCTGCAATATGTCAAATTTTGTGTAATAGCACAACATTATTGTTTACATTTGTTTTTTCACTCTTAGGAATTCACACTTCAGACCCCAAAGGAAAGCCACGTCACCGACAAAAGGGTCAAAGTAAGGATGATGAAACTTCTTCTATGCCTTATGTGAGAGAAACTGGAAGAAAGACTTATTTCAACTCTTCCGCACCTCAAAGATCAGCATATGTAGTCTACCGTACTGCCACCGTCACCCAAGAACCAAAGTTCAGTGGATCTGCAGGTGGGCTCCTGCTTACACAGGATTCTTAAAATGCCTCAAATATACCTGTCTGTATCATGCTGCTTTTGATTTTGCCCCTGCAGGTGACTATTAAGTTATTTGGGCCTAAATATTGGCAAGAGTAAATTTGATCCAGCATAGTTTTCAGAAGTAGATTGCAGCAGCATGCATAGAGAGAAATGTAAAGCTTTATAAAGCTTTACAATTTGTCAGGCAGAATATTCATGAACAATAATTTAGCCACCTTCGTAGCAGGAATTAATTTATCTGCCAACAAAGAGGGATGAATGCAGTGATGTGCCTATGTCCACTTTTTACAGCAGCTTTTATGTGATTTATTCTTTTGAAATATTTAATAGACCTCAGAACAGTCCACCTTTAACTTCTCATTTTATTCTAAATATTGATAACAGTAGTAGTAGTTTTGCAGCAGAATTTCAGTTTCCTCTCAAGAAACTTTTCTTGTACAACTTTTGTCCTCCCAGCAGGGGACGGAAGAATGACCTTGCTTTGCATGGTGTTTTTCCACAACTAGGATTTCACTGGAGGTTTGATTGTGACAGATTTATGATTGTTTTTACTATTTAGGATTATTTGTCATCTTGAATAAACAAGGAAGGACTTGGGACTTATTCAAACTTCTGTCACTGATTTAAATGTATGCTAAATTTTTGTGATTTATGTTGTTAGTTTTGCACGTGATTCATGTTGGACAGAGGATTGAATTCATTCTTCCTGTCGTTCCTGCAGGGTGATATTTTCCTTTATCATTTTTCCATCTCTGAAATACTGTACTGTCTCTTGGTAGTACATACTAAGTTGTAAATTTGACAAGAAGACTACCAATGGGATTCTGAGTCTTATGTCTTTCTTTTTGGCAATTGATTTTGGATGTATCCATAAATTTAGCTTCATGCAATCTAGTTCATCACTGGGGTTTAATTTGTCTTTCTACTTTCCATTTCCATGGTTTCTCTGAATAATTGTGGTTTTTGCTCTGCCACTTGATCATCAAGAAATTTAGTGGTAAAGAATTTACATAATCATAAGTTAAGAAAGTGATTTCATCTTGCTAGTTTCAGTCATCTCTCCTAGGCTGGGTTGAACCTCCCTCCTGAGGTGCCTCCCTGTCTTAATTTCCAATACAAGGAACCTCCTTCAGACTGAGTAACCCTTACTTTCAGATGAATAAAGTTAAGTGACATGAATCCCAACATTAATGCTTTGTCTTGGGGATGAATAGTAGTGGTTTTTTTTCTTTTTTCTTTGAATATTTGCTTTCATTAAATGTGGACAGATTGGTATAGAGATTATGGAGAGAACATTCTTAAGGTGAAGAATACATTTTATCAAATTTCCAGGTTACTAAAGGATAGAGCATGTCAAAAAAATGCAATCAATGTTTTTATCTTATTAAACATTTTCATTACCATTTTCACTACCTTTCTTTTCAGCCATCCCTGAGCCATGTGGTGGGAAATATTCCAAACAAAAGAACCAGCCTGACAGAAATAGGAGATTTTGGACCCAAACGGAAAACTATGGTAATACTTACATCTTGTGTATAAACGGAAAATTTTGGGAATATTGTGCAATTAATAGTTGGACTTAATGGAATTAATTTGGAATGAACAGAAAACCAGAGTATTAATAATAATGGCCCTTAGCCAAATGTCACAGAAAATGCCTAGTCATTAGGCAGCAAACTCTGATGTAAAATCAGCTGCCTAGCACAAACACATAGTAGTGCCTTGCCTCTAGTGCTTTCATAGGCAGAGATAAAGGAAGAGATTGGATTATGGATTTATTTAATCTAAAGGCAATTGATGCCTTTGGGAAGATTTCAAGACAGGGACTTTGTTCAGGTCAAGGATGTCCATGGCAGAATCACCACATTTGGAAGATCCTGTGAGCCTGATGGAAACGCTGCAAGGTTACAGATGATCTTTAAAGTGCTACAGAGAAAGTCTGTATTTAATGCTTGTATGTCAGAGACGATGTACGATTCACCTGATGCCTTCATTGACACTTCAGCTAATGTAATATTTAATTCACATATCAGGCTAAGAGAGTCTTTCCTGAAATTGTAGCTGAAATTAAGAAACAATGTCTATGTTTTTTTCTATAATATCCTTCAGGACATTATAATGCACCAACTTGGAGGACAAGAAATCCAGATGCAAAAACGTCGTCTAAGTTTAAAACAACCATTCAGGTAACTCTTTGATAGAAATTTTTACAATTCAGTCTTTTTAGTAAAAGCAACATGAATCCGCCCACCTAGAAAGTGCTCTTGAAACTTCCCCAACCGAAAACCCACAAGAGTCTAAGCAATGCTGAGTAGTCTTAAGAGCAGTTTTGTTTGTTTGCAGATGTGTAATTTTGCCTGTATAACTAGCCCGTGATTCCTGATTTTTCACAATATTACTGAAGGCAATACATATGAAGGCAAAATACATACCTGCCTTTAAAGTGAGGAGCTATAGAAGCAGTGGGGTTTGGCTTGTAGCACTGGACAAAGCACAGGAGAGACTGTGATCTGTGACAGAGTATGATCTCTTTGTCTCTCTGTTTGATTGCTTGTGAGGCATCTGCAATAGCTGAATGATGATCAGCCTGGGTTCACATTATTCATAGATTCATAGATTGGTCCAGGCTGGAAGGGACCTCCAAAGGTCATCCAGTCCCACCTCCCCGCAGTCAG
>JAOXNH010000060.1:23680960-23695123 GCA_028566575.1 Bartramia longicauda | reverse complement strand
AAGAGGAAAACCTTCTGCCCGACCCATGAACGTCTCTGCAGCACCCAGCAGGTGGTTCATCGATCCGTCTGCTGCTGCTGCTGTCACAGCCACCACACAGAATTGCTGGGACGGAAAGTGCTACTTCCTACGATCCACTCCCTGGCTTAATGGCCCTGGAGTGACTGCAGCCTCCCCAGGATGGTCCGTATGTGACACCACCCTTCTCCCATGACACAACAACCTCAGACCCCGGGCCAAGAGCAGCGCTGGAAGTTCGGTCCTCGGACGCAGCGCTGCACACCAGGTACAGCCAGCAACCCCTGGAGGAGCTGTTTTGTGGAGCAGATTCACAGGGAAAAACAGATTTGCTTTAACTGTTATGCTGCTTTTTTCTTTTTTTCTTTCCCCTGGTTAGTAGAAGACTGACAAGTTTTTCTGCAGCTAAACAGCTCGACATTTTTCCTCTCTGCAGCCCAGATAGCAAGCCACGGGTATGCCCTGACAGGCTCCATCCTGATTTCCCCGGGAATACTTAGGAAGCTTAAGAGGGACCACAGCGAATAGCCCGGAGTGACTTACAGTGGATGTTTCAGTGGAAACCTGGAAGGAAGCAACGAGCAAAATCTCTGCAGCACTTCACATGGCTTTTTCAGTTTGCGGGGATGCATTTCCATCGCTCTGGATCCCACAGGATCACGTGTGGTTGTGGCTTTTTCCAGCAGCAGCAATAACAATCCCTATGACAGTCCAGCACCTTTTGGCACCACTCAGTGCATTTCCTCCTGCAAGCAGGGGCTCCTGCCCCAGCACTGCCTTCATCCAAATGCTCGGTGAGGGGCAGCTCTGCTGGGAATTAGCAGCAGGTGCTCCCAGGAAGGACCTCCACCTGGTTTCAACTTCAGTTGGAAATGTTTCACAGCCTCCAGTGAAGTTCACCAGCCCAGCCCACGCACATCCACCCAACGGATAGAAGCTTCTCTGCCCAGCTCATGGAGCCAGCCGTGACAGCTGGTCTTTAGCGCTCCTTAACCGTGCTGGAGGGAAGGCAAAGGCTGGGTGGCTTTGGCAGGAGAGCTGCCCAGCTCTTCTTCCCCAGCCCCGGGGTACAAGGCATGGGCTCACTTTGCCCTCACGTTGCTCACCACCAGCTGCAAACACTTTGTGTGTATCTCAGCCCTATTAGTGCCACTCTCCCAGAGCCTTTCCCCCTACCAATAAGCTCATAGGAAGCTATCCTATCTTCCTAGGAAGATATCCTTTAATGCGGTGGTGCTATTTAAACCGGGGGAGGTTTCAATACCCCAGGAGTTTGGGGTTTTTAAACTTTTATTTCAGATGTTCCATTCCTTTACTCCAGCCTCTGCTCCACGCCTGTGATTGCAGCCTTCTCCATCCAGCTGAGAGGAGGAAATTATGTGTGCAAGAGGAGTCAGGGCTGCCTTCCCGGCACGCTGCTCACATCGCTAGGACTCCCGCGCCTGCCGCACGCTCAGCCGCCTGCTCGAGGATGCTGCACCTGAAAGTCCAGTTCCTGGATGACTCCCAGAAGATCTTTGTAGTTGATGTAAGTGGGTATCATGTTCTTATTGGGGCTTTTTATATTTTTTTTGGTGCTAATTATTGAAGTCATTGCTGCTCTGAAGGGTTGTGTCCTTCTTGTAGCTTCAGGTTTTCAGCTTTAAACCAAAAAAACAAAACAAAGCAAAAAAAAAAACCAAATCCAAAGCAAGAGGTTATAGCACTGATTGCTAAGTGTCTCTTGGCACTAACACACTCATGCTCTCCCTTGTTATTGACATTATTTATAAAGGGGGAGGAATGGCTTTTACTTACCTGATGTCATCTTTTGGAACCAGGCAATATAAAGTTGTGTTCTTTACAAGTGTCGAGTTCTTCTCTTGTTTGTCTGGCTGCCAGTGTGAGCATTCAACAAGGAAAAAAATTCTGGGAACAGAATAAAAATAGCATATTTAACAAAATTACCCCTGGTGAGAAACATCTGCATGCATCTCTTCTGGGCTTCAGTTGAAAAAGAAAATTGTGTGGTTTTGTGAATAGCTGAGGAGAAAAACCCACTGTATCTTATTTTCTGCATGACAATGTCCGACAGAACACTGTCATTAATAATTCACATTTAATAAATGCTAGCTCTGAAATGGGTTTTATATATTAAGTATTAATATCTGTGGTGTTAGATTTATACATGTATATAGAGATAACTGAAACTAGGTATATCTCAACTCTGTGTTGCAAATAGACCTTTTTACAAGTGTGATTGAACGTTTACTGTTGGGTAGGATTTGATAATCATGGTAGCTAATTGAATTAGCTAATTTGAGTAGATCTGTTCTAGCACTTACCTGCATCTTCTATGGGACCATAGTGTGTAAAATGAAATTGGTGGGGTTTTTTTTAAGTTCCATTACATTTCTCAGCCTGTCCTGTCCTCTGGTTTTACTGCACAGCCTAAGAGCTGCTGGGTCTTGGAGGCACTGCTCTGTTTCTTTGCGATGGAATTGCTTTACAATCCTTCTGTGCAAAATGCTATTCCTTGGCACAGTGTGGAAGTTGTTTGATTTTAGTTTCATTAATGTATCCTAGACCTGGATTCAGCTTAAAAATGAGAAATGAGACTAGTCATTTTAAAATGCCTTCTTTTTTTATTGCTTAGATCATGGCATAGTGAGGAGACAACTTAAAAGATGCTGCTAGTACGATGTTGCTGCATTTTTTTTCCATCTCTGCTTTCTTATTTGCCTGAAACACTTAAGGCACTTTCGCTCTGCACAACATGTTATTGCAGCAAATAGCTTCCATTAGAAGAGCTCCTGGTCATTTCCTTTTTTAGCATGGAACACTATTGGAAACCCCTTTTAGGCATTTCGTGCATTTGATGATGTGTGGGTACAACAAATGAGTAGTTGAATTAGTGGCTTCTCCATTATAAAAGGACTGCTTTGGGCTAAGTTTTGAGCAGATATTTCAAGCAACTCTTCCTAACCCCCTCCCGACTTTGGAAAGCTCTTGTGAATGTGCAGTACTTCAGTATAATGGAGGGAAAAGAACAAAAGGGAGAAAGCACCACAGGCTTGATTCCCCCTCGGCCTCACACTTGCCGCGTGCATCCATACCTGCATCCCGCAGGAATCTCAGCTGCTGGTATCCGCAGCCAGGGCTCCTTTCCAGTCCGGCTTTGCACAGACTTCGGGTTCTTCTCCCGGTGCTGGCCTCCGTCCGCATCCTTGCTGAAAGCCGGGATGCTCTCCGTGGCCACTGGGCTCTCAGAATTTCCTTCTGCTGGGTGATGGAGGTGGTGCCCGGGATGGCACCAATGAGCCTGGTCTGAGCCCCCAGGGCAGGGGAAACTGGGGGGCCTGCCACATCTCCGAATGTCCCTTGTTGTGCCCTCCCTGCTGGAGACCCCAGGCTGAGCCATGGCACAGATGGGATCTTGCTGGAATGCTGCCAGCCATGCCAGCAAGCCCTGTGCCTGGCCCTGGGAGGGCATTGGGACCCCGGTGACCAGGTGCTGGGACAGTCACAGGTCAGCCTTTAACGGGTTTCTTGCACCGAGAGGACATATTGCAAAGCTGCCTCCCCTGTTCCTTCCATCCCTGGGTACCCAGAGCTGTGACCTGGCATGTGCTCTCGCTGGTAAAGTCACCCTTTGCTCTGGAGAGGTTTAAACAAAGCAGCCTTGAGGCTGGTGAGGCTTCGGAGCCCTCCCAGAGCAGCATGGAGAGGGCGAAGCACTTTGCAGCCTGGGCAGACAAAGCCTGGGCATCTCTGCTGGCGAAATTTGCTACAGGGCAAGATGCAGTGGAAAGGAAACAAAGAAAGAAAAGGCAAAGCAAGCAAACCCAGAAAAATTAATTGCTGGGGCTGAGTGAAGGAGAAAGTCTCCCGTGGTCTCGTGTCCATTATGATGAGTAAAGGTGGGAATTGGTTGACAGGAGGCGTGCATGAGAGTTGGTCTAGCAAGGGCACGGGGAGCATTGGGGCTCGTGGCTTTTGGTGCGTGGCAGCTGTGGCCATGCAGAAGACCCCAGCATGGGATGCATCTCCCAAGGTGATGTGGAAAGATCACACAAAATCCCATGATCTTCCCTCTAAACCACAGACCTGGGTGCAGCAGCCTGAGCTACGGGGAACGCTGCAGGACGGTGGCTTTGCCATTGGATCACAGGTGCTGCCGGAGCATCCTCTGGGGACGGGTGTGCGTGTCCTCATGTACCACATTCCTTGCTCTCCGCATCTGGAAGTGCCTCTTGCTTTCTTACCCTGTCCCAGCTGCTTTCAGTGAGCGCAGCCTCTCCTTTCCACCGTCTCGTACACAGGGATTTCTGCCTGTGGGTGCCAGCCTGGCCCTGCAACGTCACCGAAGGCACGTTTAGGGTGGGACGTGGGGTGGACAGCCCCACACGTCACCCTCCTGCCTTGCCCTGTGCTCCTCCAGCGCATCAACTGCTGCTTCCAGCCAATGCCACGCAGGGCCGATGCTGCCTGAGCACAACCGTACCTCAGCATGGGTTGGGACCTCAGTATCCCCCCATGCCCAGGGTGGGACACCCACAAGCAGCACTTGTTGAGAGGAAAGGCTCTGCTTTTAAGCCGTTCTGCACATCAGCAGGGCTGTGTCTCCCGGGCCAGCAGGTTTTCCTGGGAACGGGGCCACTTGTCTCCGGTGGTGCCCGCACTGGGCAGTGCTGGGCTTGGAGGAGAGAGGGTCTCTCCCAGCAGACATGAGGTGGGTAATAACTCAGCAAGAAATGCTTGTCTTTCCTGGCTGCCTGACAAAGGCCAAGGCCTTTCATGCTAGAAAATTCTAGCTTGGAAAGAAACATTTATAATAGTTTTAATTACCCTTGTGATCTAGTAATTTTGAGGACAACCGGGAGCGCTGCAGAGCGAATGCTGTTATTACGCTATCACTTTTCAGCAGCCTTTCAGCACGGAACCAGCAATTTCAGCCCAGGAGAAGCTGTGAAAGGTGGTTATTAGTGTGCATCACCACCAGCCGCCAGGGTCCCTCCCATCCCTGCTGGGAGCAGCCGTTGGCACGGGTACCTGCAGCCTGCCTTCCCCTCCACCACCCGGAATGCCGGGATTTAGCAGCCATCTAACCTGGCCTTTCTGCTCCGGCTTGCTTTTGTGCTAACCCACGCTCGTTTTTAGCCAGCTTTTTCACAACTTGATGAAGGAGCAGCAGGGTCTTTGTAGGGGTGGGTCACTGCCAGGTTCATTTCTGGTGCTTTCTGGAGTGTTTTCCAAAGCCTTGGGGTTACTCCCCAGCCGTGTCACACAGCACAGCAACAAGTCAAGCAAAACACACACCAGGTGTTTCCCTTTACTGGGAGTAACCACAGCCTGGTGTAGTTATCAGCGTGTAGTGCCACTTAATTAACGTTGCTGAAGTGTAGGGATGAGCCAGGGCCCAAGGCGCAGGATCTCTGTTGCTCTTAATTCCCATGAACCATAATAGGTAGCTTGTCCCCAGCAATCTGGTCGCCGGCCACCGGGGCACATGGGCTTGCTGTGCAGGTTTGGGGTGTGCTCCCGTTTGCTCCTAATTGAGCACGTTTGCCATGGCCACCCCTGGTTTGGGCAGATGCTTCTCCTGGGGAGAGCTTGCCAGTTTGCCAGGGATAGAGCTGTCCCCACAGGGATGGTTGCAAAAGGTGAGCCAAAAGCAGTATTTCTTTCATTTTCCTTTCCTTTCTGGTTTACATTCCTTATAGACTCATGGAATGGTTCGGATTGCAAGGCAACTTAAAGGCCATCTAATTCCACCCCTCTGCCCTGGGCAGGGACACCTCCCACCAGACCAGGTTGCTCCAAGCCCCCTCCAACCTGGTCATGAACACCTCCAGGGATGGGGCAGCCACAGCTTCTCCGGGCAACTTCCAGAGGGCCGTAGCAATTTCTCCTTAATAAAGGAGAGAAGTGATGAGAAGGAATCAGATTTCCAAGAGAGGAAAGGGGAACATGGCATGCAGTTGTCACATCCTGCATGCTGAAGCCAGCAGCATTTATTTGAGCAACGTTTTGCTGCAGCATGATCAGGCAAAATCCCACGGCTCCTCTCGGAGTGAAGGGAGGGAGCTAAACCTTCTCCCCCATCTCACTGAGATGCCATCATTGGCATTGCCCTAACCCGCTGCTCCTGTGCTGTGTTTGTTTGCTAGCAAAAATCCTGCGGAAAAGGGTTGTTCAACCTCACCTGCAGCCACCTCAACCTCGTGGAGAAGGAGTACTTTGGGCTGGAGTTTTGCAGCCAGGCTGGGAACCACGTGAGTAGCAGCATGGGGTCCTTGTGGCAACCGCCTGTGCAGCTGGGGGCTCTCCGGCACCTCCCAGATGGAAAATCTCAATGCAAAGTTTTGCCACAGTGCCAAAAACCCCTCGAAAATGGGAGTTATGAGGGGAGCCACAAGCCGGTTGGCAAAGCCTTGATGATAACCATGGCCCTTGGGGTTTATCCGTAGCCATCTGCGTGGGGCTACCCGGTGGGATGGCTTGTCACAGCAGCCCAGCTGGCCAACATTTGTGTTGTGTCCCAGCATGATGCTGCTGCTGATGCTTTCATTCCCTGTCTTCTCTTGTGCTGTTTATTCACCCAGTTCTTCATTGCCTTCTTTCAGGTCTGGTTGGAACCACTAAAACCCATAACAAAGCAAGTCAAAAGTAAGTATTTCAGGACTAAAATTATTCTAAATCTCCGCCAGCGACTGGTGGTGGGTGCATTTGTGCAGCCTTTATTGCTTGGGGACTTGGGGGGGAAGGAGGGACGGGGGGGGAGGCTGGTTTCCAGCATTTACCTGAGCCCATTTGATAGCGTGAGGCTGGGTAGGAGTGTTTGCAGGGACACCACGGTCCCCAAACCCTGTAGAGACACCGCTGCCTTTGCAACCTGGCATCACCTGCACCGTTCCAGTCTTGAGCTGGCAGCAGCCCGGCAGCTCGGCGCAGGAGCAGGGGCGGCTGCAGGCACGTGTGTGTGTGCCCGTTGCCGCGCTGGCAGAGCAGTGGGTGGTGGGCATCGCTCCCCGCCTGCCCCCTGACCCCCTCCCAGCTCCTGGCAGCGCTGGGTGAAGCAGGGGGGAGCTGGCAGTGTGCACCTCGCAGACTCCCCCGTCCCTCACCAGCCCCACCACCCCAGGCCACCGCAGGGAGATGCCGTGGAGCCTGACCCCAGTTCGGCGTCCCCTTCTGTGGCCACCACCGGTGCTACCACAGTGCCCCTTCCAGCCTGTGCCTGTTTCCACAACTGCCATGAACCAAATTATATTTTCCCCAAATAGGTGGTAACTAAGAGGTGATCAAGAGCATGACCCCAGGATTTGCCATGGGGATGTTGCAGTACAAGTTCTCCATGAATTTCCCTGTAAGGTCTGCATTAATTTCCCTGTAAGGGGAAAGCCTGGTAAAAAGACTCCCCTTTCCGGGTGTATCAGAAGTGGGATAGTTTCAGGCACCAATTTCTTCTTTCATGTCCCTTCTGGCCTGTTCTTTCAGGCTCCTGTCCCTCCAGGAGCCCCTGAACCATCCCACAGTGTCCTGGGAGAGTTGGTGCCTACCAAATGACCTACCTCCCTCCATGCAATTTGCCTTGGGCCTGGTCACTCACTCTCACTCATCCCCCAGAAGAGCTTTGCCCAAGCGGTGGCCTATGGAGCCCTTGCATCCCAAGTGCTTGGAGGGCTGGATTCAATGTCCATCCCCACTGATGGCCATGCTCCAGGCAAGCACCTGTGGCACCACCCCACAGAAACCCCCTTCCTGGCAGGGGTCTTTGGGATCTAAAGAATTGCTCGGGCTTTTTCTCTTTAGTATTAATTAGGTATCAAACTCCCTTTTCACTTCTACTGGGGTGCTGGGCAGGCTGGTTTTTGGAGACAGGTTGGAGTCCCTGATTCCAGCCTGATTTCCAGCTTCCAGCCCTGATTTGTAAGGGCTCAGAGTAATTTACTCTGTAAGGTGACAGGATGTGTGAAGAGAGTTGTAAATGTTCTCAAAAGACACGTAAAAGAAAACTTATGAAGATGTTGTGTTTTAAGATCCTAAGGAGGTTCTTTTCAAATTTATGGTGAAATTTTTCCCAGTGGACCCTGGCCATCTGAGAGAAGAGCTGACCAGGTATGGTACTTGTTCCATTACTTTCTTCCCAGGCCTGTATTTTTGCAATTATGAAGCATGCCTTTAATTGCTTATCTTCATCCACCCGAACCTGTCCGTTAGCAGTGGTTATTCGAAGTATTGAAAGAGCTCTCTGCTTTAAAAACCTCAATCCCAGAGAGTATCTTTTCTTCACCCTGTTTTTTTAAACAAAATCCACTTGAAGGCTCAGCTTCCTAAGAGGCTGCAAGTTGTTGACTGCCAAACACATTAGCAATTGGTCATGGAGTCTGACTTTGCTCCGTCTGGCTCCTGCCTCAAGCCGCTCTTCTTCATTTGAAAGAAGCAGCTTTATTTTATTTTTAAAAACTGCATTGTTAGCTCTTGTGTTTTAGAGAAAGCACTGTGAACAGGAGCTAAGAATAAACCTGAGACAGTGCCTCTGCAGAACGTTACCCACGAGAGATGCAAACGCCCTCCAAAACATAAAGGAACGTTAACTCTGAAACCTACTAATGGGGATTTCAATGGCAGGGCCATACTGGTCATGGTGGTGGCCACCTGCAGCCCTCTCCAGGGGCTGCCTGCTCCTCCTGTGACCCCGCAAACCCGCATCTTTGGGTTGTAACACGGGTGAGCGCAGAGAGAGGTGCGGGGACGGCCGGCTCCCTGCAAGCAGAGCCCTCAGGGCTCAGCTTGGCACCTGGCTGAGCCTGGCTCCCCTCCTCGAGGCACAATCCTGTCCCCCCCACAGGTACCTCTTCGCCCTCCAGATCAAGAAGGACCTGGCGCTGGGGCGGCTGCCCTGCAGTGACAAGAGCGCGGCGCTGCTCGTCTCCCTCCTGCTGCAGTGTAAGGGCAGGCGCGTGCCTGCAGGGATGGGGACCCTTCCCTGGGGAGAAGGGGACAAACCCGGCTTTGCTTTGGCCATGCAGCAAGGGTTTTCCCCCCACAGTGTCCCCTCACGCTCTCCCTGTGTCCCCCGCAGCCGAGCTGGGCGACTTCCACAAGGAGACGGACCAGCAGCACCTGGCGACGCACAGGTACCTGCCCAACCAGGAGTACCTGGACAACAAGATCATGCAGTACCACCAGAGACACGGGTAAGGGCTGCTCCACGCCTCGGACCCACAGCACCCAGCGGGCACCCCCCACCAGGGCCGTCCCCGTGAGCGGTGGGGTGGTGGTGATGCCAGAATGCTCAATGGCACTTTTTTCAGCCCATTTTGGGGGAATGCCTTCTCACTCTTGTTGTTTGTTGGCCTGTTTGTGTCTCCAGCGGGAAGACACCAGCCGAGTCAGACGTTCAGCTGCTGGACGTGGCCAGGAAGCTGGAGATGTATGGGATTCGCCTGCATCCCGCCAGCGACGGCGAGGGGACACAGATCAACCTGGCTGTGACACACATGGGAGTGCTCGTCCTGAGGGTGAGCCTGGGGCTTGGGGCAGGGACATCACCTCTGGATTCATAGATTGGTCCAGGCCGGAAGGGACCTCCACAGGTCATCTAGTCCCACCTCCCTGCAGTCAGCAGGGACACCACCAACCAGACCAGGTTGCCCAGGGATAATGGGGGGGACCCTTCTCCTCCCTCCCAGGTGTGCTCCAAACCCTCCCAGATCCTCCAAGAAGGAGCACACATACACACCCTGGTGAGCTTAGGCATGGAGGCGATGCTCCAGGGCATCGCTGTGGGGCTCAGCCCCACCACCTCCACCTATGGCCGGCTGTGTGCCACGGAAGCATCACAGGTTACACGGCTGTGTCATGCGTGTTCACTGTGTGATCCTCCAGTGAAAATAGCCACCTCGGGTCCGTGCTGTAATCACGGTGTAGCTGCAGAATAAATACAGCCTTCCTCACAGCCGGCATGAAGCAGCGCTTGCCTCCTACACCGGCTAATTTCAACACGGGAACACCTTGCCAGAGCAGGGGAAAAAATAAATAAATAAAACCTCTGGATCTGCTGTTTGTAATCAGCCCTGCCAGACCCAGGGAATTATTCAGAGCCATGCGTGATTAGAGCACCTGTGAGCCCCAGGAAAATTTGGGCTCTCCCAGAAAGCTGAGAGGGTCTGGGTGCCGCAGCACGGAGTAAAGCAATTTTTCCTGTTCCTGCCGTGACACCCATGTCGTGTGGCTGCGTCTGACGGGACGTGTGATGATAACATGTGGTAAGGGACGCTGGCAGCCTGCTTAAGGTGGGTCTGAGGCATGGGAGCTGAGCTCTGCTGTGCTTCCCAGCAGAGGAGAGGAGGGTCTTGCTTCTTTTTGAGGGGTGTGTGTGTGTGATTCTGCATTAACTGGTGTGATGTTTGAGCCGGGACAGATGGGACTCTCTGTGGGGTTTGCCTTGGCATCCTGGAGTGTTACAAATAGCTGCAGGAGGCAGAGTTAAGCTCTGAACCTCAATTTCCACTTTTGGGACCAACTGATGGAGAGGAGGGTCAAACACCGAATCACAGCCCTCCTCTTCCCTCAGAGAGCTCAGGTCTGGTGGAGCGTCCTGCGAGCTCAGGCCTTGACCCATGGTGTTTGTGCAGCCCCCACTTGCCCCATCCTGCTGTAACCGCTGTGTCCACCCTTTGCAGGGCAACACAAAGATCAACACCTTCAACTGGTCCAAAATTCGCAAACTCAGTTTCAAGAGGAAGCATTTTCTCATCAAGCTCCATGCCAACATCTCCGTAAGTACCGCGCTGCGGGCGGCTGCCAGGCTCAGGAACAGGATCAGGCTGTGGACCAGGGATCAGCCATACAAAAAAAATCCCTGAGTTTGGATAAAACAAAATAATCTCTTTCTGCTGCTCGTGGGTGATGCTCCTTCCCCTCGAGTGTGGCATGTACCACCCCCCACGTCCCCAGCAGGGTGACGCTGCGCTGCCCCAAGCCGCCAGCAGCCCAGCGTGGTCCTTTGAAGGGGTGAGGAGGGCAAAATGGCAGAAGCCAGCCCCTCACCCTCAATGCCTGTGTCTCCGGGCGTGCAGGCGCTGTGCAAGGACACGCTGGAGTTCACTATGGCCAGCCGGGACACCTGCAAGGCTTTCTGGAAGACGTGTGTGGAGTACCATGCCTTCTTCAGGCTGTCTGAAGAGCCCAAGTCAAAGCCCAAAGCCCTTCTGTGCAGCAAGGGCTCCAGTTTCCGCTACAGGTAAAGTCCTGAGGGAAAATTGGAGCATTTGAGGCCAGGAAGGGCGTGGGGATGGCTCAGAGCTTCCCTTTTATGTTGGACCTGGCTGGATGCAGGGAGGAGGAGGAGGATGCCTCACAGCCTCTTTTCCCGGAGAGACTGCTGCCTCCGTCCTGCCACGTCCCCTCACCTCCCCTGGAATGCCCAGGGCTGGGGCTGATGGTGCTCCTCACACCTCTCCCCCCCTCCCCTTACTGCAGCGGGAGGACGCAGCGGCAGCTGCTGGAGCACGGGAGGAAGGCGAAGATGAAGAGCCTGCCCTTTGAGAGGTACCGGGGGGCATGGAGGAGGGTGGTGCCTGAGTGGTGGGGGCAGACAAAGACCCTCCTGGCCACGCACCCACTCATGCTCTTGGCCTTGCAGGAAGGACTACGCATCCCGCTATGACAAGAGGCAGTGTCGCTCCTCCCCGGACCTCCTGACAGACGTCTCCAAGCAGGTATGTCCCCTCAGCATCACACAGAGGTAGCACCAGGGCTGAGTTGTGGGGGGTCTTGGCATTGCAGCCCCAGCTGGTGGAGCTCAGATGGAGCCCAAGGCTCTGAGGGCTCACCGCTGGCCCTGCTTCGCCCGTCTGGGGATCTGGGCACCCACCCACCCTCTGCCCCTGCTCAGGTGGAGGAGCTGCGTCTCGTCTACGGCAGCCGGGGCTCCTACCATGCCAACGGGGTGCACACCTCCGAGCCCACGCTGGACAGCCGGCGCCGGAGCTCCGCCATGGAGGTAACGTTTGCCACCGAGCTGGAGCGCTCCAAGCCTGAAGCGTCCCCTGCCTTCCTGCCCCACTCCAAAAGCTCATCCGCCTTCCCCCTGCTCTACGCCGAGCTGGAGCTGGAGCGACAGTGGGAGCCCGCTGACCTCTTCAGCGCCAGGAAGCCCTTAACCTCCTTCCGGCCCCACCACCAGTTCTCCGGGGGCAGTAAGAGCACCTCAGTGGGCAGCATGGGGGAGGTGGGCGCACGGCCGCTGGTGTACACGGACGTGCTGTGGCCCCCACCCACGGCCACCCCAGCACCACATGTCCTCTTCTACCTGGACAAACCCCCTCAGCCCCCAAGCCGTGCACTGGCACCTGGGGAGGAGGCAGCCGGGGGAGGCAGCCCTGTGGCCGCAAACCCCCTCAGGCGCAGCCCCAGCGGGACACAGGATGGGGCGTTTCACCCCGATGCCACATGTAGGGCAGCGGGCTCCAGCACGGCCCTGGCAGGGGGGAGCAGGTCGCTGGCTCGCTCCTTGAATTACAGCCTTCAGGAGCAGCCTCCCAAGCGGTCTTGGAGCCAGTCGGACATGAAAACCTTCCGCTTCCCCTACGGCTCCGAGTTCAGGCCGCTGGGGCCGTGCCCCACACTGAGCAGCCGGAAAAGGGGCGTCTTCCAGCAGCTGCCGGGGCTGGGGCCGCGGCGCTCAGCCGAGCGCTACGTGGGCAGCAGCACCGAGTCCAGCGATTCCGACCCCGACCTCCTGGCCACCGACTACTGCTCCCTCTACGGCCGGGTGCTGCGGTCACCCATGGCCCGGGTGCGGCTGTCCTCCGGCAGCCTCCAGCTGGATGAAGAGGAGGAGGAGGTGCCCTTTGCCACCGGTGCCGCCGAAGAGAGGGCTTCCTGGGTGTCCTCCAGGTATTTCACCTAGGTGCCTGGCGCTGGCCCGAGGGAGCAGAGGTAGACAGCACCCACCTGGGGCTGGGGAAGGTTGACTCTTGCTTGCAGGGCTTACTGCTTGCACAGCGTTGTGATGGGCTTGTGTTGTACGAGTGCCCTTAGCTACAGAGGATGTGCTAACGGACAAGAGGGGAGCGTTCAGCAGAAGTATGCAACCCCAGCACCACACCTGGAAGCTGGTACAGCTCTGCCACCACAGGTGGAGGTCCGGCTCCAGCCAGAAGGGCCAGGGCTCTCCTAAAGACCTTGCATCCTCCCTCTGCATGGAGCTCATCTGCCAGAGTTTTCATGGAGGGGGTAGGAAGAAAAGAGACATCTCACAGAAGAGATTAAACATCTGTTTTTTACAGCTGCAGGGAAGCAGGCTGGTGGGAAGGGTGTTTGAGGCCCATTTGGAGAGGAGGAGGATGTCCAGGAGAGGCTGCTCCGAGAGCTGATCCCCTCTACGTGCATGGCCAATGCCCCAGCATGGAGCCCATCTCCTCCATCCTGCGTCTCCTCCCTCCTACACCTACAGGCTGTAAAGGAGAAGGAGGAGATGGGACTGCTCCCTATCCATGGGGCGGCAGGAGGGGGATGCCCAGTTTTGTCATTGATCCCTGGAAGGGAGAAGGTATAAAGCTACTTCTTGGAAGTGTTCTTATTACAAAAAAGCTGTTACCCTAAAACTATCTGAAAGCTCCTCAAAAAGCTGGAGAATGGTGACATCACTGTAGGATCTTAGGGCAGGATCTTGTTACTTTTCTGTAAGACTGACTGTGCAAAGAGTGACAATCCCCTAAATCCACGGTTGTGAAACCACTGCCACTTGTGAGAACAGGTTTTGGAACCCAAGGAGCTGGGGCAGTATCCGGACGTACGGGTACTGCTCACCCCGCGCGTCACTCTCTTTTGGTTTAGACTCTAGACAATAAAAATTAGTTGTTCGTGCCCGAGTTTTGGTTTCCTCCTCCTGCCCTGCCTGACCTGCACCCCCCCCCAAATCCACCGGGACCCCAGCCAAACCTGCCCGGTGCCCTCACAGCTCCACTGAGCTCCAGGCCGGTTTCCCTCCCCCGATTGCTCCCTCCGAAACTTGACAGCGACTAAGGAGCCCAAGATTTCACTGAATTTCACTGAATTTTTAGAGTTGGAAGGGACCATAGAGATCAGCCAGTCCAACTCCCCGCCAAAGCAGGACCACCCAGAGCATGTCAGATCATGCCACTCAGGACT
>JAOXNH010000060.1:23633460-23643911 GCA_028566575.1 Bartramia longicauda | reverse complement strand
CAAGTTCAGTGGCAGTGTCACTCAGAGGTATATATAATGCTTGTATTTACTAAAAACACAAATTGCCACTTTATACTTACTTTTTAGTTAATACACTGAAAACTTAATTTACAGTTTCCAAATTGATGCAGACTGAAGCATTTTTTTGAAAATATGATTATCATGATCACCGAGGCTTTCCATATTTAACCTTTTGTTAAAAGGTGAGTGAATGCTAATCTTTTAACAGAAAGTAATTAGTTACTCAAGCGCTAATAACCAAATCTTGTCAGCTGTGAAGCTTCTAGCATTACACAAAATCTCTCAAATTTCCAAATGTTTAGCAGAGCTCACCACTGCTAAAAATGGTTTAATTAGCTGTGGCACTGTTGCTTGCAAACCAAGCATTTTTTCTACGTTCCCAGTGGGACCATGAGGTGATCTACCAATGGAAATAGCAGATTAATTTATACATTGACTGAAACCAAAGACTCTTAGTCGAAGACATGAAAATTATCCAAAATAATGATTAATCTGTTATTAATCTAGAAATATCTTTGTGATTTAGTATTGCAAGTGTTTATAGAAAACAGATTCCATACTTAGCCTAGTACAAGTCTGTGCTTTCCTTTATTTCACTTTCAAATTTTTCACTGTCAAAAACCTTGTACGGTGTTCCAGCATCCAATTGTCAGCGGTAATACAGAATAAGTGACATTCACACATGCATTACCAGAACACAAGATTTGTTTTTTTCAACAAAGGAAGATTTTTCACTTACAAAAACCCCTACAAATGTAAGTAATTTCATTTACATTAGTCAGATTCATCAAGACCAATGCTGTCCTGTAATTTAAAATAGATGTATAAGTCTTATAAATCTCTGAAGACAAACAGAATTCTCAAAATATCATGTTCTGTTCATAATTAAAGAAATTCAGCAAGTTCCCAAGAAAAATGCAGCAACACAGATACATGTGTGTATGCTTGCACATATATAAAAATTGGTATCTATCAATCTCCAACCTCTTCCCAGGAATTTTTTAGTTCTTGTTCTGTTCCTGCTGATGGTGACACAAAATATAAAGACTATATTTCTTAAGGAAATAATTAACTAAATCTAGAGTTCCTTTGTTGTGCAGAAGTATGACATACTAAAATTCTATCTAATGAGCAAGCAGAAAATAAAGAATTAAAATCTGAAGGAACTCAAATATGACAGATGTTAATTTGTTGCTGTGGATGTTCATCTATGAAGGAAATTCCATTTACATATGCACATCCTTGTAACTTGAACTTGGAATTTAATAGACTGCTTGCAATCTTTTCCAGAACGTAAATAGAAAACATAATTAATTTTCCTGGATTATTCCAAATCTGAGATGTTAAATTTGTAGGAAATTTAAAATTCTGTATCTATATTTAGTTATATTGACACATATTTTCTAAAAGGTCCTCAATCCATTGTTCAGAGACCTAAAACCTGAAAGCTGCAATGCAAATATTTCTTAATATTCTACTCATGAACTTGGATTGAAATGAACACTTCTTTCCTAACAACATTCCTACACAACCAGACAATGTTCTTAAAGTATTCCTTTGTAGGCTTATCTCCTTTTTAAAAGTATATTGCTTTCTGGCATCATAACTCCACCAAGAGTTCCCTGCTAAGATAAATCAACCTCCTGATACATCTATCTGTTCCCCTGAGTATTAGGGCAGACCTTTGTTGCACTTGGAAGATGCTGTATAAATCTCAGGATGCCTCCACTGCCTCTGAGGACACTACCCTACTCATTGCCAGGCTGTCACCCCCACAATGCCCATTTGGTAGGCTGGGGGAAATCGTGTCACAATGGCAGAACGTCCCTATACACTTCCTTTCCTCCATGGGTCCATTCTGCCTGAACATAAGCTCTGCAGGACCCCAACCATGGCTGTAATATCAGGGCCATCACCCTCACAGCACATCAGGATGGGGCACCAGGACCTGCCTCCCCATCCAGTCCCTTCCTGTGAGACCATAGAGCCACCCTAGTGCCGCCCTACAGCTCCTCAACACCAGTACCTCCATGGCAGCACAAGGCATCTGAGCTGGGGCTAGGCTTCTCCATGCACCCTGGATATGTCGCTCTCCCCAACATACATAAACCCTAGATATGATTTTACTCAGTTTCCACACAGGAAATCAGAAATATGAATTTTGTTTCCTACTGCATGTGATAATGATGTACTGCTAACATACCTGTTTCAGGCTTTCCAGCTTGGTTTGTCTCAGTTCCTCATACTTCCATTTCCAAATAAATAATTCATTTTCTATCTTTTCCATTTCTTTTTCCAGAAACATGTTCATTCTGAAAAAGTATTTTAAAAGGTGACAACAGACAAATTACTTTGAATTTTTTTCATAGTTATATTTTCATTAGTTATATTTTACTGCCTTTGTCAACGATATATCTGTTCTTTTCTTAAAAAACTATATCATCATATAATGATTCCAAGAGATTTACCAAAAGTAATAGCTAAAGAGAACAAAGAAATCCAGTAGTATAGAATTAAAATTTTAAATTAAATAAAATTTTGGGATAAACTGAAGAAAATTTGGAAATGGTCTTCAGTTAGTGATTCAGGTCACCTAATACATTATAAGATAGTGAAGATCCTCAGAGAAAAGGTACTGTTATTTGCGTAGAGGTAGAAGATTAAGCACACAGATATGTGGGAATATATACAGCATGTAGACAGTACTGAATTCAAAGATTATCTACTTTTGACACCAATTAAGAACTCATTTCTGTATTAACAGGAAACACTACTAGCCAAATTTCAAAGATAAGAATGAACTTCTCATAATTTATAGTCCTGCATTCATAATTTTATTTTATATTTATGTAATGTGTATGCATAATTTTGCAACAAAGTAGAACTTGGCCTGGACCAATCTATGAATCTATGTTGGGAGTTTCAACCTGGAGGGTCAACATCTGGGCAAGCAGTACCCACCTGAGATGGGAGGAACAGCCCTGCCATGCTAGCAGGACAAGTAGACTTGTACCCGTGGTACTAGATAAGTCTGCAGCACGGTTTAATTTCTTCCCTGGGAGTTCTTCCTTGACATAATCTTTAATTCTCCATAACAGGAAAAGAAAAAAAAATCAGTAAGTTGTCTTTACACAAGTACTAAGCTAACAGTGAAGGTGTATTGTACCAGTGTGGTGAATGGTGAGTCACTACGTGACTAAGGATGATGATGAACTGCATGGACTGACAAGGGCAAACTTTCCACCTTTGTCACAAAAAGATCCTCAATACTGAACTTTTTATTTCAATATCGTATTTGGCTTAAAGAAGCTAATCTTCTGTAGGATGGTCCTGTGCTTCCAATATTGCCACGTGAGTGAGATGGGGTTAGTGTTGTGTTCCTGACCTCTTTATTACAAATGTACCCCACTCACACTTCCATCTGTAGAATAAACCATACACACACATATATATATTTATATGTAATTATACCCAATTCAGTAGTTTAACATCACAGAACACTGATCTTCTCAAATTAATGTTCTCGTATAGTCTCCTCCCTGCTTGCAAATACATTTTATACTTTTAAATAAATCTTTCCTACTCTAATTTTCCCCTTAGCAGGAAACCAAAATTTCAGCAAGGCTTGTGCTCTTGGAACACCAAAAATAGTTTGCTCACAACCGTGGAAGGGGTGAAGGAAGTGAGGGAGAGGCCCTGCCAGTGGGCAAACAAAACGCCACCCCCACCAGCACGGCGTCTTTGCAGGGCCATTAAAAAAAGAATTTAAAATAAATTGTTGTATTTATTTATTTTTTTAGTGAAATGCATACAGTATTTATAGAATTGAAAACATTTCTATATAAGGGAACAGCAACAAGAAGCTGTTTCTGGTGGAACTCCTATACTCCTAAGGCACCCGCTCCAAAGGAGCTCTGGACGGGGCTCCGGGCAGGGTGCGTTTGGGGCAGGATGCTCCCAGTACACGATTCTGCCACCACCAAGAGAAGGATGGGGAGAAAGAAAGAGACAAGCTGGGTTAAAGGAGAGAGAGAAAAGAAAGAGACAATTTTTTAAAGATTCCAACCGGAAAACTAGGGAGGAAATGAAAGGGGAAAGGAAAAGAGAATAAAATAATTTCAGGAAGAAATAATATCTCTTCTCAGTTCTCACGTGGAATTACTGTCCTAAGGAAAGGCATATCCTTGCCTTTTCTACTACATCTTCAATATCTTTTGGTACCTGGCTTATGCTCTGAAGAAGAGGATGGTCTCATCAGCTCAATGCCCAGCCGTACTGGTCTGAGTCTGCAGCAAGGCAGTGATGGTTTGAGGAAGGCAACTGGGAGGAAACAGAGAAATGAAGTCCTGGGAGCACCAGCTGTGAGCAGGACACAGCTTTTCCCCAGCCTCACCAGGCTTTCAGCACCAAACCAAACACGCGTGTACGTGCAGACAGACACGTGTGTGTGCACAGACACATGTGTGCCCACCCATCTTCAGCCAGTCTCCCCAGAGCCTCAGCCATCCCTCCCTGAGTGGCCAGGGCCACCAGCTTGCTTCGTGCCACCCTGCCACTTGCCTCTCGACCCCATTCCCCTCTGCGCCGGCTGCAGCCGCGCTGCCTGCCTGTTGGACCCTGACAGCGCTTGGCTCCTGGGAAGAAGTATTCACACACGATGGCAGCTCGAGAGAAAAAGTTGAAAAGGAATCAAAGCCATCTCTGTTGAAATAAACATCTGCTCCGCGTTCGGTATCGTGGCAACGGGGCTCGAAAAAGGCGCCAGCAACCGTCCAAGGGTTCCTGGCACATCACAGCTAGCAGTACCTGCTGCAAACAGGCTGGCGGAGCGGTCACGGCACGGTGGGGGGCACAGGCGGGGACACTCAGAAGAGAAAACTTTGGTCAAAGCCAGAAATAATTTCATAGTTCCCTTGGAGGAATAGGGCTCACAAATCCACTGCCCCCGCAGCGATGCTGGCAGATCGGAAGAGGCGGCAGCACCGCGGTTCTTTCCATGGGGCTGGGGCATGCGCTTATCACCCCAGCACAGGGACAGTTTCTTACCAGTTACCCCAGTGCAGGCAGTGGGAAGAAAACAGTGGGATGCACCTGTGGAAAAAATCACTTGCCCCTGGAGCCCGTGCATGGGTTTGGTGGATCTCAACAGGCAATTCCCTGAGGAGTGGTCAGAGCAGGCAAAGAGCAGTTGTCTTTGCCTCTGCCTGCAGCTTCTGCAAGGCCAAACCAGGGCTTTAAATGCAAATCCCTCTGCTCCCAGTTTCTGGCTTTGCATTCCCATGTCCCTGCAGTGGCAGCGCTGTGACACAACAGCGAGCCAAGTCCAAACAGGACATCAGGAGAGTATTACCGTCACAGGCAGCGGACCCGAGTTCTGTACTCATCACGTATACCCTTTGCTATTAATGACAATGCCTTAGTAGGGGCAGGACCACATGGAGACCCACCTGAGCCTCCAGCTGGAACTTAGTAACCATGGCAATGAGTCTTTTTAAGGAGTGAATTGGATGTGGTTGAGCCAGGAATCAATGTGAAGGGGCAGCCTGATAACACCGCTGCTACTGAGATCCTTCTCAGAGCAGAAACGCCCGTGAAACGCAGGAATCTGATACCTTCCTGGGAGAGGGAACAGAGGGATTTTTGTCTCCCATCCAATTTACCCAAATTCCTCCCAGACCGCTAAGTGACAAACACAGCCTTTACTGAGAGCTTCAAAAGGGAACTGATGTTTGCAGAAAAGACATGCTAAGTCGAGTTGGTTGTTAAAAGGCAACTTGAGCAAGAGGAGAGAATGGAACAAGTCTCTTGGAAAAATGTCCAAAAGCCACTGGGTTGTGGGAAACGAGGCTCAACATCTGTGTCTCGGGCTGTCACTTGACAAGAACAGCAAGCGCTTGGCTTTGGCTGTGCTGCTAGACATCACAGATGGTGGCTCCTGCCTAGAGAAAAATCAGGAGATGCTCAAGACTCCAAAAAGGACAGTAAGAGGGAAAGGGAGGGGGCTGAGAAGCTGAGGTGAGGACAATTCAGAGTTTTGTGGGTTTTACAGCAAGACAGAGTGAAAGATAACAGAAATGAAAAGGAAACACAGGGCTACCAGAAAATCCTGCTAGGTTTTCATCTCCATTTGAATATGTAAGTAGGGTGATCTGGAAAATTTCCTGCCTTCACAATTCTTGTTTCCAGGAAAAGAACCCTCAAGCAATGCTGCAGACCAGCCCCGCTGCCAGCATGGCTGAGACTAGCTGAGGGGCAAACGGGGTGAGGATGGGACTAGCTGGGGGGCAAACGGGGTGAGGATGGGGTTGAGAACTCTCCGTCCCAGCCCTGCGATGATCAAACTGGTACAGGCAGAGCCTCATAGGTAAAATATAACTCTGTGAGGGCCGGGGTCACTCTGGGGGAAGGGGTGAGGCCAAGGCACCAGCATGGGTCTAAGCGGGTTCAGTGACAGGGGCTGCAGGAAGGAAGGGAGATTTCCAGGACAACCCTGTGTGTACGGAGCCATTTTTCTGCCAGCTAGGAGCAAGCAAAGAGCAGATGACTCATAAGTACACATCTCTCCTGGCTGCTTCGGGAGCTCCCTTCTATCTGGTCCAACTGCTACGTACACTTACCCCTTGTGCTAACAAGGCAGGCAGGCAAATATGTGGATCGAGGCCAGCAGCAAGGCTACTGGTGAGCCTGTAAATGCCATAACGATGACAGCGTGGCCTGTGCACGTCTATCAATGCACAGGGGTTGGTCCATCCTTTGCGTTGTGCTGGTGCTCGACCACCTTGGCATCCAGGAATATGGGCTTATTTCTCAGTGGAACATAAAGGATGGCGAGACCTAGATCAGTGCCACCTTCTGCCAGCAGATGTTGAACGGCACACTCAGGCCAGGAAGCTGCCACTACAAAGGTTAAAGTACGTGGAGGATATGAGTGAGAAAGAGAAGAAGGGAAGAGGAAGCGTGGCAGACCCTATTGCCATTCACTGCTAACGAGCTGCTGAATCCATGGACCAGCGGTTCCCTCCCTCCCAATGTGTGAATGAGGAACAACAGCAAAATAAACTGCCCAAAGAGCGCGGACGGAAGGATCCCCAGGAGATGTGTCAAGAGTGCACTCCAGAGCCTGATCTTCCTGCTGTGTTTGGAGAGGCTGCCACGGGGTGACATGTTTACTGGACTGACTCAGATACTGATGGGAGTCAGGGGATACGCGAGAGAAGAGGGAAACAAAGAAGTCAGCCCAGAGCAGAGGAGAGCTGAACTTTCATAAGAGGGAAGTGAGGAAAGCTTGTTTGTGAGCTGCTTTGCCAGGAAGTCCTCTGACTAACCTTATTTCGCACGCCAGTTTTATGGACCAAAAATTGTCTTTGTGGCACGCAGGACAAAACACACAAGAAAGCTGTGAGTGGGTTGGTTCACCCTCCCTTGGTAAGGTCACAGCAAACTCCCCGAAAGCTCTCCTGCCCTGAGAGCAGCCCACCAAATCAAGGCTCTGCCTTTGCAGCTGGGACTGTCACATGGGGGCCTAGGAGCAGATTTTGTAACCCTGGGGAGGAAATGAACCCAGCGTAGCTGGGTGTTCTTGCAAAAAGAACAGTTCTTTTTGCAATTTAAAGAAAGAAAACTCAACGGGCTGCAGGTTTGCACTGAGCCAGTCCCATTTGTCCCGTGCGGCACAACAGGGCATCTCTTCTCTTCCCATTCCCCTTCTGTGCCAGTCCTCTCCTCTTCGCACCCAAACGAAGGCAAGACTATACCCTTCGACAGTTTCGATGGCAACTTATGGATCCCATGGGGAATGTATAGGACTGTGCAGAAGCCTTCTCTACTCAGAGGTCTCCACTCTCTACTTCTCTTCTCAGAACTCTCCACTTTGTGGCCAACACCACCATGTAGACAGAAGAGCAGAGATGGTCTGGGGGGTTTGTGCAAGCCCAACAGGATGGGCACGAAGCCCAGCATCGCCTTGGAAAGGCTGTGCTCATGGCAGGGCAAGTCAAGGAAGATGCTGACAGACTGAAAAAAATCAGGGGAGGAGAAGAGGGAAGGCTCAAGGGCAAGAGTGCTAATGCAGAAAGGTTATAACAAAATAATGCCTGACTTGGTTAAACATCAACTCACAGATAAGAGGAGCAAGCCACCCTTCCTGAAAGGGTTTGCAGAAGCCATAAGGATGCACTGTCTGGCCTAGGCCATATAGGCATACCTAGTAAAAACAAACAAATAAAGGAAGTGATTTTTCAGCAGTCTAAGTAACAGGAAAAACATTGCAGTGGCAGGCGGCACGAGCCTGGGCCGTGGGGTCCAGTCAGCAGGATGAGGTGCATGTGGCATCTCAGCTCTGCCACTGCTGCCTTCCCGTGCTGCAGGGGGACATGGACAGGTGTGGGTGCTGCTGGTCAGGGTGAGCCCTCCAATGTCCTCCCTGCCCCAAATCCACCACCAAGGAGGGGAAACCCCGCAAAGGGCTCTCTCTCCCTCCCCTGCCAGTTCCTGGGGGAAAATGGGTCACTGATCTGCAAGTGTGAGCTTGGAAAGGACAAGTAACGTACCCAGACTGGCCCAACATGGTGCCAGGCCACCAAGGGTTGTGCTTCAGCTGCTTCCCGCAGACTGTCCTCAGCCCGTGAGCTGCTTGGGTAGCATCAAGCCCTGAGAAACAGGGCCAGCCATCCCCATGTTTGGTCTGATGCCCCCCTGGATTAGGTAGGTCCCACCTGGCCAGTTGATTGTCCTAGATGTCTTCTCTGGCACTTCTTGCCATGCTGTGCTTTGGTGGTTTATGGCTATTCTGATGGATGGACTGATGGCTCGTCCCTATGAAAATGCCAACCTAAGGAGCAGATGTTGAAGTGCCTGCTGTTGGCAGCAGCAGCTCTGTTTTGATCTGCAGTGCTCTTCCTTCACTTCTCCCTGCTGTGGTGGGCAAAGAGGGTGGAAACCTTTGGTGGAGGGCTGCAGAGGGAGCAGGGACGTGGCCAGTGGCAGAGCTGCACACCATGCCACAGCATAGTACCGCAGGAGCTGGGGGTTTGGACTCACCAGGATGCTGAGATTCCTCATGCCAAGTCCCGTGGCCCCTGTGCCCAGATTCCTCCTGCTCCTGGTGCAGGCAGTGTCACCAGGAACGTGCCGTGTCCAAGCTAGACAGACACAGCGCTCCTGCAGCCTTGCCTGCACGGTTGTATTCACCTCCTGGATAATTATAGCTGGGGTAGATTGAAGCCTCTCCTGGTGCTTCCCTATCCGGTGCAGCACGGTTTGGTGGGCAGGTAAGAGCCTGGCAGTGTATCCTGCTTCCCACCCACCTCCCTGTCCCCACCACGGCTCTGCACAGCCCTGACTGTCTGCTCTGTCCACACTGCAGCAGAGACCGCGCTGAACCTCCCCTCTCCCAGGATTTCCCCAACACCCTGAATGGTGGCTTCAGCAGGTGCTTTGCTGTGCTCTAGAGGTGCCTTGCTATGCTCTAGAGGTGCCTGTACAGGTGGATCCCATTTAACCCACTTTAATTAACGTGCTCCTGCTGTCAGCTCCAGCCCCTGGCCTCCCTCCAGCCCCTGGCCTCCCTCCAGCCCCGGTGTGCCCATGCTGGTAGTCCTGTGGCATGCAAACACCTGAATTTTGGAGCAAATTGCCAAACTGGGCCAGCTGGATATCGCTGCTGGTACTCTGTCAAAACAAACCACCAAAGCTCACACACACGTATGCAAATATTTGCACACATGGCCTGCAGCCCCTGCTTTCCATCACCACAGTAAGCACCCTGACACATCCTACAGCACAGCTTCCTCAGCCTTTCGGTTGTGTCCCAGTTATTCCCCCAGCCCGGGCTGTGATCCGTGGTGAGCGGGCCACGGCACAGAAAGACCACTTGTGGTCGATTCCCTGGGGTCCAACATTGGTGATGCTTCGCCCTGCAATGGCTTTTGAGATCTGCCTCCTTGGATGGCTGGTGCAGACCCAGGTGTGCCTCTCCCTGCTGGGGACAGCAGTGATGCCCAGCCAGCCCATAGCTCCCTCTGTGCCCCTGGCACATGCCAACAGGGAAGGCCTTCCTTCCCCACAGGGCTCCCTGAAAGCCCCTGGGCATTAAGGAAAGGGGAGCCCTCGTGAGGAGCTCTCTGCAACCTGCTCCTATTTTCTCACTCCAGCAAGACGGCAGGAACGGGAGCAGTTAGCCCCAGTTGATGCCAGGGCAAGAGCTCAGCATCTCCCGCCTCCCTCCAAGGATTCTGCTGTGTCTCCAGCCTGGGGAAGGCAAATCCAGCCTGGCAGCACGCCTGGTCCAGCACGCTGCAGGGTGGAGGAGGACGAGGGTCAGAGTCAGCCCTTGGTGTGTCAGATAAGACGGAGAGGGGAGCCTCCCCCTCTGGGACAGCCCCCAACCAGGGCACCATTCCCTCGGACGCCTGCCTTTCTCATCACAAAAG
>JAOXNH010000060.1:23532442-23546506 GCA_028566575.1 Bartramia longicauda | reverse complement strand
TGACTGCGGGGAGGTGGGACTGGATGACCTTTGGAGGTCCCTTCCGGCCTGGACCAATCTATGAATCTATGAACAGGTACCCACCTTTAACGGCCTGCCATCAGCTTCATCTGAATCCCTGAACTCAACACAAACAGCAATGTTCCTTGCCTGAAATGGGGGAGAATGGGAAGATGAGCCATGGCTACAGGCAGTAGCATCACCTCAGACCATAATGAGTGGCTGCAGGCTCTCCAGGCTGCTCACCTTGGCAAACACCTTCTGGTTCTCATACTTCAAATGCAAGGGGTAGACGTAGAGGTGGTTTTTGTAGACAGTGAAGGGATAAAAGTATTTTGCAACTTCTGGGACGAGCTCCTCCACTTCAACTGCAACATCCTCACAGCTCTTCTCAAAAGGCTTTATAGGAATATAAGAAGCCGTGACACAATCTAGGAGAGAAGGGAAGCTTGGATGAGCACACACCCCACAAACAAGGGAAGTACAGCCCACGTGAAAGGAAATTCGTGGCTCTGAAACTCTGTTCTCGAGCATCCGGTTCTCTTCACACCAGAGGATCGTGTGCGTTGACCAGGCAGCAGGACTCGCACCACTCACATTGAAATGATGAAGGGAAAATTCTCCCTTAATCTTCCCTGTGGTCCCTGACAGCATTAGCAACACTGAGAAAAGATGGGTGTAGGGGCACCGCGGGGCTTTGCTCTTCTTGCCAGTGGGGAATGCAGAAATGGCACTTTGCTGCAGCTCTGGGCAAAGCCAAAGGGTCCTGGGAATGACCCATGTCTGGGTAGGGACAGCTTCTCTCCCGAGGACCTGTGCCTTGAGTCTTCCAGGAATCTGACCCATTAAGTTACCGTTTTATAAATCATGCAACCATCACTCAACTGAAGCAGGCAGGCTCCTGAGGTGGTGACTTGAGACTGACATCTCAAAGTGTGTCGGTCCCACCGTGTCAGTCCTTTTCTACTCTCTGCTTCAGAAAGATGTTTGACGGTTATGTTGCCTCCAAATGCCTCCTGCCCAGTTCACTAAGACTCACATCCACCACAAGGGAGAGTTCGCCTCAAGTGATGGCATTTCAAAGAATAGAAAATATTAAGTCCCCTAGAAAAGCCTATCTGACAGGGGACCGGCCTACAGAACCTGTGGCAGAAGCTGCCAGAGGCCCATGGAGTGACACTGAACACATCACGAGTCCTTTCTTTGCCTCAGTTTCTTTAAATGCAAAGTAAAGAATCACAGTGACCACGCTCGTTAAGCCTTCTGGTGTTATGAATCAAAAATGTTATATGAAATTGGTGGAATAACAGCAAAAGGAGGCAGGTGGCTTCCTTTAGATTTGGGATGTGATGGCCAAACTGCAAAGCAGATGCACCTCTTTGCACTTGGACCACATCCCTCCACAGAACCCATCAGAGAGACTTAGAAGACACTGGTTGTGCTGAATTACTTGTTTCTCATTGCAGTCTTGAGATACTCTGGTTAATGAAACAGCAAAACTCCCCGCAGAAACATTAACTCCTGAGGCTAGAGCCATCAGCATTTTAAGATCCATCAGCATATTTTAAGATCCAAGAGCCTTACTTGTGAAGTCAAGAGGGATGTCTTGGATGACGATATTCAACTGGGCTGGAATGACCTGCAGTTTTGTCTTCTCTGGTCTACGTTAGGGAGAAAGGAACAAGAGTGTGAACCTTGAAAGCTTAGGTGCCGAACACATCAGCAACACTTTTTCTTACCCTCTGCGTATTTGTCATCTCATGCTTATGCATAAGGGTTTAAAAATGTGTATTAAAATGCCTGCTCAGCCTCTGCACCAGTCTCTTACACTTACTTCTTATACTCTGCTAAAAGCTTCAGCATATCTTCGTTCGAGAGTTTGCCACTGTCTTGCTTGTACAGAGGTGAGAATTTTCCTTCAACATCAAGAGTGCCCTGGGAGTCTTTGAAAACTGGTCTGTGGAAAAGAAGAGAGACATCTCCTAAACATTGGTAAATACGCAGAACTGATGTCCTCTATCAGTCCCAGTAGAAGAACAGTGAGGGAATGGGATCACTATCTCCAGTCATTCCCAAAAACATTACTTAAAGCAGAGTCTAAGCCCCAGCGGATTGCCCCTGCCATCCCAGGAGGTCCTCCCCTCTCAATCCTCTCCCTGGCTGGTGCCAGGAGGGAATTTCTGTGCCTGTTCCCGTGGTAGCACAGGACAGAGTAATTCATCCCCAGGAATGTTCTGCCTTGATAGCAATAGCTACAGGTCAGCAGAAAGGTTACTGTCTTCCCAGCACTGTTTACTTTTTAATATTTTGTTTCTAATTCAGGATAGAGCATCTCAGGCCAATCCCCCTTCTGTCTTGGGAATTGGAACCAGATCTTGCCCTTGGCTGCAACTTCACTGGGTCCAGTGGCTCGTCCCTTGGCTCATCGCATCCCGGATAACCAGCAGCGGCAGCTCCGCCGCGGCCGGCACAGCCGACGTGACTGACCTGGCTGCCCAACCGAAGGGCATCCTGTACTGGCCCAGACGGCTGCACACCTGCTTGGCCACCTTATGGACCTTCTGGGCAGTCTGCAAAACACAGGAAAGGTTAGTCTGCACCACGGCTTCCATGCCGCCCTGGGGAAGGAGGGGAAAAGCACTGCACTCTCCAGGGAGAAGAAACTCTCCATTATCTGCTGCGCGGTTTCCCTGGCAGAACACACAGAGCAGTGCTGACAGACATCCCCGTCTGTCACTTCCCACCACACACATTTATGACTTTCACAAAGCAATAGCAAATATGCTGTGGGCACAGCCATATTAAAACTCCTCTTCATTCTGCATGAAATGGTCAGCCTATTAGGATTTTATTTTCCAAAGAGTACTAGTTTATTTTCCAAAACTGACCGTAATTGCCACATCCCATGCAAACTTATGAAGTGTGTCAAGGGAATGCCAGCACATACCGGGTGTTCCATGCATTGATTTTCCGGGGACTAATTTAGACTGGCTGCAGCAGGACATCATCAGCTCCACCTGGCACGCACAGACTGATGCCAACAGCACCAGGACACATCCCTCACCACCCTTTATGGCACTCTGCACGGAGCAACACAGAGGCAGGGCGAGCAGAATAAAGGGTGAAGTCCATATTCTGCTGCTATTGAAATATTGCTGTTCCCAGCAGGAGTTACCCAGGACCACCACGTGTAGAATCATAGAACTGCAGAATTGCCTATGTTTGAAGGGACCTTTCAGATCATCGAGTCCAACCATCAACCTAACACTGCCAAAACCCCCACTAAACCATGTCCCTCAGCACCACATCTGCCCGGCTTTTAAATACCTCTAGGGATGGTGACTCAACTACTTCCCTGGGCAGCCTGTTCCAATGCTTGATAACCCTTGCAGTGTGAAAATTTTTCCTAATATCCAGTCTAAGATTGCTAAGAGATGGTGTGTAGCACCATGTAGCAGCGTAGTCTGTTTTTCTGGGGATGAAGTGTCCCATTTTTTTGCTGCCAGACCAGGCTTTGCCTTGTTGAAGTGTAATGGGGAAATGCCCCCCTCCCCTCAACAGCTTGACTCTTTCTGAAAATCCTCTGCCTCTTTCCAGGGGCGGGAACTGAATTTCCCAGGACAGCCCAGCTGAAGCCAGCCTGGGTGCAAGCAGCAGAATGGACGAAGAACAGTATTTGCCAGCAAGAAGCTAAAGAGCAGCAGAAACAGCCCATGCTTCAGACCACACTACTCCCTGCTGCAGCAGACAGCATCACTATGCAGATAACCCATGGCCACATCCAATACCTTCCCCGGGTCCGAGTTTTTCATGTACGGCTCTGTGCAGTGCGTAATGCTGCCCTGCAGCACCTTCTCCACACGGGCCACCAGGAAGATCTCCACGTGTGGGTCGGTCACGGAGAAAACCCCCTGCAACAGATAGACATTAGCAGGTCAGAGAGCAGGAGACACTACCTGCACCACTGGGTTTGACCCCGATCATCTCACTGTCCCTTCTCACAACCCACACAGACCCTCCTCTGGTTGCTGCTGTGGATGGGCCATGGAGGCTCACAAGACCTGAGCATGGTCAGATCTTGAAGAACTCTACCTGGTGCTTTGCCTGCCGCTGCCAATGAGCCCAAAGTAGCAATTGACTCGAGATGCTAACCAAAACCTCACCGCTCAAGAGAGAAGCTGACTTCTGCCCCTCCACACAGCGGATAACAACACACTGCAACGCTACTGAACAGCCACAGCCTCAACAGAGATACAGAATGAGGAGAAAGACAGTTCTTCACCCGTTTTATGTAGCGCAGGCAAGACTCCGGGACCCCGTGCACGAGGCTCTCTCCCGGCAAACGTCCTTTGGTGCCCTCTGCTCCGGAGGCAGAGTTATCCAGCAGCATGTCACGGACAGACGGAGGGTTCAAGTCCACGTGGAAGTCAGCTGAAATCTTGCAATTATTTTTCAGGTCAAATAGTGCCAAGCTTAGGAAAAAGGGCTCAACCTGGAAGTTTGATTGAATATATATGTCAAAAAAAAATGCACGTTACAGGCTCAAGAGTATCAACATGCATTGCCTTCCCTGCCAGGTTTGCCTTCTGCATCCATCTGTTGGTTCCTTTAGTTTTGTACACCAGCATTTCCCAGAATTCTTACAGACAACCTATGCTTATTTGCTTTGTAAACACACAAACCCATTTTTTCCCCCACATCTTCTTGCATTTTGATCCAGTCAATTTGAGGAAAGCTACTTTAAAACCATGAATGAAATCCATATGTTTTTTTTATATAAATAACTATGAAGTTAGGAAGAAAAGATGACCCCAATCCATCAATTATAGCTGTTCATCCTTTGCAATGAGAAGGAAATCAACTTAAGAGTGTTTATGTTCACATGCTAAGGACCATTTCACTTACTGTCCAAAGTCAATCAGCTCTGGATGGCCCAACTGCAAGACACTCAAAGGGTTCCTCAGCTGCTCTGGCCGGGTGGCACAGGAGCAAAGGCAGCTCTTCTTTGAGCTCCAGGAGAGCTCAAACACAAGGCTAATGCTGCTGAGGAAATCCATGTATAAAATCTTCCAAGTCATTTGTAGCCATTGACCTCAACAGCACAAGGCAAGTGGCAACAATTTCAGGTATTTTTAATTGAAAGATCCTAGCAGGCGTGTGTCCATGTAAAGATAAAAGGGAAGGCCTGAAGATAAGACTGCAGCGCATCCGAGATATCACAGTGTAATGTGGAGGCATTGCATCAATACTAAAAATGTGCTGATGGGGGCTGACTCTGGGCCTGGTTAAGGGTGAATAACAAGAATCTCTGCTATCAGCGACGCATCCGTCTGCTGGGAGTTACTGAGGAGAAGCAGCCCCGAGCACTAGCTGTGGGCTGCCAATATGAAACCATCACAAGAAAGCCTCTGCAATTCTAACGGCCACCAGGCAGCGTGCCACCAGCAGGGACGGGTCAGCGCCGGTGCCGCTGCCTCCCCGTGATGCTCTCTGCTGCTCTGGCACCCTCGTGTAAAGGGTCAACTCCAGCCAGAGCAAGTGCAGGACATGACATTAGTTCTGGGAGGAAAGGCTGGAGGAGCCTGGGCTGTTTGGCCTGGCAGAATGAAGGCTGAGGAGAGATGTAATAGCTGTCTACAGACATCAGAGGCTCAGAAAACACAAGGAAGAGCTTTTTAGGCTGAGGTACAACTTTGGCACGATAACAAATGCATATAATATGTGAATGCAGTTAGGCTGGGAGTCAGAAGAAGGTTTCAGAACAGGGAAATCCCTTGCCATTAGGGGAGATGAAATACAACACGGCAGTGAGTGGTTTGGAGATGGAGCTTAATCATTTACCAACAGGACTTTCACAGGGGCCCAGAATGTGGCACACACACACTCTCCATTCCCCGTGCTTCTGAACCACTGGTTTACCAGCAGCCCCAGTTACCAGCAGACTGAGGCATGTCAGGACAGACACTGTCCCCAAACACATTTTTAAAACACCAAAATACCAAGGCAGACAAATCCTGCAATGACTCAGAGCAGCAGTCACTGCCTGCCCAGGTCCCATCAGAGCTCATGGCAAAATAGGATGTTTTTATCCACCCAGATTAATCTGCCGAGTGTTTTTCTTGCTGGTGAGAAGAAGACAAGGCAGGACGCGCCAGAGTTCCCCTTACATTGGTGGGTCCTCCTTCCGACCTGTCTCCAAGCTGAGCGAGGAGGTTGAGGGAGAAGTCCTGGCAGCACACCACGAAGCGCCTGCTGCGCTTTTCCTCAAATGGCTTCACGTCTGGCTCGATCCCTGAGAAGTCCAGCCTCTAGACAGCAAACAAACAAATCTGGTCTCATTACAAAGGAAACTAACCCCCTGAATAACGTTCAGGGATCACACTACAGCCAATACTATCTTAACCAATATTTTTTTGGTAAAGTGGTACAAAAGATACAAGACATTCACAAATGAGTGCCGTTTGGTGATGTTACACAAGTGTATTCAAGACATGAGGTCATGGGGATGTATCAATTTTTAGCAATCTGGTTTGTAGAGCACAGAAAACTAAACCTCCGTATGATTTCAGTTCCTTCCCGCTTTGCTGTAACCCTGGGGATCTTCCCAAACACCATTTAGAGCTTGGGGAAGAACGTGGAAAATAAGCCGTTGTTACACTCAGAAAAGTATCTTCCACTTTGAAGATTTGACTAGTTAAAGACATGGTCTCTGTGCCTGAAATAGAGAGAAGGCAACACGCCATCGGGATCATGAACAACATCTCGAAGTGGAAGGTATTTCTAGACGCAGAGCAAGAACTGGCGTGGTTAGAAACAACAAAGACTGTCTGCAGAGCTGGCTGGGAAATCCAAACAGCCTTGATTATAATCACCTCCTTCCTAACCCAGAACAGCCAGGCCTGGGCTGTGCCTCCAGATCTGCCCTTCCCAGAGAGCAGACACATACACGACCGAAGAAACCTTCAGCCAGATAAAGACCCTCAGCCTTTTCCATACCCGCGTACTGGGCACTGGGAACACAGAGATACCAAACCCGAAACACCAGTACATCTCTCAGTGACAACTGGGCACGGTCCTATTTGTTTTTCCCCCTCAAATTCTGCAGAAATCTGCATGCCAAACTGGGGCCACCGGTATCTATCTCATAAGCAAGTAATTTCAGCAAAATAGGCTGCAATTGTTAATCCAATTCTGGGAGACTCTTCCCATTTTTTCCCCTAGTTGCTTTGGATGAGGAAAGTACGTTGCAGGTGTATGTTCCTGCTCCCAGTTGCCTTAGCACCAGGCATACAAGTGTGAACGTAGACACAAGCACTGACTGGGGCACTGATTCCGAATGCCCAGTGTAATAGCAGATCTGACTGACTCACATCAGAATGAAAAGCTCTGGGAATAGAGGGAGGGCAGTAAATTCAGCCTAACCATTGGGTTAGGTAAAAAAAGATATCTTAGATGCTCCGCACTGAATAATATTTCCATTTTTATTATCTGACTAGAATATAGGAAACTTCTCAAGGCTTCTCTTAACCCTCCTGGATGCTTATCTTCTTCCTGGTAAAAGACCTTAAGGAAGTGCCAAGAGACAAGTTCATTTTGTACAACTAAACCTTTTAAAGACTAATTACATTTCCTTGTTAAACCAGCAGATTATTTTTCACAGGTGTTGAACAAGCCAAAGCATGCCAGAAGGAGAACTAGAAACTACGAAATAACTTGGAACAATTCTCTAAAACTGTGTTAACAATTGCAGCTCATTCCACTGAAATCCCACACCTGGACCTTGGCGGAGAGCTCGGTGAAGACATCCAAGCCGAGAAGAAAACAAGCCAATAGTCAATGAACCCCTACTTGAGAATGGCATGGGGTGGTTTTTCTGTTTGTATGCCCCCTACATTGGAAAACTCCCTGAAGACTGAGGTTTCCCCCGTAAACCCTTATTATGGCTTTTAACATCACCCCCCCAGCGTTGCGGGTGTCCTTGCAAAACCCCTTCTACCACTTCTGCAACCATGAGAACCTCCCGGAGGCCCAGCCCATGGGTTTGAAAGCCAACAACATCAAGATGCATCACACAGAAGCCAGGAAAGCTGGAGGGAGGCCATGTGTGAGGCTGCTGCGAGTCCTCCCTTTATCTGAGTTATCACCTGAGCCGTGACAACTTGTGCTGCTCTCACTGACCAGGACATGGGCTGCACTTTTATTCTCCAATCCATGGAAAATCAGACTGCCTCTGTAGGTGAGTGCTGTGGCCACGCAAGGGAACAGGGGATGCCCGACACCCAGGGAGCTCTTAGAGAGAGCAAAACCTCGTGTTTGCAAACGTGGGGATGTTTACCTGGACTTCTGGGTCGAAAGAAAAGAGGTTTTGTCTTCCATCATTTCTGCTCAGTTTGTTCAGCTGATCTGTTTCTCTTCCGTACTAGGACAAAAGGAAAGCATTGATATTACTGCCTCACACAGAGGCAAACATTCATCATTTGGAAGGAACAGAAGCAAAACAAAACACGTGCTTTTCAGGTTCCTTTTGTGCCACGTGAGATGATGCAAGGCTGCTCAGCTGTTGTCACCAACATGGTGCCGTGACAGTAAAGCAACGTGGCTCCGCCAGATGGGAAAGCGGACAGAAGTAGGCAACCACACTCTGGATCACGAACAGGAGGTGGCTGCCACTGAACTGCCCCTCCACTCCCCTGGCCAGGATGGTCTCCCCTGCTGAGCAGGGACGAGCGGTACTGGCCACAGTGGCCCTTCATTCACCCCAAGTCTGTTCTTCCTTAAGCGCCTCACACTTGGAGGCAAGGAGTGTGCAGCCTGAAACCATGGAGCTCCATCCATGAGAAGGGCAGAGGAGAGAACAGAGACCCCACAGCACTCAGTGCCTGCCCAGCTGCCCCGGAGCTGAACACGCAGAATGTGGAGAACCCCTTTTGGAGTCACGTGGAGAGGACTAGCTAAGGGCTGGGGTGCAATCTCTGCAAACACGGTACCTTCATCAGCTCCGGATGCATGCTTCTCTCCAGGCTCTCCAGGATGTTCTCTGATTTTCCCTGCATGCTTGATTCATCATCTGCAAGGACACAAAAAGCAGATGTTCAAAACAACTGCGGGAGCACCGCTCTGCCAGAAATCACCCTGCAGTATTTGCTTACAATAGCAGAGAAAGAGTTTACAGAGACTTTTCCATTCTTCAGGAGTAAGATTTTTCCATACATTACTAGTACCAGAGTGTACTGTTACAGCCTGCTAGGTCCTTCCAAAGCAGAACTTCAGCACGGAGCCAATTTTCCAGCAGTCTTCAAATTTTGCCATCGATTTCCCATCCAGTGGAAGGGTCATGTTTCCCTCCACTCTTATTCCTCAGACTATCGTCTACATTATACTAAGCCCTTTTCCACCACATCATGTATCAGCCACAATTCTTGCTGTTCATCCAGAACGAAAAGCATATGCTTCTGCAGGCACACTGCTTGCATTCTGCTGGAGAAGGGTGAAGGTGGGTGTTTATTTTATAAACTGACCTTGCACAGATTCCCCAGCGTCTTTCTTCTCTTGCACCAAGCTCTCAGTATTGCTCTGTATGATCTTTCTCAGAGTTACCAGCCACTCTTCCATCTCCTGCTCAGTTTCAGCTGCCAGATAGTGGCTGTACTTGTCTATGGTCTTGAGTTCAAAGGCGTAACGGCGCATTTTAGGACACTGAACAAAGAAACAAGAAAGACCAAGACTTGTATTACATTCTCCTCAATGACTCAGCACAGTACCTGCCAAAAGGGTCCTCTCTCTGAAAGCATCCTGAACTGAAGTATCACGACAGGGAAAAGAAAAAGAAATCACACAACAAGGCCAGCTCCCTCCTTGACCCAGTGCCTCTCCTGCAGCCATCACAAAGGGCTTTGGGGCTGCCACCAAGCCATACACAGCTCCACGGCTGCCAGCTACTCCGAGAGCAGACAAAAGCCAGACTGAACCACAGCCACCGCACCGAGAAGCAGGAGCAAGCTCCTTCTTATGTCGTTAGACCTTTCAGATTTACCCAGAGAAGCCAGGAACTGGATTTGTCTGACACAGTAAGTAATGTCACGCTCCGGGACGCTTAGAGCCATCTACCTTAAAAGCAAATGGTCCAATGCAACTTTTCTGAGCTCTGCTGGCTTTTAAACAGCATTTTCCAACAAGAAGCCAAGGCAAATCTGGTGCAACTTGGGAATTACATCCTGCACATCGCCAAGGCGCGTGCGCTGCTGCCTTGGCTGTGTGCGGAAAGATAACCGGGAACAGGCAGCTCTGACTCATCCACGCTGAAGCAAACCACCGGAGGAATCTAAGCTGCCCTGTACCAGCTCCACCACTCGGGGCTTGAAGCATCCACAGAGATAGAACAGCAGAAGGCATGGCAGTGATCCACACTGCACTCCACTCTCAGCATAACGAAGCAAACCCAGGTGTAAGTCCCATAGAAATATCTCTCCTAAAGCCTTACAGCTCTTTGCAGGTCCTAAAGGGACTCAAAGGGCTGCATGTTTGCATGGACCTATCAGGGCGTAACTGGAGAACCAAAAAGCTGGTATGAGCAGCAAACAGAGGAGGAAGGTGTCCAAGAGTAAGTCACACCACTGGCTCCAGGCCTCAGGGTGCCTTGGAAGGCACCTGACCTACACTAAGCAGGTAAAGGTGATGGACAGAGCAGGGAGACATCAGACGAAGCAATGATGAAACACATCCATTTTATTCTGACAGGAGTTCTTCCACTTGCTGCCTTCCTGGCCAAAAGTATGGCACCCTTATAAAACGTCTTACCTGCCTTTTAATCAGACTGGCTGACAGAGCAAAGCAGCTCTGGGTTAGTTTGTTAATCCATGCCCTCACCCCTCGACGGCACAGAGAGAGCATTTCTGTCTCGGAGCTGGCAACACACAAGCTCAGGTATGGCTCCACGGAAAGCACACCCACCTGCACAACGTCATTGCAAGCATCCAAGAAAATACAGCCTTTGGATTCTTTGGAAATTTTCTCATCTTTGTAGGAATTAAGAATATAGGAGCCATCTGTGAGTTGCGACAAGTAGAAATACCTCCTCTTGAATACCTGCAAAAGAACAAAGTCTTGCTCATGCAAGTATTCACTTTTGTGTATCACAAACCAGTCTCAGTTTCAGTATCTGCCCTCTCAGTATTGAGAAAATACTGTCACAAGAAACACCAATGACCCTAGAGCGCTGCAGACTCACCCCTTTGACTCGTTTTTGTAAAGGGAGATTTCGTCTCCATCTTTAATTTTAATGCCCTTGTTGTTACTTAGATGTTGCCCATCTAAAGCAAAGCCCCAGGGCTTCCAGCTCAGCTCTCAGCCGGCTCCAGCCTCATTTATCTTTAAAAAGTAATGCTGCGCAGTAAATTCAGATCAGCACATTGCTTGAAGATTCATCCCCCCCTACAGCAGATATTTCCAGACCCTTTTTTGATAAAGACCTTGGTTAGAATTACAAAGCAATTCTCCTAAAGACTTTGGAACAGACGTGGAAATTCCTAGCACTCAAATGTAAGCCAAGGGACACTGTAATCCATTCACCTGCCTGTTTTATTGCATGGTTTTGTGGTGTTTTTTTTAATACAAACCTATTTTCATGAACTGGCTTGGCTTAGTGTTCATTTCTCATCTCAGAAAGTAGTAAGTTTGGGAGAAACGTTCCTATATTTGAGATACTGTTTTTTATGAAGACTGTATTAATTTAAAAACAAAAGAAAAAGCTCTCCAGTATCTCAGAACATCTTCCTTCATGTTTGTTCGCCAGGAAGCACTGGACTATAATTCAGGAGAACATTTTGGTAGCAATTATGGTAACACCATATGCTGTCAGATCTGTAAGGAACAGGGTGCATTTCACAGTTGCTAGATATCTGTGTTAGGAGAATCCCGAAGGAAGCCAGGACAAGCAGCTCTGTGAGTATTTCCACTGTTCTCCATATCTGCAAGATCTACGAATAAACACAGGATTTTTCATCCCAGATGGGAGACTACCAGTGATTTCCTGCTCCCATCATTACTGACACCAGCAAATGTTCAATCAACCCACACGCTTACTCACACAAAACTGGAAGGGAGCATTGCGCTCCGAATGGTAACCCAAGCCTTCTGAAAGGGAACCTCTGGCATCATTTACACGACTAGTTAGGTGGAGAGATACTCCAAGGGTTGATGAGCTTTAAGTTTTATAAGATTTAACTAAACCTTTAGTTCAAAAAAGCACAAAAATACACGGAAATCTAAGCATTCTAAGCATAAACCAGCTTAAACACCAATCGAGCACTTTGTCGAATCAATCTCAGAAGCTTTGGCAGCGGATGCTCCAGAAACCCATGATAGATCTCTCCAGACATTACAGGGCTGATATCCCTCGTGGGTACGGGCTTTCATGCTAAACCATTTGCATCTTCTGAATTCTGTTCAAAAGCAAATGCAGAAGCAAGGAGCAAACACTATTCGTATGATCTTCCCCCTGTCTTGTAAGCGCTGCTGTCAGAAATAATTGTTGGAAGACTAGACCCGGGAGCAGGGGGAACATCCTCCCTGCTCAGACTACAAACGCTGTTGGTGAGGACAGCAATCGCAGAGGGACAGCTGGGGAACTGGGGAAGTCCATTTGGGCAGAGATAAAAGCAAGAAAGAGAGAAAAGAAAGAGGGAAAATCCTGACAGCGTGGCTGTAACGCAGCACACCGACACGCTGCGGCACAGGCAGCAAGAGAGCTTGGCCAAGCCAGGGAAGTTCTCTGCAAAAGATGTCTTACTCTGAAATAAAGCTTGGCAGCTCTAGGTCCTAATTACAGCTCGCTCATGGGCTGGCTCTCCACAAAACACACTCTGCACATGCGGAGCAACAGTGTGAGGTACCCACAGCTCACACGTCACCACCATGAAAGAACCCACGCTCCAAAGATGGATGCGTCTGCTTCTGCCATAGCACAGCCACCTCTCAGAGCCGTGGTAAGGCTGAAGACATTCAAAATCCTCATATTTCTCACATGTGCCTTGGGAGGTGTTTTGTAGGACAGAGAAGTGACCAGGACCAGCTCAGAAAGTGGCTGAGGAGCCACGAAAACGGCTGTCTTTTGCACGAGAGACTCTGTGGATCTTATTAACTGAACTACAGCCAGTGTAGTTCAGAAAACTTCTCTGAAAGGTGGGTCTGAGGTGCTGGGTACTGAGGCCAACAATACGAGAGGTTCAGTGGAGAACAGACCAAACTATTGAGCATGCATGATACCTCCTTCAAAAGTTACAGGAGCAGAAATGGCTTCAACCTTGCGGCTTCAAGAAGTAGAGGATCGGAAAACCCTGTCCTGTCTATCACCTCCAAGCTCACGAGAAGTCATTTTAAAACTCAAATTAAAATTAGCCCTTTGAACTGTCCCAGTCCACTTCTCATGAAAGCATAACTCATTGAATCAAGCCTCTGAACAACCGAGCTTTTTGAGATTTCCCAATACCCTCACAAAGGAGCAAGCCTCGCGGCGGCCATCCTTCGGCCAGACAGTTGAGCGTAACTCCCTAATATTCTCTCTAGGCTGTAACAGGGCAGCTGTGAGGTGGAACAACAGCCAGGCTCACTGCCACGGCAAAAACCTGCGCTGGAACTGTTAAAAACTTCCATTGCAAAACCTAAGCGATGACACACCGGATTACACACGGAGGAGACAAGGCAGCTGTTGCTTCGAGGCCAGTAATGCTACATCTCCTCAGTAATATCAGCCCTGCTTTTAAAGCAAAGACTTGTCATTTCCATTTATATTTGGCCTCCATACATATTCCCTACCAGCAAGGAAACTATCAATTCAGAAAGCCTTCTTTCGCAGAGCAGCTGTTTGAGTTATTTAAACAGCCTTCCTCTTCTGGGCCTCAGCTGCTCTTCCAGGATCATAGAATCATGGAATGGTTCGAGTTGGAAGGGACCTTGAAGACCACCCAGTGCCACCCCCTGCCCTGGGCACGGACACCTCCCACCAGACCAGGTTGCTCCAAGCCCCATCCAGCCTGGCCTTGAACCCCTCCAGGGATGGGGCAGCCA
>JAOXNH010000060.1:23494183-23506283 GCA_028566575.1 Bartramia longicauda | reverse complement strand
GGCGGGGCCTCCCGCGCGGCAGCCTTTCAGCTTGGAGCGGGGGGGGGGAGAGGGCTCCGCCCCCCTTTCCACCTGCCCCTCCGCTGGCTCCGGGCGTGGCGCTGGCGGCGCGGACGCCGCGGGTTCGCGTCCCGGCGCTGGCTGGCGGCCAGCGGTGTTAATCTTCCCCCCCACCACCACCCTGCCTCGGCTCCCTGAGGGAGAGGGCCCGGATGAGTGCAGCCGCCCCTCCGCAGCGCTGTGCCGCTGCCCTTCCTCCTCTCCCTAAGGGCAGCACAACACCCTGTGCCTTCCCCCAGCCTCCTGCAGCCCTCCGGGCCTCCCGCCCTCCCTGGGGAGGTGCTGGGTGAGGGGCACCCTGGGTGGCGGTGACCCTTCCGAGTAAAATGTCTGCCACCATAGTCCAGGCCCTCACCTTTGGGCTGCAGAGAGGGACCTCGGGAGAGCCTCCCTGCCAGGGCTCTCAAATGGCAGCCTAGAAGGCACAGTCTCTGACAGTCTCCCAGTCCAGGCAGAGCGTCTCCTCAGAGGGAGAACATTTCTCCTCAGGCCATGGAACATTTTTCCTCAGTGGAGTGTTTCTCCTTAGATGGGGAGCGTTTCTCCTCAGACAGTGGCACATTTCTCCTCAGAAGGGGAGCATTTCTCCTTCGCCAGACACCCCCCTCTCCCCAAGGAATGGCGCCTGAGCCACTCAGCGTGTGCCCGTGGGCACCTCAGCGGCCCCTCCGCCATCTCCGAGGTCCCACCACGGTTGGAGTCATTCAGACGCTCCCAATGCTGCTTTTTGTGGTGACAAAAGGTGTGGTTTCAGGCGATGGAGGAGTCCAAAGTTGTCCCTCCCAAGGCTGGTGACTCACGGCAGACGAGCAGTGCCCGGGGAGCGAGGAGGGCCGGCTCGCAGCCAGCATGGCCACCGGGGCCGGGAGGGCCAGCACGGCAGCCATGCAGGAGAAGGCAGCCCCGCATCCTCACCCCAGCTCTTTACAACCCCTCGCAGGGTCAGGCAGCAGGACCCATGTCCCTGCCACCTGTGGGAAATTTACTAATCTGCCATTAACCATCCCTGCAGGGGTGGATAACCTCGCCTCCCCTGCGGGCATCGGGGGGTCTGGAGCAGACGGATCTCCCCGTGACCCGCTCCCGAACTGTGCGAGGGAGGTGACACTTCTCCACGTGCCTTAGCTCCATGGATGTGTCGGCATTGCCCCCCAGCCGCTGCATGGACGGGGGCCAGCGGAAAGGTTTCCGCAGCCAAAGCATCCAGCTCCGCAGCAGCTGCAGGGATAAAAGAGCGAGGCCTCACCTCCTCCGTCCCCACCCTTGCTGTGCACGCCCACATCCCATTTAAATTAAGATCCCTTTCCCACAGAAAACCCCCACACACCCTCCCGTACTCCCAAATCAGGATAATATATGTGTTTTCCCCACCTTAGCAATCCTTTTATCTTCACCCCACATGCAAACACAAAGGGATCCCAATCCCCATTCATTTGCCTTTCTCTTGTCCAGAAACCAAGACGTAACCCATCTCCTCGTCCACCCATGCCCCCCCAGCATCCCTCCTCACCAGACTGGGAGCAGACCCCTCCGTGCCAGCACCCACCCTGCAGCTCCGGCATCCCATATGGAAGAGGGCGATCCATGTCTCCAACGAGTGCCTCTGCAAAGAGGGTGTTCCTGCTTCTTAACACCTCTTTGAAGTGGTTCTTGTTCCACCCATGGCTTGGGAATCCCTGCTCTAGCACATGGGGCTTTCAGCAAGTGATGGGAAACAATGAGGTTGTCTGATCAGTTATTCAGGAGCCGCTCTAATGGCAGCACCCTCCACACAAACACCTACAAGCAGCGACGCAGCCAGACACGAGAGAACTGCCCAAGCCAGGCTCCAGAGGCTACGTAGCCCCTGGGAGGCTGCATTCAAATGAGTGACTTCAAGGAGAGCAGACGCGTTCCCAAGAAGCTGCCCTCTCGTTTCCCACTGTCTGAGGAGGAACCTCAGCGTGTGCCTTTGCAAACGCCCCAGGAGATGAGACCTGGGAACTTCAAAGCAGCCACCAAAACTCCCGATGCTTCAAGCCCCGGCAGGCCAGCAGCGGATGCACCTGCGGGGTTGCAGGGCTGCGGGGTAGATGCATCGGTGCAGAGCAGCCTGGTCTCCACAAGGCTCCAGTGCAAGGCTGGAGGGGCCATATCCTCACCCTCATGCAGCCTCTGCTGCCCTGGGGATATCCAGACTGTGTGGGAAAGGGAATGGCACAGTGTGAGGAACCGTGGGACCTGCAGTGATGCTGCGGGGTGTCGGGTACCTCACTGGCCATCACGCTCCAGCATCAGGCAGAGGAACCACCATCCCACCACCATCCCACCACTGCTGCTCCCTTGGGCAAGCACAGGACCTAACGCATGGAGCCCTGGCCCCAAGATTTTCTTCCCCCATGCTCTTTTCTTCCCTGAAACTCTGTGAGAACCTTTCTCCCGCTGCGTTTATCAGCAAGGATTGGACTAAAGCGCAACGGAGGGGCAGGCTTAAATGCAGAGTCCTGTTCTGTCCCCCCATGTATATAAATTAGGGCTGTAATTCCACCCTGCGGTGTGGATGGCAATAGCAAACAGACACTGCCAAACCCATCTCACGCAGACATTTGAGCTTTGAACCTTTGGTTTATGATTTCACCAGAACCGTCAGCGCGATGATATGCAAGCAATATAGAGTGAAGGAGTGCTCACAGGTGGAAAAATAAATGACAAGCCCCTTATCTGTAAGAAGTTTCCATTTCTTAAACATAAACTCTTTGCCATCAAACCAGCAAAAGGCTCTGCCAGGCTGATGCAGCAGTTTACGAGCAGCTCCGCTTCTCAGGTGGGTAATGCCACTGTTTCTCCTCTCTACAGTACAATTAACTTCCAAGGTGGGACCTTTACAGAATTAAACCAAGAACTGCATGAACCAGTGAATAACAGCCAATGTTGTGTGTACAAGCGGGGCTGTTGGTGTCATCTGGTTCCTCTCACGTAGTCTGTCAGTGCCCTATAGTGGAGAAATGGGTTAATTGCATATGCCACATGGGGCAGCTGCCAAACTGCCGCCTTCCGCTCCGGCAAACCCCAGGTCAGGCCGCAGGAGCGAGTGGGGAGATCCCAGGCAAACACCGTCACCGCTGGCCTGCTGCCTCCACGGGGACCAAAGTCTGCTCCCACGTCCCCTCCGCCCTCACAGCAGCCAGGCTCTGCCCGGCTTCACCTGGTCCCTCCTTTCTTCCAGCCGTGAACAATCTCCGTCTCTTCCCGCTGAGCGAGTCGCTCCTGTTCAAAGACGGGGAGATACACACAGAAACCACTTCACTGGATCTGGGGAACGAGCGTCTGCTCTTCTCAGGCCCACGTGGGCTGAAATGCTCTGGCCCTAAGCAGCAAAGCGCTTTGGTGTCCTGCCTTGCAACCAAAAGTAAGTGCTCCCGTGAAAGCCAAAACTATCCTTGAAGGTTCAAGATGAGGCCCCAGGAGGAACCGGCAAGGAGCTCCCTGCCCATCTCAGGCATTAACTGCTGCAGGAAGGTGCTTCGCTGCCAAGTCCAGATAATCTGCAAAAAGGAAAGTAGAAAATCCTCCTACTTCCCATCACCACCACGCCAGGGGTCCTTAAAAGCTCCTTTCCCACCTCTTCGTGGTCATCCACCATGGAAATCAGTGCAGATGTACACAGAGAGCACCAAGTGCCTGGCTCAGAGTGCAGCAGAGGCCACAGCCCCAGAACAACTCTCATGATTAAAGCTCCACTGACCACGGCCCTCCCACTGCTTCCTCTGCTGCTTCCAAGTTTTATTCCCGATTTAAACGGGAGCAGGGGTAGGAGAAGGCAGGCAAAAGGGAGAGTCCTGATTTAAAGAGCAGGGTCTGTGAAACACACAGCCCGATGTCAGCCAACTCCCTTTGGCCATCACGTCCTGGAGGTCGAGCTCTGCCAGGTCAGGATTGCAGGGAGGTATAATCACAGGGTTATACCTTCAGTATCCACAAAATACTTCTTCCTCCAGAAAGGAGAAATCCAGCGAGGCAGAGGTTGTCAAACCTCAGCTGCTCAAAGCAGCTTTAGCCAGAAATCCTCGACAAAAAAACAAGGATAATTGAGCATCAAATTTGTGTGTACAATGCTCTTCAGAGGGAAGGAGTGGTTGGATTGCACTATAGCGGAGGTTTTATTGCATCAGAGTAAAAAAATCAGTGGGTGTGGAATTTTTTTTGTCAATTATCTAAACTCTGGTGGTTTTCCCCTCCCTGCCCCCTGCCAGTTTGGGGGAGGACGCAGCACCCATGCCGGTGGGGAGCCCGCCCTGCGCTATCAGCGAGCGGCACATGGTCGGAGGTGGGGGGGGACTGTGGTGAGAACAAAGGGAAGCAGATTTCCTGGGAGTCTGTTTTTGTTTTCCCAAGCAGAAGAGTGACTCAGATTTCAGCTCGGGCGCTCCTGTAACTCAGCCAACAGCAACACGTTGTTAGTCCAAGTGATAAAGGCGAGTATCTTTGTTCCATTTGCTGAACTAATAAAAGCTCCAATAAACCTGTCCGCCCAAAGGCCAGCTCAGCCACTAAAGAAGAGGTCGTGCACCCAACCCCGAGCCCCCCTCCTCGCAGCTACATCAGCGTTTTGCTCCTGAGCAGCCTCGCTGAACTCCAGGAAAATACTGGGAAAATAGGCTTCTGCCTAAACCAGCACAGATAATCTCACTTTGGGAATTATCACGGCTGAGAGCTGTCTGATTAAATACCGTGAACCCTCACAGGTCATTCCAATGCAGCTGCCCAACCTGTTGCAGAAACGCTTTCACTTTCTCAGAAATGCTGCAGGAAAAATGAAAAAGAAAAAGCTCTCCACTTCCTTGTGCTTAAGAGACGGCTTAACACATCCCTGCTCCTTTGTCTCCTGCTTCTGAGCTTGTTTTCCATGGCTGTGAGGTACATCCGTGGCTCACGGGAGACGCCGTCGCACGGATTGCTCCATCGCAGCCACCGCATGAAGGTGGAGTGAAAGGAGAGTCCAAATCCCAGGCTGGTAATCACCATTCCACAGCCCTTGGCGCTGGCGGGGCTGGATAGGGATCTTACCCTGGCATCAGGGTGAGTGAGGGGTGCCTGTCCAAACCACCCCGTGCTGGTGCAAAATGGGGCTTTCCAAAGGATTTGCCCAGGTATTGCTACACCCGGTTGTGAGTAAGCCCTTGTGTACTGGCTGTATTTTCCTTTGGAAACGGGCATCTGGGAGATACACATCAGAAGCCCCTAAGGAGTCAGCTGCAGGTGGAGGTGTGAGCAGGACAGAGTTGATGTTTAGACTAGAAGTGCTTTGGTTGTGCTGGGATTTAACATGTTTGTTCACGCATGTTAACGACGTGCTATAAATATGCCTGGCCCTTCCCGGCCACGGCGCTGCCCAGGTGCCATGTGCTGGGACATTGGGGACAGTGTGTTAGGACAAGCCCATGATCACCAATGCATCCCCCTTGGTTGTCCCCTCTCCCTGTAGGACACAGCCACCGCCTCAGGCTGTCCTGGGCATGTGCCAGGTAAAACTGGTTCCTCAGCCGGGGTTGCTGCATTCGCACAGACAGCCCGAGGGCTCAGACTCAAGGGCTGCCACCACCTCTCCCAGCCTTGGAGGAGCTGCCACCCCCTGACACCACCAGCTGAGGGTGAAGCATCATAGAATCATAGAATGGTTAGAGTTGGAAAGGACCTTAAAGATCATGGAGTTCCAACCCCCCTGCCCTGGGCAGGGACACCTCCACTAGAGCAGGTTGCTCAAAGCCCCATCCAGCCTGGCCTTAAACACTTCCAGGGATGGGGCATCCACAGCTTCCCTGGGCAACCTGTTCCAGTGCCTCACCACCCTCACAGCAAAGAATTTCCTCCTAATATCTCATCTCAATCTCCCCTCTTCCAATTTAAAACCATTCCCCCTCATCCTATCGCTACACTTCCTGACAAAGAGTCCCTCTCCAGCTCTCCTGGAGGCTCCCTTCAGATATTGGAAGGCTGCCGTGAGGTCTCCCCGGAGCCTTCTCTTCTCCAGGCTGAACAACCCCAGCTCTCTCAGCCTGTCCTCATAAGGAATGTGTCTTCCCCTATGTTTACATGGAATTTCCTATGTTTCATTTGTGCCCATTGCCTCTTGTCCTGCCACTGGATACCACTGAGAAGAGCCTGCGCCAGTCATCTTTCCCCCGTCAGGAATTTCTAGGGGTGGGTAAGATCCTCTGAGCTGCCCTTCTCCAAGCCGAACAGCCCCACTCGCTCCGGCTCTCCCCATGTGCCAGATGGCTCCGAGCTCTTCATCGGAGCAGCACTTTGCTGGGCTCTCTCCAGTACATCCATGCCTCGTGCTGGGGAACCTTCACACTGAGGGGGCCATGGAGCTGTAGCCCCACCAGGACCGAGGAGCAGGGAAAGGCCACTCCTGACCCACTGGCCACGCTCTTCTTCCTGTTGGCCCCTTTCTCCTGCATCCTGGGTTACAGCTGAGCAGACTGGAGTGACAGTGAGGGAGTACAGGGTTTAAGAAGCAGAGCCGTAGGGTAACGAAGCAGAATTCAGCTGATGAGTATTCCCTATTTATTGTCCTCTTCTTGAAGTCTTTAAAGGTCATTTACAGCAAGTGCCACACACGAGGATTAGTAAGATCTTGCCCAACTCCCATGAGCATCTCCCCAGCTCGGACCAAGCAGGCAGGGATTAAGAGGAGGATATACACAGCTGTGGACATCCCACCTGAGGTAAAAGTGCCATTGCTGCCAGGGTCCCAGCCCAGCATTTCACAGGAAAAGTCCGTGTGAAAAGGCAAGAAGGAAAAAAAAAACAAACAAAAAAGTGGCTGCTTTTAACACAAACATGCAGTAGTTTACCATGAGGAAAAAGAAAAATAAATTTAAATTCAAGTAAGCGAGCACATTCACTCAGCAATTATTACTTGTTTGTTACAGAATAAATTAAGTAGAGCACCAAATAACATGGTTTGTGGCAAGTAACAAGAATCTTACGTACACCTGTGACATTACAGCACTAGAAAGACACTGTGCATTTTTGGAGGAGTCTCTGTCCTTCTCAGACAGCCCTAGCACACACTGAGGAGTACACACCGTGTTTGACAGTGTGCTCCTCTCCAGGAGTAGGAAAGTCATCACCGTGGGTACGAGCATCAACCTACCAGCTCGCCCCATGGTCTGTGGAGAACCAGCTCCCCTGCAGTCTGAAACCCCTGCCTGTCCCAAATTTCCCCAAAGCAAATCCATGTACAAGCTGAGCAGCACCCTGGATAATGCAGCTCAGGACGCCTACAACACCTTGTAAGAAGCGTGACCTCAGTAAGAATGTAGTGAATTTGTTTTTCCTGAGCGAGTACATACTGTAAGAGTCAATGAGGCCTCCAACCGTTGAGCCCTTTAACTGACAACGCTTCAGAGGAAGCTCCAGCAGCACTGAGTTTGAAAAAATATTTGTGCAAGGTCTTTCAGAGCTTTCCACAGATCTAAGTCTTGAGGCTAAAACCCCTGAAAAGCCAGAGATGTCTGTCAAAGACACCAATCGACACTCAGCCCAGCTTTGTGTCAGATCATTAGCAGTTACTTCCATAAAAACAGAACCTATTGAAGAACGGAACAACTTTGACACAAAAGAAGAGAGAAACAGCATTGGGACATTTAGATATACAAGCAGAAGAATTAAGTGGGAAAAAATAAGAATGAAAGATGATGACAAGAAGCCTCGGTAAGGTTGGTCAGACACCAGGAGAGGCTACTCAGGGAAACTGGAGTCTCCATCCCTGGAGATATTAAACGCCTGACCGGACATGGTCCTGTGCAACTTGCTCTAGCTGACCTGTCAGATGTGGCCTAGTGCTTCAGAGATCCCCCTGAGCCTTGAGCACCGTATGATTCTCCAAGAAGCTCTTCTGGTAATCCCCATAATACGATGGCAGTCTTTATTCAGGAGCATACTTAAGGATATGGTTAAATTTATGTGGGAACCCTACAAGAGTCAAAGGAGTAACAGTTGCTGGAAGCACAAACTTCTCTGCACAGCTCTAAGCGTATGCTCATCACTTACTGCAGTTAAGGAAAAGTTTAAACAAAGTGCTCAGATCCTTTTCCGGATGGCATTTTGCCTGTTCTGTTGTACTCAGCGCTTGGCTTCACTGGTTTTTCGTGCTCCATTTACTTAGGATTGTATTCTGATCGGACTTCCACACAGGAGCCTGAAGCACTGGCGCTAAAGAACACACAGGAAAAAATAACCAGCTTCCAGTCACGCGAACCCAAAAGCCTCTGTAGCATCCTGGCAGTGGGCCACTCCTACTAGCAAAAAATAAATAATAACTAAAAGCAGAAGTAGCAGCTGTAGCCATTAGCATAAAGAACCTGGAATCACAACCCTGGTACCATATCCTTGGAAATAGTCAATGGTTCCCTACAGCCTCCCCGCTCGTTCCCACATTCACAGGATGAAGCGACGTGCTTATACACAGCTCTCAAAGGAACCAGGTCTCTACCATATTTATAACTAGAAGGAGAAAACAGGGAGAATGCAGACGCTGACAAAGTGCAAATCTGCATTGCTCGATCCTGCAGTAAAGCATGGAAGTTTGCTCGAGAGACAGCAGCTTGGCTTTCACTCACACTTGCAAGTTTGCTTGGAATCAAGTCCGAAGAGCGGCCGGTTTCCAGCATTCTCCTGACCACGTGTGCAGCTAATTGCTAATGGCAGGCAAAAATCAATTCTGCCATGTCTACAGCTAAGGTTCTGATGTTTAATTGTGTTAGCATCATCTCAGTGGCTGAGTTCAGCAGCGCCTTCAGTTAAAAAAAAACCCCAAAAAATCCAACCAACCAAAAGAGAAAAGGGTGGGCCATTTGTTTAACTTGAAAAAACATGTCCTGTGCAGCATTTAAAGATCCAATTTTAGCATTATTCATCTACTTGAGCTGTTGTTTTTGTCCCCTGCACATGCCCTGGGCTGGATGCCCAGCACCGAGAGACAAAAGGCAGTAGAGAAGCAGCTCTGTCCCATTAACAGCTTCTTACTGCCAGGAGCCGGGTACAGCAGGAACTGGGTGTTGAAGGGAAGAGTTCAAGTGACCTGTGACACCCCCATCAGCTCATTTTATTGATCCCTGGGAAGCGATCGAGTTAATTCAGGCATCTCCTGCACCGAGGCCCTGTACAACAGCAATTCCTCACCTCTGCCTCCTGGGAATTCTCAATCATATTCTTTAAGCTGATTTTCCGTTACATCGATATCAACGCCTTCTGTTAAAGAACAGAAGGTTAAGGAAGCCCTTGGAAGAAACAGTCCGGAAAGGCACCCTGCAGCACCAGGGGAATTGTTTTACTTTTAACAGACCTGCCCCCATGCTTTGCTCGTGTCCAAGGGAACATCACTCCCCAGTGAAGGAGCCCTACCTGATGTACAGAGTGAGGTCACTTGACTGAACAAAACAGGCTCTGCTGAGTGACATTGACCTGCACGGAGAAGGTGGATGCTCCAGCTGAAAGCAGCGCCCAGCTGCGCGCGAGGCGGCAGGCAAGCCTTGAGGCCCAGCAGGAGGAGAGGACAGGACACAGCCCCCCTCAGACTGGAGCACCACTAAACTGAGGCAGCTTCTGCAAGCAGAGAGAGAGAGAGAGGCACTGATTTCCAAACCATTAAAAACCTGCAGCACAGTTCAACTGGGGAATACTGCAGAGGAGCACCAGAACTGCGAGCGCTAGAAGCTAAATACCAAGAGAAATCAAAGTCAAACATCTTCCTCAAGATCAGCTTTGTTTACTGCCTGCACAAGATCCTGGATAATGAAAAACAACAATAATCTTTTTTTTTATGATCCCCTGAGTACTGAGCAGGTCCAAGACAGCAACTTAATAGAGCATCTGGCAGCTACAAGGTGAAACCACAGTTCAACTTAGGTCTCCAAAGTAGTCATGTTTTAAATCTTAAAAGAACCCCAAACATTAAGAGGTTGCAGAGGAGACTGTTTGTGTAGAATGTGGAAAACAAGGTGCCAAGATGCATGCCATGAATGTTGGGGGATCCTTCCTGAAGCACACTTAGTCCCAAATCTGCATCAAACCCTGCGTGCTGGCAGTGGCCAGGTCTCCAGTCACTCTGAAAAGCTGGACTCAGACCCATCCTCTTATTTGTATTTCTCACCAGCCAGCAAGTGCTCCTTCCTCCCGTTACTCACTACTAATTTTTGCAACTGCTATTTTAACTATAATATGAGGAAAGCGGGAATGGGACAGCAGCACACCTAAAAAAATAAGCACACCCCCAAAAAACCCAAACAATTCAAAGCCCATATGACTTTTCTTCCAGTCTGGGCTTCTAGTTGCAGAGGCAGGAAGGCCCCACGTGCCATAAAACCAGAGGGAGGTAGCTCTAAGCACAGTGAGAGCGTTCACATTGCACAGTGCAGCTTCTGAGCTTGTGTTTGTCACTAAATGTGCAAAGTACCCACAGCGAGCTCACAGGAATCACAGTCCATTGCCATCTCCTACATACACAACCTAGTACAGAAACTCATTTTTGGGAGTCAAACCCCAAATGTCTTCTTGTGCTTTTGCTCATTTCTGTCAATTCAGTGGAGCTCAATGGAACAAAAAAAACACCTTGAGAGAGAATTTAGTTTGTCTCATCTACAGAGGTATTTTCAAATCTGAATCACTTACTCCAAGTGTGTCAACTGAAAAGGATGTTATATGGCACGTACCAATTTTGTATTTATTTTGTCTGATAATATACCTCTTGCAAGTGCCTTTTCTTGTTCAAGACAATTTTACACGAAATCATGGTCAAATTCACCTGAGTAAAAAAAGAGTTAAAAGAAGAGTGGAGCCTCACTCCACTCATCTCCTGCCTTTCGATGCCTTCACTCTTCCACTAATGGGAAGGAGAGGATTCTTTACACACTTCTGAAGTTTCCTCCTCACATGAAACTATCATATAACTCCTCTTAATTCCGCTTGATGTCCAGTTCCAGTACTCCATTCCCCATTATTTCAGAAAGCTGTCATCAAAAAAGGAACAAGATCAGGAAAAGCAGAACTCAGAAGTTCACAAGTGTATGCAAGATCAATGATCCGAGAAAAAGGTCAAAACTACTTAGAGAAAAGGCAAATTTATGAATCCAAATGGAAAAGAAGCCATGATTTCCAAGTGTGTGACCAAGTTTAATGATACATCTGTTCTCTGAAACACTTGACCATCAATAACATTTCATGGGTTACGATGCCCAGAATGTTACTTCATAGGTGTTTTATATGAATATTTACAAAGACTTTCAAAATTCAGTGGCACTAAACAAACAAGAAGAACTTAAAACTTTAAGCTACAATGCTTAAAAAATGTAAACAGTTTATTTTACAGAGCTGTAAAATATAAGAACCTTGTAATGTAGCTTAATTTTATCTGGAAGGTGAATATATCCTGGTGCCCGTGAACAAGGAATGAGAGAATTCTTTACACAAGTATTGTGCTCCAGTGTGCAAAAAATTATATATAAGAAAGGCATCTAAAGTCCACAATAATTAGAAGACAACAAAAAATTTTTTCACGTCCTGAAGTTGAGAAATTTATAAAAACATTTACACATGGTTGCTGACCCATCAAAAACTTGCATAACTTAAAATTCTGAACAATAGCTACTACAAATTCAAGATCTTTCTCAAATGGAATTTTGTGCAAAGATCAGATGAGATCATTCAGCATTTTTCCGGCCATACCTCCAACCCTCCCTTCCCATCCCCGTTCCTGACCCCTAGTGGCAACAAGCACCACTAAAATCCTTTTGATATATGTTGAAATTAGTGCATGTAACCAAAAGGCACACACATGTGTGAAGACATTTTCGTGCAGAAACCTGCGCAGGTTCACAATTACGTTGCAAAACGACTGTCTGTAGAAATTTTAGAGCCTAATGTTTGGCAGGATTATTCTTACACATTCCTTTTTATTCTACAAGCCCAGGTGTTAATAGGTAGACACTGCTCTCCAAGGATCCAATATTTGAGTAGCCTTAAAATAAAGATTTGAAAATAAATCAGCCTGTAA
>JAOXNH010000060.1:23321033-23334675 GCA_028566575.1 Bartramia longicauda | reverse complement strand
AGGCTAAAGAGTCCCAGCTCTCTCAGCCTTTCCTCATCAGGGAGATGCTCCAATCCTTGAATCATCTTTGTAGCCCTTCGCTGAACTCTTTCCAGCAGTTCCCAGCAGTTTTCCTAGTCTTTTCTTAATAATAATTTATTTATAAGTCGTAGGAATAATGCCTGAGCTGTTTTAAAAAGAGGGCCTGGGGATACTCCAAGGTTAACAATCGTATTTTTATTTTCATAGTGTCCTATTTCAGTTATTAAAAGCTATTTCACCTGTGATAACAGTCACCCAGAACAACAGGTAATTGGATAGGTTTAATGGAGCCTTGATTTTAAAATACATGCTTTGAATGACAATGTGCAAAGTTAAATACATGATGGATGAGCAAGATTAAGTGGAACAGAACTCTAATCTGCCCTAGATAATATAGGAGACATTAATATAATTCTAAAATACCTGTAGTTAAAGACTACGAATGTCATAGTCAAGGAGAACATGGATGCCACTAGCAAACATTATCTTCGGGGTCTGGGTGCAGGTTTGCGTAGAGCAGGAGCCCCTGAACAAGCTGAATCTGAAAACCTGGATTTGAACGCATCCGTAGGAAAGTACATGCTGGTTCTGACTCCGTGGCAGTGGCAGCTCGGGGAGGTGTGGGTTAGTTTTGGGTTAAAACCCCAGTCTTGTTGGGTCCATCGGGGCTTTTGCTCTGCCCTCCAGCCCACTGGGCGCTTAGTAGTGCACCAGTTGTGTCCCTTGGGATGGCCAGTTTTGGAAGATGGATGAGCTTTCCATAGAAATATTCAAATTATCTTTTTTTTAAGCCCTTCAGGTGTGAACAGAGCGGCTGGGACAAGGTGTTCCCTACTCCTGATTTAATCAGAGGCTCTCGGTGTCATTTGGAAATGAGGCAAGGTTGGTGAACCTGGCGGTGCTTCAAAACTATTTTAAAAAGAGACACGCGAAGGTCATTTAGGGATTTGCAAGTGTAACAAGGGTTCGTTAAGGATTCCTCCATGTGGACAAGCCCAGTCAAGGGACGGTGCCTGCTGAGCACTGCTCCTCTCCAACAAAGCTGCCTACAGCAACTGGTGAAACCATGGACTTCTCCTGGGCTACTCCTCTCAGGGAGGTACTCCCCTTATTCCAGCTCTGCCAGGAGACACTACAGAAAAACAGGCAGTCTCTTCATCCCAAATTCATTCCTCCTAGTGTCAGACAGTGGGCCAGTCTTTAGTAGGTACAAATTAAAGCAATTTGCAGAGTAACATGGGGTTAGAAAGACGTTTCTGTTATCTAACAGTCCAGAAGAAAATAGTATCAAAATAATAATACGGTTAATTAAAAGCCAGTCACAAGTGTGCCCTGATGCGTTTATGCACTGTTAAAAAATACAAAGGCACCAAGAAATGGAGTGCAGTTACTTCCCAACATCTTTCAACAGAAAATCCCAAACGAGCATGCAGTCAGGAGGGAAGCCAGAAGCCCTGGGGGCAGAGGGCTGTAGAAAAGGCAGCAATATTGCAAAGCAACACGCTGGGTGTGATCTGAGCACCAGGGAGACTCCAAGGCTTTGTGCGTTGGGAGCTGTGTTTCCAGGAGCCCTGTGTCCTGGTCGCAGCCCCACAGAGTCTCTCCCTGCATCGCTCCGCAGGAGCACTGGGAGCTCGGTGTGATCCAGGGATATGGCTGGACAAAGGTTTTCTAGAAGTTTTGTCTTTTTTAGCATTCTCGTTTTGCATCAGATTTGGTTTTAATCAGAAAAGGAAAGATATCCTGCACGTTCTCCCTCTTGAGACAGCTTTTCTCCTAGGCAAAACAGGGGCACCTGTGCTCGCAGGCAGTTGGGCTGGTTCATCAGACCACCTCGTTAAGGATTCCCTTCAGAGCCATATTGCACTGAGTCATCTGGATCAAGAAAAGGACTGTTTTCAGCCACCAGGCTAGGATGATAAACAAGTCTCATCCGACGTTTTTCAGGGTCGTGGGGTTAATAAGACTGTAAATCTGAGGGTAATTTCTCTGAAAGCCACAATGAAGTCATAGTCTTCAGCGCAGAATGTCAGCTTTATTGGTCTGACATTATTTATCCGAGAAGAGCAGTTACAGGTAATTTGTGAACTGTGCAAAAACATGAACTCATGCATAATAATCTTAATGGAGCTTGTTTACATCTTCTTCTTGTGCATAATTAGCAAAACATACGATCCAAGTTGTTCTCCTCATTTAGAGCCCTGTTTTGGCTGGTCGACACGGCGGCGTTGGTGTTGCCAAGAGCTATACTGGGTAATGTTTCCTGATAGATTTACTGCGCGAGATCCGCGCGCAGCAGCTAGGAGCTGTGAATTTATGACAAAACGATCAGGGCTATCATAAACAGTAATATCTGCTGGAAGGGAAAGCTGCAATTCCAGCACTAGTGCTTCCTCTGTGCCACGCACAAGTGAGTGTCATCAGCTGCGTCTCATAAAAGCCTCCCATTGAGCAACTGGTTATGTCGTGGCCTTGAGACTGGGCCTTCTAATTGGATATGCAGGGTGAATAGCTTAAGTTCAATTAGGTGTTGCTGGCTGGACAACCAATAACAAAATGCACGTCTCCACTAAATATGATTATATAAAGTTATTAATTATTATGAAATTATTTATATTATTAAATTATTATTCATGTACTGGGTTACTCTGACACTTGGTTACTGGAAGTCGGTCTTTTGGGGTTGTTTTGGTTTGGTTTGTGTGTGTTTGGGTTTTTTCTTCCCTACTTTGGCATTATTTTAAAGCATCCAGTTAAATTAAAAGCAGCGGTAGATGTTATTTAACATCTTTCTACACACTTCGCAGGAAAGCCAGCCTTGTTTGTATCGCTGTCGTTATGGTACCCGTTCTGAGGCTGATCAAATCTTTGTTGCCAATTAGGATGTGGTGAACTTTTACCTTTTTTTCCTGCTTTCAAGCCAGTTCTGACTCAGGCAGATGTAATAAGTTTCTGAGAAATTGTTTATGTAGCCTGCTCCAACGGGAGATGGATTTGCAGAGAGATCTCCCAAAGTTACATCTCCCCTATTCGCTCTTCATCATGTTGTGATGCATGGTGCGCTCGCTAATTATGTTGTTTGCTTCCTTCTTGGATTTAGGAAGCTATTTCAACAGCAAAAATCAGCAGGATTGAATAATGCGGGTGGACGGGCTCTCCTAGACAGCCTCTGGGTAACCTGTCCTCTCCCTGACTGTCCCAGTTCCTTTGCACTCTCCCTGTGCCTCCCGGGAAGAGCTCTCCTGCTCCTGCCCTTCCTTCCTTCTCTGCTTCGCGTGGACAAGAGCCGATCCATATCCACCTGAGAATCTGGCACAGAGCCCCTCTTCCTCACCAGGGATTTTGGCTGCATTTCATCTTGCTGTGGGTTAATTTTCTTGTGCTTTTCCTCCCCCTCCCCGCCCCGAGCCTGGCATAAAGGGTGGGAGGGAGAAGGAGATTTGAGCAACAGGTATTTGCCCGTTGTGGAAAGTGCTGCTGGAAGGGGGAAATGTAGGCAAGAGCCTACAGGGAGTAGATGAGGTGAGAGTGCAGCTGACAGGAGGGAGGAAAGAACTCCACAGCACCATCAAATCATCAAATCCCAGGAGTCACTCAAGCCGGCTGCAGCCACTCCTCCTTCCTGGACCAAGCGAGCATCTTCCACACTCAAAGCAGAGCTGAGCCAGGGAATCGGAAATGCTGAGTTGTAGCTGCTCCATCTCCAGCTCAGCCGCTTCCTCATTACCTTCTCTGGTAATTTCTCCCATTTTAGCTGCTTTTCAGGATGTGCTGTGGCAGTCTTTGGGTGAGAGCACCCTGTTCCCGAAGGGAAGGCAATCGTGCTTCTCCTTGACACCCCTCTGTGTTTTCACCCTGCTCCAGGATCTCTCTCCCTTGATTTTGATGCTGCCATCTTCAAATGATGACTGCTCATTAGCACGGCAGAGCCAGGCTTTAATTTCCCCAGATCAGAAGGCTTTCATAGCTCTGTGGTGTGTGTGATCTCTCCAGAAGGTGTATCTGCTTGAGCTGCAGGGAACAGCTATACCTTGCATGTAGCAGTGTCCCACATGCGCAGGCAAGAGAAATTGCTTATCGTGTCTTTCCTATAGATGAGGTTCCTGTAAATAGCCAGTGAGCTCAGCATGGACTTTTTCTGAGTCTGAAACCTTTCACTTTTGGAGTTTTCTGGTCCCACTGAGCCTTAGTGGTGCTGTGCTGTATCTGCAGCACAGAGTGCTCCCAACCTGCAGCTCTGCTCCAGGTACTGCTTGGAGCAGGTATCCTAACCCCCTAGATTGGCTCCATAGCATCCCACACAGTCTGGAGTTTCAGTACCTTATTATTTTCTTTTAAAAAAAACCCAACAAAACCCAACAACAAAATCACAAAAAACCCCACACAAAACCAAACGGAAACCAAAACCCCAACAATTCTTCTTGGTATTTCAGCTACAGGGACAAGATTTTCCCAGTGAAGTGTAGTTCAGTTCGGGATGCTCCACCATTCTTGCATTACTACTGCTCACTTTTGCTGTTTCCATTCCTTACGCTGCAGTGTGGTGGCACAGGCCTTGTCCTGGATCATCTCCTCTTGGCACCTCTCCGGGACCTGCGACACGCGGTGCTGCTGTGGGGCTGTCCCACCGCAGGCACCCCCATGTCTGTTCACCAGCTCCACTGCCCCAGGTGGCATCGCCGACCCCGGTGATGACCATGGAGCCTGCAGGCGAGTGTCCTGGAGCAGGATGAGTGATGAGGAGCAGACAGCGTGGGGTTTTCATTCAGGTAGATATCTCGGGGGAGGATGAGGTTTCCCCCATTGTGGGCCCAGTGATGCTGTTCCTTGGTACCAACACCCTGCTCCCTTCTGAAATTGCATGTGTCCAACCCTGCACAGTATTTCAGGAGATGCCAGGCTGCTTCTTTGTGGCTGTTTATGTCTTCAAATGTTTTTCCTTTTATTGCATACTTCAGATGCAATAAAAGAGAAATGAAGGGGCCATTAAAGGAAAATGCTCTTCCCTGGCATTTATCTAATCTGTGGGATGTTTCCAGAACTGCTCCTGGGTGAACGCTCCCTGCACCATTTGCCCTGTTATCGTGATGGGATCCTCTCCTTGCTTGCCAGTGCCCCTTTCCTGGGGCTGGTGTCCCACCCCTCCCGCCGGATGGGTAGCCAACAGGTAGGACTCAGTTGCAAAAAGCAGGAGCCCTGGCTGCAGATAGGTACTTCAGCATCTTCTCTGAGCCAGGCCACATGGTTTCAGCCCTTGCTGAAAAGCTTGGCAAAGGGCTACTCATTCTTCAGCTTTCCGTGTTGCCGCTGAGGATTTGGTACCTTTAGGAAGGTGCCTGGAGGATGCAGGTCTGACCTTACCCTTGTGGTTTAACAAACACAGCTCCTTCTAACACACGGATCATGAGCCAGCCCTGCAGCACGTCCTGCTGATCCTACTAGGGGAGAGAAATAGCATGGAAGTATGTAATTAAACCTGGCTGACCCATATGCACACGGAGCATCTCTTGGGGCACAGGGTTTCTCTTTTTCCTGACACCTTAGTTTTAGGGAGATTCCGGGCTGAGCCTAGTCTCTTATCAGGGGGATGCAAAAGGCGCAGTCCCAGCGCAAGTGCCCTTCCCCTGCCAGTCCTCACCAGTCGGCTCTAAAGGCATTTGGAAAAGTGACTGGGGACTTATCAGCAGGCAAAGTAACATACCTTCCCCTGGCTTTGGGGAAACAGCTGAGCGGTTTGGAGAGGTGCAAAGCAGCTGCAGTGGGATGTGGACATCCTCCGTGGAGGTCATGGGCGAGAAGCATGGCCTGGAAATCGCGGACCCCCAGCATCAGTAAGCAGACCCCCCTCTTTTTCTTCTCAGCACTGATGTAGAAGGCAATAAATGATGAGACTGCTATTGATTTTTCAATTACAGCCCTTGCCTTGTGACTTCTGCCATCTGCTAGGGCTGAAGGTACCTTGAAGGCATCCTTATTTCAAATCCAACTTCATAACCAGTAAAATATTAAAGAAGGGCAAAATAACCTTGTCAGACAAATTCGATCCTGGTTTTCTGATTGTTCTCTTTATAATAAGTTTACAAGCTTGGTTGATTAAGGTAAAAGGATTATAGTTAGAGACTCTCCCACCCTGCGAATCTTTCCTGCTTTGAAAACAACAATATGAAGAATTTATAACCTTCAGCAGTATCATTTATAGTCAGCACTGGACTGGCATAGAATAAGCTGATTTTGATATAGCTAAATACAAGATGAGGTACAAAGCAAAAAATATGTAGGCTGTGTGGGCAAGAAAGGGAAGTTTTTGCTTTAACAGAGTGTTTCAGAGGAGAATTTATGGTTTCCAGTTGCCAGGTGTTCTAGTGTTTGTGCTGGCCCTGGGTCTCTAACCTGGGGGGGCTGGGGGCTGGTGTCAGCTTGACCGTAGCCAAAAAACTGAGCTGATCTCTGTCATCCATGCTGCAGAAGCAAGGGGTGACCACTGAGCCCTCAGCACCATTGCTGCACTCACAGCATCATCCTGCTCCTCCTCCAGCCCCTACAGATCCAACGGCTTCATCCCTTGATCTTCCCTTGCCCAAAGCTCGTTGCCACCATGTGTTGTTTTTCTTTTCAATCCAGCAAAGTCTTTCCAAGCCTTATGCCGGGAAGGAGAAGGAGGAAGCTCTGTTTGTGCTGGTGCTCAGAGCTGTCAACGGAGACTTAATTTGCCTTTTACAATTTGTGGTGCTCTGTTGTCCCACCGCTCAAGCGTGACTCCATCCCAGTGGTGGTCGATACTTTTGGTGGATGGAATTGGCAGTGATCTCACGTGGGCAAGGAGAAACCTGTCTCTGAGCTTGTCATGAGGACACCACTTTAACACTGCTACAGGTAAGCTCACAGGAGGGAAAGGGCCTGAAGATGCGAAAACCCAGAGGTGTGCCTGGGGACAGGGGGCACGGGGCTCAGCAGGCGGCTCCGGGTGCTCAGACCCCTCCGAGGATGCTCATACCCACTGCGAAGGGACCTCCCTTCCCCAGTTTGCCGCTCTGTTTAACAGCGTTTCCAGCCGGAACGCGGTGGTGCTGGCAAAACCTGACATATTCTGGGTGGCAATGGCAGAGCAGCAGCCCTGGGCTGCAGGGGTGTATTCAACTCTCCAGCATCTTCTGCACAGCCCTGCTTTATTTTTGTGAAAAAAAGGAAAAAAAGAAAAAAAAAGTGTTCATTTTTTGCTATGGGTCTCTGTTACAGGAAAAATAAAAAAGGGAGAAGTTATTTATTTATTTATTTATTCTTTTCTAATTGCTTCACGTGGGTCTCCTAGCTCATGTGCTGATAGCAGTCTTTTTTATATTAGTAAAGGGGATTATTGGTTGTTTCTTTTCAGTTAGGGGTATCCATAATAACACAAGCCCCTTGCTGATCTCTCTACTGGTGTTAGCAAGTCTCCCAGAATCCAGACATTTTTGTGGTGTCTGTTGGTTGCTTTTTTTTAAATTTTGAGGGCTGACAGGACCGATATCTCCCAAGGAACTGTCAATGCAATGTTAGAAACCATACTAACAGTGACATGATTTGTCTCGTGAGGTACTCCAGAGAATCAGACAAAGCACCAAGAGCCATCACCAGAGTTTCTTTAACAGGGCTCCTTGTGTCTCTATGAGATGCATTGCAGACGCCAACAGAGAAATTAGAGGGAATTTGGGATATTAAGAAATGATTGAATAGCAGGGCTGGCAGGGAATGAAGAAAGTAACTTTGTCCCATGCTTGCTCCCAGGCAGGAACCCTTTATGTGAAGATCTCTGCCTGCCCCCATCTCAGGAGCCCCGATGGATCCATTTCCAGAGGTGAGAACCAACCATCCAGCCCTCTGGTCCTGTCCAACCCTCCTTTCCTCTGTGAGGAACAGACACCAACAAGTGCTCATCCTCGTCAGCTTATGCAAGGTCTGTCTTTTTGGCATGTAATTTACTTTTTCTTTGCTTTTTTTTTTTTTTGGTGAAGTTTGTTGGAAATCTGATTTTATCCCCATGCCTCTCCCAGAGCAATTTCAAACTCATTTGAGATTTGAGAATTCATGAGCCACCACTAATGTTATCTGCCTGCCTTGCGCTTCTGGTTCCTGCACTGAAGAGGTTAAGTTTCAAGCCGAGGCTTCTGTGGGATGACTGAAAAAAAAAACCAAAAAAGGCATTTTCCATAGCCTGTGTCTGCCACGGGAGTTTCTGCTTTCATTCCTTCCCTTTCACTACTTTCAGGTCATCTTAAAAGCTGTGATGGTAGTTGTGCTGCTGCTCGGAGCGGTGTTTGTGGCTGTGACCGTGTCACTCGTGCACTTCGCAAGGCTGACGTGCGAAAGGGCACGGAGCGATCCCAAATCGCCCTGTTCTTGCACTGTCTGCAGCTTCAGAGAAAGAAGGAACACGAGGCACTAATCACTTTGTGCACGAGGCATTCAGGCATGCCTCAGCAGCTCCATCGCCCAGGCGGTTATATCACAGGGTAAAATTAGACTCTGGCCTTGAAACCTGTCTGTGGCGGAGCAGGAGCTGTAGCCTTGAAGCCACCCACATCCCGTGTAACTCTCTGGAAATTATACACTTTGAAAATGCCTGTCTCTGCTGAGCTTAAATCTTTTCTTATGGCTCAAAGTGCTCCTGCCGCCTTCTCCAGACTTTTTTTTCTCCCTTCTCCTCTCTCCACCATGCACCATGCTTAGAACATTGTCTCCTAGAGCATCTTCACCAGAAAAGATCCTTTTTTTCATGCGTACAGCAGCGTGAAAGAGAGTGCTGTGCCAACCATCAACTCTTCTCAGGAGTTACTGCAGCCAATGTATTTATCTCCCAATCTCATCTCCCCCCGGCAGTCCATTCACAGGAAAAACAAAAACAAAACCGAGAAGAAAGCAAGACTGAAGCCTTGATTATAAATAGGTTTTGCAGAGAGGCAATATTATCTGCTTAAAAAGCAAGCAAACAAACAAAAATGCACACAATGAAAGCCTGTCTCTCCTTTTGTCCTCTGAAGGCAGCTTTGCTGCTCTGGATGTGAGAGCAGAAATGAGCAGACTATAATATAATCAAAATGCTTAGCGATGATGAATGTTTTGGTACCTGTATTTAGTGGCAATGTCGACTGCCACTCCATTAATAATAGGCATGTTTGCAGTTCGGTGGAATAAAATGAATCTATAGCAAGTCTGGGTAGATAACCACTGCTTTCCACTTCAATGGAAGCAAATAGCAAAGTCAGGTCTTTTCTGACACCTAATCAATGATAAACCACCCAATACGGCATACGCAGGAAAAGTGCTAGGAACTCCAGTAGCCCCTGTGAGCCTGCACCAGTCTGGTTGGACTTCGTTGGGTCCAGCAGGAGCCACTACCAGCCGTAATACAGTATCACTTCTATTTAATTTAGTGCCAATCATAACGTGCACAAAGCAAGAGGCTCATACAGTGCAAATCAGGACAAGGACTGTGCTTTCTAATTTGCTCTCACAGTCTTCCTTGCTCTGTCAAATTGTTCATTAGCAATGATGATTAAAAAGTGAAGGTTTTAAATTGAACATCATTGAAAGATTGCTTCTCAACAGTTTTCAACATTTTTCTCTGAAGTTTTTTGTTAAGACGAATGTTGAAACTACTTAGACCTACGATTTGGTAGAGATATTTGGTAGAGATATGTCCAGATATAAAACTGGACAAGTTCCTGTGTAACCTGCTCTAGGCAGACCCACTTCGGTGGAGGGTTGGACTTGATGATCTCCAGAGGTCCCTTCCAACCCCATAGGATTCTATGATATTAATCTACACCAAAAAACCATTAAAAACAAGGCACATTTATTCTGAATCTTGAAAGCTAAAAGCTCTTTTCTGAAACATTTGCATTTTAAAGCTCAAGGTAATGATAACGAGGTCTGCGTTATTATGGAAGTCTTCCATAAAAAGGAAGACTCTCAGTGAAAACCTTTGATTGTTTTTCCTTGGGAATGGCATGCTTTCAGTAGGAGTTGTGTCTCTCCACTGGATGGAAGTAATCTCACCATACAAAATGCATAATAAGAGCGTGGGGACCCTCCTGAGGCAGCCAAGCAACCCTTTAATAATGAAACACTTCACCTCCGACAACGATGGGTCTTTTGAATTGCTAGGTCTTGGAAGAAATAATTTCTGGTTTGACTGGAAAGATTAGATTTATACCCAGATAAACCCTGGGCCGGATTGAAAATGTCTGGGAATATTTGCACTGTCCTGGACAGTACAAATGCAGGAGAGGGGATGGCTCCTGGGGCTGTGCTTGAAGGGCTTTTTGGGTGCCTCTTGCCATGCACAAGAGCCTGGAGACACTTAAGAAAGTTCATTAGAGGATATATTTCCACTCCCACTTTCTCTCTCTCCTGGTCTCATGACCTCTTCTTGTCTATTCTCCTTTCTTTCATTAGCACTTTATATCATTTGACACTTCATCAGGATGATGGCCTGTTTACTGTATGCAAATAATTCTTGAATTATGCATGAATAATTATGAATTTGCGTATTGGTTTCCTGAGCTGGCAGATTGCCACGTGAAATTGGCTTCACTTGAATGTGAGCACAAAAACATGTCGACATGGTCAAATTAAAATTGAAGGAAGAGCTCACCTTGAAGGGAACACAAACTATTGAGCTGCTGCTAGAAAAGAGCACAGTACAGCTGGAGCCTGAGAGACTCCCCCATGATCCGAGGCCTTGGCGGGTACTGGGGCAATGGTATTTGATGGGATGAGGTCTTTTTGGATCGTAACATCTCTACTGGATCAAAGCTACCTTCCAGACACCATCTTCGCATAGGGCAGCCCCTGGCTTGGCTCACTGATCCGTGCCAGTGAGGTGGTCAGAGGTGGGCTTTGGGACCTGACCTCACCACACACACCCCTCGTGAACGGCCTGCAGTGTCCAAACTCCTTGCTGGAGGACACAATGGAGATCTGGAGATCTGAATGGGGAGCTGAATCCTTTCGTGTTTTCCTTGGGTTTGTATTCTGACAGGAGTGGGTCCCACTTCAATCACTGGGGCTAACTGGGGTCAGTGTGGGGACTCCTGAGGCCACACACGTCTGTCCCTCTGTGCTGATGTATGCTCTGTCCCATCCTGGCAGAACTGCAGATGAATTACGCTAGATAATTGTAAGTCAATTAATTAAACTGAGATGGGATATTTAAAATTCCTTTTCTCTGCCATCATAATCTCCTACAAAATCTGCTTCTGAGCACCAGCCCGCCTCTGGCCAGATGAGCCCATCTGATTAAAAGAAACCTTTAAAAGCTGAAGACACCTTTTTTCTCTTGCTCTGGCACTATCATCTTAGGAGGCTTTGCTGAGCAAAACCCCGCAGCAGACCCACTTTGAGGAGCAGATCTAAGATCTAAGTGGGGTGGAGGTGGTAGCAACCCATCCACAAGAAAAGAGTAGAAGTACTGAAGGATTTTTTCCTTTCTAATATTTCTGCCAAGATGACATGGGATGTACTTGGAGAAGGGCTGAAGACAGAGGTTCAGGAGGCACAGAGAAACCACTGAAGAGCTGTTCTCACTTGGCAACAAGGGCTAATTCTGGTTTGAACCTCTGTTGCCTCTCCTAGTAAGCTCTTTGCTAGGTTTACATTTCATGGTTGCAAGCTCCTGTGTCTCTGCAGAAACGTTCCAGTTACCTCTTCTCCTTGAATTCCCTGCCAGGACAGAGCTGTTGGTGACAACCTCCTTGAGCAAACCTTAAAGAACCTGCACCAGCCTTGGGGTGATATTACGGTGCTTTGGTCTGGGTTGTGTGACAAAGGTTAATTAAAACAATTGTCATTAATGATGCTATCGGAAATATTATCTGGATCATGCTGTCTGAAACGTGTTGTAGATGTCACAGCACAGGAACCCCAGGACCAAGGCATATTGCTGTTCTGAGATCGCAGGCAGCCTTGACTCTGCCCTGGGTTCGGTGGTTTGCATTTTGGGGGGGGATCTGTTTAAACTCATGGCTGCAATGAGCAAAAGGCTGACATTTTCAAAAGCATCAATTTTTGGACAACAGCAAAACAAACCATGTCCCTTTTCTTAAAATCTTATCATCAGTGGACACGTCATTCTCCCACTAAGTCTGCCATTTGTCAGAAACAGAATTTACTGTAGTAATTTTCTTCTGTTAAAAAGTGAACCAGTAAAAAAATTATAATAGTTTTATTACTTTTTAGTGTGAATCTGATTTCTTAGCAAATGGAGGCATAATATTGGCTTCACTTGCCTTGCCTGCTTAGCACAGCTTCATGGGGCCATAAACTCAGGGACATCTATGAAAAGGTGAGCTGGGCTCCTTGCTCCATCCAGCAAGCGATGAAGAGGACTAAACGAATCCGAGCAAATCCCTACCTATGGACAAAGTTGAAGGAGAATTTAATGACTGCTTTTGCAGAATCAGTAGAGATAAGGTATGGTATTTTACTTGTCCACTATCACGTTTCCTTCAAATTCAAAGAGTGCTTCCTCTTATCTATTTTAACCAAACTCCTGTCCTGGGATTCAGGACAGGGACCGTGTTTTTGTTGCACGCACGTGGATCATCCTGCCTACCTGAGCTGTGAATGCTAGTGGGATGCTCTGGTTAAAAAATGAACACATTAAATAATAAGTACATTTAATATGTATTAAAAGAAATATAGGTTTACTTTCTATAATATATTTATTTATTTATTAATACTATAGAGTGATATATTATAATATAAATAATATATTGGTATAGAAAATGGATATATATTTAATAAATATATTAAAAATATTGTGTTTCACCAGTGTCTCACGCTGCGGTGAGTGCTGGAGCATTCCCAGCTTCCCTCTTTCAATCCCTTCCTTGCTCTCTGCCTGGGAAGGGCTTGGGGGATGCCGACTGATGATGGCCCTTTCCGTAGCGCTGGATTGTGCTGGTTCCTGAGCAAGTGGCCTGATCCATACTGCTCAGCCAGCAGCTCCACGGGCTGATATCACACAGGTGTGGTGCATCTGCACACGGGGAGGGAGGAAGGACACAATGGGGGAGCTGGCAAAGCTGCTCTAGAAAATATCCGGGGGATGGTACTGAGGTGGTAGCAAAGGATGCTGAGACCGCAGCTCAGTTTGCATCATCACTGTCTCCCTGTATTCCCCCCGATTTGGTTCCAGCTCAGAAAGTGATTACTGGGATCTGTGATCAAGCTGCCTTTTCTGCTCACTTTTCCCCCTCTGCAATTTATCCGCTGGCTCCAAACTGCCCCTGTCATGAGGCTGCTGGACTGGAGCAGGGCTGGGGGTTCTGGAGGGCAGGTTCTGGACACCCACCTGGCCCTGGCTCTCCCCCCACCATTGACCACCTCCTGTCTCACCCATTCCTGAGCCGCCCGCCGCCAAACGCTGGGGTGCTCTGGGCCCAGCGTCACCACCTCATCGCTCAATGTTCACTACGATTTCATTAACAATAACTCAAGACGATCCTCTCGGTGCAGATGTGCGTGATCTCCTGGCTGGGGATTTGAACTGGAGAAACAGAGACATGTGGCACCGGGTCCAACCCGCAGCGCTGAGCGGGTCCGGAGAGGGAGAAAGGAGAGGAGAGGCGAGGAGAGGAGA
>JAOXNH010000060.1:23298957-23311053 GCA_028566575.1 Bartramia longicauda | reverse complement strand
TGGTGGTTAAGGATCTTAATGAAAGGAAACAAAACCTAGTACTTTCGATTAACAAATATGTAACTTCTTGTAAAGACTGGAGTCAAAGCTCCTAAATTTTCTCTGATATGAACTTTAAAAAAAAAGGTAGGGTTTTTTTTATGTGACTGCAAGATTTAAATATATTTACAGAATATTTTTATTGAAAAAGGGCTTTTTGTCTTAAAAAGGAAGATTACCACATTCCATACGAAAATTCTGTAAATCCCATTCTCCTTGAAACAAACTTTGAAAAATCTCAAGATGAGCAGAATGTGGCTGAAATCAGGGCACTTCTCTGCCCATTTCTGTTAATGAAAACGGCAATTTAAACTCCAGAACTTCAATGAAAACCTTCTGGACAATTTCCTGCTGATGTCGCTGAGACCCCTCCACCGTTGTGGTGCTTTGCAGAGGGGACCTGCTGTGCTTGGGGTGCTGTTGGCATCAGGAAGGTGGTGAGAATCAAGGTGGGTCCCAAACCCATCCTTTTAAGCAGACCCTTCAAGCCCTGGCTGCCCTGCTGCTCTGCCGAGCACCCTTGGTGCCTTTTTCCTCACCTATTGCAAAGGTGAAGCTGCTTCCCTCTCCCTGTGCACTCCCCAGGCTTTTCTGTTGATGTTCCATTAATTTGCAAGTTATCAGCAAAAGAGAAAAAACAAACAAACAAACAAAAAAAACCCAACACCCCAAATGCCAACTGTGAGCTATGGGCAGATGGAAGTAACGGTCAATACTGCTGCATTGGTATTATGGAAGAACCCACAATAATTTACTATTGTTCAGACAATTGTTCCCTCACCCCATGACCCCTCCTCACCCGGGAAGGGGAATTGGGAAAATCAAGGAAACCGAGGGTTAAAATACGAAGAGATTTAATAGAGTAAGATTATTAGTTAAAATTAATAACTCGACCCTGATCCCAATATAAAATCCACAAGGACCATCCCCAGCCTGTTCCCCAGCAGAAGCCGTGCACTCCAGCAGGGACAGCCAATGTGGGACACTGTGAGTGCCGTGGCTTCGGGAGGAAGGGAAGGGCTCAGGGCTCCGGCACCAGGGCAAGGAGTTCTCTGGATCCCAGCCATCAAGGGGGAGAGAGAGAAACTCCTCAGCAAACTTTCTAATTGATATTGAGTGTGATGTCCATGGTATGAAATAACCCTGTTGGCAGCTTGGGTCAAGTGCCCGGGTCTCGCTCCTCCTCGTCCCCTCACCTGGGGAGCTCGGAAACACCGAGACCTTGAGACCCGCACCCCAGAGCTGGCTGTAAAGTAAATATTGTCACAAATTCGGACACCAGAGTCTTCTGAAAGTGCAGCTGCCCCAGGCATTAGAAGAGAAATTACTGAAAAGTGAAATTACTGAAAAAGAAATTAATCCTCTGTTGCCCAAACCAGGGCAATCAGCACAACGAGGGGAGGTCAGGCAGCAGCCCCAGGCAAAGCAGAGCAAGCATCCCCTCACCGGTGGGATGCAGCCGAGCCCTGCCTCCCCCCCGGCATAGCAAATACAACTCTTCACCTGTTTTCCCTCTACTGTCTGCTCTTGCTATTTATCTAAAAATGGAATTTCAGTGCTTTTTACCTCCATTTCAGTCTGCTGGATACTTGTAAAGGCACTGGCAGGGGATTTTGCAGTCCCTCTAAGAGAAATAGCTGGAGTGCCCTGCTGTTTTGTTGCAGTTTCTCTATTGTGTACATACCAACTTATCCCTGGATTTTACCCTGGGAGAGAAATAAACCGCATACAGGTGGGAACCTGAAACACAGCACGAGACAATCGCATGGACTGGGCCAGGCTGAAGAAAGGCAACCAAGCTCTGGTCCTCCTGGAAACGATGCAATAGATTGTAACCGGTGCGTGCGAGGGTGAGAGATGCTGCCTGGTACCCTGCTGGCCTCATCACCAGCAAAATCCGCAGGTAAAGCACCGAACGTGTGGGGAATTGAAATGCAGTTCAAGGAAGGCTGAGTAGGTGTTTGCTCAGCAGATTGTTTAGACTTTAATCATGGTTAAATCTTGTAGTTAGATAATTGTTCTACCAGCTGATAATTTGAATTGTATTGAAGAACAATACACTAAAATATCTTCAGCGACAAACAGCAAAGGAGATAATTTTGGATTCCTTTTTTGTTCATTTCTAGTACATCATCGTGTCAGTTCTTACATTTGCTAATTAATTTGGTTGCACTGCATGCTTTTTTCCCTCCAAACGCTGACTCCAAACACACATTTACTGCCACTGCCTGTGATATTGTAGCTCGGGAAGCCGGGACTCATTACCAAAGGTCAAGGTCTTGGGGCAATTTGTCTTGGGTCAGGAGATGCCTTTCCACTTCCAGCTGTGCTGTGGGAATTGGGGCACATCTCCTAGTAAAGACATGCCTGAGTTTTGCATTTGTGTAGTTTTAGGATTTGGGGTCCGTATTTATCACGGCCTTATCTACTAAAAGCCACATTGCTTGGTGGTTTAAAAGTCCTTGAAGTAAAACTATCTTTTTCTTTTTTAAGTGAAAATGAAATCATGTTGTGCTCTGCTGCTGTGTTGTCTTCATTTTATGGCATCGGTGTGTGCTGGGATGAAGAGCATTACAAGTATGATGGTGTTTGCTTTGTCCTTCAGTTGGCCACAAGCCATTCCAGCAGCTGTGTCCCCCCCAGATGCTGCTCGGGGCTGGGCTGGAGGTGGCTCGGGTGCTTGCGGCAGCTGGAGGAATCACTCTTCCCAGCCAGTTCCCGCAGCTCCCGGGGCTGATGCCACGGTGAGGAAATCTGTGCACGCTGCAAGTCGGGAGATGGACCAAGTCCTCCATGTTGCCAGGGAAACATCCAGTTTTAGGCACAGTCCTGAATGTGCTTTTTGCTCAGTTTATGCATTCCCACCTCCCTCATGGAGTGCCAGCCTGGCTGCTGCTGGTGGGAACCGGGGATGCTGCAAGATCTGAGAGGGAAAACTGGTTTTGGAGACATTGGCAAAGAAGAAACACATAAAACAATGGGAAACAAATACGGAAAAAGTGATGCATTTTGGGTTTTTCTTTCCATCTGAAGGATGAGGGGCTTTGCTTTGGTTTGTGTTTTTGTGCATTTTGGGATTTGTCATGCCGGTGTCAAAAATAGTGTGTTCCCAGGCAGGGGATTGCAGGGGTCCTGTGGTCTCCGTCCGAGGCTTGATAGTCCCTTGGATACCCCACAAGAGGGGTCTGCACTGGTCCAGGTGATGCTGAGAATTGGGGCCAGCAGTCTGCGACCTGCATTTAGCTGTGGCACTGTCCCCTGTCCCCCGTGCTGGGGCTCAGCCTGCCTTGGGCACAGCTTTGGAGCCTGGCTGCGTGGGTGCTTGCTCTGGGCAATTAAAAGGAGCTTCACATCCACCTGGGAACTGGGCCCTGCTGCCAGGGAAGCCAATGGCAAAGCCCTGAGTGATCTCAGGAGTAGGCAGACTGAGCCAAAATCTGCTGCTGCTATGCCTCATTTGCACAGAAGTTAATTACCTGTACCTTCAGGTTTACTTATCTTTATGAAAGTGGGCATTAAATCTGCCCCCCTGCTGGTATCTAAGTCTCTTCTGGACTGCTTTCCAAAGGCTCTGTGGCAAGACCTATTTTAGGTGTTTTTTTTTTCTCATCTCCACAAAAAGCATCTCGGTTGGTGACAGTCATTTATTTCTCCCTGCTCTATTGTTCAGCCCGTATAGAAATTTGCTAGGAATACAGTAGAGAGGTGGAAAATCTGCTGGGACTGCCAGATGTGAAACTTGGAAATGATTGTCTGAATACAGCCCAAATCAGGGGTTCCAACGTGTGACCCCGAGAAACCTTGTCTAACTCTGAATTTGGCCCTGCTTTGAGCAGGGGATGGACTAGAGATCTCCAGAGGTACTTTCCAGTCGAAGTTACTGTTATAATCTATATTACAATACTGTAAATTTGAATTAGCAATAATGATAAGACATAGGTGAGCTGTGGGTGAGTGTAATTGAAATATACCCCTTGATATCCTCATTCTTCCTATCCTCAGCAAAGCAAGATGAGGAAAGCTCATGTGCTCTTTGTGTGGACAAATATTTGTGCCCAGCACTTGTCTGAAAATCTAGTTTCTGTTATTCTAAATGCAGCCTGCAGGATTTTGGGGTTTTTGGGGGTGGTTGGGGTTTTGTTTTGGTTGATTTGTTCTTTTTTTTAGTTTTCATTGCATTTTTTCAATCTATTTTTATTGACTTCACTAATAAAGAGAGAATTAAAAAAAAAAGGTCATATGACAAATTATGAACCTGGTAATGAACATAAAATTGTTAATTGCCCATGGCTGTCTATGCTCATTTCAGGCTGTCGGCAGCTGTGATCCTGCAGTGGAGTTTTTTTTACCATACTGGCAAGCAAAGCATAAAGTCTGATGCATGTATTTAAGACGAAAGGGAAACCCTCTCCTTAGAGAAGCAGCTCATTTTCCACGTTGGCCTTTCCATTGGGCAACAGCCAAAGGTGTGAGTCGATGCTGTGCCCTGGGGAAAAGCGATACTGACTCTTTAGGGGGTGACATGGGGTGTCACCAGAGCTGGGGGGGGGAGCAGGACAGTGATCAGGCTGAGGTGACTTTCACCGTACACAGTGCCACTGAAAGCAGCTGAAGTCAGGGAACATTTTATGTATTTTTTGTATCCTGTTTTCAAACAGGTCTTTTTTTCCCCCTGTTATCTCTGCTTTCTCTCTCTCATCTATTGCTTAACTAGTTTCATGGCTTTAATAGTTAAATTTTACCATTAAGAATCAAATGAAGTTTGCCTGGAAGATGATGAAAATGAAGTATCCTGTAGTTTGCATTTGGATTGACTGTCTGTTTTCAGGGTCCCTTCTGTCAAGGCCATTTAATGGGTGGCAGGTTCCTGCCTGCTCTTTTTCTTTATTTGGCAGCGGAAGGTGCGTAGGAAGGCAGATGAGAACAACCCCCCCTCAAGTTAGATTAACTGAAAGATTAAAGCTTTTGAAGAAGAGCTGACGCTATTTGTTCATGCACATGTGGTAAATATTAGAAAATGCACGCACAGATTAAAGAAAGCTGGATGAGAGTAGTAAAAAAGCTGGGGAGGCAGCTTCAATATTTTTATTTATAGAGGAAAATACCTGGGGCAGTAGGGATGAACATTCCCTGAGTTGCTGTTGGACAAGGACCGTGGCAGAGGTTGGTGTTTAGCCCTGCTGGGAAAGAGGGTGCTGGAGAAACAAAGAGCCCACAGGGTGAAAGAGGCACATAAAAAATTCAGAAGGAAATAGCCAGCAAAGGTTGAGCTAAAATAGCTGTTTTTCTCCACAGCGAATGTTGGCAGCTGAGAACTTCAGGTCCTGCCCTGGGTAGCACACTGCTCACTACCTGTTTTAATGATCCGGACAGGGAATAACATAACCATCGTGTAGACAACACAAAGATTTAGGAAGGACTGTGGGGATCTTCAAAGAGAGATTTTTAAATGAGTGAAAGAAATGGGCAATATGAGAGGAAACAGTCTTTAACCTATTCTGGATTGCCCTAAGCTGTGTTTGGCACTGAATGATCTTCTTTTCTCCTCTTTGTGGCTATTACTAGCTTCTTTCTATTTCAAGATTTAAAAAATGTATATCAATTTCTTTCCTAAGCACAGCAAGTCAAAGAGCTGAATTTTAGCTATTAAGCTAAAGCAGCCTGAATAGATGATCTCTGCTACGTCAGGCAGCGAGTGTGCACCCATCCATGCGGCCCTGAGAGGGGAAAATTACTTCTGTTTCATATGACGATGGAGCTGATTAAAATATTTAGTAGTTTTCTTCCTTCATGCTTCATCGTGAGTGGTTGCATGCTCCTCTAGGTAAGACGATAGCACAGATCTCCCTCTTGGCACAAAGTTTAAAAATGACCCCATTCATCTGCCTCTGTGTGTGTGTGTGTGTGCAGCGTGTGCTGTGCTGCTGGCCAGAAGCTCATGCAGATGTTTGTACCTGTCCACCATTTCATTCTGTCTCTACCCTGGAACTTGCCTACATCTCTCAACTGTCTTTTTGGGTTTTTTTTCTCATGCAGATTTGGTGTATTGCATGTTACCACCTCTGTGGGACAGCACAGGAGAGGACAGGGATTTGCCAGGAGTCCTTTTGTGGGCACAGCATGGTTAGTCCAGACCGTAATTGCACTGGAGAAATCTTGCATCTGTTTCAGTAGATGATAGGATGGGAGAAATCTCACATTTGTTTTGGTAGATGATAGGATGTGTAGTCCAAGCCAAATGCCTGCCCCTTCATGCGTACCACGGAAGGGAGGGTGAGAGGTTCAAGACCAGAGCTGGGATGAGCATCCTGAGGCTGCTACAAGCCCAAAGGGTGAAAGAAGCTGGGAGGAGGTGGGCAGGAGGATGCAGTTGCCACTGGGGTCATGGGCATCCATCTGTGGGGTTCAGCAAGGCTTCACCCTTCACCTTCAGCAAGTCTCTGGATGCTAAATTTGTCAGGGAGGTGTCTTTAGTCCCCCCCTGTGTGCACAGCTTTGCTAGACCTGTGTGTCACAGCTTTTTTTCCATATGTCTGTCTTGCTCCCACTGATAGCTGAGATTTATTTGAACAGTTTTAGCGAGTCCCTCAGAAGACTGCCTGCCTGCAGTGGAGGTGCAGGAGAGCCATTTCTGGCTTTAATTGTGATTAAATCTACCTGGTCAAATATTCCTTGGAAACACTATTGCCTTTTCATCTGGGCAGATGTATAGCTTAACATTTCTACAGACTGCTAGCACCCGAATGATCGCAGTATTAAAATAGCATAAAGAGTTCTATAATTCATTGTTACCTCATTATGGTTAAGAGAAATGTAATGCCAACAGTGACAAATGCAGAATAACTCCAGCTGCTGGTGGTACAAATTGGATCCAACTGAAGCTCCATGCACGGACAAAAAGGTGGAGAGAATCAAAAGGCTGTTTAACGTACTCAGGTGTTTGGGAGTAGTTATAAGGTAGATGGTATTTCATGCTCATTAATCACGGGTTAGAGGAGAAAGTGAACTGTTCAACATTGATTAAAACTGTCCGTGCTGTATCTAACTAAAACACATCTTCACTTTGAAGCCTTCCTTGAAAAGATAATATTTTTCAGATTGTATTAACAGAGAGTCACGTTTGGGTTTTGCCTGGGTAATATTTTAGTTCTCGAAACAGCAAGAAGGGCAGCTTTCAGCTGATACAAAGTGCAAGATGAAATGTGCAGTGTGAAAGAGCATCTCTGGAATGGTCCCAGCTGAGGTCGGTTCTCCCCATTGGCACAAGGAGGGCAGTGGAGGAGTCCAGAGGCAGAAGCAGGACAGCCCCTGCAGAGCCAGCCCCTTCCCGCACTCTCCCGGAGCTGGGGGTTCAGCTCTGACTCTGCTGAGAAATTTGGCCACCGTAGCAAAACACAAACACAGTTCCAAAGCTGGTTTAGTGAGCAAAATAAGCTCAATTGGCAAATGCAATTCATGCTGATGCTACGCATCTCCGCTACATATTTTGCCAGCAGAAAAACGTGGCAGAGAGAAGCGAGTGTGTTTTTTAAAAATTCCACCACTAGCAGAGCTTGGCAGAGCCTGGCACAAGCCTGGTGTGAGATGCCAGTTCCCTTGGCCCCCGGAGTGCTGAGGGAAGGATTGGAGCAAACACCAGATCTTTCCCAGACTCACCAATAAGCTTAATGAGGGCACAAAGCCCCTCTCGAACTCCTGCCAAAGTGCTCCTTGATCCCGGAGACATCAGGGAGAGGAAACACTATGCAAACTCCCGTTCTCCAGAGCAGTTTTAGGAATAAATCTGATAAATGTGGGCGCCTGGGGATGGGGGACAGATCTCCACAAGCAAAACAGGGTCCAGACCCTGGTGGGCCCTGCAGACTGGGCAAGGCTTGTGCCTCCATCAGGTTAACAAACCACCAGGTGACCACTGTTGCTGCCGGATGGACCCAGGTGCCATCAGATCCCCGGAGCCATGCATTTCAAGGGGAAAGAAAAAGATCTTTACAATATTTTTTTCTTGCTTTTCTACTGAATGTGATCTCCAAATCCCTTTGGAAATGGCGATTCCAAGCTGGGGTTTCATTGTTGGGTTTCGTGAATCAGGCATTTTTCTCTGCTCTGTGGTGCAGCATGTTCCATTTCTCAGAGCTATTAGCCTTGAAAATGTGGATGTTTGAGACTCAGTGATTTAAGCAGTTTTAGTGCTTTCCTGGGGCCTGATATGTTTTTGCTGCAAACGCATCATTGCAAACCTTTATTAGGAGAAACACTGCCATTGGCAGAGCTCTCTTCCAGCATAGCCCGGATGGGAGCTGTATGTGACATGTTGAGGTTTATTTTCCTCAGCTTGTTCTGCAGATTTTTAGAAGTCAGGCTTTTGGAGGGGGGGAAGGAAGGATCTGTCCCTTTTCACCTGCTGAATTTAATAATAGCCAGAAGCTGTTAAGTGATGAAGGGATAGGAATGAACCTGAGGAAAGAACAGGATGAGGCTACCGCACACCGGTGTGCCACCAGAGCCACGCTCCCCTCCATTCTCCCCTCACTTTCTGTCCTTTAGGGATTTCTGCCATGAAAGCAGAAAATAACGAAAGCAAAGCAAAGTGGCACTAGGTTACTTTGTCAGCAAGGCTCTGGCGGGTGCTAGAAGGTCTGGCCAGTCCCTGGGGCCATGCTCTCGGGACATTAATGTCTATTCTGCAGGGTTCTTTCCTGCCTTGCTCCTTCCCAGCTGGCTGTGTTGATTAAAAATCTCTTTGTGTTCTTTCTAGGAGAAAATAGCTGCAGAAGCTTGATTAAAGTCTCTCAGAAAGCTGCAATGCCAGCTCCAGATCTGCAGGTAGTGGCTGTTGTGGCTGTTTGTTCAGGAGGTCACGGGACCCCCGTGGAGGATCTTGCTGGGCTTCATGCTCCTGGTAATATTGCTTCTCTTCTCAGTATGCATGGTACTGTCCTTTCCTGTGTCACAAAAATCAAACACAACTCTTCCTGCAGTTTGCATTTTCTCTCTACTTTTCCATGCCTTTCAATGTGTGCATAGGTATTCATTAAAAATAACGTAAAAGAATGAGGAAGATGGGTAACTGTATGTATATATTCCTCCCCTGAACCCTCCGAGAATTTAGTCATCTAAAATCCTGTTTATTTGCTGCGTGCAGACTTTTCCCACCAGCAAGCTGCTCTGCTGGACTCTCAGCCAGCACCACATGGCAAATGAATGAGACGGGTGGGAAACAGGGAACAGTGTGTTTGTCTCAAGAGCATGAAAGAAAGTGCTACCAGAGCATAAATGGTGCTGCATCACCCCATGTGATTCTCACTCCCGAGGGAAGGGCTTCGGGAGGGAACCAGCCATTCCCCAGGCTGTCTCAGCATCCAGCATGATTCAAAATGGTCCTTTGTGCAAGGGGTAAAACCCTCCAACCTGATGGGATTCTGTGATGATTGTGCTTCCTTGCTGTGGAAAGAAAACTAGGAAAGAAATGGCAATGAGAGAAAGGCAGGACCAAACCAAAATAATCTGCTTGCTTTCTGAGAGGGGAAGGACTTGGGAGGCATTCAGTGGGGTTTGTTGGATGAGATGCCTCCTCCGTGTCTTGGGGATGCTCCCTTGTCCTGCGAGCATGGCTGTGGTCCTGGGGAGATCACAAGCCATGGGGCACAGCGCGCTACTGTTCCCACCCCTCCCGGGAGACAGAAGGTTCTTTTCCCTGTTTTCTTTGTGCCACTGCTGACAGCAGCATTAGCCCAGGCAGAAATGGTTCTTACAAGAATTATGTTCCTTTTCTAAAATTGCTTCCACCACTGATTGCTTAAAAAGAAATCGAATGGCTGCCATGCCAGCTCTTAAGTGAGTGCTGTTCAGAGAGCAACTCGAGAGCTCTCCAGAGAAGGAGCAAATAAAAAGTCTCTTCTGTTTCTGGATACCTCATCCGCTCTGAAGGAGGGCGGTGAGCCAGCAGGCACGGGGGGAGCCGTGTCCCCCGGCGTGGTGCCGAGGACCGGGCAGGCTGGTGGTGGAGGCACGGCTCGCTCACATCGAGAGCTGGGTTGCTCGTTCTCCCTCCATGCCTTGGCTTTCCTTTGGATTTTGAAAATTACATTTGGAGCCAGAGTGGCAAACTGGAGGCCAGTTGTGCGTGGGTACTGTAGGGAGAGACCTGGACCAGAGTAACACCTGTGAGCTGGGATGCATCTTGTGGAGCTGACGCCTGCAGAGGAGAGGGAAAAACAAGTGCTTTTGGGGTGGGAATAAGGTTTCTCTTTCCTGCCTTTGGCTGCCAGAGGGATGCTGGGGGTTGAGAGCTACTGAAAAGCAAAGAGATCTTTTCTGGCAGAGGGATGCAAGCCTCCTGGCTGCACCCTGCCGCGATGAGGATTTGGCACCCAAACAAAGTATTTCTGTGCTGAGGCACTCTCTCCCAGAGGTCTGTTTGAGGGGAGAAAAATAAAGAGAAGGAGAAGAAAAACTGCCAGCAGAAATCCCTTAGAAAACGCAGCTCCTGGTTAAGGCTACGCTGCGAGCTTTGAAATTCAATGTTGACAATTGTAAGGTGTTGCACAAGAACAGTTTGGATTGAAGGCACAGAGCTCCAGATTGCCTGCAGACACCTGGGCCACGCTGCCTGCCAGCAGCTGGGCAGAAAAACCACCCCTCGAGGTGCTGAAGTAGAAATGTCACAGTGTGAGTCACGGGACAGGTGACAGCCCTCAAAACGCTGCGGTGACACTGTTGAATAGCACGCCTGAAGCTCAAAGGTGCCTGGGGAGAGGCTCCTGCTCCCATCTTTTGGTGAACACCCCTCGAGCAAAGAGCTGTGTCTTTTAGGTGGAGATTTCTGGCTTGGCCCTATGTAACTCTTTACTTTCCCCAGTTTTCACTGGTGCAGGGTCGCTGCCTCCTGGGGACAGATGAGGGGCATGGAGCTGCTGGTGGATCTGAGCCACCAGAGAAGGACTGAAGCTCCGCAAGGACACAGGTTCCTTCCTACAGGGGATCTGAGCCACCTCAAACCATGGACATCCCTTCTCTCCGTCAGCCTTGTCATATTATGAAAACCATGTGAAAGTACATGTTTGCATTCACATTCCATTAGTGCCCAAGATATAATCCCATTGTGGCCAATTATCCTCAATTTTTTTCTCTTGCCTGAAGTTGCTTTTTGAAGTCTCTCTTCTTTCAAGAGCTCGGCTCCGTCTTCCACCCCAAGGGCTGCACCGGGGAGGAGGCATCCCTGATCTCTGAGGTCTCTTCTCTGGGTTTGGTGGGGTCTGAAGCTATTCCCAGGCTGCAGAAAGATTTGGTCAGCCCCTGTTAGTTTGGTTTCAGTGGGGGAGTTGGCAGCAGAGGCTCCAAACGGCCCATTTGTCTGCAATGATGCACTTGAATATTTCTTTTCCATATCCATACTGTAAGGGGGTGGACTTTGCAAATTGAATTTTTCACTTTTGATCCATCATATTGTAGCAAATGGAAGCAGAAATTAATTTTAAAAAAAAAAAAAGGAGGAATAAAACAGGTATTTGCAAACCTGATGCTCATTAAATATAATTTTCAATTCTCAGGGAAGAGCATGCTGGCTTTATTATCATCCAAATAGATCATGTTGTCTACATGGCTAAATGATGACAAATATACCCCCCCTTGTTCATCTCCCAACAATTTTTAATTTCTACTGAGAAGAAGTTGCCTGCAATTCAGGTCCAGGATTTCAGAGAACGCTGATTTTCCAGCAGAATGTTATGAAGTGTTGAAGACTGAGTGGGTGCCACCAGTCTAAGCCTGGTGTTATTTATATCCTCTGTGTCTGGTACAAGTGATAAATCTGCAAAGACAGTGAGAATTATATCCTGCAGGCCATACTGGTAAGGGCATTCCGTACCCATCAGTTGAAAACTAATGTTTATTTATCTTTAATTAAATACTCCATTAGCCAAAGACTGTATTAAAATATTTAAAAAAGAAGTAATGTAATCAATATACCAACTGTGCCATAACAGAAATACAGAAATATTTCATATTCAGTAAGTGCCAGGTTTCCTCTCTTTGCTGAATTATGAATTCTTTGAAACG
>JAOXNH010000060.1:23254306-23264582 GCA_028566575.1 Bartramia longicauda | reverse complement strand
TTACAGCAGAATTCTGACAGATGTGGTTTTCTGCTTTTTTGGCCATTTACAGACAATCTCTTTGAAATACATCTCCCTGTAAGAGGAGACATGACAAGAAGAGGACACGAAATACATGTCCCTGTAAGACAATCTCTTACAGACAATCTCTTACAAATACATCTCCCTTCATGATTTCTCCTTGCGACACTTGTAGCTGCTAAAGCAGATAACGATGCTACAAATCTGCATGCCTACTTTGTCTGATATCTAGGCTAGTTTCCTATGGGAACAAAGTTCACTTCTCCAGAGAACAGTACAAGGCACCTCACTGAGATCTCCCAGCGAGCTAAAATATTGAAAGGCAGAGAAAGGCTTTGGAAACTCCCCCAAAGGAACAGGGGTTTTAGTCGGGGCTCCCTCACACTAATATTCACCGCTCCTCTATATCACTTTAATATGTGAACATTTGCTGGTTCTCCAATTCCACGTGTTACATGCACTAGGAAGAATATCTAAACAACATCTGCAATGCCAAGAGACCTTGCCACTCCGTGACTAAGCCCAAAATATTGTGTTAACCATGAGGAATAAATAGTGGATAGCAGTTGCCCCTTCCGATCGTTGCTGGGAATGGTGCCATTTCTGTGCCCAGAACTCTGCCAAAACGTTGCAAGAAAAAGCAATGTGCTCTGCAGTCATCCATTTTCTCAGCTCTCGAAGCCTTGGCACCATAATTAAGTTATTCCTGATAATTTTGTTCTGTGGGTCCCTTGCACACAGCTCAGCAGCAGCGGGGCAATTACACACCGAACACTGCACTTAGGGCAGGGAAGAGGAGCGCAGTGAAAAACCTGCAGTGGGGAGAGCCCCCTGCCAGACATCACCGACCATAAGGATTTCTGGGATCAGTGACCTGGTTATTCCAAGCCTCTTCAATTTGAACCTTGTATCCATCCATTAAGCCATGGGATTAATCCAGCGGCTGAATCCTTGAACGCGTTCCTGCTGCAGATGGGACTGGAGCCTCCCAAGGCTCTGAGCAATTAAAGCTCTTCTGATTTCACTTCAATTTCAATAATATATTGTTATATGCAGTAAGGTGTTGGGCGTAATATATGAGAACCGAGTATTTGGAGGGAGGGGAAAAGGAAAGAGCAGTTGGAAAAAAAAGTATTTAACAATATTTTAATCAGAATTTGTTCAGAAAAGGCATATTCTACATAAAATGGTCAGGGCCAAAGACCAGTATGTGGGACATCATTCAAATTAAAAAGACCAGAGTCTGTAGTGTCTCTGCGCTGCACCAGACGTGTGCTGAGTGAGCTGACACTGATTCCCCATCCCCTCTTCCATGCACCTTGCACCTCCGTTACAGAGGGGCTTTCCATGGGGCGGATGGTCTCGACGCCCGGAGCCACCGTGGGGCACAATTATGAGTCTGCAGTTTCCAATTACCTTTTTATCCTGAGCACCTGGAAGTCTATGGAAAATGGACTCAAATTGTAGACCCCCGAGTCTGTAAATCCTTCCACTGCCAATGTTTGTTTTTAGATCCAAGAAAAGTCTCATAGTTTGGGTGATGAAACGGATGTGTCTCTGTATCTATAAGTCCCTTATGTTGTTTTGAAATCCCACTTGTGTCCTCTAAGTGCCTCCACAATGCTCTTACTGCATTTGTTTCTGTAACAAGTTTTGTAAAAGAATTCTCCATCATTTTCTTTCACCCTGAATCTACTTCACCCTAAAGCCCTGGTTAGAAAAATGGGCATTTCTTTTATTCTCTGCTTTTCTCCACTTTTCCTCTTTTCGTCTCATCACTGAAATGGAAATATTTTAGTAGCTAAATGGAGAAAAAAGCAGTCATCTGGCTAACGCAGAGCTCCTCAGCATTCAGAATGGGGGATTACTGCAAGAAATTAAGTGCATAAGTTTTTCATTTGGAAGAAATGCTTTCTGAATTCCCTCTGAAACCTCATTTCTTCTGTAGCAAGGTGAGTTAATGAAGACATTTACAATTTATTTAGCGTCTGTTAGTGCTACAGAGAAGCTTATTCTGGCTCTCAAAAGCAGTTTTGCGTTGTTTTCCATTGTTTTAAACTCCTTCCACTGTGATTTGGAAATAGCAGCTGCGATTGCTCCTGCAGCTGAAGGTGGTCGTAGCCTACCTCTCTTCGCTCAACCCAAATGATGCCCTAAACTGACCACTGGGTCTTTAACCAGCTGCGTGTGCTTTTAGCACCGGTCAAAAGCGCTTGCAAAAGGGAGAAGGAAAAAAAAAAAGCTGAGCAAAGGCAGCATTTTTTTGGCTGCCTCGCTGGTGGTTCATTCCAGTTGCTTCAGTCCTGTCCTGTCCACGTTGTCCCGGTGCGGTGGTGGGTTCCCAGTGGTGGGTTCCCTCTGGTCCCAGCGTGGGAGTGAGGAGAGAAGCACAACCCTCAGCCTGCTCAGCCCACTGCAGCGTCCCAGGGTTTGGTAGCCTCTGTGATATGAATTTGGGGTCTTGATCTTGGGGTGAAGGAGCTGGTGCCATTCCCCGTGCAGAAGTAGATGTGTTTTTCCAGCTCTGTAATTCTTGCGGGAAATGATGTCACTGAGTTTGGTTTCTCCTGAAAGGCAGTAAGTACAGTCTAGTGCTGACCTTCTGTGCTTTCAGAAATGGATGCAGCCAGGGGTTTTATTGAAAGGAAAAAGACAGATGACACGGGGGGAAAAATTTTGATTCAGTTTAAAACTAAGAATTTAATTTTATCTCTATAGTAATGCTTTGGAAGTTTTCTTTCTGTCTTCTTGATAGCATTATGTACTGCATTTCTGCCATGTCCTTCCTAATTGGGAAATAATTAGATTGCTAAACTGAAGGGTTCAAAGATTGTTCTTGACTGCAATTTGATGTCCTCTGACACAGATAATACGTTACAGGCCTGTCTCAGGCAGCACTAGCATCAGTAATCTCGTTACATTGGCTCTGTGTGTCACCAAGAGGTACCAGCATCGGCCTTTTCCCTTCTCCGGCGCTCACATGGCTCAGAAATAGTGCTCCAGCCTCCAGTGTGGGAGGGAGAGTGGGTGCTCTTTGAAGCACAGATCCGGCAGGTTTCCAAAGGCTAAGGAGAAACGCAAAGTAAATTAGCAAGAAGTAAAAAGGAGCAGAAGACAGAAGCAGCAGAATAACGATAGAAGACATTAAGCAGTTAGATGTACGAAATGGGAAAGTGTAGAGAGATTTCTGTTCGCAGGGCAAAGGCTGTATGCTCATTGAAAAGGGATTCAAGGAACCTCAGAAGCTTACTCTTTCCACTTCAGAAGCAGGCACATTTGAGAGTGTATTTTCCAAAATACACAGCAATGAATTCCACTTGGTGGTGAAACTAAGTCTTTAAAGCACACAGCTAAATCTGGAAAGAATAGCGACATTCAAGGAAAACTTTAAAATGCAAAACATGATGAGGTTATGAAATTAACTGAACAGAAAAACACTGTTCCCATAAAAAATTAGGCTCTGGAAGACACCTCCGTCTGCAGCTTGCGTTCCAGCAGCCAGAAATAATAGCTGCAATGTAAAGCACCAAAATGTACACTCTTTAGCACAAGAGTTTGCACCCAAGGCCCTGCTGTGCCGCAGGGTGCTCCTGTCCCTGCTCCCAGCCGGAGGAGGCTGGGGACAGTCAGCCCAGGAACTCATTTCCTGCTGAGGTTTTTGCAGGAACTTTTCTCATGATGTCAGATTATTCTTTTTTTAACCTACTCATTTATTTACAAACCTGGTCTTGGGGCCTAAATTAATCTGTCAGTGTTCCTCTTCAACAGCAGGAACATTTAGACAATTAGCCCGCGGCCGAGGGAAATCGAGGGATCGTTGTCATCGGCTCTAATGACAATCCCATATTAAGGATGCTTTAGGAATAAGAAATCAATGAGACAGTGGTTTGAAATGACCCAAGGACTTTCCAACCCAGTGATTTAATAACACAGCGGATAAAAAAAGAAATCTTAGTAAACACTAGTGTCCTAGAACACACTCTGCCCAAAGGAATTTTATGATACTACTTTTATTGGCTTGTCATAATATATTTCAGATACATTTTCCCCTTTCTGTTCCGTATATTATATTAAAGGCCAAAAGAAAATTTCATATTAAGTTTGAGTTTTTCATGAGTTTTTTTCCTCGCTAGTTAGCTAGAAAGGCATTAAAATACAAATATTTAATTAACTGACAGAACAATTTAAGTCAAGTTTGAACCACTGTTCTTCTGACTGTAGACGGGTGCCTGGAGAAGCAACAAGGAGAAAATCCCTTACTTTGAGAGATGTTTAAGTTTTTCTTTCTTCTTTTGTGCAGAGATGAACCTTTTTCATCTCACTCTTTTGTAAAGTAACTCTTCGTCAGATTGAATATGAAGATCCCTATCAAAAAGCACTTGGCTTTGACAAGCCTGACAGAGCCCTGTGAGCCTGCAACGCGGTAATGGCTGGCACTGAAATGAAAAGGATTCGGGTAATGAATAAAGAATATTTTAGTAGCATGACTCATAAGTGATACAAAGGCAGCTCTGGTAACGTCTGTACTAATTACAGACTAGTTGCTATGTTGTAACAATCATGGGTATTAAGTGTGTGGGATGCTGAAATGTGTGGGCATCCTGCTAAGCTCGATTTCAGTACCTTGCGACTGAAATCCTGTCTGTCCCAGCTGGAAAGTGGGCAATGCATGTAGATGCCTAAATACGGACTGAGGCTGACTAAAGGAGCTTATCTTTGTTTGTTTGCTTGTTTGTTTGGCTCAAACTTTTTGAGCTGTCAGAAATCACGGAGATGATTCCATGCTGCGTGCAGCATCTACCAGCCAACAGTCCCCCTGCAGCCTGGTCTGGTCCTCATTGCCCAGCACTGACACAGCCAGCGTTTCCAGACCATCTCGGAGTGATGGAAGGGCAGGAGCAGCTATGTTAGCTCTCTGCGGGCAGACAGTGCTCGGTTTACCTCCAGGATTTCAGGGCATGAGGTACCGTGGGCTGCTGAGGCTTTGAAAAGCGGAGTTGGGTTCGAAAGGCTGGAAGTAAATCTCACATGGGCAGCTTGGAGCTGCTTGGTGGGAATCTTGGATGGACAGCTTGGAACTGCTCAGTGGAATGTCTGCGTTGGGCTCTTGGATGGGCAGCTTGGAGCTGCTCAGTGGGAATATCTGCAGTGGGTTCTTGGATGGGCAGCTTGGAGCTGCTCTGTGGAATGTCTGCAATGGACCAGGCCTGCTGAGTGGCCTCATTGGAAGCATTGCCAAGGGACAGGCTTCCAGTCTGGCCAGAGAGGGACAGGCTTAGGCGGTATGGTGTCAATGTGACTCAAACCTGCAATTTAACAAAGCCAGATCCAGATGTGGAATTTGCTCCATTTCAACAGTTAATGAATTGGAAAATTATCCAAGCTCAATTTTCTGTTTCCTTCAAGCTTCTTGCCTCCTAAGTTTGGGTGTTTATTCCCCAGGGCACCAGTTGCCCTTGCCCACTCCTTGGCTGTCTCTCCTTCAGACTTAGAGCGTTTCTTTCTCCCTTACATCCATGGGTATTAACTCTCCATGGCTACCATCGGATGATGTTTTAAGAACCATTTGAAGCATGCCAGCAAGCTGAAGGCTTGCAGACTGCAGCAGGGAAGGAGAATGAAAGATGTGAGTAAGATTTTGGGAAGGAGGGGTAGATTTGTTTTTGGATTAATGTCTCCAGTAATGGAGAATTGAGAGAGGACAGAAAATTCCTCTTGCACTGTGACCACCTTCTCTAATCACGCTAATGTGGCTGTAATGAAAATAACACTTAGCCTGTCATTTTTCCCTATATAATGCTCCCATAGATTCCCTGCTTTGTTGCCAACATTCTGGTGAACAAAACCAGGGATATTTTTCAAGCATCTCGGCTGTGATGGAGAGGACAAGCCGCCAGCAGACTGCGCTATGATGCATTTGCTTTGGCAGCAGCTCTCCTGGATGCATGGCACAGGGTGGCAGAGAGGGCTGTGCTGGATCAGAGCCCGGGGTCTGCTGCCCAGGGGCTGGGGAGCAACGGGGAGAGATCCCAAAGGGCACAGCTTGCCTTGCTCGGTGTCTCCCCAAGCTCTTCATCGCTCGGTGGCTCTTGATGCCAGCAAAGCAGCACAGAGGATTTGCAGGTTGTGCTGTGAGTAAATGGTGCTGAAGCCGAGGAGTTGCCTGTTCTGATGTCTGATCCCCATTTGGGTAAAGGAGTTTCCTTCTTGTTTGGCTGGTTCATGATATCACTGCTTGCAATGAATGTAATTTTTTAAGAAGTTAAGCAGAACATACTGTTTTGTAGACTCTACTGTTGAGCACCAGCATCTTGATAGATCCTCTGCAGGTTCAAAGTGGCCCATGCTTCCTTCACTATTTCCTCTTAAAACGAAGACAACCTGAGACCAACCACCACAACATTTTCCAGCTATTTCTACGCCTGTATTTTGACTATATAATCACAAAATTCCCCTAACTTTTATTTTTATGTTTTGAAGAACGTGATTTCCCATACACATTGAAATGAATATTTGCAACTGCAGCACTAATGAAACTATTATTAGCCCCTGACTACACATACAAAGCGTCCTGGAGAATGTCTGCTTTGTCCAACACCGTAATTGAGAGCTGGATACAACAAAAGCCCAACTTCATGTGGGTGAATATTCATGGGTTTGCACAATAAGGATGTTTATATCATTAATAATCTCAGGAGCACATACAGTACTCCTTTTCTTCCAAAGGCATAATGGGAGGTTTCCCAGCAGAGTCCCCAGGTGGAAAAATTATGAACAATACACGGGATTTTTATTTAGAGGCTGTTCTGAACAGACAGTAATGTTACAGCCGGAGACCGTGGTCGCTGCGGCACACAAGGATGTCCCCATGGCTCCTGTCTGTGTCCCAGCATGGCCCAGCAGCTGGGTGACTTTGCCCGCAGTGGAGGCTGCCGTGGTGTTGCTCTGACACTGCCAGAGGCGATGAAAACCCTCTGAATCTTGCACTGGTCTGGTGTAATCAGTGTAATGGGCAAAGCTACTCACAGTGGTGTTTCAGGGGGTTATTATCAGGGGGAGCTTTTCAAACACAGGGAGGGAACACCCTCTGTGCAAGAGCCACTGCAGCAAATGAAGGAAGAAAGCCATGGGAAATGGAGAGGAGGCATTCCCTCCATCACAAGTGGCCCTGTGACACCCCAGTTTCCCCTTGTGGCTCTCAGGAGCACCCTGGGGCAACCTCATTTCCACGCAGCTCTGGCAGAGTCCCCATAGCCAAGGAGGGAGCAGAGCCACAGCTCAGCCCAGGGGACATCACAGTCTCATGGGAAGGTTCGGGTAGAGCTGACGGAGGAAGGGAGAGAGGATGTGGCAGGACACAATGTCCGGTGAGCGTCACAGCCCCATTGCCTCTGGCCTGTCCTTATTTCCAGTCCCTCACCCTGAGCGTGCGGAGGCAGGACAGAGGGTGCTGTCACACATGCAGTGCTCTGCTAAACTGCTGAGTGGCAAAGGCAGGTGCTAATAACAACCCCAGTGCCCCCATCCCTCCCACACCACGTGCATCTCCTGGTAGCTCTGCAGTCCTGCAGCCACTGGGGACAGGGTACCATGTGTTTGATAGCCTGGTCATATACCAGGAATGCATCCAAGAGGTCACAAAGAGAAGAACACAAACATAGCTGGGCAGAATTTGCTTTTTATACACATATGTAAGAAGGGAAGGGATGTGATGCCATCCAGAGGGACCTGGACAGGCTGGAGAGGTGGACCCATGCAAACTGCATGAAGTTCAACCAGGTCAAGCGCAGGGTCCTGCACCTGGGAGGTGGCAATCCCAGGCACAAATACAAGTTGGGAGGAGAACGGCTGGAGAGCAGCCCTGAGGAGAAGGACTTGGGGGTGTTGGTGGATGAGAAGCTCAACATGAGCCACAGGCAATGTGCACTGGCAGCCCAGAAAGCCAACCCCATCCTGGGCTGCATCAAGAGAAGTGTGGCCAGCAGGGCACGGGAGGTGATTCTACCCCTCTGCTCTGGTGAGACCCCACCTGGAGTTCTGTGTCCAGCTTTGGAGTCCTCAACACAGGAAGGCCATGGACCTGTTGGAACGGGTCCAGTGGAGGGCCATGAAGATGATCAGAGGGATGGAGCACCTCTTCTGTGATTCAATTATCTCAAATAGAAGCAAAGTGAAGAAGCGGTGTCTGCGTGTTGGTTTTGACTCCCCTTGCTCGGAGCATCACAAATGTCAAGTCTCCAAAGGAAAATAAAACCTCCACCAGCCCATTGAGCGAGGAGGAGAGGAGCTGGGAGATGCTGAATGGGTAACCTTTCGTTTACATATCACAGAGGTGTGGTACACGAGGGAAAAACAAAAAAAAGCTTAAATCAGCAACTTTATCCCAGATACTTTCATAACACTGTGGAGAAGAGTCTTGCAATAGAGTCTAGGATAAGTACAAAAAGGCTGAGCTGATCCCTTCTGCTTGGGGATGTGTCACCAGAGCTGTATTTTTGCGTGAAGGGAAGGATTAGAGAGCTACAGCCAGAGGGAAATGATCTAATGATCCATAGGAGAGTTCCCGGTCTCACCAGGATGAGGGAAAGGAGCCAGTGAATAATACGGGAATGAAAATTAGCACCTATTCCTCCCCGCTTGATACAGTTACGGGTTGCAGTTGTATCTCTGAAGTAAGACATTGCTCCTTGTACCCAGACACCTTCTTTTTCCTAACCCTATCCAGATTTTTGGCACCAGGATTTGCTCCAACGTTGGGGCGGAGCTGAACCATGTCATTAGTTGCAGAAAGTGCTTTGAGGCAACCAAAGCCGGGGCTCCGATAACGGCATGGTTAGGGCTTTTTTTGTTTTGGATTAGGATCTAAACTGTTTAATTCCTGCTGTTTCGAACCCACCACATAAAGTGCCCATCAGGTTCTTGGAAAAGGGCTCTATTTGTGTGGGAAAGTAGGGAATAAGTATGTAAATATGTATGGGATGTAGGAAATATTACGTGAAAATACCTAAACTGGGAGAACCTCTTGGCTAACTGAGACCAGCCCCTACCTGTGATGGGCTGTCATCTCCTATACCTTCATTTATGGACCTATCCTACCAGTAAGTTCTGGGCTAACACTTTTTGGATCTACTAGTCACTCTTAAGATATGTTAGGTCTTGCCAAAGTCTTTTTAGGGCTTGATGGTATCATGGGATGGCAGGGTATGTGAAATAAGCCCGGGCATGGGCTACGACTTGTACCCATCATAGCTTAACACCAGTTGAACCTGCTTGTGCAGCCCTCCTCCCCGCCCGGGGCCAGTCGGGGACCGGCAGAGGCATATTCCCACATAAGGCAACGGGGATCGCTGGAGCGTTGTTATTGCGATGGAGGAATTCCAGGTTACGTCAGGGATCCACCTCTTCGGTGGCTGAAAATACGGAGGTTACTTTCTTGATGACAGCTGATTTCCTACTTTAAATTTAGGGATTGAGATCACTGTGGGCAACGGCTGGATTATTTTTATTATTTTTATTATTATATTTTTTTAATGCAGCTGTGCTCTGCGCTTTCCCTAGAGAACTTCACTTTGCAGAGATGTTTGGGGTTTTATTCTGGATTCTGCCGAAACTATTAGTCCTCCTGGTGTTAGTAAGTGTTGAGAGGATGAGGAACCTCAAGAGAGAGATCGGTCAGCACTCCCCGGCTCTGAAATGTCTGTGATTCACGTGTCATCGATCGATACCTTCCTGTTCATGAGCTTTGCAACTTATGGATCCAAGGAAGAACCTCTGCCCAGAGAGGTTGTACGGCCTCCATCCTTGGAAACTTTTGCGACTCAGCTGGATAAAGCCCTGAGCAACCTGGTGACCTCAAAGCAGACTTTGCTTTGAGCGGGGGCTTGGGTTGGAGACCTCCTGAGGTCCATTCCAACCTGATTCATCCTGTGAGCCTAATTTTGAGGTTCCTAAATGAGCTTGATAATTAGCTCTGAGTCTTTCCTTGGTGAACAGCTGCTCATTTCAAATTTGTATGGTTTAGAAACTAGCTTTTTATTTCCTGCATGTCATCCAAAATACAGGAAAACCCCCACGTTCCTATGAGCTTTGCAACTAGGAGGCCCCTTTTCCTCTGGTTTTGTGTCTTGAAGTTGATTGACTTTGGCATTTTAAAAAAGTTTGAACTCTGATTGAAAGCTTTCATAGATTCATAGATTCATAGATTGGTCCAGGCCGGAAGGGACCTCCAAAGGTCATCTAGTCCCACCTCCCCGCA
>JAOXNH010000060.1:23231256-23248026 GCA_028566575.1 Bartramia longicauda | reverse complement strand
AGAGAGCGAGAAGGTCTCCCCTCAGCCTCCTTTTCTCCAGGCTGAACACCCCCAGCTCCCTCAGCCTCTCCTCATAATCCTGGCTGGGTCAAGGCTCGGTTTTACCCATACAGTGGTTTCCTCGGTGTCAGAGCAGATTATTCTGCCAAGGCAGCAACCTGACAGCCTTGTCTACACTGTTTTACGGAGCCTTGCTGCCTAATGTCACCCAGCATAATTTCCAGGGCTAGAAATAGAAGCTTAATGGGGGAAGTGCAAATCAGATTTTCCTGTCGGACACCCATAGCACTGGCAGCGCGTGGGGCTTGCCTACTCCGCAGGGAAAGAGATGACTGTGGAAAGATTCATCACCAGCGATGAGTGCTGGGATATATATGTCTGCGCAGGGAAACGTTGCCAACGGTCTGCATTTTGAGCTGCTGGTGAGAGGCTTAATGCTGCGGGGAAGGAATTTCTCTTGTAACGCAATGAAAATTCACTCCCACTCCGAACTCGCCTTATTCTCGGTGACACCTTTTGCTGCCATTGTTAAATTCCAGGTACGAAGCACGGCAGGCTGGCAGCATGATTTTTTTATCTTCAGCACTGGATGACCACTGGGGAACTGCAGGTTGTCGGGGGTCACGGGCAGAGCTGTGGCCATGCCAGCCTGGGCATCCCTGGCCACCTCGGGCATCCCTGGCCACCCCACACCAAGGGGCTCCTGCTATGATGTGAGATGCCACTGGCCTCCCCAAAAGGGAGGACAAGGGTGACGTGGTGGCTGTTCCCATTACAGAACACGTCACCAGCTGGGCTGTACCCACAGCAGAGAAGAGCAGGCACCTCTGTCTGCCCCTTTGCAGTGTCCATGAAGTGGAGGTGTCTGCACAGCTCCGGCGATGTCCCCTCTGCAGTACCAGCCTGCCAGGGACCGTGATGATGCAAGGGCCGCAGTTTATCCTTTAGTAGATGAGCTAGAAATTCATCCCTTCACAGTTTTGCTCACAGAACAATCTTCCCTTTAACAAGCTGTAACAATCATTGCTGTTCTGGTACGGGCCTGCAGTCTGATGTGCACTTGGACACCTGATGCACGCTTTCTGCTCTTTTTAAAACAATTCTCCAACTTACCCACCCGCTTCTGACACATTACCTCAGTTTACATAGGGATGTGCTGCTAATTCCAGTTGCTGCCTGTTCAGCACAGCACATCGTTTGATGGTATTTACCGTCACTAATGAGAAGAGCTATTTGTTTTATCATTGCAGGAATTGCATTAGCTCTGCTGACCAACAGAGGCCATTTCCTTTGGCTGCAGCAGCTGCTGGAACAAATGAGGAGACCACCAGTGCGCATCGTGCCGCGACGTTGAGAGCTTGCTTTGCCTCCCACCTTTCTCTTCCAGATGTCAGGTGTTAGTGAGATGTGCCAGGGTTTCAGAGTAGTAATCACATCAATTTGAGCAGAGAACAAGCTGTCATAATTCACTGTACTAATGAAAATTATGATGACACCACAACAGAAATCCTTGCCAACCTAATCATCTCACACCACCACAGCACGAAGTTATTTAAAGACTAACGTTCTTAGTAGCATGGAACTATTTCTGAAGGTGATTAAATACCAGAGAGGAGTGGAGTTGTATGGAGAATTTAGTTGTTGTTTGATGAGCATTATTCCTACTGTGTAGAGAAAACAAGTTCAATAAAGCATGATGGAAGAAAAGGTGGGGAAAGTAATTTTTGGCCAGAGAAGTGCTGGGAATTCTATGCCGCTGCCATGCAGCATTTTGCTAGCAAAGGTGTAAACAGGGATGCATACTCAGTTTGCTACCACATAATTCCCTCACTGTGGGTCATAAAGTTGAATTAATTGGGGAAGAAAATGGATTAGAGAAACCTTCTGAGGAAGGAGACGTGACTCAGACTTTCTGTGGTGTGTTAGCTCTGCACTCGTGCAGTGGGAAAAGGAAAGAAGTTGTGGGTCTCCTCCACACAGTCAGCACCACGTGCAATAAATACATGTATTTACTTCATCATCTTTCGGGGGGAGTGTATGGAGGAAAGAATCCACAAAGGTTTACCAAGGGGAAAAAAAAGCAGGAATTCAAATTATTTCTAGGGAGCTGTAAGAACTAGTTTGTGTGATTTGATCTACTTCAAACTCTATCCCCAGCAGTGAGTCATGAAACAGAATGTCAAACTATAGTAAATTCAAGGAATAGATACAGCACTAAAAGACTGAAAGAAAGCCAAAATGCATGTGAAAGTGGGCAGTCAAAAGGAAAAAGAACAAACGAGGAGGCTAGTGGGAGGGTGGAGGGGGAACAAAGGGAATCTGAGGCAAGGAGGTGAACTGGGAACGTGACAATATGATGAGTTGCACAGAAATCTTCTCATATTTCATTACATATTCACTAACTTTTTTGGAGCTATTGTTTCTCAAAAGAAATTTGAAATGTGTTTTGAAGGAGGAACAGGAGCCTCAGGCGAGCAAAGGAGAAATCTATCTGGATCAGTTCTTTCTTGGCTTGTAGAAAAGGCCAGGGGAATAACACTTGGAAAGTGTGGTGATTTGCAACTTGTGCTTGCCGCTCAATTAGCGTCTAATTTCTGTGTTTCTGTGATGTACAGAAATAAAATATCTCAATCAAAATACAAGGCACTGGTGGTACTTTTTCTAGAGGTGAGGTGGCCCGTGGTCTTGTGGAGGGGTCTCTGACAGCCCAGTGCCGGTGGTCCTGCAAGAGCCTGGTTGGGTTTGTGCAAGTTCTTGGCTTGGTGCTTCCCTGGGCTGAACTTGCACGGGCTGGGGACGGGGACCTGAGCAGCCACAGCCTTTAACACCTCAAAGGAGGAGATGGTGACTGAAGGCTGAACAAAACCAACACGGAAATCCACAAAATTCAAGCTGGGCTACTGATGAGGAAAGGCTATCTTAGCAGCTCCCAGCATCCTGATCCTGTTTGACTTTGCAGGCCACTGTTCTCATCTCACCAATACTCAGAGCTGCTTGCAGCCAGCCTGTATGTGCTGGGAAGGTTTTTAGTCTGATTTCTGAAGGAAATGAGGCATCTGCAATCGGCCTAGCTTTTTCTCCCCATGCCTCTAATGAAGCATGACAGCATGGATTTCCATCAGCTGAATTTCACTGAACTATAGGACTACTGGGCTACGCAGCAAGGAGAACCTGCAAGCCCCAAAGGCACAGCTAGCTTGGTTGGGAGAATAACACTGCAGATAGCTCAACCCTCTCAGCTCTGCAGATGTTTCTGCAGATCTCTCACACAAAGATGCTCCCACGGTCACTCTACAGCCACCTGCCTTTTTTGCTGTTCCCTATATACAGGCAACCTGTGTGTCATCAATGCTGTAAGAGGGATTTCTGTGTTACCTCGAGTGATGGGAATGACTTTTAAACATAAGACAGACCCACACAAAGCCAGCACAGTTTTCTACCTGGCATCCCCCGGTACACCCAGGTCCGGGGCAGTGACAGTAGCTTTTCTCAGACTCCTTCTGGGTCCAAGGTATCTCACCACGTGGGAGAAACACATACAAAGGCAGCTTCAGTGGCTTCAGACCTGCTCAGCTGCCTGCCCTTCGAGCAGCTTCTGGATCCTGGAGGGCTGACTGCAAGCACACGATAAGCTAAGCGCCTGTATTTACAAGGCATGAGGGCTCTTTTTATTGCACAACATACTAAAGCATTTACTGTATATTTCTCTCTATTGATCTAGAATCACTGTATTTCCTTTCTTGGGATTTTAAGCTTCTCATTCAGATGAGGCAAAAAGAATATATCTTCCCCGTGCAAAAAGGCATTAAATTGCCAGTAAAGTTGTTAGGCTCACGCTGGAGTCTCCAAGCAATGCCTGTGTGTGCCTGGAGCCAACGCGCACAGGCATGGTAGAGACAGCAGAGGAGCTGGGCTGCACTTTCTGTGGGTGAGGGTGAGTTCCAGCTCCTTGCCCAAGGTGTCAGCTGTCAGATCTGAGACCCATCAGCCATAGAGAAAACTTACCAACCTGTACAGAAATGTTTGGAAGAGTTTGTTAAGTATCAGTCCAGGCACTGTCTGAATTGCTGAACTCTCTTACGTGCTGGGAATCTCCCCTCCAGGAAAATCCTAGGATTTAACCAAGAAAGAGGTGAAGGATGTGTTTCGATTTTTAAGAGGACAAGAGGGAAATGTAAATTGGAGAACTCTTTCAGAAGAGCATCGGATATATGGTGGTGCTCTTCAAGCCCTGTCTTGCATCTTAAATGTAGCCTGCAAGGTTAACAAAATCCACAGACGGCCACACTGGGAGTGCTGAATCATTACATTTTACACAGTCCTTCGCACTGTGAAACCTGGATGGTTCCCAAGAGTGAGCAATCTGGAAATAAAAATGTGTCCGATCAATAAAGTGAAATGGCTTGAAGAAATCTGAGTTTAGTGCTCTGTAAGTCTTAATTGGCTTTGCAAGTATCAGAGGTGACCTTGCCCTTCACAGCTTGGCTGTTACGATGGTGCCCAGGGTTATTGCGAGATAACAACAGCAGAGTGGTGATCCTCCTGCTTTTGGCAGCCCAAAAGACACCGATCCCAGGAGAAATCAGCATTCAGAAGGGCTGGCAAGAATGAAAATGTCCCAGTGGCACCTGATGGGCTGCAGTTTTTGTGCCCTGCTTGGGTAGAGAGCCATAACATGGACTGTCTCTACATCAGACGTTGGCTAATGCCTATTTTTAGCCCTACGTGCCAGCTGCTTATTTTTTTTTCAAAGACATGAGATACAGACATACAAATCACTAACATAGGTGGCCTAATAAAAAGGCAAGTGTAAGTATTCAAACAGCACCAGCTATTTAAATAGGGAAGTTAAACAAAATCCATCCCAACTGGCTTTCAACTCTCAACCTCATGATCTAAAAATCAATTCATTTTACTTACAGAATGCTAAAACCTCCAGAGGAAACACTCCTCTCTTCCCAGCAGCGTGTGTGGACAGAATAAACCTCAGAGGTTTTACAGTGGTTGGCCAACAGAGACAGCTCATCAGTGGCCAGGCATCTCCTTCCACAAGTGCTCTGGTCCCCCCCCCAGCCCACTGCCCTGCCCTTTCATCCATACCGTAATAAAACAAGGGAAATTTCCCGAGTGAAATGTATTGTGAGCACTCACAGAGGGAACTGGGAATGCAGTAGGCTTTAGCACACTGCTTGGCTTCACTGAGAGTCAGGTTTGAATGGGATTTCCAGCAATGCCCAGAAGTATCCCCAAAGATATGTTTTGAACCACTTTGCCCCAGGAGGAGCAGAAGCTAAAATGTGACATTTCTCCCTTGTAATGAGAAAATCACACCCTTTTCCACTTAAATACAAGTAGAAAATGAGCTTTGAATATTTAAACACTGTCTAATAAAACACAATGTTGGTGAGGAGCGAACGGTGACAATTCAGGAGGGGAGCAGGAGAGAACACCATTGCTGCTCATGTTCTCCACTGCTGGAGGAAAAGCAGTCATGATGTTGAGTGCTGCTGACCTGTCCCAGGGCCACCCCATAACCTGGACAACCTCAATAATTGTTATTTTTCCACCCATATGAGCTCTGTGTTTGAGCTACTGTTCTGCCTATCCACAGCAGGCATGGCTTTGCAGCAAGAGTGGGCATGATGGGGTAGCTGCCAACATCCATCCCAACACGGCCCCTGCACCTTGCCATGGACCCATCCTGGGATTTCCAGAGCTGGAAGCACGAACCAAAGGCTAGATGGACCTCTAAACGTGGTGCATCTACAGTACCCAATAGGTTTTCCTAACAGGCATGCAAAGATGAAGGTTTCATTGCCACAAGCAGATCTCTCCAAGACACTGCAAAGCTTGGCTGACCGTGGGGTCACATCTTACTCCCACGGCTCCGAAACCAGAGCCTTCCATCAAGCAGTTTTCACAGGGGCTCCACAACTTCTGCAGGAAGGCGACCAGGGGCAGCCTCCTGACTTTTATTCAATTTGACAGTGCAGTGGCCATAGCAATGAGATTTGTGAAGCCTTAGGAGCACGAAATTGTCAGCAAAGGGATGGAGATCTCTTCTATTTGAAGTCTTCCCTTACCCACCCCTCCGTCCTCTACCTCCCCCTCCAAAAAAAATTGCATTTCGTAGCATTAGCAGTAAATTCACAGACCTCCAAGGGCAAAGGTGGTAATTAGTGACAAACATTGGTGCCATGGCTGATGTGCTACTGTGTAATCTTATGGTGGCATGGTAAATAACTAGTGCCATTTTCTTGTGACGCACTTAGAACATTATAAGGATAAACATTAGAGAATACGTCGCATTTCTTTATGTTTTTCACTTACTATTAAACTCCTGGCTGCTTCAGTGAGCCCTCTGTATCCAGCTTGACTGCAGACTGGTGATCTGTAACTTCCTGCAGTGTGATATTATCATTTCTCAGGTCCGGTTCAACTCCAGCTGTAACTTTTCATGGGCAGAGATGGATGCCATGAGCAAAACCCAGGCACGGGCAAAATTTATCTCAATTTATCCTGGACAGAAAAAGTAACTGAGGGTACCTTGCTGAAAGCAAAATATACTGCTTGAATGAATTTAAAATAAGTAATAAAATACAGTAGGGAGAGACCATTTACTGTAGGGGAATAAGGTAATATACGATGTCGGTAATTCACTTTAAAACGATGCTATTACACAAGTATAAAGGTGATTATGAACTTTTTAGGCATTAAAGTTACATTTATAAGCCAGTTGGTGTGTGACATCTACAAATATAAAAGAGCCACTTCTAATTTCTTCCATAAAGAGCTATATACGTTTTATGCCACTTCCAGGACTGGTAGCTCTCGCAGCAATAGTGGCGGACACGGGCAGGCCCACAGCTCTCATCATGGCAAAGTCCAGTATCCTCAGGACCAGGTTTATAAACACTGAAAATCAAAATGTCTTACCTAATCCATGGAGGAATCGCTGAGGGCAGAGCCAGAACTGAATCAGTTTTTCAGGCATTAGTCCCGAGCCCGACGCTCAGGCTCATCTTCATCCCAGCGTTGCAGAAACCAGACCCTGCAAGCCAGCGCTGGCTAGCCAGCAGCATTGTGTTATAAAACGAGATTATTTTAGCATAGATTCAAAAGGGAATAATTTTACATAATGAGGCATCTGTAGATGTGTCATAGACATGGGCTCTGTGCAACTTTGCTGTTCAGACGAGACACTTGGGATGACTTCTGGCTCCTCAGCCCAAAAGCACAGCGCAGCTCCCTCTCTGCTGCATTTCACCCTGAGTCCCTCCTGGTCCTGGAGGTGCCCAAAGAGGCCACCCGGACCCCTGTTCTCCACATTCTTACTTTGGACTTCTGGCTTCTTTTTCTGGAGATGTGCACTGGGAATTATGCAGGATATTCACGCACAACTCCAGTTGACACTTCGCTGTCACTACAGCAAACACATCGCTCGCCACAGCTGGGTAAGGCAGCTCTGAACACCGTGATTTCACCACCTCGTCTGATACCTGGTACCATCTGTGGGGCTGCAGCTCCCAGAGGCAGATGATTACAGGGGGTATCTCATGCCTGCTTTGCTTCCCTGAAAAGCTTAGAATAAAGCCTGAATATGTGCACTCTGAAGACTTAAATCCTAGGAGGAAAAAAAAAGATAACACCAGCTATATTACTTTCTAATTCTCGTGATTTGTAAGTCAATATCATGGTTTCAGGGCATTTGGGCTTGGTAAGCAGTCTCGGAGCAGAATCCTCCACCCCACAAACCCTGGACAAGGAGATTTTCCAGCATGGGCTTGACCTTTCTGCCTCTACACAAGGAAATGCTGCTGTGTTTCAGCGACCTGGTGACCACGAGATTAGGCTTTGCAGTAACTGCCCACGAAAGCAGTGATCCCTTAGGGCAGAGGGGTTTGAGGCTGGCTGTGCCGGCACTGCAGGAGCAGCCTGGGGAGGGATGAGAAGGTGCACTTCAGGTCTCTCTGGGGAGGGATGAGAAGGTGCACTTCAGGTCTCTCTGGGGAGGGATGCAGAGTTCAGTGCCAGGAAAGCCATTGGAAAGAAGCAGTAACCTCAGTCCCTGCAGGTCCTTCAGGTTGTTCTAGCTCCTTGGATTAACCTCCAGGAAGATGCCTCGAGGAATGAAATCCCCCCCAAAGGAAGATGAGCTGGAGGCAGAGCTCATCCCACTTACTGTTTATCATCCTATTACTCCCATGCTTATACACATGCATTTCAAATAACTCTATCAGACAATAGCCAGGCTAATTAAAGTTCATTCTGAATGGGATTTTCCAGGCCTCAGCACTGCAGCCGGAGCACAAGAGGGACACACAGGCAAGTCTCCAGCTACACCTTAGCTTAGCTCTTGTGGATCCTGTACATTAGAGAGGGCTGAGCAGCACGACCTCTCTGACACAGCCCCATGCTCTGCTGTAGCACAGATCCACCCTAGTGCCATCCAAATCAGCAATGTTGTTGGTAACAAAAAACCACCCCAAAAACCAAACAAACCCACACTGTATCTCCACGACACAGATGTCCCATGGGCCCAGTGTGGCTGCAGTGGGATCAGATCAGCTGGGGAAGGGTTAGGAGTGGGAAAGGAGAGCTTTAACCAAAGATCCCCTGAATCCTGCAATGAAATGACGACTGGCTCAATGGTTCCTGCCTTTAAACCAGTAGCTCCTTTTCCCATCAAGAAGTCGGAATCTGCTGTGCAGGGCAGAGAGGACCTTTACCCTCCAGGCAAGGCATTCCTGTTGATCACAGTTTCTATAAGTACATTATAAATAATGCTTTGATAGTTAAACTCCCCCATCAAAGCAGAAGCATCCTTATTAGATTATTTAGAAAAGCCCATAATTACTAGGGTTTAATTTATTAACAAGATGGGCAATTTAAACACCATCTTTGGAGACAATGAAATGGTGCTAACTCCGAGACTGAGAACATGAACACCATGGAAACTGTCACTGACAGAAGCCGTAATGCCGCAGAGAGGTGGTTCGCCCACATCTTGAGAACACCCAGCACATTCCCTCTCTTCACATGGAACTAGGACAAGTATCACTTGGGCTGCACGTGATGCTGGCAAGGAACAAAAGAGCAGTTTGTGGGTTTCCTTGGGTCTCTGCACCAGCTGTGCACGCCTCTGCTGCACCGGCATCCTGGTACATCCCGAGAGGCGAGGCAGGATGCACCCGCTGGACACTCTGGACTGTGCTGGGGAAAATTGCTCTCCCCAGGCACCTCCCAGAAATACACTTACTTCTCCAGAGGTCTATTAGAAAGACGGTGAAAAAAGTATTTATAAAAGAGTTGCTTCTGCCTTCCCTTATGGTGTAAGTCTGTTCTTCAGCAGTGATGCATACTGGGGTGCTGGGCCCTTTCTGTGCAACCCCAGGAAGAGTAAGTACCCCATCTCTGCTCCCCATAAAGAGTGTTTCTTTCCCAACGAGTGACAAATCTGGGATGCCTGCAAGGGATGGGGCCTTTCTGCTGGAAATCCCTTCATTCAGTGGCCTCAGGAACCTGGCTGAGGCTTCGGCAGACACAAACACCAGCTGCCATCAGCAGTGACCCTTCCCTGGCAGAAAAGCTGCCACTAGTGGAGCAAGCAGAGGGATGCAGAAGCTGTATTTAGCTTTAGGGGCCAGGCAGCAAGATATCTAGATTGGATATTAGGAAAAATTTTTTCACTGAAAGGGTTGTCAAACATTGGAACAGGGAAGTGGTGGAGTCACCATTCCTGGAGGTATTTAAAAGACAGGTAGACCTGGTGCTGAGGGACATGGGTTAGTGGGAACTTGGGAGTGCTGGGTTCACAGTTGGACTTGATGATATTAAAGGTCTCTTCCAACCAAAACAATTCTGTGATTCTACATCAAGGGGTGTTGCGAGCCAGACAGAGGTTTTGGAGGATACGGGACCGTCCCCGCAGTGGTGCCGGGGGAGCCTCTCCTTGCAAGGCGCAGGGAGACACGCTGCCCCGTAACACCCCCCATCACTTGGAAAAGGCAACAGGAGACACGAGGAAAGTCTTATTTTCTGGTGACAGAAATGCTTCTGCCTCTTAGCTCAAGAGCAGAATTGCTGCCCTGTAATTATTCCCGATGCAGAGAACCAGACAGCAGATCCGTGCAGAGCAGGCTTCGTGCCATTAGATACTTTAATGAGGAGGTCAGCGTATTTTGCATTGAGGGATTTGGGATTTGTACGTTAACTGCAGTGGCATGTGTTAGAAGGACACGCGAATTAATGACATTATTTATAACCCATCTCATTATCACACACAGCTTGATGCCTCAGACAGCCGCTAATTCTCTTAACCAATTTCTATTGCTGGAAGTAAAACTGCTTTGCTTCAGCTGTGATCTGTTAGAAGAATGCTGCTGCTGTTATTGTTTTTTAATATAAAACGCTCTTTTCAAAGAAAGGCTCCATGATTGCATGATGTAACTCCCCTGAGTCCAAGTCTCAGATACAAAAATATTCATGTTGAGTCTGATAAATGAACAATGAACAAATTACATGCTTGATTTCCCTGCTTTGCCTTACTTTTGATCTCTAATATTAGATTGCTATAATTGTTTTTCAGCTCCTTGTGCGCGTATTACCAATGTGTATGTTGCTATAGAAATGTAAAATTCAACATATTGTCCCTTAGATTTTAAAAGAAATATGCCCCTCCCTCGATTTCCATTCTATTCTTTGACACAAAAATAAGAAACCATTGTCTGACAAGTATTAAAGCCTTGGATATGATTCCAGCCTCTTTCCTGAAGAGGATGTAGCGTGGCACTGGCTTTTCTGACGGGTTTGGTGGAAAGAGGAAACTCAGGCCTTATCCTGCTTATGTAGAAAACAAGCTAAAAGGCACATTTTTTCTTCTATATATCTATACATTTATAAGGTTTTTAGGGACTTAAAAGCATAAGGAAGAACTATAAGAAAACCAGACCATTTTCCTAAACACAGATATCCAACAGCAAAATCCTTTCTTTCTCCTTTCTCCTGCCAAGAGAAATCACTATTTGCAAGGTTGGCTGCCTGGGGGCAACGTCTCAGACCTGTCTTAGTTTCCTCCTCCCAGACTTGTACGTGGTGACTTTCTAGGTGAAGAATAGCAAGTGTCCGTGCAGCATCTACGGGATAATTAATGCTCACCTACAAATCTGGGGGGGATTTTTGCTCCTCCCGGGTGCTCTGAGCTGTCACTGGCAGCTCTTGGAGGACGCAGGTGTCTGTACAAAAATAATGTCACCTCCCCACATCTCCAACCATCCCCTCAGGCTGTGCTGAGAGGGAGCTTGCATTGTTTGATGGTCTTCACCTGTCCCAAATGGATCGGGAGAAGAGAGGAGACCACCTCACTGTGGAGGAAGAGCAGGGCTGAGGGTGGAGAAAGGTTCTGCTCAACAGTGAGCGATGCTTTTTCTGCTCCTGAGAAAACAAACAAACACAGGGAAACAATTAGCTCTGAACATAAGTGAAAATAATGTGACTTATCAGGCACCAAAACTGTTTTAGTGATGGGAATGGAAATGAATTCATTGTGACTGACAGTAATGCTAATAAAGATCCATTTCCGGAGGTGTGGATGAGCAGAAAGGGCCACACAGCAGCGCACTCCACTTTTTTTTCCGATGGGATGAAAGCAAAGTTGTTCGCTCACTATGACTGCTAAGGGGAAGCAGAAGAGGAGACAGGGAGGATGGACCCCAACCCCACCTCATGCCAGGGTGGTGCCAAGTTACCAAGGATGGGCTCCTCCATTCTTCTGTGCTCCCTGGTCTGCTGAGGGTCGTGCTCACTCCGAAGGGGAGTACAGGAGAGAGCTCTTGCCTTGTGGGTGGGGAAGCTTTTTTTGGAAGGTATTTTCGGCAGCCTCTTCTGGCAGTCTCTACATGCAGGTGCTATGCTTAATTATAGCCTTCATCAGCTGGCAAAACTACTGCCTTGCAGCTAATTCTCCGTCCCTGCTGCGCCACTGGTAATCATCTCAGCACTAAGCTCTGCCCCAAACCAGCGCTGCTCGGTTCCACCTCAGAAGCATCATCTCCTTTGCACACACCTCTTTCCAGACTATGCAGGGGCTTGTCAAGCAGAGGGATAATCCCATTATACACTGGGATGGGGTGGGAGTTGATTTACATCTCTTCTCTTGCCATGAGACTACCAGGATGGAGTGTGGAGGAGGATTTAACGATGTGTCATGTCTTTGGGCGAAAATGTCACTGACAAAGAGGACCCCACTCAAAACTGGTCAAAGGATGGCCTTTTACTGGTCAAAGGCTGGCCTTTTGCGGGACCTTTAGAGAACTTTGCTCCCAGCGAGCTGTTCCAGACATCTTTCCCCACAACGATCCATTGCTATGAGCTAATCTGTCATGTTAATTTAATGCAGCAGAATGCGACCAAATTGCACTTCACCCTTGATAAAAAACCCAAGTGTTTACTGGTGACTGTTTGCACAGAGGGAAGACCTCTAGGTGCATTTATGCCCCTCTTCCTCCCCACCCAGACCGGCTGGGCACTTTTCCTGCAGATGACTCCGTGTGCAGTGATGGGACAGTCTCCAGGAGCGTGGCTGTAACCACGCGTGAGGTGACCTCACAGGTTGTGCTGCCTCTGCCTGCAGAAGGGCTGTTTGTGCTTTTCTCGGGTCCCTGTGCGGGGTGGCAGACCCTTCCCAGGGTGGCTTATCTAACCGGACTGGAGCAAGCCAGAGTCCTGCTCTGGTTCCTCAGCTGAAGAACTTCCTCTCCCTCCTGCCATGCCGGGAGCCCAGCTAACCTGCCGGCCAGTCTGCAGAATAAAACTATGTTGTCTCCATATCTCCCTACTACAAGTAGCATAACGTGTGCTTCATCACCCCTGCTAACACCTCTAAGGATACGGAGCAGCAATAGCCAGCACTAAAGCCATTCAAACTGCCCTCTGCACTCAATATTTCGGCAGTACCACCCCTCTTGAATGAGCTGAGTCACAACTTCTTCCACCCGGATATGTGTCCATGCCTCATAACATTTGAAACTCTTTTTTCCCCATCTTTTTTTCCACCTCCACCAAAGCCCGTTGCCCAGCTTGGTGACTTTCTCTCCTTGGGTTTTTCCCTGTGGCGCAGTTTCCTGCTGAAAAGTTTCCACTGCCTGTGGACTTTGAAGCCCTCCGAAAGACAGACTTCTCACCTTTTTTGAAGCAGCAATTACCAGTAGAGACACTAATTGGCATGCTGCTCTCTCCAAGAGAGCAGAGATAAACTCAAGGAGAGTGGTAATGTTACATGACGTAAAGGCCAGGGTTGTTCACAATAATTAAAGCACAAGCAAATACCTGACAATATATCTAACGCTCTGACTTCGCTGTACTACCCAGGTAAAGCAAAGTGAATCCTGAAGGCAAAAACCCTCTCATTTTCCTCCAAATCAGAGGTCAAAATTCTGCTGCTGCAACTAAAGGAAATGCCACAGAAATTGGAACCACATCTACTTACATTTGTCATCTAGATTTAATTTAACCTTGATTTATCTGCTCTGACCCCAACTCCCCAAAAAACATAAGGATGAAACCTCAACCCAAAGATTGACCCCAACTCCCCAAAAAACATAAGGATGAAACCTCACCCCAAAGATTGACCCCAACTCCCCAAAAAACATAAGGATGAAACCTCACCCCAAAGATTGTCCCCAGGCAAGTGCCAGGGGCAGGAAAGCTGCACTTCTGCCCTGGCTCTGTAGGATAACTTGGAGAAGTTATTTTGAAAACCAAGCCTAAGAACCAGGCTTGTCCATCACAGGTGCTGGACTTGCTCCAGGCGCTTGCCCCAACCCCGGCTGCCAAACTGGGGCCTGAAGATACTTCCCTTGGCTCTAGGTGGCCCAAAAATAGGAGTGGATGCAAACTTGCTCTCCAAGTTACACCTACCCAGCAGAACGTGGGGCTGTGAGACACCCAGAATGCACATAGACAATGCTGTAATCAAATCCTGTCACCCCCAGTAAGCCCAGCACCAAGGGGGGAACAGACCCTCTCAGGGACCACATGGGCCCAAAGGAGCATCAGAAAATGCTCTCCCTTCTGTTACAGCTCTTGTTTCTCCCTAACTTCATTTCTATCTAAAGAAGCTTTTGCCATGCCATATCACTGTGCCTAAATACATCGTTTTAAAAGCAAACCGGAAAAAGCCAAAGAGTAAAATACCCACTTGGATGGATATTTTCAGGGACTCAGAAATTACCAAGCCGGAGGGGACGCTGTGATTATCCATCCCGACACCATGCCTTGGCTGCCCTCAGCACCACCCCTGTTAATTCCTGCCGTGAGTCCAATTGCTGTGGGATCCAGAGCGGAGATTTCAGAGAGAAAAATCTGGTCGTGTTTGGGAAAATTTCCCGTAATAACGATTTGACCACAGCTCTTCTGCAAATTGTTCCCAGAGTTAATTTTCCTCACTCCAGAAAAAAACACTGCTTGCTTTTTTTTTTCCCAGTCTGAACTAGCTTCAGTTTCCACTGAATCTTATTATACTTGGTCTACTACACTGCAGCACCCGCCGTTACCAAATTGCCCACCATCACAAAGGCAAGTAAAGATGGCCTTGACAGTGTATTCCAGCCAGAATTAGTTCCACCCTGGCAAAATCACTCATTTTCAGCTCTTAGAAATGTATCTTTTCTCTTTCCCCATCAGGAGAAGGTCAAATACAGATTTCTCCTGTGCCAAATGTAACTCTTTTTCAGTTAGGAGATTGTCATCTATAATTACGAAATATTTCAAGGATGTTTTAGCACTGGCAGCCTGAGACCTCCGTGTGTCAGTCAGGCTGAAGTCCTTCATGACAGCTCCGCTTTCTTCCCCACGGACGAGGGGACGGTGGGACTTCGGTGGGACTTGGTGGCCAGCAGCAGTGGTCAGGGTCCAGTTTCTGGGCCATCTCCCAGTACGCGTGTCCCCAAGCAGCCATGGTCATTTGCTTCTTCACCATCAGGCAATACCTTGCCATCCCTGGCAAGAGCCACCTGCCCATCCTTGCTGTTGTGAAGATAAACAGACTGTAGCCCAAGAGGTTAATCACAGGCAACAGTGATATCTTTACCTCGATATATGCTATCTTTAGCTTTATGCACTTACGGGCATCACCTAGAGTTTGCAAAAATATTCTGTGTTAATTGAAATAGAAAAATTAGGAACACGCTGCTAGAGATTTAGTGAGATGCCTACAAAAACACTTTCAAACCATCGTTGAAATACTTGTCACCTAGTTTTCATTAATAGCATCTAGTTTGTGGTAAATAAAAAATATCCTGGAATTCGATTGGCAAAAATTTTTCTAGAACCTTTAGTAAAAAGCACCATGAATACTGATGAGTGTTTCATCAGAGAAAGCTTAACTCTTCCTAGGAAGCTACTGCGTATGTAAAAAAAAAAAAGGCAGAAACTGAAAGCAGCTGAATTTGCTGGTGAATTTCTCAGAGTTACATGAGATAGATGCAAACCCTGCACAGATAAAGATGTCATCGAAAAATAACGTCTCCTGATGCAGCTCAGGGACCACGGGTGCCTCTCCCCCACACAGATGGGTTTGTGCTCCCTGCTCCTGCCCTGCCACCACCCTGGGAGAGTGTGGGGAAATCGTAATAAAAATAGCAGGTGAAATTACTGTGCCCGCCCTATGCCACCTATTAAGGAAAGCCAATGAGCAGTGCTTGGGCTCCCCTTTCCTCCAACTTAAACTGAGATTTTCTAGTTCATGCATGAGGTTGCAGTGGATGGTTGGACAGCTAATTAGTGCTCTCTATTTCCGACTCTTCCTCTGCATTATAAGCATGTTTAAAGGGCACTTAGAAAAAGCGGTCACAACCTAAATTAAAATGTAGTACAAAAAGAAAATATTTGGTGGGCTGTATGGGAAAGCAGGTATTATACACCAGAGAAAAAGTGGCCTTTTCCTCCCCAAAGATTTGCCCTTGGGCTTGTGTGCTTGCTTGTTTTTATTATTCCATAGCTTTTCTCTGCAGAAACGCGGGGTGGCTGCACGCGATGCGGAGGAGTTGTCCCCTTCCCACCCCGGCGCAGGAGGAGGTAGCCCATGGCTGGTGGAAAAACCTCCAATCTCTTATTCCTCAGCTCCGAACTTCTTGGTCTCAGTGGATGACAAGATACCACAAAACAGCCTGCAGAACAGCTGAGGAAAGGAAAATACAAACCCACACCGGTACATCCCACACGAAAAAGGGGGCAGCGTGGAAGCAACCGCAAGCCCTTGAGACCAGGCACAGCTTTGGTTTGGTTATAAATGAAACCTATTTATCCTTGCAAGATTAGAAACAACAAGCTAAAAGCAAACCACGGAAGACGGGAGAAGCTAAATTGGTAGACGGGAGCTGGCAGGTTGCTGGAAAATTGCCACATAAATAAATACGTGTTATCTCCCCAGGAGGGGCCAAAGCTAGTGTGAAACACCCCAGCTAGTGTGAAACTGGCTTTAATAATTAAGCCTGCAAAAAGTGAGGATTAAAAATTCATTCTGAACTAAATGATGCAGAACAGTTTTCCCCCATTATGCATTTATGATATATAACACAATAACACAGACACTTTCTTTTGAGAGCACGAGACCCCATTGCTCCCCCAGAGCCGTGCCGTCGCTCACACCTTTGCTGCCTGGACTCTCACTGCAACCCTGGAAGAGCAATGAACCGTTCAAACTGAAGCTGGTTTCCTGGTTAACATTTTCAAATATTTGTCTGCTGTTTTACCTGCACTGAGTGTGGCCTT
>JAOXNH010000060.1:23162617-23177777 GCA_028566575.1 Bartramia longicauda | reverse complement strand
GGGGAGTTGGACTGGATGATCTCTATGGTCCCTTCCAACTCTAAAAATTCAGTGAAATTCAGTGAAATCCCTATGTTTACATGCAAAAGCATCATTCAGGCAAAAAGACTTTAATAGCAGAAGAAAACAAGTCTACTTACGATATATATTTCGGAATGTCCTCCTCCTTTTTAAAGCGTCCTGCCCATACTAACACCCTTTTATCAAAATTTGTAGGCCTTCTGTCAATTTTGAATGCTTTGTAACCTGTAAGAGATTTTATAAAAGAAAACAAAGAGCTAGGCTTAAAGGTGGGAAGAGAAAAAAAGCTGTCATTACAGAGGGAAAAGGGCTGAGGGTTCAGAATGGCACTTTCCTATTCTGTGGGAGCCAAAGGCGCTTTCTAATGTCAAAAGGACTCAGCAACTGGTGCGAGATGCTTTGTTACATCTGCAGCTTATTTCATTCTGCTTAACGTTTCTCCCATTTAGTTTAGGCGGGTTTTAAACTGAAAATCTCTTTTAGCCTTCCTGATTAAAGGATGTGGGGCTGGTCACCCAAGCCCGCAGCATGCTCTCACCCTGCTGACACCTTGGCTGTTAAACGGCCCAACTAGCGAGTGAAGCAAACTGCCAGCAGCACTAATAACTCCTCGGCAGCATCTCCTTCTACAAGCACTCATGGAGGGATGAGGTATGTTAAAGTACAGAGGTTCGGAGGCTGGCAGTCATCCTTGTACTCTTAACGATGACACGGTACACCCCGCTGGACCAGCGTGGCAATGCCATTAGCGTGCTGTCCCCCTGAGCACCATCAGAAAGGCACTCTGGCTCCTCCTGATGGAAACAAGCCCAAGGCCACGAGGAGGGCAGTGACAGGGAGACCCTGCAAAAATAGGTAGCAATAGCTAGCTCAAACCCTGGCTTTGGGATTGAACACCGGCACGTGAGGTCATCGCCAGGAAGCAGGGACTGCTCACACACTCAAGATGCCCTGGGCTTGCAAATGTGGGACTGGTGTTCAGAAGTGCCCTGTGGGTGACCAGGGCATCAGGAAGGGATGGAGATGAAAATTCCACCAGTTGCAGTGTCCCGCGCTCCCCAGCTGTTGCTGGATCACTGGTGCTTGGCTGCGAGGGAATCACTGCTGCTACAGAACAGGGCACAGGGAGCATCACCTCCTGCCTGGGTTGAGATGGTGAAATCCCATTCAGTGCCTGGGCCCCAGGCCTGCTCACACGTGCCAGGACTTGTGAACAGCTGAAACATCCCAGGTGTAACTCCTGGCACCCAGACACTCCAGGTGAATGTAATCTCATGCTTCTCCTATTTCTCTTGCAGAGTGCCTGCGAGACCGGGAGAGCTAAATCTGAAACACCAGCAAGCGTCTGGATCAGACATGCAGTAAGATGGGTCACTAAAAGAACAGGCTTCATCCCAGGGAAGACATGGGCGAAACCCTGCACTTGGAGCCCCACAGGAGTGCGAGCAGCCCAGCCTCACCAACCTGCAAAGGCACGGCCAAGGAGGGGTTAAAAAGAGGAACTACCTCCGTGCCAGGGAGCTGGCTGTGTGGGAGCAGCCCATGCCTGCTGCCTGCCACAAGCCCCCCGCAGTGGTGGGTGACATCTGTCAGGGAGCATGGGGGGAGCCAGGAGTGAGGGTCTCCCACCTGCCCAGCCCATGGGCTGGTCCTCCTCCAGGCAGCGGGGTAGGAGGAGGAAATTTTGTTTATTTGTTTGTAATTAACAGGTTCCCTGACATGAAGTATCAGTTTGCATCTGCTGCCGTAGGAGGAGGACTATTTAACACACAAAAACCTTCATCCCTGTGCGCTGCGACAAGAACAGGGGTCATTTTCTCGCCCTTTCCTGCAAATAATTCCCTTTCCCTCCATGCTGCAGCACGAAACAGCGACCAGCTTTCCACCCACCTGGATTAGCCGTCTGCGAAGCTGCCTCCTGAGCGCTCTTCCCTTTGTCACTGACAGCTCTCATGGGGAGCAGGACCGGCCGAGCCCCCCGCCACCACAGCCCAGGGCTGCGGCGCCCCAACAGCATCCCCAGCATCCCGCCCCGGCCGCTGCCTCCCCACCCACCTGGACCACACTGGGGACCGGCCGGAGCCCAGAGGGCTGTGCCTAGGAGTTATTAACATAAAACTACCCTTTCCTGCCTTTCCACCCTGGCTGCCAACAGTTTTCGCTTGCGTCATGATGACTAGTTAAATTTATCGCTGGTGTTTACCAAAAGGACACACCTTCGGAGCTGGGGATCGGAGCAGAGATCACCCTTCCAGCAGCTGGCACCCAGTCCTGGCCCTGCCCCAGGCTCCCCACCCCTCGGGAGAGCTGCGGGGATTTACCTTATTTTCCCAGTCCTTACTATGATAGGACTAAAATAGGACAGCGCGCCGTATTTCCCCAAAGATAGGCTTTAGCGACCGCTAATTATCACAGCCAGTTAAGCTGCTGGACTTCTTAATTGTTCTCAGCTAAAAAATAATCTCACGAATCAGTTGCATTAAACAGACTTTTTGAAGAGGAGACACATTTCCTCTGTCTCAGAATAAACGTGGTTTGGCAGAAGGAAACTGAAGCCAACGGTTGTGGCTATAAATGCAGATAGGGAACCCAGCTCACATCCAGGCGGCAAACCCTCCTGGCAAATAAATGTATTTCGGGTTTAAATCAGTAAACTAAGAAATAATATCAAACCCCTCAGGTGATGTAGTATTTGTCAGTCAGTAAAATTGTCATTGAAATTTAGTGATACCTATAAAGTATTTGCCCTCTTTGAATTCAGTCTCCAAGAAGTCCGGACAGTGCTGGATGTTTCCCATAACATCAGCTGTTCTAACTAGAGAATGAACCAAAACCAATGCTATTTTATCACTTCCACGTTTCTCCTGTGTTTTGCACAAAATTCTCCCTGATGGGTCAGGAAATGGAAATGCAAACTGCTTGTTTCATTTGGAGCAGTGGGGTGTTTACTCTCCTCACACAGACAAGGCTCTAAAGCTGACTTACAGGTAAGGGGCAAAAAAAAAATCCATTAGAAAGGGAAGAAGCAGTTGCCAAAAGGAAAATATTCAGAACAATTTATTAATACTATTAAATGCAATATTGTAGATAATCAAAGTGCATCTAAGAGCCAGGGCAGGAACTGCAAGGGAATAGAGCTCGGGATGTTGGCAAGAATATTCTTTAAGGGCTGAGAGGACGAAAGATGTGAGACAGATGCAGCTCCAGTTACCCGCCTCCTGGCCCCAAGGAAAAACTCCAAATACCATTTATAAAGACATTTTTTGTTTTTTGAGAAGATAAAGTTACTGATATGGAGGAAAGAAGAAACTTGCAGCAATGACAAACGTTGTTTTTCCTCTTTCATGAAAGTTCCACAACGCATCCGGACATACCATGCCTTTAGCTTCATTTGCTTATAATTTGGTAAAGAAAATTAGATCCATTTCCAGATTAGGAACCCACATAGAAAATAAATGGTGGTTTGAGCTTCCAGCTGCAAATGAGACCTGCAAACAAGCAGAAATCAGGGGATGTGATTATGCTGGAAACTGGTAAAGTCAAGGAGGATGTGTGTGTCCTGCTCAGGGTTTCCTTGGGGAAGACGGGTGCGAGGAAGAGGAAAGGGGCATTTATAGCATGAAGTTTATGGGGCTTAGCACCACTGAGCATCCCCACAGGCCCCTTTCTTGCCTTGCAGAAGAGCTGCTGAGTGGAAAAAAGGCGCTGTACACCTGGACATCCATGGGCTGCGCTGCCACGACGCTCACTTGGATGACACCAAACCCCACGGGGGCTCTGCCTGCGCGGAGCATTTTCACTTTAACAGGCACTCTCCAAAATGCTTACTGCAAAAGTGACTGTCTTTATGTCGTGTCTGATTATGGAATTGAAGAGGGGGAATAAAAAAAAAAGAATACTTTTATTTTATCTCTCAGTTTCTCAAACGCAGAGAAAATGGTGGGGTTTTTCAGGCCTCCAGTGCTTATCCACCTAGGGGTTGCCAACTGTTTCTTTTAGACGACACACCAGCTAACAGCTGTATTAATCACGTCTGCTGTGAGCAAAAAAAAGCACTTCAGGATTTATTATGCCAGCATTTAGAAGTGCAAAGACACGGAGGTCCTCATGAAACCACAAAGGCAGTTACTTGTTCGGGAATTGTACTCGTTTCTCTGGCACAGAGCCGGGGTGGGTTTTACTGCAGTGCATGAACGTTAATAAAAAGCCATATACACCACTGCGTTAGGAAATCCAGCTTTCCCTTGTGCAGCGTGGATCTCTCCCTGGCCCAGAGTATCTTGAATCCCGAATAGCAGAGAGATGCAGAATGCTCCGGGAGCGTGGTAGCCTTGTGTGCAGCGTGATGGCCTTAGTTGTCCTTAGAAGAGTTTTGTGCCCAGCCCAGCATGTGCCCGGGTTACAAACCATCCCCATGAGGCTCAAACATTCACTCCCTCTCCAAGACACCGCTGATTCCCATCGGTGACTCGTTAGCAGAGCAGTTACCATGACCATTAAGCTCACAGTTTGTTGCACAAGAGTAATAATAGCTTGTTCAGAGATGCAGAAATAGCAAAACTGGGCTTCAAGCACCACCTTCTTCTCCTCCCATGTCCTTCTTCCAGGAGGAGAGCAGAACCTCGGCCCCTCAAGAGGCTCTGGAGGGTGCAGATGACAGCTCACACACCAAGTAGCTGCACAGACATCCCCCAGCTTCCTTTGACCCTCGCCATGCCGGGAGAGCATGGACCTGAGAGGGTTTGGGTTACAGAGGAGCAGGGGATGGTTGGCAGCCACGGTGGTGGGACAGACTCCTGACGTTCCTGTTTTCTGTGTGAGACCGATGGGTAACGCTTGCTGCACAGTGGTGCCAGCACTGAGAATGGAAAACTCAACACCAGCCTCCCAGGGCTCCACCCCGGTTCTGCATCATCTTCAGACCCTTCTGCCCCCTCAGACTCTGCTCTTGCGGCTGACTCCATAGCAAGGAACAGCCACCAGCCTCCCTCCTCTCCTTAAATGCACACAAAAACCTTTGCAGAACTACAACTGAAAGGCAACAATATAAAGTGCATTGTTCTTTCTAAAAATCCATTGCTCTTTGATTTCTGATTGACTTTACTCTGTCTTTCCCAGGACCTTTATTCTGATTATTGTCAACCTATGCTGACAACGAGAAACTTGGACTCGGGTCCTCTTCACCTGTTCTTTTTCTGCTTTCAACAGCCACAGGAATGAAAGACTTCTTTCCTACATCTCTTTACATCTCCTGGTTAATTTTCATACGATTGCACAACAAATTTTTTTAGTCACATACACAAAAGAATTCATAGCAGTATTCAACCAAAAAAAGTATTACTCTCTAAAGCTTTTTTCACTTGCAGTGTCCTCAGAACCAAATGGCTTACCACCAGGCTCTGTTTTGCATGCCATGCAAACGTTTTACATGAGGGCTGTGATGAAGAGCGGGAGATAATCTTATCTTAAAATTCTTTGCCTTCCCCCCATCTAACTAAATATGCAGCAGAGCTCTGTCCTGGATCCTAGGTGAGATAAACAAGTGATCCTGGATGGACTCTTGGCTCACAAAATTCTAAGTGAGTCAGGAAATACTCCTCCACGAAACTGGGCACTCTCCAGCAGCTCAATTTAACACAGCAGGAGCAATGAATTGGTTTGAAATGTCTCACCTACCTGCAGGGTGTCAGCCAAGAGCCCGTCCTTCCTCTCCAGGGTCCCCAGGGAGCAGCAGCACTGGGGGCTTCAGTTCTCTCCAGGAGGTGGGTCACATCCTCCCCATACCAGGAAATCATCTACCCTAAGGAGACTCAACTGCAAACCCTAAGAAACTAAAAGCTCCTTAACTATTTCTCACCATGGCCAAGTCAAATCAAGGGAAGAGTTGCAGCTTCTCACAGCAAAACCAGACTCGGAGGGTTTGTAAAGAGCTCTGAAAACAAGCACCAGCGTGAGACTTAAATCGCTTCAGGACACTCAGGTTTGTTTTTTGATAATCTCTAGTGTTATCAACAAAATAAGACATCTGCTAAAAGAGATCAGAGACAATGAAAGAGTTCCTCCCTTCTTTCTGTGTTAATCTTCAGCTTTGCTTTACAAAATAAATGAAATCAGGATTCCTCTATCCAGTTACTGAAATGCCCTGCATTTTGTACCAATTTTGTCCCTATTCCTCCAAATTTGATGGTATCACTACCATTTGAAAAGTCTTGCCTAGCAACCATAAATAAGACACTAATCAACACTGCTAAAGAAGACACCAAACACCAAAACCCAAAAACACACACACGAAAAAAACCCCAACCCACAAATCAAACCACAAACTCCACTCTGTCTGGTAAATCTTGTCTAATTTATAACATATGAGTCTTTTGGCATCTTTTGGTCTCTTGAGAGGGAAAGGTAATTGATGTAACACACTTGGGATTTCATACAATAGGAGCAGTCATCTTCCCCGGGTGAAAGAGACCCGAGCTGTTCTCTGTGTCTGCCACTAACATAAGAACGGGCAGGATTTGGCCCTGAGTGTGTTGGGTCCGAGCAGAGGTGCCCATCATGGCAAAGAAGGATCTAGGATGATTCATCTTCTCTTCCATTAAGCACATTTATTCTTAAGGGAGTTAAACCCTAATTAACAACTTGGATGTTTTGCTGCTTAAGGTGTGTTCAGCTCTGGAACAGCTCAAGAACCCATTCCTACCTCTCCTGATGGTAATGGAAGTGCCTACAAAGAATGGATGCAGCTGTAGCCAAGAGGACTCATAAGCCATATTTCCTTTGTTCTTTTCCATCAGCTCCAGGTTTTTAGCTGAGATGCAATAGAACATTTGTTGGACACGGGAATGCAGTTATGAATTGTCTTAATAGGAACCAAATTCAGTGGAGCTTGTGAGCTAGACCTAGAGTCAGCAAACAAATACTAAAAACTTGTCTTGGGATGGGTCTGATGTGCCCTGGGTACAAAGTGCAGAGTTTATAACAGCTGGTGTCAGAAGGACAAAGCTCACAGCAGCAAAAGAAAAGTTAGTCGTTGCTCTGGCAGAGCCCCAGTACATTCCCAGGGCTTGGGATGATCATACAAAGGCAATAGGTCACACAGGTCACCTCCAGCACAGGGTGGCCTGGCACATACAGCAGCTGCCTACTGATGGGCTGAAACCTGGGGTGGCTGCCCCAAGTCCAGCTTCACCATGGAGGAGCAGCCCAGGACCCACGGGAAGGTGTTCAGGGTGTTGAGATGAAATTGAAGCTTTTACAACCAAAGGAATTAATGCATCGATGGGCTTTGCACCAGGCCTCTGCTTTCTGGAATAATACAGAATCGGACCATGGAGCAAAAATGTGCAAAACCCTGAAAGGAAAATAAAGCCATCAGAATCCTAACAATTTACATTTTGCCTCAGAGTTTGGAGAACAATTTAATCTAAACCTTTTCCACACCTGTTTCCCCAGCTGAGCCTGAGAAACACGCTGACAAGGACAGGCTCATTGTTCACTTGTCACTTAATGATTTTCTTTCCTGAAAAAAATGGCATTGTCTTCAAAAACAGAGGCATTTAGAAATTTTTCAGTCCATTAGTCAATAGTTTAGGGAAAAAAAGAAACCTAATTTAAAAAGATTGAACAATTCTTTGTGGAAATGTCTTCTCCCCACACTTGTTTTAATATAAGGATTACTTACATTTTTTTTTCAGCTCCTGCAGAGAAGTCATGTACTATTGATTGGGCCAATAAACCTGCCGAGATCATTACGAGCCGCTGCACTCTGGGGTCAAATTTCCCCTTTTAGTGACTGGCTGAATATGTAGATAATCAATACAGGAGCAAACATATCCCGGGTAACACAGGGGGAGGCACTACCCTGGGAACAGTCTATCCCAACAGTGCACACCACGGTAGCCTGTGACAGGGCCAGGTGCCTTCTCAAATTTATCAATTGTGTCTTAATAATCCCTCTAAAGAGACCATAAAACTCTTCCAAACACTCCTGGGTGAGATACAGCCTACCTGTAGGGTACGATTTACTCCCAGCAGGTTCTATACGACCAAAAGGACCATAAGGGAAATGCGTCTCCTAAAAGATGCCCAATCCCTTGAGTGCAGCATGGAGAGGGCAGGAGAATGAAAAAAATCTCCTGTCACACAGAGCTTTGCATAGGTGGTCCAGGGGCTTTGGTGAATCAGTGTTGTGTTGGTGCCCTGTTCACACCTCTGGCTACATCTGCCTGCACTCCTTGGATGACCTCAAGGGCTGGTGTTGTAGGAGTGGGGCAAAGAGCACATAGTGCAAGGTCATCTCTTTCGGGCTAAAGATGAGGATTTCTGGCTGTGTTTGTTTAACTTAGGGTGACTCCAGGCAGCCAAGCAGACGTTGCCATGGAAAAATCAGATTAAATTCTAAGATGTACAAGCAAAGTCAAGCCAGTAGACAGAAAACAGTTTTAGTATCCTCATATGAGATGTCTGGAAAAACCTGCACTGCTCTAGTTACTCAAGAAAGTTACTCAAGAAGAAAAGGAGTAAAGGAAGAAATGAGAGGAACGTGTCTTTTTCTTGGCTAACAAATTACGGATGGAGAGGGATCATGGTGACTATCTCTCTGAGGAACTCAATGCCAGAGAAGAAGGGCAGTTAGGCAGGCTACATCACAGCAGTGATGGCTGAACAAAGTGTATGAGCTGCTCATGAGGGATGCCAAGGGCTGCACCTTTCCTGGGACCCTCCAGCAAAGGGGCAGGGGCTGTGTCCATCCTCACCTTCCCTAAGGAAGCACACATGGTCACACAAAGAGCCAGGCCACACCGCTGGCCGGGCTCCCGCGGCACCGCTGGGCTGCTTTAACTTCAGGCAATAACTGCACAGTCATTAGTGTTTACAAAACAAGTTTCCAGGGAAGCTAAGGTACACACCGAGGAAATAATAAGCAGGAATGTAATCAGATGTGAGAGGGAGATCATTTCATTACCTGAACCAGGCCTCATTATTCACCATTTCCCTGGCAAGAGCTGATACACGCAGGCTAATGAATCTTAGCTCTGCGGATGAGGGGGAGGAGTGCCAGCTCGGGGCTGGCATGCTAAGCAGGGTCACAGAATCCAACTTTCCACTAAAAGTCCAAAAAAAGGTAAGATATGAACTCATCCATTGCAGCCCCGCCGTGAGATGGGAGAGGGGTTTTACCCACTGCTGGCTTGGTCCTACGGAGTAACCCTGGCTGTGGGAACACCATGGCTCTGATCTGGCACAGGGGAGTGAACTGAACTCTTAAACATAAAAAAGAATAATAGGGGGTCTGTCCCATGGCCTGCATACACTGGTGATGGGTGCCGTGGCAGAGATGGCTCCTTAGGGAAAGCCTTCCAGGACCAACAATATCAGCTGGAGACTTCCCAGGCTGTCCTGAGAGTTAAATGACATCCTGGGCCTGCTGATGACACAAGGAAGACACAAACAGGGAGGGAGGCAGCAGCACCAGCATGGATTACCACGGTACCAGGACCATCGTCCACTTCCATAGCACTTTCATTTCATCAACACAGGTGCAACACAGTTGCTTCCTTTAAAAAACAGGGAAACAGAAAATACATCATTCACTGTGCACAGTTATTAAAAAAAAAAAGCCAAAAAACATGCAAAAAAACCCCAAAACAAGAAATGCTAAAGAAGATGTTAGAAAAAAGGATAAAACCTTTCTAACATAAATGAATTCTCAGAGTTACAAAGACTACCCCTTTTTTTTTCTATATTTTTGGTATACCTCACAAGCAACGTGGCCCTCAAATTTCACATGAGGAAGCAGAGCATTTGGCAAGGCTCCTCTAGAAGGGGCTTAGAAACTAAAACAGCAGCGTAAGATTAAAACCTATTCAGAGAGGAACGCACATGTCCTGACATTACAGGGAAATACTGCCCTCATCTGTCTTCCAGTGACAGGTTTTATTTTCCTCCCCGCCATGCCCGAACCATTCATCACTTCCAGAATGAAAAGGTGACTCTATTGTTGCAACCAACTCCAAAGTCTGTGCCCGGACCTCTGTTGGCTCCAGAACTAAGTGATGCTGTCGTCGGTAGCTGGACTCAATATGGCCACGTGCTGCAATGGAGCTTAAGTGTAGAAAAAGCTTGATTCTCTGTGTTAAAGAGAGTGTCTTGGCCCAAAAGAAGAAAATAGCTTATACGTTCTTTATAAAACTAAAACCGACCAAAGGAAAAATAATCCCCAGTGCCAGGAGAGCGGGAGTGCTGGGAGGCAGCACTGGGGTTCGGCAGGAGCAGAGCAACCCTACTCCTGCAGCAATTTCCAGGGCAGGGTGCCTGGTACCGATTCGGGGTCTGGGTGCCAGCAGCCCAGTCTGTTACAGAAAGCCCCAGAAGAAGGCTGGTTTGCCTCTTTTATCCACGTCAGTAAAAATCCAGTGCATGCACACATACATACAGTGTGGAAGCAATGTTTCAAGCACCATTGGTGGCCTTCAGGAAGGTGAAGTGAAGGAGAAATTGAACATACATTCATATTTCATAAAAGTATAAGCTTTGAAGCTGGAAAATTGCATCTAGCAGATGAAGTATAGGACTAGCCAGTTCCACTGGGTTTTGGGGTGCCAAAGGAGCATCTATTGAACCCCTGTCAGACAATGCCAGTAGCCAGCCAAGCTCTGACTGATGATGTGCCAGTCACAGTATCCGTTAGTGTTTGTGGAGCTCCAGAGAAACATGGCTCTCAGGGCAGATGGAGATGCTTCTCTATCAAGGCCTGTGTCTTTAAGTTCTTTTAATGAAGTTAGTGCTGCTGAAACTCCAAGAGAGGAGCTGGAAAGTCTGATTTTGCTGATTCACAATTTACTGACATTTCTCCCGGCTTGTGTCTTTTCCCCTAGACTCCCATTCCTTTTGATTTTATTTTGTAGATCTCGGATTTAATCAAAGTCTGCATTTCCAAAATTGAACGTTCAGCTGCCCAGTGTCTTAATGCCGGGAGCATCGTCCCAGCAAAAACAGACAGGTCTCTTTCGATGGCACCAAACTGACTCCCTGGAGACTCGGGGCAGTGGTCTATGATCAGCCCCGGGGCTTAGATTCCAGCTGTGTGATTTCAGGTGTCCCACAGCAACATGGTCAGCTCTCACCCAGCCAAAGCCTGGGCCAGCCACAGGCACTGTGCAGCCCCAAGGCTGGTCCAGCCTGGCAGCCAGGTGACGGGAACCAGGCTGGATGCTACCCAACCCATGAGCTCCATGCTGTAACATCCAGGCTCTTGTGTCCCCGTGCAAGGGGAACAGGCCAGCCAAAGCTTGCCAGAAACGTTATGACCTATGTAGAAATGCTCATTAGAACGTTTTTAATGCTTAAGCCAAAAAACCCCCAAATTAATTCTGTATCTAATTGCTATCTAGTTTCCTGGATTAAAAACTTCAAAACAGTGCTCCCAAACAGATTTTCATGGAAACATCAATCCCAAATGATCACGTCCAAGATCCCAGAGGAAGCAGCTCATTCAGTACTGCCCAGCCTCAGACCCTCCAGCCGGATCCAGGACCCCTCCAACGCCTCTCCCTCCCACTATCTGCTCCCAGGCCACCAACTCCAGAGCCTGGCTGATGCCTCAACAATCAAAGTCTCTCATTACAGCCTTTCTGCCTGGCGCCTTGATTTGATCTGTCATTTCTCAGCCCAGTACCTCTGTCTGAACAGGTGGAATATGGCAGATCCCTCTCGTTGTTTTAGTCTTTGTCAAACAACCGATATTAATTCACAGGAGTCTACATATTCCTGGATCAACAGCTGCATCAAAGACACCACTATATTACTCCTTCCCACTTTGCTGTCTGCCTTCCCACTCTGTCCCGTATGTATAACCAGCGTTTGGTCTTTTTCAGCAAAGTAAAACTAAGAGCTACAATTCCTGGTGGTCATTCTCTCCATTTAATCATTCTGGTCATGTAACACCTGGGGAAATTCTATCTGTCTTCATGCTGGTAGCATTTCATTAACGTATCCGTGTGGCTACAAGCTGCCTTGCAGGCTTTTTTTGTGGCTGCAAGAGGGGATCTACTTTCCCTGAGCAATGAAGTGAGTAGATGTGCTGTACCATGCACCACCAGTGCAATTGCCCCCAGCTCCTACCATAACTGCCATGCTCTGGCCATGATGGAGCAGGAGCGCCCACCTCCTCCCGGTGACCATCCCCACCAGCGGGATGCTCCAAGCAGGGGTAGAGCCACCCCTGGGCCGAACCCTCATTTTTCAAGGGGGAATCACTGCATTTCTCATCACCATGACATGGTGTTTGTCTCACAGCTGTGGGAGTTCTCGGAGGATGGAAGAACAGCGTGGGAGGTCACGGTACTTCAGGGAGTTATAAAATGAGGTTGCATAGAGGTCCTGTCCCTTGCTGGAGCACCTCCCATACCCAACGGCACTGGTGGCAGTGGCTCTTGGCCAAGGCTTGGCTCAGAGAGTGACTGCTCCATGCTGGAAGGCCAGAGGCAGGAAGTTTAGAGCCCTTCATGCCTGGGGGGTTCTGTTGTTTTGTTTGGGGCTTTGTTTGTTTGAGGGGTTTTTTTTTGTTGAGGTGTTTTTTTTTCTTCTCTGCAGCCAGTTGTGGTGGTGGTACTCAATATTAGCTCTCTGCGTTCTTGCAAACTCCACAGTTCATCTTTTACAGTTATTTAACTTTCTTTGCCTTATCTTTGTGGAGAACAGTTATCCTTCCTGGGGAGGGAAGCCGGTGTCATTGGTACTCGCTGCTTGTTTGGGAGCGTGGGGCTCAGGCTGCCCACAGCAAAGCTGCTCATGCCGTCCCTGCTTTTTGGTTGCAGTAAGGAAGTCTGCACCTGAAGAAGTTCTGTTTTCCTGATTGCTTGAAGGGAAATAATGAACCTCTGGGCTTCAGGAGACTGCGCCCTACAGGGAGACGTCCAGACACGACTGCATTCAGGCTCCGTTGAACACGCGTCTGTTTGCGTCAGGCAGATCGTGCACAGGAGAGAGAACTCAATAGGTTTCTCCTGACAACAATCTGCATTTTCTTGTAAATGAGTTAAAGTTTGCAAATGTGAATCACATAGCTCAAGATTTACTTTCTGTCTACGAGATCAAAGCAAAGGTCTAGCCCAGGCCAGGACCTTGTCTCCAACACCAGCCTGGCATAGACACCCAGGGAAAGAGCCTAAGAGCAGTAGAAGCAGTACAGACCTGCTTTCCCAGTAGTCTCAAAGCTTCCTGAACCAGCAGTACTATCTTGTTAAGAGTTTTGGGGTTTTATCATTAGTTTTTCTGACTGATTTTGAAGGTACACACAAATTTAGTGCCAACATCTTTTATCAAGGTAGTGTCAGACTGAGTACTGGGCAAAATATTCATCCTCTCGATTTAAAGCTGCCACCTGGTAAGTGCCAGTCTTCTGCCTGGTTCTAAAATTATTAGAAATAGCAAATAGTCATTCTTTAGTGCCCTTCATCAATCCTCTCACGATTTCCATAGTTGGCTGTTAACTCTGCTCTCCAGCCCTGATTTTTTGCAAAGCAAAATCCACATTCCTTTTACTTGCTCGCTGAGCAGAGTCTGTTCCAGCACTCAGGCTGTCTTTCGGCTGGTCCTCTGACTTTTTCAATTCTGCTCTGCCCTTTGGGCTGGGGGAGCTGCACATCTCATTCGAGATGCACACGTATGCTTCAGCTCCTCACTGACTCCATCTTCAGCGAGGTGTGGTTCTGCTCCTTCATAATAGCCAGAGTTATCACACACCGATAAGGCAGTTCAAAGGAAGTCATCTCAAGTCGTCTTGAGATTGTTTTATTGAGGAAGAAAACCTTCTTTTAGTAGCTGTGATTGTGCTATCAGTCAGCCTGACTTTGATCGAGCAGAGCCAGCGCAGGTAAGGCCGCCTTTTCCTACCACGTTTCCTTGAGCAGAAGATCCAGTTTAACCTGCTGCTCCATCTTCCCTTTCACCACAGCTTCTCAGTCTCACATCACCTCCTCCCCTGCCTGGTCAGAGGTTGCTGTCTCCCATTTCTAGACTTTAGGGGGCATACTAAATGATCCTGTGACAAAAAAAAACCCAAAATCATTACATCAAAATGTTTTAGACTGAGGTCATCACTTCTTGCACAGGAATAAGCTCAACAGTTTTGCTTACCAGGCACCAGGACCAGAGCCAGAGGGGTTGTGAGAACACGTGGACCTCTGCAACTGCGTCTGGCCAAAAGACTCAAGGTGAAGCTGCAACCAGCATGAGCTGATGAACCATCTCCAGTTCACAGCAGAGGAAAGAAAAGAAAGAAAAATCCCTCCCCATGCGCAGTTCAGATCATGCCTATTTCATTCCCCTCTGCATCACTGAGTGAGAGAACCCCCCAGTGGGGCAGGAGAGAGAGGCCAAGGAGAACCAGAGCCAGGAGCTGGTCTTCTGCCCTCTACATGCTCTCATACCCAGTTACCCTGTATTTTTAGACAACTAATCTACAAAAAACAATGACAAATACTTGCATGGGAACAATCAGTTCTATATATCACCTTCATCCCTCATTCCCTTCATCATGTGCTGTTTAGCTAAAGCCCACAGATTTCAGTTTGGTTTTCGCCCTTCTGCTATACTGTCGACCCAAAAGGCTAATCTACACTGAGGATCTGAAGCTTCCCTGGGACTCACAGGGACATGATATTAGATATTGGCTCCCTAAATCCACTTAAGGGATCACCAAACATTGCCTTTTACAAAAAATAACTAGTGTGTTTTTTTCTCTTTAAAGGGTGGTGCCAGCATTTGCCCCGTGCATCACAGAGCTAAAGTGGAAAAGATTTTTCTCATCCTTCAGTTGTAACAACAACTTCCTCATTCCAAATCAAGAAGCCAAAATGTCAACTTCAGCCTCGCCTCCCTTCCAAAGCAGCTTAGATCAAAAAATACCTCTTGAAATTTAAAAAAATTCTTTAAGTTTCATTTTTTCCTTCTTCAGTACTTTGTAGTATGTATTTACTAATTTTCCAAAACAAAGACCATTTAGACTGAAAAGCAAACACCACCAAAATCACTGAAACCAGGTTCTTCCAACGTCATCAAATCTTTTGCCCCAGTAATTTCTTTGGGACCAGCAGATATTAATTTGTTTCGCAATCAAATTTTGGGGGAATTTTCT
>JAOXNH010000060.1:23060565-23071296 GCA_028566575.1 Bartramia longicauda | reverse complement strand
CTCTGAGAACTCTGTCATTTATTTTCCTGCCGTCCAGCTGCATTTAAGTAACTGTCCTTCAATTTCATGATTTGAATACATTTAGACATTAGCTAATGTATCATTCTTGACATCTATTCACCTTCAGCAGTGCATTAAAAAAAAAAGACAATAAATTTAAAGCAAAGTCAAGGGGCAGTCTTATCTGATGCACAATAAAATACTCCAGTGCCAAAAGCATGAAGTAGATGTAAGGGTGAAAGTTATACAATGCTTCTAAGTATTTACTCCCTTTTAGGTTGTAATGTTAAGTTATATCAAGATTTATCCTTATTTTAAGGACAGTGCTGCAGTACACTATGAGTCCGTACATCATTACACACTCCAAAGCTTCTGAAGGCATATCCAGTATTCCTTTGGAGTAGATTCTACTCTTAGTTCAACCAGCAAAACTGTCTTTATTGTCACCACCCACTTTAAATATGATTAGCTTCATCTTTACAACACAGTCAGTTGCAGATCAACATACAAGATCAAAATACATGCAGATCAAAATACAGTAGCAGACAACACAGTCTGCTACTAAGTGTTTAAATTTCCTCCATTTTATAAGTTTTTATGCATATCCTACTTTAAAATGCTAAGCACATTACACGTTCTCAGAAGCTGAGGTGAGAATATCTGTTGAGAATATTGAGCATGCATGTAGAAGGTTGATAAGTCATAGGATAAAATCATTGTATGAAAATGTTTGCTTTGTGCAAGTATTCTGCTTTATCAGATATGTGCTATAAAGTAGCACTTCAGAAAGCAACAGTCAATTACGAATAAAACACAGATAAATTTAACAGAGACATCTGTAGCAAGGCTTTTATTATTCTCAAGCATTATATAAAAAATAAGCTTGAGCTGCTACTGTGACTTATTGAAACTATCCTGATCTATGTTCCCTTTGGTCTTCCAGTCCCAGGTGTTGTGTTTTCCTTTGCCATTGGCAAATCGTTTCTCTTCCTTCCTATGTAATAAGTGACAGTCATGGATTCCTCTTCAGCAAATCTCTCTGCGCCGTCAAGGTTCTTTTTTAGGCCTTTGGAGCACACTGACTGCCTCCCAAACTGGAAGACAGCCAGGCTGTTTCTGTCAAAATCTGGAGGCAGCGGTAGGTACCTCAGATCATTAGTGAATCACAAAATATGCCCTCATTTTCCATCTCTTTTTACACACAAATTAGCGAGACAAAATCACAGAGTCAATGCTGATATTGCTTTACTATGGTTTTGCTTAAAATTACAAAAATTCTCAAAGGAATTGTCCCAAAATGGATACCTGCACAGAATGAGGGGCAACAAAATATTCAGTAATATATCAGAGATTTTCCTAGTGTAAGATGGCAGACAAAGATGGCTTAAAACCTAACTAATGCAGCCAAAGTTTCACACAACAGTTTCCCCTATCACAAAAGCATTTTGATTCAGTTCCCATTCTTCCCAATCTCTAGTCTGTTTTACCATGACAGACATTTGCAATCAGGCTTATTTGGGTAAAGAAGTTTGTTATAACAATCAATGTGTAGCATATTTTTTTCTATAGTTCCAGCCATAAGTATAATTTGTGTTCAACACAGATAAGCATATTATCAGAAGACCCTTTTATTCCTAAAAGATTTTTTTTTTAAATGAAAATGTACAACCTTTCACATGTTATAGTAATTTTACAACACACCCAGTTGTTTTACACACACACACACTGAAAAAAAAAAGCAGGTCTAGTATAAATGAAGCAGCCATATGCCACCTAAATATATTGGCTTATATGAGATGTGAAACTAATCTAAATTGGAAAGATTTCCTCAGAAACCCGTGAATATCTGCATGTTAAGCCCTAACACTGGCAAAAAAAGAAAACAAACCTTAAGACGATGTGAAAATCAGTCTGAGGTCACAATAGGATTTTGTAAATGTTTCTTTATCCCTATTTTTGTAAAAGAATATTTTCCAAGAACCTATAAAATCAATACTTCAATTGTTTTCTGTTGAGTATTCTCTTAAAGGAAAATGAATTGCTTAGGGAAGAATAATTTCATATTTCAAATGTATCACTACTAGCTGCAGCAATGTAGAAAAACATCCAAGTCATAAATCAAAGCACTACCAAGGAAAGGGTAAAGAGTAGGAAAGGCATCTTATTAACCCTAAGATTCTCTTGCTTATAGGTTATTGCACACATGCTGGCTTGACTTTTCACCTGCCGTGAGCTTTTGTGCAAAGGGAGACACGAATGCTGTTAGAGAAAATTACAGTTCTGTACTCATCTTTATACTTAAGACTGATATCTGGACAAGTATTGAAAACTTTTCGTATCATCTGCTGTACATAGCAAGCAGTGCAGCACCAAATGAGCAACAGTTACTGTGTGCAAAGAGAAACAAGCTAGATTATTCATGGCACAGAAATTGTCATAAAAATGTGTTTAGGAGAGATTATCTTGTATAATGAAGCTGATTTTCTCAGTTTCGTACCTTCCAGTCTGACTCAGCTCTCAGTACAGGTGGCTCACCAATTTTACAAGTTGATAGACAGCTTCTAAAAAAAAACAACAGAAGGAACAACATTCCTGACATAAAGTATACCCCTGGTGCACTTTGGTTTTGTTTTCTATTTGAAAAAAGAATAGTTCTAGATGTGAGGGGACAAAAGTACATCTAAGACAGTTTTGCAATCCTAACATTGGAGGTGAGGCTAATGAAATCTTCACAAGGTGTTGTGCCATGCTAAAACTGACAAACCATTTAGCATATTGTCTTTCTAACTAGTACCAATTTTATCTAGGGGTAGTTCAGATTAAGTATTTAGTGTAACTGGTGGTATGGGGCACATTAATCAAATGAGAAGCAGTTAGATGTTCTTCGCTTTGTAAATTATAATAAATAAACGGCATTCCTACTTATTATTTATCTACCTTCAAACTTTAATGAATATTTTAGTGCTAATTGCTGATTTTCTATATTTAGAGGGAACAGGCACATATGGAGATAATAGCACAATGTGATATTTATGAGGTGCCAGTTCTCTTATAAATATAGAAATTGAGTAATTAGCACTAGAAATATTCATTGAAACTTCAATGCACACTTTGGGATTTGAAATTAAATTGAGCTAAAGTTGATGATCCTTGTCATAAATTAATATTTGGGGATTTGGAATTTAACTCACTAGAGGTATGCCTTCAACTACTGAATAATTTAAGTAAAAGTAACATTGGACATAGCAAACACATTTGGTGAAAGTAAAGGCATCAAAGGTTAATTACAGCTCTTTGACAGTGTAGGATTGTTGTTATCACAGTTTTTAGCACATTTGTTATTTCCCATTATATCAGACTATTTCAATCTGTCTCTAGTAGACAATAGGTGATTTGAAACAGTGGTGAGTTTTAGAGGTTTTCCTCAGGTATCTACAGAGGTACAAATCTATGATAACATGGGAGCTCTGGGCACCCCATGCACCTCAACTATCAATTTTTTTTCCACCTCAACAGTGCTTTAGCCTGGAATCCACTTCAATCCTCTTTCTCCTCCTCGAAACTGCTGGCCATATGAATATCTCCAGAAACCTCCCGAGACCAGCACCCAGAAACCCCACACTCACCAGGAGTCATCACCCTCCATGTTTCACTAGTGCTGAGAGAAAAAAGTCACCCCCTCACATCTGAAAAATAGCTGTAAGGTTCCCCACTCCCATTTCTCTCAGCCCAGTGCAGACAATAAGAGGTCTTGTCTCCCTTCATCTCTCCAGCCCATGATGTTTTGGATGAAAAGCAAACAGCATGAAGCTCTTTGAAGTGAGGAGAGTGTGGAAGAGCTCTCCAGGGATGCAGTTAAGGATTTAACCCTGTCTGAGCGAGCTGCATGCCCTTGAAAAATTACTTCCATCAAAAGAGATGTATTCAGAACATTTGAAACACGAGTAATACCAGCTTCCTACTCGATTAAAACAGCTTTGCAGCAGGATCCCTCTAGAACACCATGGGGAACATGGAACATGGCCTGGGGAACACCAGACAGTTCAACACTGTGCTCAACCTCGTGGCATGAGAGAGCAGTACCTTAAATATAGCATCCATACAACCCCGTTAATCCCACTCCATTTATTAAGAAAGGTCCTGTCTGCAGAGGAAGGGCCTCATTTACACATCCCAACGAGGCCCTGGCCAGCTCCCAGCCTCTTCCCAGCCCAGAAGAGCTCTCAGTACCTTGATATCCGAGCTGAAGTTATTGATTTTGTGCCAGCCTGCGTTTTCCAAGTGGAAGTTGGCCCATCTTAAGAGCAGCTCTTCTGGGGATAGCTTCATAAGGTCCTCCAGATTTTCACCATCACGAAGTAAGGCAGCCAGTGCTAGAAGAAAAACGCTTGTGAGGGGAAGGAAGAAGTTTTCAAGAGGCAAACCTGCCTGCCAGATTTAGAGCTGCAGCAACGTTTCAGGGGAGAAGTGGGGGACAATACCAACTAGTGATTAAGTCAAAATAATCTGGGTATTAGTGGAGTTTTCCCGAGGTGACTGTTACACAGAGAAAAGTATGAATGATCTAGAAAACTCTGTGTAAAAAGTATTTCCTATTTTTTTTGCATAATAAAATTCTCTGGATTTTATGTGCAGTCTTTTAAGCAGATGACAGTAAGCTAAATGTAAATGTACTTCTATCTCAATGAAAAAGTGCTTTGAAGCAGTTTCATATGCACTGTTAAAAAAAGCCCAAACAAGATAAGCATCCTTTCAGCTGGGTGGTGCTTTTCTTGCCATGAGTTTTCCATCTAAGCCAAACAACGTTACCACTTCACGACTGGGACAGTGAAGCCCCTCCATCCATCTGGGTGCTCCGGTAGCCCATGTGGGAATAACAGAGCTCTTGAAATGACTTGCTAAGTATGAGTTTTGGATGCCATCATGCAGGGCCAAGAGAGCATGGGGGTGGGGGGCTGCAGCACTGTGCCCCCACCACCAAGACCGGAGCCGAAGCTTGGCTGCACCACTGGCAGCAGCATGGAGGGGTTTAGGAGAGCCAAATTATTGCAAACACATTCCCAAAGAGCTGAAGCCCTCCTCTTTTATTTTTTTCTCTTGAGGAAGATGTGCAGTTGTCCCCAATCCTAGGAGGATGCAAGCAGCTTTTGCCACCTCCCAACACCGTTAGGTACCTATGGCCGATCACCCCAGGAGAGCCTGCCCAGCCCGAGGCATCACAAAGCAACCCATTCGCACCGCAAGACACATCTCGAAGGACAGCCTTGTCCTCAGCCAGCTCTCCAAGGCTGACACAGGTTACCAGAACCCGCTTCACAGCTCTAAAGAGGCTGAAGATCTCGGCCTGGGATGTGCCCTGAGGAACCCAAAGGTGAGAACCCCCTTTCAGAAGGGGAGTGGAGGGAAGAGGCAGCGACGGGGCTGGAGGTGACAGCACGAGCAACGCAGCGTTCATGCTTTAGCAGTGATCACCCACGGTTTCATTTACCTTCATTTCTGCTGAGCTCGATGTCAGCGAACAAGCCGATCTTAATGATCTGCCAGAGGAGTCCAAGGACCAGGTGGGGTTTCCCTTCCCTCAAGTCCTCTGCGCCAATATTGACCACATGGCACCCGATGGCGGACGCCGAGTTCAGCGCCAGGTTCAGGTTCTCCTGCGAAGAGCAGAGCCAAGTGAGAGACAGCCCGGGGAGACGATGCTTGGCCTCTCATCCAGCGCCAGCGGAGCCGAGATCCCCCTGGTCCCTGCTCCAACGGCAGCACCTCAGAGGAAATGCTCCCAACTGCTCTCCCCAGGTTTTAGTGGAGCTGTGGTGGCAGCAGGCTGGATCGATAAGGACCGAACGAGGCGCAAGGGTTTAATTTCAGCCTCCGGTATTTAATTTCACCCTCCGAGTCAGTCGCATCTAGTAGCATCACGAAGAATAAGGCTGGGGAAGCGTTAAGTTATTCGGGCAGGCACACACAGGCATCCTCACAACACCAGCCCGTCGTTCTATGAAATGATTCAGGGATATTCACCAATAACCACATCGGTTGAAAAAGACAGCGCTGTAAATAATCGCCGCAGAAATATCAGGTGCACACAGCATTTCAGCCATTTTACCCGTTTTGTCATTAACTTAGCAATTTTTTTTGTCTTTTGAACTGTATCCACGGCACTGTCAAATTGTGTGTGGTAAAAAATTGTCTTTAATAATTAAATGCAAGTTATAAAACTCGCTCCTTTCCAGAGTTCCACAATAATGCCTCGAGCCACCACAGTTTTCATTAATTCTACCAGAATAGGAACTTCAGCAAAAATACAGAAGTGTATTATACCTGAATTATGAATGGTGTGAGTTTCTTCTTGTTAATTGCTCTTTCATCAATCGTGTCCGGAACAGAAAGATTGATCATTTTACTGGTAGGAGGAAAAACAATAATATTTGAACAACGTTTAGTATTTAATCTCAACAACACTCAATGCACTGTCACAATACTCACCACAGTAGATTTCCTTTTGCCTGTTTGGCTTTGTGCATTTCTCTTTTTTGTTTTTAAAATCAAGGTTGTGTAAATCAGAAGTTAATATTTACGTTATCAAGAATGTATTTGTAACTAATAGCTAAGCCTGAAACCTTAAACATGCTCCCAGGCCACTGCTGATCTCGGCGGCTGGAGCAAAAAGAGCACATGAATTATTCACGGCACGGTCCCTGGGCCAGCGGGGACTCGCTGCTCCGTTGGCATCCACTGCAGGTTCTGGTAAGACAAGGCGCTGCCTCCTAATTCTGGGGGTGTCCTACTGCCAGCAAGAAAAAACTGCCCCCCAAAAAAGCCCTAACACTTTGAGAGCTCAGCGGGGAGCACAACGAATTTTTAGTCAATAGAAAACGTGGCAAGTTTTTAGTTCCTATTAGGAACTGCTTCCTACTCAGTTCAGTCTTGGCCTGAAGACCTGAATTACTTGAAACTAGGGAAATAAATGAAAAAAAAGAGAAATCACAAGCTAAAGGAAAATATAATAGAAACAAAAGGCAATAGGCAGCCCACTAAACATCTTCTGCATATTGATAGAGAGTTACTGAAATTCCAGACTTATCCAGTTCTTTGCTATATTAATTAACTTACATTTAAAAAACAAACCAAAACCACAAACCCAACAGAAACCTTGTGCATAGACGGCAGCTGGTGTTTAGCAGCTGAGGGCACCTTCTGCTCTCAGCATGCAGCAAAATACTAGTTTTGTAATTACTTTACTAGCCTAGTGCAGCTATTGTCAAAAGCAACAAGAAGATTCCCAGAAAAATCAATTTTGGGGTTAATTCGCAAGGTCACTAACATTCCCACAGAGGTTTGTCTAAACATCTAAACATCCCAGAAAAAAAAGGGCTATTTAACACATCTGCCCTCCCCAAGCTGCTTAGCACCAGTCTGAGCTGCACCAGGACAACTTCTGCTCCCGCAAGGCACCTTCTCCCCTTCAGCAAACTGAGTCCCAAGCCCAAACAAAATCCCTAGACAAAATGACCACTTTTGTGAAGTTGTCATCAAAGCTGAAGCACCACACAACGACAATGACAACCTGGGCAACTGAGCCCTTTTTTATACATACAACACATTATGCACACACACTAGTCACAAAACCAGCCTAGAATAGGATGAAAACTCCCCTAACTACACTTTTGGGAAGTAATTTTGGTGATTTTAATTTTATTTTTTCTTTTAAATTCAGGAGCCATCATGACTTACCATAGCACAATCCCGTCTCCCACGGCTTTGAACAGATCATCTGTATTTGGGTTCATTGGAATAACGTGCCTACAGTCGGGATCATTTTCCAGGGCTTTGTTTATCCAATTTACAAAGGCATATTTTTCTTCCTCTAAGATAAACAATTGTAAATTTAATACAGGCTTTTTCATAACGTAGCAAAGATTTTCCCAAAAGAAGCCGTGGAAATAAAAGCCCCTCTTCCATTACTATGCTATTTCATTAGCCACACAAAGTTTATTAAGAAATATGACTTTCACTTCCAACTACAAGAATATTCCTGTTATTTACTCATTACTCAACAGCTTCATTATATTCAAGTGTGACACAAAGACTCCATCAGCAAGCACAGTTAGCAAAACAAATAAGCACACATTTAATTTACACACCGCGGACATGGCATCGCCCTCTAATTCTGCCCTGCTCTTCCCTGGACACGAGACCATTCAGCTCTGGGAGAACCACAGCCCAGCGTGTGGCAGGGCAGCAGAAAAGCCCCAGTTTTAGGATACAGTTTCCCCCATCCGACGGGGGCTGAAGGGAGAGCAGTACCTGAGTAGGAGTGCTGTGTCCCCTCGCTGGAGAGCTCGGAGGTGCCCCCGATGGCACAGATTCCTTCCTTCCGGTTAATGGCTTTTCTGAAGGTCTTAGCGATATCGCTGCTCTTCACCTCTTGGAAAATCTACAATTTAAAGTGCTCTGTTAGACAAGAGAAACTCGTCTTCGTAAAACGAAAGGGCCACAGAAGAAGTTATTTCCTCTTGGCTTTAAAGCAAACGCTGTAATAAGATCAGCAAACGTGAAGGGCCCAGCAAGGGTGTAGTGGCATCAAACGTAACATGGGCAGTGGGCAGAGAGTTGTCCTGCTCTCTCAAACACACAAGTGCCTACTGAAACAGGAGCGTTAGGCGTGAAGTACCTAGCATTCATTTACCTTTTCAAGTAGATTTCAAGAGATGATGACAAAAAACCCCACGAAACCTTTGCAGTCCGAGAGCAGGGACACATGCAGCAGTTTCCCCAGGACCAAAGTTGAGAAAGCTGTTGTGCAATTTTAACTTTTCTGCATAAGCCAGATGCTCATGTGACTGTGACTTTAGTTCACACAAAAGACTTTGTCCACAACCCAAGAAACAATTCTTTTTAAGGAGTATAACAGTCAAATATGCAATAATGTGTATAACAGCAAGCACTCCAGGTAAGGGTTCCCCCTCCCTCCACAGCAGGCTTGGGCTAAGTGAGAAAATACCCTCCTGTTTGAGGGCAAAAGAGATGCTTTAGCGCAGAAAGATGACATGTGCCGTCTCCACAGGTTGTATGTTCCTATTAGTGGCCCTGAGGTCCTATGGAACTGAGCAATTATTAGAAAAAAAATACATCCGATGGCTTGAAAGCCTACTGCAACTCCCTCAAGAGTTAACCAGATTAGTTTCAACCCTGCTGAAACACAAATGAAACACATGCAGGTTCTCTAAACACTGCCCAAATGCAGAGGTGTCACCGCAGGGCCGGCTTGCTGGCTGTCACACCTTACCTTCCCCATCCCTTGGACACAGGGAAGGTGGTGAGTCAAGATGATGATGATGCAGTGCCATTAAACCATCCCCTGACAGCAGGCAGAGGGTTTGCTCACTTCAGTGATCAGGTAGAGCCGAGTGAAGACTCCTGAGCCAAAAAGGCTGGGGGGGGCATGTGTGTGTCTGTTTGGTTGCTTTTAAACATAAGGATTTTGATACAGATGTATTTATTTTAAAATTTGTTGGACTAATTACTGGTGTTGCATACCTTCTTTGAAAATACGTGCTTTAGAGGTACCACTAAGTGACTTGGGCCCGACTTCAAGTCAGTTCATGTCATCCTTTGTACCAGAAACTCCAGCAAAACTCCTCAGAGTCGGGAAACAGCAACAGTTCTGTTTGTAAAAATCCTACAGCTAACCATTTTGCTTCTGCTGTACAGCTCAGTTGCCCGTGAGACGTTTCATGTTTACTCAACCATCGGTACCATTCAGGTGTGACAGAAGAGATCTATTCCTTCCCAGTGCAGAGTTAAGAGTTATGGACCAGCTCAGACCACCAGCTGAAACATGCACCCAGCATGCAAGTGTTCCCAAACTGCAAACAAACCCAAACTTACTAGTTGACTCCGAACTCAAGAGTTCAGAGGGTCTGAAAACAATTAAGGAACAGAAGGTCAAGATAAATTCAGAAATATCAAGAAAAATAGTTGACATGAAAAGAGCTCCTTCAACGTACTGCACATACTTTTATTACTTTTTCAGCATTCAGGAAAAGGCTGAAGGGATGGATATTGAAACAGTATCTCAGAAGAATTGTTGCGCTTCGGTAAAAATAAAAAAATCTGACCTATTTCTACAGGAAAAGGCTGAAGGTTACACCCATCCTCCAGCTTCTCCTGTCTCCTTACTCCTGTTCTTCCCTTTTAAGGCAACAAACAAACCTGAATTTTCCTAGGTCGATATCTAGAACTAATCTCCAAGAGTGTCTTGAAACACTCTTTCAAATCTTTAGCAAATACTTGTAGCCCCATTAAATTGAGAAAGGAAATTATACTGCTTCATCGGGAAAAGTGTTCATCTACGTGCCTGGAAAAACTGAGTAGCTTCCAGTCAATACTGTACGCTTGGAGAACTTGGAAGTCTTTTTTCCAGTTGTCACCTCATGTGGAAATGGTCTTTCAGCCTCCAACAAAGTTTTCATATAGGAAAAGCATGTGGATTCTTTTTGCCTTTTTGTTTAAACACTGACATGCTTTCCCCTCTGTCCAAATCTAAAGGCTAGCAGTGACAGCACAAAAAAACTGGTCATATGCAGAGACCACAGAATCACATGGGGTTGGAAGGGACCACTGGAGATCATCCAGTCCAACCCCCTGCCAAAGCAGGGTCACCCAGAGCAGGTTGCACAGGAATGCGTCCAGGTGGGGTTTGAATGTCTCCAGAGAAGGAGACTCCAC
>JAOXNH010000060.1:23024600-23036293 GCA_028566575.1 Bartramia longicauda | reverse complement strand
CTGCCCCATCCCTGGAGGGGTTCAAGGCCAGGTTAGAGGGGGCTTGGAGCAACCTGGTCTGGTGGGAGGTGTCCCTGTCCAGGGCAGGGGGTTGGAAAGAGATGGTCTTTAAGGTCCCTTCCAACCCAAACCATTCCATGATTCTATGAATATTGGAAGCTGTACAAGACATCTAAAAGAACCAATAGGTGATGCCCAAGTCCGTGGGCGTGCTTACACCAGCCCTAGTGATTTTTGGGAGCAGTTTTGCCTATAGGCACCTCTAGCTGCTGCCTGGCTCCTGAGAAGGTGGCAGAGCCAAAACAGTACCTAGCTGGAAGAGAAAGCAGGTAACCTCAATAACTCCATCAGAAAGAGAACACCACGCTTGATGAGCCAGTCTCTAAAGAGCAAAGCTGAGTGGCCAGCCACCATCCCATTTCAGACTGGGATCAGTGACCGTTTACCATGGTCCCCTCCTCCAGTTCTGTCCACATTCTCTTTGAAAGATAAGGATTTTAATGAAATTGTGCACAGACGGATAGAAACACTCTCCTCTGTGCTTTTTAATACAAATTGAGGTTTTATGTGCCTCTTGCCTTCACCTTCAGTTGTGACCAACTGCAGAACACATTCCATCAATGTAAACAGCTATGGAAGGACTGGACAAGTGAGGAGCAGGCATTTGACCTTAACTCCTCAATTCATCAGTCTTCTTAAAGAAAAAAAGATGCATCTTTGCTAGATTTCCCCCCTAAAAGCTTCCTGAGCTGCTCTCTCAGCAAGCCTGTCATCGGGAAGAAAGCAAGGCATTAGTCAAGCTCATATTTATTTAATAAAAACCTTGCATGTGCAGTCAGGACTCAAAGTTAGCCTTTATTTAAATAACTGCTTGCAAACCAGAGTGCGATTTCGCGCTGCAAAACAGATCTGAGGACCCACACCATTTACCCTGTGCTCCAACAGCACTCACCTTCCTAATTAACTGACTCGTTATTCACACCTTGGAGCAAGGAGCCACGCAGCCACCAAGGGAGCCAGCGAGGACGCCCAGAGCACCCTGCAGAGCATCTCTCGCTATTTCATAAGGACATCGGAGGCTCCACTGATGTCAGCTCCAGGAAATGAGCCACCGGCAGATGATGCCGGAAGCAGGCTTTATATTTAGTACTGAGTCACCCGCTTTATTAAATTCGGAAGACACAATAGGTGGGTGTGGAGAGGGGATACGCAGAAAAAAAAAAGATGAACAAGTTATTCCCTTGAGATCACGGGCAACAGGGAGTCTAGGGTTGGGTGGGGTGTTTTTGTAAAGGGAGAGAGAAACTAAAGGTGACCCGGGAACCCTTCCTGCACTTTCACTGGAAAAGCAGCTGATGGATCTGCTGGGCTTTCCAGCGCCAGAATCGCTGCCCAGAATTGCCCCGATTCCCTCGGGGTCCCACAGACAGGTCTCAGCCCTGAGCAGGCCACCACCAGCTCCGAGGCACCTCCCCAGCCTTTCTGCTGTGTGACTTTGAGCCAAACCTGAGGCCACCTGACCTACCACGACTGCACCTTGCACCCATCACGCCCCACAGAAAACACTTTTCTTTGGGTGATCACAACAGTAAAAGCTGATGAAGACAGAAGCTGACCCGGACACACAGAAAAACTGCACCCAAGCAGGGCAAAGATCACTGCAGGCTGCCACCCTGTCCCTGTCCCTCTCCTCCTCTTCCTCAGCGCTTTGGTCCCCCATCCCAGCTCACTGTGGGGCCAAAGGGACATCAGCACAGGGAAGGAGGGACTACTCTTGCACGGCACCCCAGTTAGACCAGCTCGGCCACACCACAGACCAGTCTGCTGGACAGAGGGTGGCATTAGGTCCAGTAGGAGGATCTGGCAGGCACGAACATACTTTTCCATCTTTCACCTCAGCTGCCCTGTCTGTCCATCACCCAGGCTAGTCCTTGACATGGCTTAGGCAATCCTCTGCTCACCTGGAGATGACAATCCAGACAACTACCCACCTTAAGCCACTACCCAGTGACTTAATGGTGCTTTACCCTAGACCTGCACTATTGCAGAACACAAGTGACCGTTTGCCCAACATTTCTGGACAGCAAGCTGTTCTGATCCACCTTCTGGCAGCATCCAGTTTAGACACATCTGCAGTTGAGAAATACAAAGCGTTCACATGGACTGCCTCCTCGTGGAATAAGCTACAGAATAATTTGCAAAAGCTGCAATTTAATAGGAACGTAGTTCTTTGGGGTTTAATGTCTCTTAAAGCCTTCTTTTTTCTGCATGTGGAAAGACCTTAGTACAATCTTAACTGCAGATCGTACCACGCCACAGGTGGCAGGAGGACAGGTTTGTTCACAAGAGGTTCATATTTTCCTACAAAGTCCCTCATAAGCTTTTTCATGTTCTGTCAATGAAACGCTCTGCAGCCTGAGCAGCAGCAACAGCTCTGCAAAGTTTTCAGCTACTCAAGCCCCTGAGAAGACTCACTTTGCAAATACTAAAACATAAATACTGTTACCAAAGCCAAGCCCTGTACCTCGTTTTGGTTTAAAAAGTCAACAGCAAACAAGAGCTACCTCCAACGCGAAGAGCCACCGGTGACTTGTCTACAGAAGCAGCCTATTAGATTACTAATAAAATTGATGTAATCTTCAAAATGAGATTACAACAGCAAAAAGGATGTGGCTCGAAAAATAAATGCGTGGACTGTAGCAAGACAGGCAATTATGCAGATCCAGAGGTCAGGGACTGCTTAGTATCTTCCACCTGTGTGCAGGAAGAGGTTATACCATCGCAGTCACACCTGCTCTGACCAGCAAACAGACATTCAGCCAAGTGTTGACCACCATCCGGACCAGCGGCTGGCAGCGGGGAGGCCACAGGACACTGCCACTGGGTGGCTCTTGAGCCCCACACAGCCCACCTGCAGGTCACCTCCCACCACCAGAAGGGTTTCAGTGCTGGGGACCCAAGGTAAATCTGGTAGAGTCACAGCCCAACCCAGGCAGCTGCCCACATGCTCAACCAAGCCCAAGAGCACCTCTAAGGAGTCACTGGTATCTCACCTGGACATCCTGCCAGGTGCTGGAGGGAGAAGATTTTGGTACACGGCTCATGGTGTTGTAGATGTGGGCCTACAAATTCAGCTGTGTTGAACTAGTCCAGAATCTCCTCTCAAGGGACGTAGAAGATTTTCCTGGTATTTAGCCGGTGCATGTGTTTGTTAGGTTCCCCAAAACTGCTCCTCATGTCTCGGACCCCAACAGAAAACCTTCTGTAGAGGCTGGAGAGGCTCATGTCAGGGGCTCCCATGACCATGGCACTCTCTTCTGATGCACGGGAAGGTGAGGTGGAGCTGGGTTACTCTCCCACATACACTGCAAGTTGTCACCCATAGCCTTCAGGTCCCTAGAGTGCAGTCTTCACCATGCAGCTCATTACACTGTTAATGAGTAACCTGTCTCACATTTTCCAGCCCTTAAAAAAACAGCCACCAGTAGCAGCCTGATCCCTACGCTGTGAAGCTGGTCTTTGCTTTGACTGCAGATTTCTTATACTCTCAATCTGTTGCTGCTGCCGAGTTTAATGCTTTATAAATTAGTATTAAAAAAACCCATCATCCTCTCAAAATAAAAATAAAAAAATACATCTATGGATTCTATAAAAAAGCCAAGACTCAGCAAGGCACACTGGATAGAAGGCATGGAGCAACTTTGCAGGAAGGAAGGGAAGATCTGTAGCTGGAGCAGTAACACCACAAGATGGATTAAACCCGAGGTCCACATGCTGATCAGGAATATTGGCTACGAGTGTTACACGTGCAAGTGCAGTAACTTGCCATGTGCCAAGCTGATACCAACCCAACGCACACAGCCTTAATTGCTGAAGTGAATTATTGACCAGTCCCGATTGTCAAAGCTCTTGCACAACGGAGGCTTTCAAGGGCATTGGTACAGGGCAGAATCTTACTCCATGGCTCTCCAAGACCTCTTTGTACAGACTTTTAGAGGACAGGGAGCAAAGGGACCAACCAAAAGAACCCAATATAACCCAGAAAAATGGCATATACCTCTTACAGAAGGAAGAGGCGGGGAGGGAGGGATAAAGGGTGTTGCCATTAGCAGTGGATCTAACTGAAGTAGGCTGGGCGCTGCCATAACTGGCCATCCAGGAGAGCTGCAGTAACTTCCAGGAGATTCTTAGCTGGGCAGATGCAATGCAAGTTTTGAGCAAGAAGCCTGACTACGCTGCCTTTTTGCTTGAGCATTTGGTTTATATAAAACGGTGGCGAGAGCCCAGCTGGAAATGAGATCAACAAGGACGTTACAAAGGGGTGGGCAGCAGCAGGGCAGGATTGCACTGGAACCTCCCATCCGTGTCCCCAAGGAAGGCTTAGTCCCAAGCTCTGCCAAACAGCGCAGAAGGAACAGGCTAAAGTTTAGGTCAGACATTAATGAAAAGATTTTGAATAAGTGGCCTTAATGTCTCCCCTCTCTCCGTATGGAAAGGTGAATTCTGCCTCAGCGAGGATCCAAAACCTTGCTTATTACTTCCAGGAGCACTTAGAAACATGAACGCATTTGTAAATGGTAAAAACCATTTGTTCTCTATTGACCTCCTTCAAAGTGTTGCTATCTCAGAAAGAGTTCCTAAAAGCAGGGGCCAGCCTTCTCCCTGCTTGTCTGCACACCACCAATCACCATAAGATAACTTTACAGAACACCTACAAACACCCAGTGTATTCCCTAAGATAAAGTCCTCACGGTCCGTTCCTGGAGGCAAAGCATTTTGTGCAGAATTCAGGAAGAAAAAAGAGCTTAATGGCAATATTGCTTTGGAACTCACTTCCTTTATTTCTGTGACCAGACGGAGACAAGCACCTTGTTCTATGCTGGGTCAAGGCAATGTTTAACTAGAGGATTTATAGTGGAATATAGATATGTATATACAACTGCAGCTGCTCAGCAGTTACACGGAAGGCAAACACTGGTTTAACCCAAGGAAAACAAGGACGGTCTGGAGCATCAGCCTGCTCCTTAGCATCCTGCTGCAGGGCTCCAAAGGCAGGAGAGCATCCAAGCCTGTCCCTGGGACCAGACTCAGCATCCTGGAATCTCAAAACCACAGCCCTGCTCCAAAACCCAAACAAGGCTCCGCAGACCCCTCCCGCCTGATTAGCAGGAAGGAACACAAGATTGCGATGGCAGCGTAAACAAGGACCCGGGATTTATGATCTCTCAGAGGTTGTTGAGCAAGCGAGCGACCCAGCTGAAGTGCAGCTTCACACCCGATGAACGCCAATTACAGGGATGGGTAGCTTGAACTCGAGTTTCCACTTGGTTAGTGCTGTTCTGGCCACACCGAGAACTTTGGTGCTGGCCCAGCAGTTTCACCCGCCGGGAAGGGCTCCGATGAGCTCTCCCAGAAAAACAGGGACATACCTCATCCACCATCCTCATCCTCCCCAGCAGGGCAGAGTCAGAGGCAGCAAGGTCAGTGCAGCTGTTGGTGAAAGCAGAGCAAGACACTCTTCCACTTTGTAGCACTGGAAAGGGTGGGAGAAGCTGCTCAGCCATCCCCCTGCCTTTTACTTTGGGGGCAGCCCATCCAGCTGGGGTTGGTTGGACTCAATCTCAAAGGTCCCATCCAAACAAAAATATTCTGTGATTCTGAGCAGAGTTCCTGGGACCATGGGCTTCCGTGGCCAGGCTAGGACAGTACCACATATCCTAGCAACATCGCTGGGGCAAAGATGAATACAAACATTAAAAAACCCCAAACCTGACCAAACTTAGAAAGAGACGCACACATCGCTATGACTATGGTAACCTGACGTGCTCCAGTCTCCGGTTCCCGTTAGAAGCTAATGGGTACATCAGAGATGGGATGCTCTTGGAGGAACAAAAACAACTTATCTCCCCACTCTACGGCATCACTCGTAGCCGCTGTTTCTGGCAGCGGCAGTTTCTGGCCACGTGTTACGTGGTACCTCCAGCACGCAGAGCAGGATCACACCTCCTTGCCTGGTCAGCTCCGGCGATGCCAAGCCATAAAGATACTTTGAGGGGAAGAGCAAATAGAAAAGCAGGACTTTAGCTATAATTTTCAGATTCCCACACAACAGGCAGGGAAGAACACGTTAACAGCACACAACTCTATTTCAGGAACAACCCACTGCATATCACCTTCCACCTAATCCAGAGAGGGTACAAGCTTCTGTGATCCAAGGTCTTCAACCTGCCTTTTAAATATCTTGTGCATTCAGCTCTGGAGAGCCCTAATTTAATCCCTAACATATTGACAAAAAACATCAGTCCCATATATATATAAATTGAGTGCAGAATCACATGCTTTCCTATTTCTGGTATCAAAATACTTTTCATATGTCGATCTTCAGGAAAAAAAGCGAGGGAGAACAAAGGGGATTTTCTTAAGCTTTGTTTCCCCCCACCTCAATGAGACACAACAATTTCAGTAGGAATCCAAGAGGATGTCCCTAGGGCTCTGCAATTAATTATTTTATTTTTTTTTCCCCTCACAAGACAGCCTCCCCATCATCTGGAGCCAAGACATCGTGGTTCCAGCAAACAGAGCTCTGGCAGGAGCTGCAGTAGCAGGCGCAGGTCAAGGGCAGGATCATCAACTGCACGCCAGAGGGGAGTCCTCTCCGCTGCCACCCCGGTGGTTGCTGACACCTCCGGCAAAACACGGCATCTCCCCAGCCCACAGCCTCCTTCAGCACCCGATCTTGGAGCCACCGACACAGGATAGCAGCACTTCTGATGGTATTCAGCCCATCTCATCTCCCCGAGTATCAGATTTTCTTCTTTATGCTTTTTCCCCAAATCAGTGTTTTGTAGGTGTTTTGTTTTTTTTTCTCTTGACCCGACCCTGCCATGGGCCATAGTTCACACTGTTGTTGTTTTTATACAGTTCCTGTATTTATACAATTTTAAAAAGCAGCCTACTTAGCATTTTTTTTCCAAGAAAAATTCAGTTTCCTCTAGCAAAAAAAGTCTGTAGTAAAGACGTAACTGCAGGAAGCAGTTTTTCCACTTTAAGAATTTGAGATACGAACAAACAGCCCCTTGACTCGCAGCTGAAGTAAAACCATGCAACCGAGTTAGACAGAGGCTGAAGGCTGTGGCCCTAGGCTTTGGGAGAAACAAAATCCTTCCAGTGTCCTCCTACAGGCGGTTTCATGACTGTTTACAAAGGGTTTAAGAGAGACAGTATTTCACTTATTTTTTTTTTTAGTCTAGTCTAGCATGGAAGAACCAGAGACAGAACAAGCCAAGGCAGACTCTACAAGAATTGATGAGAAAAAGGCGTTTTGGAGACACATTTGATCAACAAGGTCACATAAACCATTCCAGGTCCAGGAAGCACGCTTGTCATCAGCAGTCATGGAGCAGACAACGGATTGAGGCTCCCTGCCCTCCTCCCACCCCACTCCACCACTCATCTATTCCCACCCCAGCCCTAAGCAGCCCCAGAGGCTGACGGCTCAGCTGGAGGCAGCACCTCCTGCCCCCCATCCCGGGGTTAGGGGGTCATGCCAGTGGCTGGCATCAGCTACCAGCCCGTAAAACAACTTGCTGCCCCACACAAGCATGGCCAAGGACAGTGGAAAACAAATTAAACAACGCAAGAAGTCAACAGTTGAGGTTCCCGAGGCAGGGAAGAGATGCCCAGAGCAAGGAGACTCTTGACTTTTCCACTGTGCTATCCCATGGGCAACCTCTACAACTTGCCCAAGAAGGCTTGGCTTTTCCAACAGGCAGTTGGGCAATGAGACCACCATACTAGATACCAGTCAACATCTTGCCCTTAATGTTTTGGTTTTTTTCTCTTTTATAAGAGAAGGGAGGAGTGTGGAGCTCAGGTCTGGATGGACACAGAGGGCTGAGCTGTCTCCTGGCCCTTCTACTTCTCCCTGCAGCACTTGAACTGGGACAAACTGAAACCATCAGCCTCACACCTACTGCAGCCCCAGAACATTGCTGTTCTTTTTGCCGGGCATCAAAACACTGGTCAACGTGAAGGCAAGAAGATAACAGGCTGGTCCAAAACCGACCAACAGTGCTGTCTCCCTTGAAGGCATGGCCTCCAGCCATCGGAGCAGCACACATGCCCTTTCTCACCCAACTCCCTGCCAAGCTCACACAACCAGGGAGCAGAGCAGCTTTAGGAAGTCCTTGCCTTCCTCTGTCCTTCCTTCCTTCCTATAGCTAGTGACCTGCAAGTCTCCTGGACTTTCCTCCATGAAAGCACCTCTGTATCCAGGAACCCCTTCCATTCCCAAACACACACCCAGAAGCAGAGCCTTGGGGTCCTCCTGATACCCCAGAGACACCTTGCTATTACTCTAAGATGCTACCATCATGGGTAATGAAGCATAAGAGCTTCTGTCAGTTCTTCTAACAGCTGCCTAAGCCAAGACAGACATTTAAGGAATCAAAAAAGGCCTTGACTGTTTGTTTCCTGCCCCTGAGGCTCAGCAATACGGCATCCATTCCTCTCTTCATCCAATCCAGCCAACTCTCTCCACTGAAAAGGATGGACCGTGGACTCTTTCCAGGCCGTTGGACTGCAGAGCCTGTGGTCTATAGTTTTCAAGTCTTTCAGGTCCTGCAAGAAGCATGGCTAAAACCTTACCTGATATCTATGATAACTCCATGGCTGGCAGTCAGACACTTGGCTGGACACCCCCCTGACACTGGTCACCTTTGCACTTTTGGATGAACTAGCAGCAAACAGATTTTCTTAGGTATTTTACAGCTTCCCATGGCTGCCAGTGCCCCAGAAACCAAGATGTGAACGTGTTGTGTAGAGTTTTCAGGCTGCTGAAAAGAAAGGCTATTTTTAATCCAAGCCTACGTAGGGTGCGGCTCAGTCTCCAACCAGCCCAAAAAGCCACTATAATCCACAAGACCAATGTCTGGCAACCTTTGCTTGCAGGCTGATGTCTTGTTCTATTTTGGGGATGGGAGGAATTTAGAATAAAAAGATATATAAATTAAAAACAAAGGAGGCTATGAAAAGTGAATAGAGGGAAGGGCCAGACTTATCCTGTGTATTTTGGTCTAAAGCGCAGGGCTCTGAAAGAACACAAATCAGAATTACTTTATTTTCCATTTCCTACAGCAGTTTATAAAGTATAATTTATAACAGGGGCTGAGAAGAGTGGTGCACCCCCCAGTGTATATTGTACAGGAGGAAGAGCCAACCTGGGGCTCCCTGGGCAGCAGCAAGACCCCTGGGAGGACAAGGCAGGAGAATGGTGACCAGCCATGGACACACCATCGGGATCCTATACTAGGAGGTTTCCTATCTCAGATACCAACACAACAGCTGGTAGGACATCTTGCTCTTTTGTGATGTTAAGACTATAAAAAAGGCAGAGCAGAGCCACCAAAGCGACCCAAGGATTGTAAAATAAGAAGTTTTGCTTATTTAGGGTTTATGTCTCACAGGCAACCAACCCACTAAGAGCAGAGAGGTTTCACATGCTCTCAGCACCTAAATAAGCCCAAGATCACACAGACTTCCTACATAAATATACAACGAGGTCTTATTTGTTACAGGGACTGTCTCAAGCTGGCATTCAAGCCAACTCAACACAGCTATTTACTCCACCATATTAACCCTGCCTTCCTTGCGGTACATGGGTCATTGGTCCAAGAGGGTACAGACAGCTTCTCTCACCATCTTCAGGTGCCCCTTTAACATCCATCCATCCATAAACTGTGAAACACTGGCATAGGCATCAGCATCTCTACAGCACCTTCCCCACCTGAGCAGCCCTGGGTTATTAACCCCACTGGAGAAGTCTGCAACCACTTCTCTTGGCAGAACGCAGACAGGGCAGGAGAGAGGGTACCCTGGGCGACGGGGAGGACCAGCAACGGGGAGGACCAGCAACGGTCATCCTCAAGCATCCCTGTCATTTCAGCCATGGACTTCTTTGGAAAAAAGCCAACACCTCAGCAACACTGTGAAGTTCAACCCAGATTTTATAAGCACAGCAGCAAGACCAGACGCCGAACACTTCTTAACACTGTTCATGGCCAACATCACTTCTTCCTTCCTTGTGACAGCACCAACTACCTGCTCTCTCACTTCCACCACTACGGGCAGTATGTGATGGGGAAACAGTGAATGAGACAGCAAGCTATTTTCAGCTTTAAAAAAAAAACAAAAACCAAAAAAGCTTACTTCAAACCATCAGAAATTAGGCCTCCTGCAGGGACACTACACCTTATCTTCTCTTGAAGATCACAGTAATAGTCTCTCTTCCCAGCTATACAGCAGCAGCATCTGTGAGCTGTCACTCCCTTTACAGGAACAAAAAACCTACTGAAGAGGCAGAAGAAACAGCTGTAAGCATTTCAGAGAAGGAAATGAGACAAGGAGCCTGGTTAGAAGCACATGGCCCATATGGATTGACATGAGCAAGCAGCAGCACTCCTAACCAGAGCTTCCCATTCCGACAGTTGTCCTGCTCCCCACATCCTCAGATTCATGTCAAACCAATAATTATTTTATTTCTTCCATACTGAATGCCAAACATCAGCAGTGCACAGGCCACCGTGCCCTGTGGGGACTGTCTGGATGTCACAGCAGGAGCCAATTCTCCCCCAGGAACATGCAAGTCATCCTGCAGTAAAGGGGGCTGGAGAGCACAGGGGGGACATGGTGCGGGGGGGACACAAGGCAAGCAGCCCACCTCATCCTCATGGCTCACAGCTGCTGAAAAGTGGGGATAAACTAACAGAAATCAACCAGCAAAACAAGGAAAAGGGAAAGAATGGTTCTCAATAGCTCCATCTCTGCTGATAGCCACTCTGCTGGGGACAGGGAGGCTGTCTCACCTCTCCATCATCATGTCTCCCACAAACCCAGTGACAAAGCAGCTCTGAGTAGCCCAAGCATTAACCCACCAAGCCCTGAGGTGAAACACTAGCTGTCAGAGGAGCACACATGATAGAATTCTTCCAAGCGGGCCAGACAGGACTTGCTTGTCATTCTTGGCATTTCTAATCCATTACCAAAGAGCCAGCAGATTACAGTCCCCGGGAGACCGGCAGATGCCATGGCAACTGAGTGCACTGCCCACCACAGCCCAGAGCTCTGTCTAGGGAGCTCCAGACCCCTCTGATGGGACAAAGATGCTGGGAGAGGGTAGAGCAGGCCACAGCTGCCATCAGCAGGACCCATGTCAGACGTCCCCACCGCAGGGAAGAGCTCCATGACCTCCAACGCCACCACCTCTGGCTCAAACAGCACGGTATCAGCAGAGGGCAGATGGGCACATCCTCTCCTCCCACCCCACTTTCCAGCCCTTTTAAGTGGGGACTTCTGTCTTCCAGCTCCATCAGTTCATCACGTTTTCTTGCTCAGCCGGGGCACTGGTAAGGATGGACAGGACAAGCCTGACCCATCACCTACAGCTTCAGCACTGAAGAGCATGAATCAGGCAGCTGCAAAGACTGAAGTTGTTCTAAATGCTGCTGTGCCTATGGACCACCCACCCCATACCCACTCCCAGCACAGACCACACCAGGGATACCTACTTTTAGTTCCCTGCCATCCAATAAATCCAAGAGGGACAGAATCATAGGATCATCTAGGTTGGAAGAGACCCCTGGGATCATCGAGTCCAACCATCTACCCTACTCTACAAAGTTCTCCCCTACACCATA
>JAOXNH010000060.1:22867193-22878556 GCA_028566575.1 Bartramia longicauda | reverse complement strand
CCTACTGGCCACACTCTTCCCTATGCAGCCCAGGATCCCATTGGCCCTCTTGGCCACAAGGGCACATTGCTGGCTCATGGGAAGTTTGCTATCCACCAGGACTCCCAGATCCTTCTCCTCAGCAGTGCTTTCCAGAAGATCCATCCCTGACCTATATTGGTGCCCGGGGTTCTTCCTCCCCAGGTGCAGGACCCTACATTTGCCCTTGTTGAACCTCGTGAGGTTCTCCTCTGTCCATCTCTCCAGCCTGTTCAGGTCAAGCTGGATGGCGACACAGCCCTCTGGAGTGTCAGCCAGCCCTCCCAGTTTGGTGTCATCAGGGAACTTGCTGATATGTGATATCATATGTGACATCAGCGAACTTGCTGAAATGTGATAATCTGCCTCACCGAGGGTAAGCCATGAACTTGTTGGACAATCTGGCAGGGTGAGAACAACCTGTGAGGGCAAGGTCCCCTGCTGAGAGCTGGAAGCAGAGTGAGGGGGCTCTCCAAAGCCCTGGCTTGCAGGAGCCCCGTAACCCGAAATTGCACACCAGGGAGTTCAGGCACCGATACCTGACAACTGCCTGCTCGAGGACCCAAATCTGCATCCTGCCTTTATTCAGCAAACCATGGACGTTGGGACACTCCTGACTGTCAGTGGCAGGAGTCCTTGGAAGAGGCAGCTTGTTGGGTGTGATGAGCTCTGCGTGCTCAGCAGTTGCTGAGTGGGAACCCAGGTGGGTGTTTGCTTACGGGGCTTTGCAGTGGTGTCTCAGCAAGGACTGAGCCAGGGAATCACTGCTCCTCAGTAGTGCCTGGGGTCATCCTTTGCCTGGGTTCATCCTTTGCCTGGGTTCATTCATCCTTTGCCTGGGTTCATCCATCCTTTGCCTGGGTTCATCCTTTGCCTGGGCTGCTAACTGCACGTTCTCCACAACATCAGGGTTTTTTTGCTCTGGCAATTTATCACCCTTTTATCCACGGTGGATCAAGTATTGTTGATTTGTGTCAACGCTATTGTATTTCCTTAGATTTTTACCCCAAGGCTGTGCTTGGTGCAATGTTGCTCCACGAGCTTCTCCCAAGGGCAAACCCAACACCACTCTATCAAAAAGGACTGTGGGGAGACTTGTGTGGGAACAGGCCACCCAGGGCTGTGGTTTTGGAAATCTGCTGTGCTTTTGTACAGCTCTGAGCGGTGTTACCTTCAGGTCTGGTCACACCAGCCCACTGCTTTGTCAGTGTTATAAACTGTTGATAAATTACCCGGCAAAAAAAATTCTGCCCTCAACATCCCAGGGACACCTCCGGCCAGAATCAGTCCCTCCCACTACCGGGGAGAGAGTTTCCAAGCAGGGCGCTGCCTTTCCAAGCCCAGCTGAGCTGGATTAGCCAGACCACCCTGCGGAGAGGCTCTGTGTATCCCGTTCTCACCCTCCCAGCAGCCCGCAGTCCTGCAGCAGCTGCTGGAAGGCAGCGTCATGCACAGTAACGCTGCCCAGAGAGCAGAGCCGTGAAGCAGCCTGTCAGCCTTCCCTGGATTGCTTTTGTTTGCTTCCCGCTGGTACCTGATGTGTGCATGCTCCTGGGCACGTAGAGGGATTCCAGCACTGCCAAAAGAGGCTGGTCCACCCTTTCTCCCCAATCAAATTTCCTGTTGCAGAGCAAACCTATGTAAGAGCATCCACAAGCCAAGTTATGCTGGTGAAATCTAACTTCCCGATTTCACTGGCCGATAACCAAGAGATCCCAGTCAGGACTGGGAAGACCAACCAGCTGTGCCTGGAGTACAATTCCTCCTTCAGCCCTGCCTTTTACCGCTGAGCTGCTGGCATCTTCTCTCAGGACTTGGGGTCTGATCTCTCAGGGAATCAGCTCCATCCCACCAGTGTCACTTCTGCCTGTAACTGCTCGGGACAGATTTTTCCATCTGCCACATCCCTGTCTGAAAGCAATAGTCATTTGATCAGGACCTTGGTCAAAACATATTTCGTGGGAAATAACAATGAAGCAAAGCTATTCCTTGATGAGAAGGAGCCTCATGCAGTTTGGAAGGACCAAAGGGAAGCAAAGACCAAAATTTCTCTTTGGATAGAAACTTAAAAGTGTTTTTCTTTCATACACCTGGGGTGGGTTTTCTTCTTTTTCCCACAAATGAAGCGATCTGGCTGTCGCCTGCCCATGGAGACTTCATCCCCATAGCTGGGATGCCGAGCGTTAGTTTGGGACGTGCGGAGCTGCAGCAGGTGGTGGGAGCCGGGAGACCTGCAGCCTCCCAGGCCAGCCAGGAATTTCAGGGGCTTCCCATCGGCTCACGACAGAGTCCCCAGCCCAGAGCTCGGAGCCCCAGCGATCCGTGGCTGCCTGCGCCGCTGTCCCCTGGCCGGCAGCCAGGCAGGAGCCTCTCTCCAGTTAGCGGGAACCAGCGTTATTTCCACAAAACACATTACTCAGGGCTTTCTGCTCAAAGTGCATCTCACGGCAGGAAAATCCCTCAAAGGCTGGCGCGGGGCTGTTTACTCCGTCCCGCGTGTGCAATGCGCTGGCTGGGCTGCCTGGGAGGGGATGTGGAGCCAGACGCCCGCTGTGGGCAGGGAGCGGCGTGTGTCTTCCCATCCCTTCCCTATTTCTTCATGTGCATCCTTTACACAAACGGCTCTCGGGCTGCCTGCTCAGATGCAGCTGCTTGAAACTCCCTCTCTAGAGACAGGAACATATGCCGGACTTTTTCTTCCCTTTTGCTGCTCCAGTTTGCTTTTTTTAGAGCTAGTAAATATTTTTGCCTGCCGCTTTACCTGGCTCAAAGGAAAATCCTGACACGTTATGGTAAGCCGTAAACCGTATGATCAACATTACATCTCAGTGACTCACTCTCTGGTGCCGTTAGCCAAACTGGGGGTTGGGGAACTTGTCTGCTTTGTATTATGATTTTTATTTGGTTGTGTGTGTTCTTGTAACTCTGTGTACCCGTTCAGGTGTAATGCAGAACGCAGCTTTAACGCATGCCAGCGTTTCCATATAAATTGAAGGGTCTTCCCGTGCTTCCGTCTTTTTTAGTGGTACTGATCTTTGTGTTCTTGAAATGACTTTGGTTGCATCTGCTCAGAGGTCAAGGTGATGCCTGAATTGCAGGTTTTCAGACAGGCACGTTTATATGGGGTTTTTGGGTGTGTGTTTACACCACTGCTGCTCGAAACGGTGTGTCCCCCATCCCTTGTGAGCCACGTTCTGGGTGTTCGGATGTTCTTCCTGTGGTGATTGCTAACTTAAGTGTCTTCTCATATTTTCTCTTTTGTGGGAAGATTTAAACAGCTTTTAATATATTTAACAGTATTTAGGCTTGTCCTAAGTCAGTCAGCACTGGCTTGCTGATTAGAGGTGTCAACAGGTACTCTTCAGGGGCTGTCTGTTCCTGGCCAGGCAGTCATTCTGGGTTAATGCTTGCTCTCTTGGGGGAGGTGTCAAATGATTCACAGCTGAAAGGACAAATCCATTCAGCATTTTTGGGGTGTCTATTTTTTTATAAGATGTTTACCTGAGACACAAAGGCTTGGGCTGCTGTTTGCAGTGGTGATCCCTGGTCGCTGTACGGGATGTAGAAGGCACAGGAGAGGAGGCCAGCACTGCCATCCCCTCCAAGGACACCCCGAGCTCCAAACCCACCTGCTATTTGATGTTTCTCAGGGTTGCAGCTCAGGGTTCAGTCCCTGATAATGATCTGGACCTTGCCCTTTCTCCTGTGTTTGCCTTCACAAGCTGCTCTGCTCTGGCGCTGACCCTCCCGATCTTCCAGCCAGATCCGGCTCCCAGCAGCAGAGACAGGACCAGGCTCTGACTGCAAACAGGGGAAGGACCACTTCTCCCAGCCAGCCTCCCAGGGCTGCTTGGCCCGGCGGGATATCCCTGAGGGATGTCCCCGTGGGATGTAGTTGCCCCCAAGTCGCAGGGACCTAGCAGTGACTGCGGGATGAGTGCTCAGCCCCTGGCCGATCCCGTCCTGCCCAGGCAGGGACAGCGCTGCACAGCTGTGTCCCATCCCAGCTGGAGACAAGGCAGGAGGCAAAAATGAAGTGATTGGGAATTGCCAGACTGCCTGGCACCCGAGTATCTGTCTCTTACACTTACTACTCCCACTGCACAGCCATTGTGCCAGAAGGGCCCCTGCCAACATCTCTGCAAACTCTCCAGTACGAGACATTGGATGGAGTTTAAAGGAGAAGGGCAATTTATTTCCCTTGTCCCAAAGCCTCAGAGGCTTACAGAAGAAAATACAGCTTCAAAAAACGATGCAGAGAGGCAAAAGCCATGAGCTTATTCTTCTCTTCAGATGGCCTGAAAGCAGAGATGGAGCACGGGCTCCTGGCGCTGCCGCTGCTGGTACCGGGCACCCTGCTCTGCCCATCACAGAATGGGCATTCCATTGGAATTCCAGGCAAAATCCATGCTCTTGGGGCCGATCCACAGCGTGCCACGCTGCTGCCAGGCTTCTTTTTCCCAATTACTGTGAGAGCACTTTGTGTGAAATGTTTCTGCTTACGTTACAACTCCCTAGTCCTCTTTTTAATTTGTCTCTTTAACTCTGGAGCAACCTGTGAGCAAGCTTGGAAGCAATTCCCACTGTCCTGTGAAACCTGGCGTGTTAGATCAGGAAGGTTAAAGCCCACAGGCAGAACTTTTGGGGGCAAACACTGCTGGGTAAAAAAATCAGCACAAGGCAGTGCAGGCACCGGTGGGGAAGGGGATCCTGGTGGAGGGAGGCTGGGCTGAGACCTGGGCATTCCTCGCAGGAGAAAGGCGCAGCGTGGCCCTGGCAGGGCTCAGCCCTCCCAGCAGGAGATCTCCAAGGATGCAGAAGGACGAGAATTTTTCCTCCCCTTAGCATTTAGCAGTGAGGTAGCTATTGCAAGCCTGGCTGATGGCTGTCGAGTAGCTATTGCAAGCCTGGCTGATGGCTGTCGAGTCGCTCTGGTGACAAAGCTGCTCTCACGGAGAGGCACCGGGCTCCCAGGTTTTCAGCAGCTCACCAGCAGCCAGCCTGGGGGCTCGCTCTGTGCCCTCCAGCAGCCGAGCTCCAGTGGGGTTCAGGATTGCACAAAGGCCATTCCAGATAAACTCACTTTTGCAGCCAGGTTCAAACCCACGTGGTGGGAAGGCTTCTGTCTTTCCTGAGACAGCCCCTGGGCCGGCTGGGGGATCCACGTATCCACCTGTGACAGCTGATGGGTCTGGTGGGAGGAAGCAGATGGAGGATGTTCTGTAGCTCTTAATGAGCAACTACACGGTCACAGCCTAGAGGTTGCAGCTGGCTCCTGCCCGACCTGCAGGACAGTGTGGATGGGGGCAATTTTTGTTTGGATGTTTTCAGCTTCTGTGCTCCAGACAGGCTCACTCTGATGGGTACGAGGAGCAGAAAGTGGTCCTGGAGCAGCACTGGGCTTCCCAGCACAGGGCCAGCAGCTCCCAGTGCCTGTGGGCAGCACAGGTCTGATGCCTGCAGATGGGGGGAAGAGGAGGAACAGGGGAAATGGCACCTTCCTGGGGAGCAGGGATGCACAGATCTTCCCTGTAAACCTGCATCCCTTGGCAGAGCCTGCCATAGCCTCAGGGCCCAGTTGCACCCAGCACCAGTGGTCTGCCAAGGGCAGTGTGTGGCAGAGTTCAGTGCATGACTCGGGGGGGCTCTTTGTCCCCCAGCTCCTGCCGGGAGCCGTGACAGAGCCTTGCTGCTCTGGAGACCATTTTTAGCTTCTTTTGCATTTCTGCCTGCATGCATTTGTGGCCCATTCATGAGCAGCCGTTCCTCTGCCAGCTTTGTGTCTTCATTTCAGTTTTTCCTGTAATGCCCTGCTGCTTTTTGTGGCAGAATTTGGGCTCCAGCATGCCAGGCTGTGCTCCTGGTCCCATTCCAGCTTGCCGGTCCCCAGCCTCACGGGACCCTGGAGCCCATCTTCTCCACAGGATGGCTCCCAGATGCAGCTACACGTGTTGCCCAGTTCCTCAGTCTGTCTTGTGTTTTTCTCCATAAAAATTTTACGAGCACTGGATGTGCCAGGGTAGATCCTAGTCACGGAGTCGTTTATTACAAGCTGCCACTGTGCCACAACAGGAATGAAGTTATTCTCACAGGCTGTGCTAATTCCCCGGGAGACAGACCGAGCCAGTCCGTGTGTGGGCAAAGGGAACGTGCAGGTTGTGGAATAAATTGCTGGAGGAGCAGAAGATGGTGACTCAGTGTGATGAGAAGACAGGAGCCGGCAGGCTGTGGAGGCTTTGGTCAGGGCGTGCTCCAAGGGCAGGAGATGTTCTCTGTGCAGGCACCACTCCATGGGCAATGCCAGGACCCGGGATGAGTAAGGGGGGGTCCTTCACAGCGGGGAACCTGCGGCGGAGAAGGCTGAAAAACTGAGGGAGTGCGTGACATTTGGCTTTGGGCTGGATGGACCTTTCTGGGAACGGAATTGATTACAGAAAGCAAATACTTCAGCGGTGCCAGCGCCACAGCAGCTGGCGGCGTATGTGATACAGGCACGTTCACAGCCGTTGCTATCCCTTCTCCGAGCCACCATCTAGGCCAGGATTAGTCCCAAACAGCAGCCATCAGCAAAGAAATAAGGAAAACAGAGGTCTCCACTCACTACAAGGATAAATATTGACACTGGGCATTGCTAGAGAGCGTGGCTTCTTTCCATCATTTCCTGAAATCCCATGGAAGACATAAGTGTTTAATTTATTAATGCAATGAAGAGTCTTTTCTTGCAACACTCAGTCTGTTGCCGCTGCCCCAAGATCCTCTTCCTCGCGTGTCTCCTCGCGGTGACATTCCCTTTTCGGTGCAATTTATAAGGCTGTGCTGGAGGCCACAGGTCTCTGGAATTGCTGAGTCTCTTATCCTGGTGCCTCAGGAAGAGCTCGTTTAATGCAAGTTGTATGAAAGAGACTGGCTTCCCTGAAACGCCAGGCGGTTACGAGGCTTTTACAAGTCATTGATTCTTCATGCCACCGGCCGTTTCAAACCCATCCCTTTGCATCCGGTGAACCACGCTGTTCGATACCAAACGGTCCAAGCTGGAGCCTTTTAGTTTTGATTTTGTCAAATGGGAACCTACTTCTAAACGTGGAGCGGAATCGCAAAACTGAAAGCTTTTCTTCTGAGCTATCAGATCCCAATATTTTGATATAGGGGGGCAACGGATTGCGTGACAGAACCAATTTAGCACAACCGGGATGAATGTATCAAACATATTTTAAAGGAGTAAGATTTGGTCCATTTGTTTGGACTTAGCTCCAGTAACGACCTTTGCCAACCCCTTTGCTGTTTGTAGTGAGATGTTTCAGCAATGACGTTGCTCTTCCTTTATTTCCTCAAACAAAAGCAGATTTTTACAGAAGTGCCTTTTAATTTCCGTATGCACCTGCCCAGCATATCTGTCAGAGGCCAAGGACCCAGCCCAGGGGCTTCTCTGCTCTTTGAAGTCTCTTACCCAGTCTGGAAGCACCTTTACGAGTTTGCCTTCCCTGGACTTTGGCTCTTGTATTAATCTTGCCCTCGTAGAGCAGCTGCGAGGCGCCGGGACCTGGCTGGGTTGCTGGAGGAGGAAGAAGCTCCTTTGAGATGTTGGTGAGTTCACGGTGACTCCAGGAGTCACTCATCTGGCTGACAAATCCCCAAAATACCTCATTTGTGAGCAAACCAGATGAGTGGTGCTTCCGAGTAGAGTTGTGCCAGGGAAGGCAGCCATGCGGACAGGAAAAAAATCCTTGTGGCTTCTCCCGTTGCTGGTGCAGGGGTCTCTTGCTGCCGGTGGCTCTGAGGAAAGGTGGGCACGGGGCACAGCAGCTGGTGGCCAAGCCTGGCCAGCAGGTTGGGGACAGCTCGAAGCACAGGGGTTTTCCCAGGCACCCTCCCAGTTGTGTGCAGGGTTTGCTGGTGAGCCAGAGCAGGAATATTTTTAATACCCTCTTCTTCCATGAGCTTGTCATCACTTTAAGTAGAAGTTTTTTTTGCAACTTAAATCCCATTTGTAGGACAGTCAGTCAGATGTGAATTGCCCACCTGTCCCTTCCGAGCTCAGGATGGGGAGGCTCCAGTGCAGCGCGGGCTGGGGTTTGCCCTGTGATCCCCATGGCTTGCAGGGGCAGGCAAGGGCAGTACAAGCCACGGTGTGGATCACGGAGTGCCCGGAGCACCACTGGCTCTCCCAGCCTGGGCACGAGGGCAGGATGGGGAGCGGGGGGGGGGTGTCTGGTCATCCCCCCTCAGGGGCTCCAGAGCTGCCGGCAGCTTCCTGGAGCCTGATTGTTGTAAATCCCAACTGTGCTTTTTTCCCAACCGAATTTTCTCAAGAACTGACCCAGTTCTAGCACTCGGGAACTGGCACTGGTCCTACTGGCAAATGTTTCTCATCTGTTTCAAATGATGTGTGACCTTTTCAGTGCGACCTTTTCTGCTTAAGTAGCTTACACAATGAAAATACATGAATGTTAAATCCTAATCTTGCATAACTTTGAAAGTGGGGCCATACGTTTACCAGCACCAAGGGACTTTTTCCCCGTCCTTTTCAGAAAGTAAGGAGGAAACAGCCAGCACTGTGCAATTGCAGTGCAGGGAGAACTCACCCATAAGGCCCTCATCCCCACAATTCACAGGGTGCTCAGGGCAACAGGGTTTGTATTACCCATTTTTGCTTTGGAAAGATGAAAGGCAAAGGGCTGTTCACCTGCTCAGTGGTTTCCAACCATGGGCAAAGCCCCCAGGGCCTTCTGTGGCTGTTTGGCAACTAAATGCTTCCTCAGATCAGGACAGCGGTGGGTCATGGGCCTCCTGGTTCCCCACTTCAGAGCTCTCCTTGGCACCCATCAGTCTTCATAGTCTGAGTGCTCTTCCTCACTCTCACCTCTGCTTTCAAAGCTGTGGTCTCACTCAGCGGCTGGTGTCTGCTCCAGGAGGTAGTTGCTATAACCAGATGTATGGGGTCACTTTTTATCTTTGGCATAGTGAAAGGGAAAAAGGTTCTGAAATTTTGTTCGCAACTGCCTTGAAAGTTCAAAAAGTTCAAAAGAGTGAAGGATGGCCATGGTCTTTCCATTGGCATCCTCCTTCACAGGATCCTATCAGAGCCAGAACAAATATCGATGATGTGATGGGGATGGTGTCACACCTGAGAAGTGGTGTTGCCTCCCCCAGCTCTGCCCTGCCTGCTCCCGGGTCTACCTGTGTGCCCCCAGGGAAACGGAGGGACAACTGGCAGGGAGAAAGGGGCCTGATCCGGCCTTTGCTCCACAACATCCCCATTGACTCCAGCTGGGAAGCAATACCACCTTCATTCGGACACCAATTCAAACAGCAGTACCATAAGTCTTGTACAGGTGCTTGAAGGGCAGTTTTCTTCTTAATGAGAAGTGCTCCTTCCATTTCTGATGCTCTCATGTTCTCAGTACCTGTGAGCAGTTTCTCAGTATGCCCAAACGTGGCCGGGGGAAGATCCAGCCCTAGTCACAGCCCGATGCTTGTCGGGGCACGCACACCACAGCTCCACTCTCCGAAACATTCCGTTCTGGAGGGGAGTTGCTGCAACCAACTTCCCTTGACTCCTGCAAGGCAACCTGGAGATGACCCACCTGTGCCACGACCCTGCCTGATCCTTCAAGCACAGCGACAGGAGTCAGGAGATGTTTTCCCAGGGAGACGTACTCGGTACCAGCGCTCTCACCCGGGGCAAACCAGGTGACGTGGCCGAAGCCCCCACTCCTCACACGGGATGGGGTCGAGCTGGGGCTCACAGGGTGATGCGGGGAAGGAGGGATGAAGTCAATGGTGACAGACAAGGCTTAGACAAGGGTCGTGTTGCCCAGCTGGGTGACGTGCTGAGCCCAGAGGAGAGGAGCAAGGGGAGGGATGATTTTACATACTCCCTGCAGAGCCCTGAGAGGCAGGAGTGGCTGGGTGGGCTCCGGGGGGAGGCTGCAGTGGATGGAACCGGGGCTGGACCACCAGCTGCAGTGACACGGGGTACTGGGGAGAGCTGTGCATCGCCACCGCGAGGGGCTGGGGCAGCCTCCAGCAGACAGCCCGTGGGGATTATGCCATTTGGTTTTCATTCTAGTGAGTCACTCAAACATTTCAAACATGCCTTTGTCCTGCTTGAGCACAATCGTAACAACAATTAACACCACCACCTTAAAATCCTGGCAATGGCAGTAGTTCAGGAAAGCCTCCAATCATGTGGCAAGTGCCATAGCCTTGCAATGTGGCATCTGATCCCTGAAGAGAACAGACTGGCCTCTTTAAAAATCTCCAAATCTCTACAAAGTGCAGAGTTTTGAGCAGAGCAGCCCCGAGGCTGCTGGGGAGCTCGGCACTCCAGAGGCAGACAGGGTCCTGTGCGCTTAGAGGTAAGAGAATTCACTGGTTTTAAATCTTTCCGTGTAAGTCTTTGTTTAATTTTTACTTGCCTGGTAAAAGCGTGTGAATATATTAAAATTAACTGTGCTGGAAATGGGAAAAGGTTCCTCATGCACAGCCCTTGGACGCTGTTTCTCACCAGCTGGGAGTTGTAGCTGCTGCTTTTCCCAGCTCTGGGAGCAGGCTCTCCTTTATCATTGCACCCTTGTGCTGAATTATGAGACTTCCTCGGGCAGAGCCTTAATGCACGCGGCCGGGTTTGAACTGACAGGAGTTTTACGTCACGTTAGATATGTTAAGAAGCAATTCCAGTCACCTCTTCTAACTGGAACTTCTCCATACATTCTCATTTCACACCGAAACAGAAAAATTACTGCTATTGCTTATACTTATGTTATGGACTTGTGAGGTGAGGGGATTTAATATTAATTCAAATTGAAGATTAGCTGTTAAAATGGTTGTTTATTTTTAATTCCTGCCCTGTGTTGCTAGTTAGAATTTCTGGTGAATTTAAATTACCCCCACCCCCAGCACAACCTGTCTGCTCCGACTCCTTTGAGCCACTTCTTCAAACGATGGGGTTTTTGCTGGCCCCAACCCTCATGTTCCTGCCTTTCAGCAGCCCCCCAGTTTTGGCACACCGTAGGTGCTGAGGAGTAAGCAGCCGTGCCAGAGCACGACCTGGGAGTTCACCTTTTCTAGCCCAGGCTGGTGTAAAGTGAGTTTGCCATCTGAAAGGAGCTCAGTGACACACTGTGTGTTCACAAAGATGTCTCCATGCTCTTACACACACAGTGGCTTTCAGAAAGATTGATATCTATATCCATATCTATACCTATATCTAATCTACACATGCTCTCTCTCCCCCCCATATCTATCTAATCTATACCTGTACCTGTATCTATATGTAAAAACTAAAGGAAAAAAAATTCTTTTTACCTGTAACCCATGTGCTTTCTGGCATAGGGAAGCAGGCT
>JAOXNH010000060.1:22833797-22845559 GCA_028566575.1 Bartramia longicauda | reverse complement strand
CCCCTGCCCCAACTTCAGACCATTTCCTCTGCTCCTGTCATTATTCCCTTGGGAGAAGAGGCCAACACCCACCTCTCCACAACCTCCTTTCAGGCAGCTGTAGAGGGCAATGAGGTCTGGCTAAGGAATACCACAGTCTGTTCACCATGGTTTGTTGTTCACCTGCTTTGTTGCACAGAGTCAGGGACGCATCCCACCACCTTGCTAAATGCCACGGTAGGACAACCTGGGAGAGGGTGCAGGCGGTTTTCTCTGGAGCAACACCTGGGAAAGGTGCAAGATAGACTGGCTGCTCCTGTGAGGGTTAGCCCACCCATGTGCCAGCCCTGTGGCAGCAAAACAGAAGGGGGAGCGCTTAGCTGAAAGGGCTAAACATTGCCATGGCTTCATGGGTGAGTCACTACGACCTGTGGATCCTCTCCGGAGACATTTTGGGACAGGAATTGTTGGTGCCTATAGGGGAGGAACCCTCAGCACAGCTGAGATCTCTGCTGGGTGTTCGCACTTACCCGTTGCTTTGAGCAGTATCGTGATCTTTGGGAAGGGTGGGCTCCGCAGGAGGGGCACTGAAGTCTTCCTCCTTGAAAAGCCGCAGAAGAGCTGTTCTAGCCTTCGGCCAGGGAAAAGGACCCTGATTAAAATCTTCAGTGGCGTTGATGAGCATCCGTCACCAGCACCCACCTGTATTTCTGCAGGAGGGGACACAAACATCAGCAGCACACATAAATGTAAAACTGCTCTAAATTTTAACAAATGCAGGCAGGCAGCAGCCTAACAGGCACAGCCTACAGATCATTCCAGTGTATCAGCAATTTAAATAACTCAAAATGCCACAATTAGATCCTATTAAAAACATACGTTGGATAATTAGGCTGTATTTTAATTAAACATTAGTTTATTCAATTTGTTGAACTAATTACAATTCAAGCACAGGGAAGTTCTGAAGAGGGGATTTAACATGCCCCTTTGTGATCCTGTGATTTTCCATGTCACCTAACCCCCGAGTGCTGGTGGCCCACTGGAGCGACAAAGCCGCAGCCGTTCTCCCAGGAATCTGCCAGGGAAAACTGCCAGAGCCCTCCCCATGTACCGACACCGCCTCCTGCTCTCAGCAGAACTCATGATTTAGGGCAGTTTTAAGCAAAACTTTTCAGTGTGTAGCTCACGCGCTTGACTGTTTGTTAAAGATCTTCTGGTGCGGTTCTTTAATTGGCAAGCGTGCCTTGCTGCATTGATCATCTGTCTTGTACGTATCCCAAATCACTCACCTGAAGACTCTCCATCTCCATGTCGTTAAGGGATCGCAGCATCCCTGCGCAGCCGAGAGGGAACGACACATCACATAGATATTTTATTGACTTCTGACAGCTTCAGAGCACGCGTTTCGGCGTGGGTAAAAGCAAACAAGTAAAAGACCTGAGACTTAAAGAAAAATGAGGGAGAGGCAGAACAGTCAACAACAACTACACAGTTAAAAATGAAAAAAATAAAAGCATTTTTTTTGGTACGTGGTACATGCATCCCCACCACTACATTGTCACTAGAGCAGCCCACATTTCACAGTGACACCTACAGCTGCATTTGATCTCTCCATCACAGGTTTCCTCCTCGGCTGTTCAGCTATTTCCGTTTTTTCAAGGGAAGACTGAAGCATGATGACATCTCCTGGTGCTCCCTGGGGGCTGTGGGAGGCGTGTGTTTGTGTGTGTTGTGTGTTCATCTTCCATCCCTGTTCTTCTACTGCACCTGCCCTTGACTTGGTGGTCTTTGTGTGTTTTTCCTAGGAAAAGGCTCTTGATGTCTTTTCCGCCCCAGTCCAGAACGGAGACAAAGCCAAGCAGTTCTTGGCTTGGCATGGAGCTATCCTAATGATATCGTGACCCAGGGAGGAAACCCATCCAAGAGACATCTGCATCTTTCTCACATGATGGACGCTGCTTTTCGAATGCCAGATGAGCATAATTTGTCTGCAAGAATATCAGACACCCTTCCTTAGCTCAAAGCTAAACAATATTTCTCAAGAGCTGCTTGTGGATTTCTTGCTTTCTTTAAAATTTGTTTTTCTTTGGAATTTGGGTCTTCATACCCAGGGCCACCATGCTCTGGCACGTCAGGTGCCTGCAGTCAGCCTGCTGACCTGGAAGGGAAGAGCACTGGCTGCGCTCCATGCCAGTAGGGCTGTCCAGAAGAAAGGCACTGATGGTGGACATGAGCGTCTCTATATATAGAGGAAAAGGCACCAACCTCACTGCTCGGGCTGACCTCTCCCACATCACCTCACATTAGCACCTTCAAATTATCACTCAAATAAAAACTACTGCTGACTCACAAGTCATTAAATCAGGGAGAGCAACGCTGAGGTGGGATGCCTTGAGGCTCCTCAGCGTTGGCTCTGGACTGTATCACCTCCCAGATGCCACGGCCTCTGGGTAGCTGCTCTTACATTCAGTGAGCACAGGACTGAAGGAGCAGGCTCTTGTCCTTAAAGGACAGCCTTTGAGGCCCTCAGAGGCCACCACAGCTGACTCCATGGATGCTACAGCCCAGACTTGGCTGTGTGGGGCAACGTGTCACAGACGAAGATGAGCCAGCTCAGGTCTGGAAGCCAGGTTGCTCAGACCCAAGGCTTTGCACCTGAGCAAACGCGGTCAGCCTTGTGTCTGGTGGGGAAGGCTGCAAGCCCCTGCAGCTGAGGAAGGTGCCAGTCCAGGGGCTGACCGAGTAGACTCCCTGATGCACATCTAACGGGGTGGTCTGTTTTCTGGTTGGAGTCTTTCCATGCGTGTTCAGGCTCGTGGGAGCCTGCCACCTCCCGTCTGATGCTGGAAACAAAGCAACCAACACACTTTAGCCCACAGCACCATGTCCAAGGAACTATTTTGACTGGTTGAGTCCAAACCACCACCACACACACTATCCATAAGACAGAACCATTCCTGAGCAAGGTTCGAGGACTCACACACGACTCGCAGCGGGTACTCCCTGCAGGCAGCCCCAGGGCTTCTGGAGGCACCACTGCGGTCAATGACCACAGCTCAGGAGAAGCAAAGCTGCTGTGGGGACAACCTGACTTTGGTTAAGTTGCAGAGAACCAAATCCATTCTTCAAACTGAGGTAATTTAAAAAAAAATGTCATTTTGAAGAGTTACTCCTGGAGGGAGCAAGGAGAAGAGGGGGAACAGTGTGTCACTGTCTTCGTATTTAACAAGATTTGGGGTTGGAAGTGTTAGAGTATCTGCTGACACTGATTTCTGCGATTAAGCAACTGTGGGCCATACTTCAAGTGTGGGAGGAAAAATGAAAGTTATCCTCATCCTCATTTTCTGTTGTTGTGGTAATTTTTTTTTGTTGTTCAGGACATATTTTTCACTCAGGAGAGATTTTAATTGGGGACAGATGAAAGAAAGAGAGGGCACGTTCCTTTATTTATTTTCTGACAGACCATGAAAAAAAAAATAAAATTAAGAGTGATTAAACCAACAAACTTTCTTTAATAAATTAATAGCAGCATCACAAAACCCTGATGTGAATGACCCAAAGGAAGTTGGGTAAGTGACAGTATTTAACCACTGACAGAAATGTTATCACCCACTGGCCGGGAGAGGACGCGGGCGCCGGAAGGCAGTCCCCATGTCTGGTTATCTAAACAAGTGACGTACACCAGTACGGGTCCGGCTGAGTCGCGACGCTCTGTAAAGGTATTTACAGTTCTGGTGCTGAAATTTTTAAAAACATTTATAAAAATTCTGTAAGTTCTCTGTTCGATTCCCGTTATTTACATCCAAATATAGTAGGTTCTCTTTTTGCCCGTACGGCAGAACCGGCAAGGGTAAGGCTCCTATGCAAAGACGATGCCTGCGTGTGGATTTATCCCGAGGTGGAGGACGCTGTGGAAAATGAGCTATTCACACATGTGCTAGAAGCTACTGTAATTCAACTTATTGCTAAATGCTTTCAAAGTCTGTGGCTGGCTTTTAAATACATATATATGTGTGTGTGTGTATATATGTACAAACACACACATATATATATACACACACATATATACGTTTGGAAAAGATGTGCTACGAATTGATCCAAGGAAAAAAAAAGAAAGAAAGAACTTAAAAAGCAATGTGATCTTTTTGATTTTTCTGTCCTGTTTGAGAGAGTCAAATCTCACTCAGGGCAAAGGGCAGTCACTGAAGGCACAAGTTTGTGTCTCTGGCCAGTCTTTTTCCTACTGGTTACCAGACTTTTTGGAGAGGCAAGTGGATTCCCCAGCATCCAAGCCTGTGGCAGTATCAGTGGGCTGGCACACGGCGCATCCCTGCCGCACGGCTCCACACAGGGATGCCTTGCCTGCCTGCATGGAAGTACCATGGATTTTTCCCAGGGGTGAGGGAGAAGATGGGGCCATCAACTTCAAGGCTTCAAGCTGGGAGCAGCCCGGCAGCAGATGTAACCTGCACGTTGTGTTTCAGTGGAGGCCTCAGCGAGGTGGTTGCTGTACACAGCAACACAACGGCACAACAGTGTGCTAAAGCACTGGCAGAATTTTCCATTTCCTCTACAAGTTAACGTTGGTGGGATGAACACAGCAAGTTTAGAGAACGAGCAGTTCATGATAGTAAAATGCAATTTATCCATGTCTAGTGTAAGCTTTTTTTGTTCAGAGGATTTTCATAGCCAGAGGCTGTCAGTGATACTAAAAAATGTCAATGTTAGACGGGCACTGCAGCGTTTGTGTATTAGTTAATGAAGATGTAAAAACCTTAGGGGTGATATCTGGCATTAGACAACACTCTACGCAAGGAAAACTGCATGAGAGGCATCACCCCTGAGGCACAGTGCCAGAAAGACACGATGCCTTGGAGGGTCTGCCTACACAGCAACACAGAGGAGAATTAATTCAAATTATACATGGTGTGAATTAAAAGCAGATTACTTAAACTGCATTAAATCCCAATGTGGATGCTTTCATTAAGATGTAAGTGGCGATAATAAGATATACTATAATTTACTTTGGGAGTGAAAGGAAATAAATCAAATTTAAAAGTTAATCCAGATTAATCTTCCATGTAGACTAACTCCAGTTCTGCTTCCTTCCTGTCCCTGCTCATCGTCTGGTTTTGAACCACGTCACCAGCAAATCATTCCAGTCAGATACTCTGTCCAGCTCCCACCCGAGACAGGAGAAACGAGCTGGGACTCTCGTTTGTGCCTCTCTCCCGAGCACCTCTCTCTCCTGCACCACACGGCCCGACCAACACCACACGCACAGCGGTGCCTGCTTTACACCCAAAGCAGTGTTTTATCATCAGCACTGCAAGTCCCAGGATGCTGAAAAATAAAAGCAAATGATAAACTAAGCTAGGGAATAAATAGATGTGAGGAGCGAGAAGACAAGAGCTCGTACAAAGCCAGAGCACTCTTCTCTGGGACAACCAAAGACCCTCATCATCCAAGTGACCTGTGAAGGCAGTGCCATCCACACGGAGCACAGCTTGCTCCATCCCAGAACTGATGATTACCTATAAGACTAAAGGATTAGGGCTTTTTATAAACGAGGCACTCCATTTATAAACTGCCTGAAGCAGGTAACTGGGGATGCGCTCTGTTTCTCATGCTTCTTCTCCAAGCGTTCAAGCCATCCCAGCCAGGATGGCAAAGCCACACCAGAACTGCATTCCCCACCTTCCGTAGGGGAGCCGGAGCCTCCTGGGGAACGGAAAGAAAACAGCAGGATTGGAGAGGGAGCCAAAATTGAACAGAGGTCCCCTGAAGTGCAAGATTGCCCCAGTAGGGCAGCGAGCCCCTGCCCGTGCCAGGGCCACATCTGGCCAGGTGCCTGCAGAGCCACTACGCTTTCATCACGCCTCTCTGCCAGGTTTCTGCACAGTCTTTACACGGCACAAATAGGGGTGAGGATTTAAAGTATATATTTACTGTCAACTTGAAAAAGAAAGTTATACTGACCAAGTCTAATAGCATGTATTTGATATATAACTATTAACGTGCCATTCTGGACTCCAGCAAATGCCACCTGAGATAAATATTCAGCATTTTTGTTCATGCACTGGAAGAAGAATTCAAACATTTTGTCCATGACATATGCAAAGTAACTAATAGTTCTGATCTAGTATTAACAGTAAATATAGAACCTTAAACTTCACTGCAGTATATTAATATATATGATTTTAAGTACTGGACTGGAAAGATAACTCTTTTTTTTTTTTTCTTTAAAAAAAAAAGAAAGCTTTGTTCAGAATGCAATATTTACATTGTCCTTTGACCAACACTTACATTTTTACACAATATATTTTGGCTACAGATACACCGTAGCAAAAGGCTCTGTGAGCCACCTTTACACACAGCTCACTCTTTCGCTTACAACATTACAGCTGTTTATGGAGAGCTCTGAAGTCCCTGGTTGCATTTCAAGGCCCTCCTCAACTTCGTCCAGTTCCATGCTATTGAACTCGTTGCCGTTTCGATAACTAGTTAAAGTCAGATCTTTCCCATATAAAGCTGTTGAAGTAACATTCAGACACTGATTCTGCCGCAGCGCTGATTTTTTACTGGTCTTGTATTGGCAACGGATGTAATTGGAAAAAGCCCTGCGGTAGGTTTTGTTGAAGAGTGTGTATACGAGGGGATTGACCCCAGAGCAAACATACCCCACCCAAACAAACACGTCAAGGAGTTCACTCAAGAGGTCTTTATCGCAGGCTTCCTTGCAAAGGACAGACATGACATTAGTGATGAAAAATGGGCACCACATGATGAGGAACAAAAAGAAGACGATGCCCAGGACCTTAGAGGCTCTTCGCTCGTTGTTGATGGACTGCATAGTTCCTTTCCGAAAAAGCACTGCCTCCTTATTTACAGGAGAGTTCAAGTGAGATGCCCCCTCGTGATTGTGAAGCATTGAAACATTCTCTGTGTTGTTCTCCTTCTTGAGGCAGTTTACGCTGCTCCTCCTCTGCTTGGGCACCTCTCCACACATGAACACTGTTGCCTGTCTCTGCAGCACCTGGACGGTCAGGCAATACGTGATCACCATGATGATGAGAGGGATGAAGAATGCCATGAAGGATCCAATGAGGACGAAGTTCTCATCGTTGAGGACACAGGTCCCATTTACAAACACCCTGGAGTCATCCTGCAAACCAATGACCGGAATGGGCATAGATATCCCTAGAAGAACGAGACCAAAGAAGAGATGGTTACCTGCTGGGCAGAGCTCCAAAGAGGCAGCAGAGATGATGCAGGTCCTGCACACATTCAGCCCACTGCCTAAAGCTGTTTGAAAGATAAGGTACCGCTCCCAGATGGAAGGGAAAATCTCATCTAACAACGCTCCTGGGAGGGCAGATCCAGGGCATGAACATCCTCTGCCAGGAACAACTGCAGCTTTGCTGTGCTCCACAGCTGACACAGCAAATGCAGCATCACTCCTCTGTCGAGTTCTTTTTCCAGCATTAACTGGGATTTGTGGGTGTAGAGAAGGCAGTCATTACCCTGCTCTGCTCCAGGAGGCCACTCCATGCCTGCCAGTCTTGGGAGGGGGGGGCGGTTTGAAATCACTGACATAGGGTAGATAGTAGCAAACTCCAAGGATGAAAATTATCAAAATCCGAAAGAATTACAGATATGAAGATTTAAAAGCAAGTTTCATAAAAACACTAAAATAATCCTGATAGAAAACTGGTCACTTTTGCCACGGTATCATGGACACATGGAAGAAAAGCTCCTGGCTTTCTGGGACCTTATCAACTGTCTTGGTTGCAAGCAGAGAATTGTCTCTGCAAGCTCTGCCTGCCCAGGCACTTCATCTGCAAGAAGTGGGAAGGTGAGAAGGTGGGAACCAGAGACAGTTCTGCTTAAATCCCTCATTCATGGACAAGTAGCTGCCCGATTCCAACCCCTCTAATGTTCAATATGGGGCTAAAAATGGGAATAACAGACCATGTGAGAGTAGAAAAGGTGTAACTACACTGGTCATCAGATTGACACGACGGTCTGAAATCAGAACCCCAGCTACAAACCCTCTGCCTGAAAGGAAGGAAACTTGAAATGATTCAGCTATAACAATAACTGGAGCACAGCTTCCAGCCACTCCTCAGCACTAAGCAGAGTAATAAGCCTCAGGAATCACTGCCCTTGCCAAGGCAATTTCTCTTGTATCCTGGTGGCACAACACCTCCTGTGAGGACAGAAAGAAGACAGAAGACAGGACTCATGCCAGAGTGCTGGATCTCACTCGAATATTCTTCATGCATCCTGGGATCCAAACTTTTTCCCTTGACCTATGGAGCTCAGTCCTACACCAGGACAGACCCGAAACCTTCCAAGGAAATCTGTCTAGACACACTCAAAAGCAACACAAGCAACAACATATTTTGGAATACCACAACCTATGTGTATGTGAGAACATGGAAAAGCCACGGCGGGCCAGATCTAGTTAGACCATCATGGGTTCCTCTAGCCCTGTCCCTTGTCTTTCACAGGTACCAGGAGTTTAGAGCCATGGTACAAAAAGTGGCAGCTGTCAGCATTATGGCATAAAATTCCACAGCAAGAAGTTGCATTCACACCTTGTTTTTAAAATAATCTTTGAGAGACCTATCTTCTGTGAATTCTTGATCTCATTTATAACTCCACAATACTCAGAGGCATTCAGTTACACAACTTGTCATGTGAACAAAGTATTTCTTGCTCATTTTAAGTTTCCTTTGACTCCCTTCAGTTCCTCTGCTGTGAGAAACAGTGAATAATCACTCTCTGGTCACCTTTTCCACTTCTCAGTGACTTTATAGACCTTTATCATCTCTACTGCCTGATATCTCTTTTGGAACTGAAGAATGCTATTCTATTTACTCTCTCCTCATGCCAAACTCATTTTATGTTTTTGATTATCTTTCTCCATTTCTTTTCAAATTCCTCTCTGTCCTTTTAAAGAAAGGAAAAAACCTGCACATCCCAGCATGGAGCAGAACTTCTGCTGTTCTCCCCTTCCTGTCCTCTGGCCACCTGGCTGCCTGCGAGCACTCACTCCGCGGATGTGTCTGTGGGGCTGGTCGTGCCCTTCCTTAGCTCCTTCACCCAGGAAATAACCAATGCTGAAGCCACTCTTGTGTCTGGATCGTTTTTTGGGGGGTTGCTGTGACCAGCACAGGTCCTAGAACTAACCCGATGGGACTCTGAGTTTCTGAACAGAAAGATTAGCATGCTAAAGAGATTAACCAGGGCATTTTTCCCATTCCAGCTAAGTGTTTTCCACAATTCTGGAGAATACATCTGCAATTTGTCATTACCGTAAAATTACCATTTGCTAGTAATCTAGTGAAAGAATTTCTTCTGAAAAGTAATGATTATAAATGCCTCCTGTGATTAGAGCATATGTTTCCTTAACCCAAATGACAGTGCCAGGATTTGGTCTTCTTTCCCTCTACGTGCTGGTGTTTATCAGCTCACCCTTGGCAAGGCAGTTGCCTCCTCTCTAATACTTTAACCCCTGTCTCCTTGTCACCTTGCCTGTGCCAAATTCCTGCGACCAAAATAACTTTCATCCCATCAAGCCATTGACTCTTTATCATTAAAGACATCTTCCTGATGCCTTGGCTCTGTCAAACTGCAGACATTTGGGAAATGCTGGGAGGTGGACGGAGCAGTCTTTACACAAAGAAGAAATCTGAATCAATGGCATTACACCGGGATTATATTTGCATGGATAATTTTATGCTTTAGAGCCCTCTATAACACATGCCCTTTGAAATAAAACTCCAAAATGAATAATGGTTCATTCATGAAGTCATCATCATTGAATTTAGTGTTACTGCTTCAGCCAAGGGAAATGAGATGAGGTTTTGGGATATCTTCGTGGTCACACATATAAAGCACATTTGGGAAGAATAACCAGGTTCTGGGATATGATGAATATACATATCAAGACCACTGATGGCAGCCTAAAATTCTGCATGAGCATGAGAGAGCTCAGCACTGATGATGGGGACAGAGGAGGTAGCTGCTGGAATGGAAAAGCGTCCCTCACCTCTCATAACAAAGTGGGACTTCAAAGTGAGAGAGCACAGAAGAGAGAGAGCAACAGGTCTTCCCTCCAATCCAGGAAAAACCCACCATTAACAGCCGTAGGAAGAGAGATGCCCTCGGAGGAGCTGCCAACACACCTTCGTTCAGCAGTCAGCCTACAGCACTGCATCACCCTCATCTCAAGTGCTTCTTTCTGCCTCATGCTTGTCTTTGTAACACATTCTTTAATATGAGATTTATCACTGATCCACCCCACAATCCAGCCGTAAAGGGAACTAAGTCTGTTACACAACCTGGGCAGCAGGGACTAACTCTACATCACCCCAGGAGTGAGAAGTGAAGTGTGGAAGGTCTCAGACACCCCAGAGGGGCTTCCTTCATGGGGGATTATTGTAAAATTTCTACTGCCACAATCCCAAATGCACAGATACCTGCTTGCAGACACAGTTCACACCCTGGCCCTGGTTTCAATAGGGTCACCCTGATCAGAATGTGCCTACCATGCATTCCCATGGCACCTGAGTATGGGTAAACACCAATGCCTGTCTTGAGTCCAGCTGTTTGAGCAAGCAAGGAGAAGGCATTCAACTCCACTGGACTCAAGCAACCCACAGTACTAACACTGTGGTTGTAACTGTTCATAATGTAAGAATTAAGGTCAGTTGGTCAGAGAAAGCCAACCTCACTACACCAGCACAAGGATGGTGAGTGACAAAGTAGGCAAGAGGCTCCAAAGCCTACTGCTGTCCAGCCTTGCTTCTGTTTGGCTCTTCAAGCCCCAATCCAGAGCATTTCATGGGTTTTTGCCTTGTACCTGCACTGACAAACTCTTCATCAACAAATGTCAGGCTGACTTAGTGAGCTGAGGTCTGCAGCCCCAGAGGCATTTTCCAGTTGTGTCAAATAACCCTTTCTAACTAAGGTGGCAGCGAATTCCCAAAGAGAGGAGGTGTTGTTCCAAAAACTTGCAAGGTAGAAGCTTTGGAAGCTTATTGTATATTGCTCTTCAGAGCAAATTAGTCCTCTTGCTTGATGTTTGAGCAGTGCCTAGGTCAACTCGTTTTGCCCCAGTAAGAAGAGAGAACCAGCCACCACCAGCCAGCAAGCCATGACGGAGTGATGGGGTTGAAGTGTTCCTCAGGGGTCAGTAGTGGGATCAGCACCAGTTAACATCTTTGTTGATGACACTGGCAGTGGGATCAAAGGCGCCCTCAGTAAGTTTGCTGACAACACCAAGCTGTGTGGTGTGGTGGACACGCTGGAGGGAAGGGATGCCATCCAGAGGGACATGGACAGGCTGGAGAGGTGGGCTCATGAAAACCTCATGAGGTTCCACAAGGCCAAGTACAAGGTCTTGTATCCGGGTCACAGCAATCCCAAAAACAAATCCAGGCTGGGCGGAGAATGGATGGAGAACAGCACTGAGGAGAAGGACTTGGTAGTGCTCATGGATGAGAAGCTCCACACACCCCAGCAACGTGCACTGGCAGCCCAGAAAGCCCCCGCATCTTGGGCTGCATCCCCAGCAGCATGGCCAGCAGGGCTGGGGGGGGATTCTGCCCCTCTGCTCCACTTTGGAAAGACCCCCTTGCAGTGCTGCCTCCAGCTCTGGGACCACCAACATCGGAAGGACATGGACGTGTTAGAGCAGGGCCAGAAGAGGCCATGGAGATGCTGGGAGGGCTGGAGCCCCTCTGCTGTGAGGACAGGCTGAGAGAGTTGGGGGG
>JAOXNH010000060.1:22557570-22568091 GCA_028566575.1 Bartramia longicauda | reverse complement strand
CCCTACTTCTGCTGGTCACACTATTTCTAACACAAGCCAGGATGCCGTTGGCTTTCTTGGCCACCTGGGCACACTGCTGGCTCATGTTCAGCCAATTGTCAATCAGAACCCCCAAGTCCTTTTCCGCCAGGCAGATTTCCAGCCTTCCTCTCCAGAAGCAGTGCCAAAAAGGGACTACAGACCTGGGCTGTGGCTACAAAGAAGAACCATCACTGGCCAGTCGACCTTCTGCGTTGGGGCTGTTGGGACCCGGTCTGCAGGAGGCAAAATAAATCCTGAAAGAAGGCTGTGTTAGGGTACACTCCCTGTGCACCTCAGCGCCCTGCTTCCTGCTGCACTCATGTCAATATACTCTCCCTCCAATTTCTTTTTAAATCTCTATTCAGAGCTGCTGCAATAAATGGTGTTTTCATTACAGGTTCTCAATTATTCCTCAAACCCCCAGATTTCAGATAAGCACACATCTTTCCCTTCAAGATTCTATCAAGCAGTGCCCCAGCTAGTTATTGTCTTCTGACCGAGTTTCAATTCTCGGCTTGTTTGACACCACAGAAGCATAAAATCCAAGAAAAATAATTCTCTGGAAACGCAATCCACCGCTTCCATTATTTTCAGTTGCTTTAGTGCTTTCATTGAAACCATCCTATGGGAAAAGAAAATTAAAAACCAGCCCTTGGGGAGAGACGAAACAGAAAAAACTTTTAAAATGCAAAGTTCAGAAAGCAACAACAGAAAAGAGGGGTTTGGAAGGAGCATCTCTGTCTGGCCCAACAATAGCCATTGTCAGTGCCCAGCTCCAGCTCCAGCAGCACCGGCAGCCAGCTGGCTGCATAATTTACCATATATCAGTTTAGGCATCCTGATCTTATCATAACACTCGATAGAGGCTAATGGAAGTGGGAGAATAGACCTTTTTGAGCTTATACAGTGCTTGCTTTGAACTGCTGAGGTTCCCACTGCACCCGGTCCGTTCCCCATCCAATGTACCCACATCTAAAGGAAGCACAAAATAAAAAACATTTAATAAATGCATGGATGGAATGGAGATCAGCTGACCATGAAAAGCACACTGTTCGGTCCTCCTTCTTTTAAACCCACAGGTTTTGTAAAACCCACACAATGATCTAGCTAATACTCTCTGAATTAATTTTTTAGAACTCCTTTTTTCCTAGGCTCGCTCCTCCTAAGCCCTGCTATTGTAAAGACAACGGCACATTTTACCAGCAAATAATAATGCCAGCAAATCACTATGCAATGCATTTTATTGCACAAGCTTTCTACAGAAAAAGGTTTTGTATTTTGCCATAACTAACAAAGAACAGAAAAGTGCCCTTTGCCCACCTTTGGCTTTTATCAATTAAAGCCAGACAGGGTTTTTATTTATTTTAACTTTTTGAACTGTCTGGCCAAAAAAAAAGTTAAGACACTGAAAATAAAGTCCCTGCATACAAGCAGTGTTGGAATTCCATATTTCCATGGCTGCTTTTTTGAATCAAGCCCCAGTCTGGCAGGGTAGACATCGTGCCCAGAAAGTTGTTTTTCCAGGGTGAGAACAATCCCTCGCACTCGAGCTGTTCTGACCTTGCCATTTTCCCACACGCAGGGAAGGAAGTTGACTGCATAATTTGTAAAACATCTCAAGTTATGGATTTTTTCCCCCAAAAAAAGTTAATCCCTGTAAGAAAAATAGATCAATGTGAATCAGTTGAATGTGAAGAAAACGGGGCTGTTGCTAAACGTAACTCCAAGTAAACTGCACTCACTGTAGTAGCACGATTATCACCACGAGTGGGAAAAGACAATAATTTCCACTTCCATTTTGCAACCTTTTGCAAATCCCAGCTAGATACTTCCACTTGGAACCACCAAGTCTAATACCTGCATTTTTATTGAGCTATACGACAGGGGACAGGTAAAAATAACACGATTAACTTCCTGCATTCTTTTTACATGACTTATGTCCTTTGCTGTGTCTTGGCCTCCACGTACGCCATAAATCAATGAAAGGGAAGAGTAATAAAAGCAGAGATACACAGAAAAGATGAAGGACTAATATTCAAGTCCTCCCATGGAAGGCAGACAAACGTCCAAGGAAACGTGGGCAGATTTGCGTTAAGAGAATGGAACACAAAAAATATCAGCCAACCAAAATAATGGAAAAATCCCAAACCATAGGTACTTATGGATGGCCCCGGGAAACTGGCAGGGACCTCTCTGCAGGAGTATTGCCTGAGGAACAAGAGGTCTCAGGGCTTTTAAATCAGAGCATCCAACCATGAGGTACCAAAGCCTGTCAACATCCAAAACTAGCACAATGGTTATAAAGGGAAAGAGGAACTAGGACACATTGATAAATGGAGTAAAACCACCTCGAAAACACAAGAGCTAAGAGATTAGCAAGCCAGACAATACTTTTTCCTCCACACTGTCATGGTTGATTGCTTAAAGTCTGTCAGAAGCTCCTCTGGGAAACCCTTCGTAGATATACTGAGAGCAGGGAGAGAACAGGGAATCAGTCAATATTTAATAACTTTATTACTCAGTACCATATGAAATTAATAGACAATTACAATGGCATTTGGGAAAAAAAAAAGTGCTTTTCTTTTGCAGTAACAATCAAGTAGTTTGAAGTATTTTGAAAAGGTTTTCTCTTCTTAATATTTAAAAGCAGCACACACCTGTGCCGAAGCTGGGGCAGAATCTCGAGGACACTCCAACTACCAGAGAGTTTCCAGGAATACTTCTGTTGCCAACATCGAGAGTTTTTCTTCTTCCCCATCTCACTTTCTTTTTCAAACCATGAGATAATGTGCAATTGCACTGAAAATCATTAGCACCACCCACCGGGCAGATCCGCCTGGCACCGGCTCTCCCAGGCAAAGAGCCGGAGGCTGTATCCGCGCCCGCGGAGCCCCCGCAGCCCTCGCCCCACGGGCTGTGCGAAGGCTCCTTTTCTCCAGGAAGACAGACCATTTCTAAAGGAAGCCTCGGCAGCACTTTGGGGTTTAGCTCCTACATCGCAGCAGTGAAAGCGCCGTTGGCACGCTGCACACACGGCAGCAAGCTCACCATTTCGAAAGAACGACGGAAGGTGAAAAAACCCATAGAAATAGCCAAAAAGCCTTTGAGAGGCTCTGCTTCCCAGCGAGACGCTCGGAGAGCTTCTTACGGAAAAACTAATGCTGAGCGATGACTTGTAGAAGTCTTGTAGAAGTGGATGAACAACCTTCTTGGAAAACATGCATGTGTCTAACTACCGACATAGACAGTGTCTGTAATTCAGCAGAAAAAGCAAAGGGGGAAAAAAAGCATCACAAAGCTGAAATGACTGGAGTCTGGTATTAAACGCCACGAAGCAATGCGCTCCCAGTACTCTCAAATATTTTGTGTCTCCTGGAAGACTGGGAGCACTTCTTTCATTGCTCTTCTGTATCTGTCTTCCTCCAGCCAACACTCTGAAGAAAATAATTATTTTATATCTTCTCTCCTCACGCACCCAGCTCTGAATTGCAATATAAATTTAATTCTCCCAAAGAGCTGGTAATTCACCTGCCTTTGCTTGCCCCCGTCATCCTCCAAGGAGGAAGGCAGAGCAGTGGCACTCTCAGAAGTTCATTTGATTGGCAAATGCCTGAGGTTTTCTACTGATCTTTAAATGCACTCTGAATCTAATAAAAGCTTCAACACCAGTACTGAAATATTTCATGCACTGCAGTTCTATTTCATTTCTTATTTATCTGGCTACTGCCTAACAAGAGGATATTCCATAAAAGCTAATACAGCCCTAAACAAGACACGAACCATTCTCAAAACACTCTGCAGGCACACGAGCCCACATCTCCTACTCTTTAATTCTCGACAAGGATGTTTGCTTTGTTTTAAATATTCCGACTGAAGACATTCTGCTTCAGAAACGTCTCTATAAATATACCCAGGAGGAAATTTGACATATACAGTAGAATCCCTTTGCCATCTAGACTTGATCCTGCATAGAAAGCATCTGTTGCATTAAAAAAAACAACAAAACACACACAAAAATCAAATACAATGCTTTTTTCACACTGTTTACTATTTCTTAGATTTGTGTTTTATAACACAAACTGTGCATTTATAAACCATGAGATCGTTGCAACGTGGTGTTATACTTCTGCTTACAGAAAAACCCAAACAAGCCCTGCCACCAAAGTGTGCCCGATGAGCCAGGCGTACAGAGGAGGGACACCAAACGCAATCCTTCCATGCTGCTCTGCTCAGGGAAGGCATCAAACAGACCACCCAAAGCTCAAGAAGAACCAGGACCAATGGAAAAGATCTCAGAGGAAATAGCCAGAAAAGCAAAAAAATTAACTTGTTGGGAAGACTGGAAAATGTGGGTTGCTGCACTGGGGAGAAAAGGACTGGGGGGAGGAGGTGCTGAGATGGCCTTGTACAGAGAGAACACACGGGATCCAGGATGGAAGACGCTGCTCAGAGGGCCATGGGCTGCTCCCTGCCCCCGTAACACCTCTGGTTTTCCAAGAGCATTCACTTAACTTGACCTTTGCCAATGAAGGCTGTAAATTTCCCTGAGCAATAAATTCTGATGCTTTACTACTGCTCCCTTAGGAAGCTTCTTCCTAGCACCCAACCTCAGTCTCCCTGGTGACAATTGTACACCTCTCTAAGGAGGACACAGAGGAGTGCATTCGCCTCTTCAGAGCAGCAGCATCTCCACACCATCCATTTTCAGTTCTTGATGCCAAACAAGCCCAGTCTGTTCAGCTCTCCCCAACAGCCACACTTCCCAGTCACCAACCAGTTCACATTACTCCCTTCCAGACCCCTGCCAGTTTGCCCTCAGCTCTCTTGTAGCACGGTACACACAGCTGGAGTGTTATCTGTTATCTTCTAGGCTACTTCTCCATTCCTCCACTCAGCACAGACCCTCTCTGCCTGCTTGAGAGCAGCAAGGCCCCTGGGCTGCCGTGGGTCTGTCACCCACCTTGGTCATCCCATCCCATCCCTGTCACCGCTGCCCCACCGCTCCCCAGCCTGTTCTTGTGCAGCTGGTGGTCACTGCGTGGTGTGGTGCAGGGCATCCTGCTGAAATGCATCCATCCCCATGGGGAATCATAGAACTGTCTGGGTTGGAAGGGACCTTTAAGACCATCTAGACCAACCATCAACCCAACTCTGATGAAAACCATCACTAACCCATGTCTCTAAGCACTATGTCAACCCTTCTTTTAAATCCCTCCAGGGATGGTGCCTCAACCGCTTCCCTGGGCAGCCCATTCCAACACTTAATAATCCTTTCAGTGTAAAGTTTTTTCCTAATATCCAATCTGAACCTCCCCTGCTGAACTGCATCCCCATGTCTCAGACCACATGTGCCATTTCTCACCATTTCTGGTGCTGTTCTCCAGCATAGGCACAGTCCCTTCCAAGTGGCTCATCTCTGTATTTGGAAGAATGCAAGATCAGGTCAGATATTAAGAAGATCTTTCAGACTAACCGGAATTAAGAACAGCCAGGCAACCTGTGGAAACTCCATCCTGGAGGTCCTTAGGAAAAGGCTCATAAAACTCGTGTTTGAAAGACTATAGTTACACTGAGCCCCCTCAGGGTGGACAGATGACTGGTGGAGAGCCTTTTGGACATCCTTCATGGGGACAGGAAAGCAAGGACTCTTGCTCCATTCACTCATTCATGTCACACCTTGGTGCTGTGTCCAGCTGTAACATCTGTCACCGCCGCAAACGTCCCAAGCACCAGCAGAGCTTAAGGGAGCTGTGGCTGGAGCAAGTCCTTGCTTTCATGCCATGAGGGATCCACAACTTTCTCCAGAAGTGACATAGGTTCCCAGGAGAGCAGGAGGGCTGGGTGCCGTTCCCAGGGACCACTCGACCATCTCTGCATGTGCAGAGCCCTGGGGTTCCACATCATTCCAGCACTTGCTCCCCGCTCCTCACCCTGCTCCTATTCCTCCAGGTCTTAGCCAGAATTTAGCTACTTTTCCCAGAAACCCCTCGTCCCTGCAGATTGATGGGGTTTGTCTTGATCCCTAATCCCTGCAAATTTACACCTCTCTTCCAAAGGAAGGCTCATGCTTCACTCTTAATCCAAGGCTCCAATTTACAAAAGCCACATAAAGACCTTTGACCTTGCTGGAAGCAATAACCTATTGATTTCACATTTTGTTCCCAACTACCAACTAATAAAAGGATGAAACCAAGCCACTATATCACAAACTGTCACCAGTGGCTCCGAACAAAATCAGATCCCTTTCGGAGCGTGAAGGCTCACGCAAACTCCCATGCCGTGCCCGCACCGACTGGCAGGCAGCACCTCAAATCACCTCCCTTCACCGCCTTCCAGCCCCCATCCTCCCGTCACCCCCATGTGACCAAGTGCTCTGAGAACAGGACTAATGACAGATGAGATAATTAAAGGGCTTTGAGTCATGTATCAGTAAGCACGTGAGTATTAGGGTATGTCAATTAGTGTACTCACAATTATTAGTGTATTCGACTGAGACAGTCTGAATTACGGCGCACGATCTCCAAATTCAGCTCTGAAGTTTTAAAATAGCCTCCCTGTCACCCCTGAACACCAAACACGCGGAGCTGGATACACATCCATCAACAAACCTCTGCTCCTGCCTGCTCCTAATTGATGCCTTACCTTGAGTTGTCACATCCCACCATGTGACATAGGATGACACGAATAACGTACCCCACTTTGATGTGAACAAATTCATCAGATTAGCTTTGGGGAAGAGCAGGAAAGCAAAAAGGTACTGAGCAGTAGTTTTACTTGAATCACTGCTACATTAATAACAAATTTACTTCCCCCCTCATTGAAGAGGAACAAAAAAGACAAAGTTTAAAAGAAAGCTAAAAAGCATTTAGGAAAGCTTCCACAGACCGTTTTTTCCAAACCCTACAAAAATTCAATGGGTCACTTCAGCATTGGTTGCCATTGAACTATCGGTCACCAGGTACTAACATCCTCCTCTGCTTTCTTTTGAGAAATGGAGGACATGAGGAAGAAAGGGCTTTCTTTGCTGGCTTGTTCTTTGACTAAGCAGACTTCCCCACCACCATTGTTCTACAAATGGGATGTCCACAGATACCGGAATTTAGGTATTAAATCAAAGAGCCAAAAACGTTAATTAAACCTCTTGTTAATTACAATCTGAGATAGTAAGCTTCCTGCTCCCTCGTGAGGAGGAGGAAGACGACTAACGCCAGAGCACCTGAGAAGGAAGTAGGAGCAGGGTGCATTCCTGTCTCTCTGAGCACATTCATATTCCCTCACTCCAAGAGTAAATAATGAAACAACTTCTCTTGTAGGTCTCCGGGTTGTGCTTCACCCTCATTTCCATTCTCTGCATTCCCACCAGGGTTCGTGGGACCACATGCAGATTAACCAAGGAAGGAATCCAACCCGCTGCTTTTATTTTTACCCGTTATGCTTTCACCATTGCTGGGTGAGTGAGAAACCATCTGCTTCCTTGGGATGAAGAGGCAAGAGAGGGAGCTACAGTTTCCAGAGGAGTCTGTCTTTCAAGATACAGCATCTGTCCTTTCCGTTCCTTCAGATTGATGGGGATTTTGGTTTGGGCCAAATTCACTGCTGCAGTGGAATGAGAGTAACCTAATGTGCCACCGTTCCCAGAGTGGATTTGGCACAGGGACTTTGGCTCATTCGTTCTCAGGGACGATATTTCAGAGCGCTTGCTCCCTGATGCACAGTAGGAGAATTTACACCGATGCAGTCAGTGACTTGCTCAGTTCATTTATGCTCAGACCATGCTGGTGCCTGGCCTTACGGAACGGGTTTCAGCTGAAGCTATTTAGTCTGAAGGATTAGATAACAAAAACATGTAACTTCCATAATCAGAAGTAAGTTCTGCTAGGACTCTGCCCAAGAACATTATTAGCGCAGCACCGAATCTCCGGACATCCAATTTCCCAATCCCTCACATCCGAGAGCAGCAGGAGAAGCAGCATCTGATTTAGAGACAATTAACTTTCCACTGAGAAAGAACGATGTCAGGGGAGCAGTCAGAACTCAAATCTAATCCTTCTGATAGATATGAATTTCAAGAACTTCTCAGCTTGAAAATTGTTACAAACAGGATTCCAGGCAGATGTATAAGACTGACAGATTTCCCATATCACAAATATAGTAGCTGCAAATGCAGTTCAAATAACAACCTTGCTCTCCTCGCTTTCTAGATAGTTGCCAAAATCTGAAATCATCTTTTTAAAGCTTCCTAACGATCTTCCCCAACTTCATTACTGAAAATGATCTCAGCCTAATGAACAAACTAACCCACTCGCTCTCTCTTTCTTCCCTTCAGTTAGAACAGGTCTTTGGTTTATTTATGTGGGAGTCGATGCCCAGATTTACTCATATTTGTGATTCACATTAATATTTGGCTTTTGCAGAGGAATATGTATTATCCTCAACACTGATCTGCCCAAATTCTGAAATCCTACATTCTTCCTGAGATGATGCCAGGAATGGCGTGAACAGTAACCTTGTTTGGGGACCACAGAGTCGGGCTGATGGAGGTGGTTGGCAGGTGGCACGGATGTCTCCCTCACCCTGCTTCCCTTCCAGCCAGAAGGTCTGCAAGATTCCTGGCCAGGAAAGCACTAGCTCTGCCCTAGCTAACATCAAAAAATCATTTCTGCTTAATGACTACTTATTCCGTGCTAAGATACGTGCTTACGCAGAAGAGTTCAGCACTTGGCACCTTGATTTACTGTTCTAAGGTAGGTTCCTGTCCAGCTTCCCTAAAAATTGATGGCTTCTACCAACATTTTCTGGATGAATCTAAGGATAAAAAGGTATCTGGTAATGCTGCAGATGGGCTCGGTCATGCAACAAGGTTGGCAGCTTCACAGCAATCCCCACCTTTTCAGGGAAGCAAAACGGAAAGCAGCATTCAAAGCGCTTGGCCTCCCAGGCCAGGTCTTCTGGGAGGACTCCATTTTTCCTCAGAACCCCCAACTCTGCATTAATCTGGGTTACATTCAGCACAAAGCTGCCAACATAGAGACCGCGTCCAAGGTGACCCTGCACAACAAAATCCAACACTGAAGTTGGAGAATCTACACTAGGTCAGCAACAGGTTGACAGCAAAGGGCACGGCCACCCCAACACCCTGCTGTCACTGAGGATTTGGGTGCTGAGTGTGGCTTTGGACCCCTGCGGGCACCAGGAGTAACCTGGCCTGGTGGCGATGCAGAACCAGGGTGAGTGTTCAGTGTCTGGCCGGTATCAGTGGCAGGACACATGCCAGAGCCCTCTGCAGCACATCATCTCCTTTCCAGAGGAAGGACGTGGCCAAGGACCATGAAGCACCATCCCCAATGCCTTCAAGGCTTTCAGGAAATCAAAAGAGGGACAAGACTGCACAGAGCTTCCAAAATACAAGAAACTGGGCAGAGGTTCAGAAGCTGAACATCTGCCACAGATACCCAAAACGACCAACACCTCGCCAACGAAGGCACCAGAAATAAATCTCAGGAGACACCATGCAGTGGAACAAGAAATAGAGATGAGTGGAAGGGAGGTTTGTTGCAATGGAGTCAGAATGTGTGCAGCTTGGGAGCAGATTTCAGACCCTGACAGTCTCATCCAAACTGAGGATTTAACCCAAGTGTATTAGCAAGTAACAATCTTAATTTGAGTCCTTTTAGCGAGTATAATGTTGATACCAGCTAACTATGCTGCTATCAGGTCTCTCTTTCCAAAGCCAAGGTGGAAAGCCCACAAGCTCCAGCAGCATTTTCCACGTTCTTGGAGCAAACTGTGGGCAAAATTCAAGTGTCAGCACATGTCCTGTGCTGGCTGAGACTTCCTATGGGATCCCAGATGTCTGCACGGTGCTTGCAGGAAACAGGACTTCTAGGATCTACTGTCTTTTAAAGCAGCAGCTGGAAGCCAGGACACCTGCATGGACTGAAAGTAACAGAGTCCTACCCTGGGTCATCTTCACCCAGAGCCACCATGACTTTTGGAAAAATATTTTGTGACAAAATTTTCTATACATACTTAAAGATTTGCTTAGCAAGTGTTCTGTGTAAATCTGCTCTGAAGCACTGGCGTTTGCAATTAACCCTCTCGGCTCGGGCACACCTCTGGCATGGAGTCCTTGCCACGCTTTCTACCCTCTCGTCACCTCGGTCCCTTTATTGCCAAGGGGATAAGCGCTGCCTTTGCGAGGAGCGGTGCAGGGAACGTGGATCTGCAGCTGCCAAGAAAGAGAGGTTGCTGAGGTGCTCTCTTTGGCAGGGGATCCAGGCACGCGTCTTACTGCAGGGAGGGCAGCATATAGCACTGCTTACAGCTGTAGGACACAGCAACCAAGCAAACGAGAAGCTGGACATGAGCAGGCAATGTGCTCTCACAGCCCAGAAGGCCAATCACATCCTGGGCTGCATCCAAGGAAGTGTTGCCAGCAGATCCAGAGAGGGGATTCTGCCACTTTGCTCTGCTCTGGTGAGACCTCCCCTGGAGCACTGT
>JAOXNH010000060.1:22429486-22442891 GCA_028566575.1 Bartramia longicauda | reverse complement strand
GAACATGCAGATACACAGGAGATGCTGGAGAATAAGATGAATGAGATATAAATACTATTTTGCTTGGTATTAAACATCCGGGATTAGCACAGAAAAATGAAGATGATCTGAAAACTCACAGAGTGAAAATATATTGGTTCAGAGCAGTACAGTTTCAAGAGTAAATCTGCAGCAGTATAAAAAAAGTACAAAAATAAAAATAACCCTATTCCTCAGGCAGGATGCCATTGATTTTGTCTTTTGTATGCTGAATAAACTGGGGAGATACAGAAGAAATCATGAGATTCATTTGCTATTTTTAATATACAGCAATGAATTTTAGTCTTTAAAGTGCCCCAGAGGGTGTAGATGGGGATGTGGAATAAAGAGATGCATGGAAATTCAAAATGGCAGACACCCCCAGCGCTGGGGTCTGTGGGAGCTCTGCTGCACCTTCCCCTTCTCCAGGATCTCCTCTGTCTCTTTATTCAGGCTCGGTTTTTCCCTTCTCAGCTGCTTCGGAGGTCCTTCACCCCTCCCCGGTGCTCACTTCTCCATCCCCCCATAATCTGCAGCCCTGTCCCGGGCAAAACGGTCTCGCTGTGTCCTGGGGGTGTCGGTGGGCAGACCCCTGCCTGCGGGTTCACTCTGCCCCATGGCACTGCAGTGGGTCTGTGCCGGAGGCGAGCATCGCTGGGAGCCAAAGGTTGGATACAGAGCTGCCTGCTCGCCCCGGGGCCCTCCTGGCCATTGCAGTGCTCTCAGCTTACTGCTTGGGGTGCAGAGCCATGGCTGTCTCTACACAATCCCTCCTGCAGTGCTCCGGACCCTCCACTGGTCAGGCCTCACGGATGGGCCTGATCAGCACATTTTATGGAGCCATTCAATGATTTGTTGCCAAGGTCGTTAATAACGGTGTGGAATAGCATCAGCTGCAAGGGTGAGTGCTGGGGCTTCTGCCTAGTCCGGCAGTCACTGCAGGATGCCATCAGCTTTCTCAGCTCCTTTGTGAGTAGCAGATCAGAGGTCCCCTGAAATCCCTGGCAATGATGGAGCAAGTTGCTGATAGGGAAAGGTCCGGGCGATCATCCTGCATCCTGGCTCAGCAGGAGCTGGGTCTCTGCCGAGACCTGGAGCGGAGGGAGAGGGCTAGGGAGAAGGAGGGCATCGCCCCATCCATCTGCAGGTGGCATCAGGGCCCTGCCTCGGAGCCTCCTTTCATCCTCTGCTTTAACAAAGTTCGGATGTGTTGGCTCAAGACACGAAACCACTTTTCCCTCTGTGCTCCCACCTTCAAAGCATGCCCCGGCGAGTGTCAGCTGCCGTGGCCTTGGATGTGTCTATCCCAGTGCAAGGAAGGGAAAAGCTTCCCTTTGACAGAGGGGGTCCCAGAGCCCCTCGCTTGAAGGCCCAGTGATGCATGAAGCTCTGCCTCCCCTGCTCCCAGGGCTCTCCCCGGAGCCTTAATCCGCCTGGAGCGTGGGCTGCCTGCAAACTCCTCTGCTGCGGCGCGTGACGCCCCCCTGGGCCCCTTCTCTGCTTTCCCAGCGGCCACGGAGCAGAGGCTGCGCCAGGGTCGGCGGGGCACAAAGCCACTGGCGGGGGGCCCCCCCCCCCCACTCTGACCCCGTCCCTCCCTGCTGCGGGCAGCCCGCCTCTGCCAGCCTGTGCAGACCTGCAGGCGGCATTGGCAGCCCTGCCGGGCCACAAACACACCCAGGAGGGTGTGAGCAGGCAGCAGAGCAGGGATCAGCTGCGGAGGGACGCCCAGCTGAGAGCAGCCCAGCCCCAGCACTCACCTGGCCTTGCCGGCGTCCCGGCTGCGGGAACTGACATCTGCAGGGAGCAGGTATTTTGTCCGCTTGGCTCGCTGCCCCGACGGGGTGGCCAGCCCGTGCCATGGGGAAAGCTGTCCCCTGCTTGCTGCCACGGGAGCTGTGGGAGAGCTGGCAGAGCCTCACTGCGGGGTGATCATCCTGGCCGTATCTGCAGCTGAGGTGGGAAAGGAAAGGGACTGCCCGTGCTCCGGAGAGAGGAGATGGGGAGCCTGGGGCTGACTGCGTGGGGGAGATGTGGGACATGAGGCTCCCTGGGAGCAGGGGGTCTGAGCCAGGCTGGGCTACTCTTGCTGTCTTGGGGTCACCCTGATTCCCACGCTGATCCAGGAGCTCTGTCCTCCCTCCTGTGAGGTCAGGGGACAGCGGGGCTGGATGTCACCTCCAGCTGACCTGCCTGGTGGCATGCAGCCTGGACTGGCTCACCTCCGTGAGGGCAAGGGGCTCTCGCCCTGCCTGTGGCCACCTGGTTGTCCTGTGCCAGCACCCCTGGGACTGTGAGCGCACACGGCTGTGTCAGTGACTGTAGCAACGGGTTTGTCACACCTTCAAGCTCCCTGTGCTTCCCACATTAGGGCTGGGGGGGTTGTTTGGTGGGAGCTGAAGGAGGGCTCCTTCCAGCCCTGATGGACCTTCAGCCCCCACCTTGGAGCTGGAGCAGAAGGTGAGCAGGGTCTGCTGTGTGCCCAGTCCAGCTCTGTTTGGCACCGGTGCCCCGTGCAGGTCTGTTGCACAATAACTCCTGGTGCTGCTGCTGTAGTCCTGCTCTGAGCTGGGGAACAGGGTGACATTTTTCCCTCCGAACCCTCTAGATAGCACCACTGGCATAGATTTGTGGCCAGTCCCGTGCCGCTGCTCTGCCAAGCTCCAGCCCTGGCAGCTGCAGCCTCTGGGAACAGCTGAGTGCCAAAGTTTGCCTTATGCCCGCAGCCTCTCCTACTGTACTTTGCACGCTGAGTGGGAGCCAGGCAGGGTTTCCCTCGGCAGCTGCTGGTACCGGTGCTCTGCCCGTGTGAATGGGGACAGGGTCATGTCGTTGGGAATGCTGGCTGAGCCCTCTGCTCCCTGGTGGAAGTGGTGTCTCTGCTTCTGGTGACAGTTAGGGCTATGAGCCCGCAGCCAGAGCCCCTGGGCATCAGGGAGGGAAACTGTCTGGTCCCGTGGCTTCCTGCTCTTGTGTTAGGGCTGGCTCCTTCAGTGCCATCACTGAGCAGATCACAGCTGCTGATCTCATCCCTAGAAGACAGAGGGGGCAGCAGATGTAGGCACCGCTGTGGCTGCTTAGCATCCCTTGTGTCTTGGCTGTCTGGACCTGCTGATGGCAGCCCCCAGCCTGCAAAAGCCAGCTGGGCGGGTTAGGGGTCCCGCTCTTGGGTTGGTACCTGGCTGTTTGTGCCCCAGTGGCCACTGTGTGGGTCCTGGGGGACACTCTGCACACTACCCCCAAAGACCAATATACTGGTGGGATTTAAGAGCGAGGTGCCATGCTGGGCTGTGCCGTGTCACGGGGGAACACCAGGCTGACCTTGGCAGTAGCCATGGCGCGACAGAGCCGCTCTGGTGTGGCTGGCTGGAACTGGGAGGGCCTGGGCTAGCTCTGTTCCCCCTCTCCAGGGCCCAGGTTAGGATGGAATGCTGTCCTGCTAGGCACAACCTTGCCCCCAACATTGGAGAGGATGTGGCTTGGAGGATGTGGTCGGCTGGCTCCTGTGCCTGGTGCAGTGGTCACAGTGAAATGAGACTGGTTTAATCTGCGGGGTGATGGTGTTGGGTGGGGTGCCTGGCCTGTCGGGGTGGTTGGGATGAGGAGAAGGAGCAGCAGCTCGGCAGCAGGGCAAGCAGTAATAAACATGGGGGTGGGGGGTTCTCAGGGTGGATAAAGGGATGCCTTGTTTGGGGCTCCCTGCTTCCTCCAGCTGAGCACCAGGAATCTGGGGACCGCAGCAAAGGGTCCTGGCCCTCTCCCCTTCCCAGTGCCTGGGAGGGGAAACCCAGTGGTAGCCCTGCACCCAGCCTGGGTGCCTGTGACTGTGGCAGTGGGTTTCCCCCCAAACTGCTGCTCTCCCCCCTTGCCTCCATAATGCTTGGACCAACAGCCATCCAGCGCCCGTTCAACTGCAGCTCCTCCAGCCCCCTGGGTACCCGTTGCTGTGTGAGCTGCGCTGGAGGGCTGCCAGGATGGTGCCACCTTTGGGGGGACCTGGGCTGAGGGAGGAGGACGGGGACTTCCCATGTACCCCCAGCTGCACAGTGGGAACCCTGGGCTGCAGCATGGTCCTTCCAGCTGGGCTGCTCCCAGGGAGCCTGGGTGCAAGGTTTGAGTCAAGCTGGCTGGTGACGCTGATGTCCCCTGGAGCCTGCACGATGCTCCTGGCTCCCAGGAGCACCAAACCCTGGGCTGGGGAGAAGGCCCTGCTCCCAGCCAACTCTAGGCTTGCTCCAGCTTGTTGCAGTCCCAGGGGAGCCTGCGGAACAGGTTGGGCAGCACCCTGTGCTCCCGCTTTCCCTGGCACCACACCTCGCCTGGGGACATGGCCAGCAGGCCCGCTATGTCCCAGGGCTCTGGGGGAACTGCTTGCCAGGTACCCGGACCCAGGATGGTGCGGTGTCCCATCCCCACGGGGTGGTGGGTTGGGAGGTCTGTGCCAACACGCTGTGTGCATCCCCTGCAGGACGCCTGACCGTTGGCCTGGGACAGCTCGGCGCTATGGCACATTCTCCTGGCTGCTGCCACCCCTGTGCCACCTGCCTGCTCTGCCTCTACAGCTGCCGCTGGGTCACTGCCAAGAAGAGGAAGGGCCTGAAAACCAGCAAGGTGATACCACGGGTGATGCTGAGCTGGGGCTGGGTGGCTGGGGTAGGAAAGGGCTCTGTGCCGGGGGGGGTTCAGCCTGGACATTGGGCTGCTGCCCCCTCGTTACTGGTCCTGAGCCCCAAGAGATCTGGGATGCTACCTGGCACCCTTTCTGTCCAAGGATTGCCCTAGCATGGAGCAGTGAGAGGGTGAGTTTTGTGTTCACCCTGGGTGATGAGAAGGGTAGAGCATCACACCAGGCTCAGCGAGGCTGAGCGGTGGCTGTCCCCTGCCTGGCTGAGCTACATGCCTGCGGCACGGCTCACGCGTGCCTGGAGCCCAGCGCTGCCCTCCCCGAGGGCTGAGTGTGGCAGGGAAGCCCTGGGGCACTGAGAGCCTGGCAAGGCACGTGGGAGGCACGGTTCCTGGCGATGGGGTGCTGGAAGGGGGTGTCCCCAGCAGTTTGTAACCTGGGAGAGGTGGGGCCCTGGGATCCTCTGAGGTCTCCAACTCCCATGGGAGTGGCTGTGCCACTGCTTGTCCCGTCTTGCCTGGAATGTGCAAGCTAGTCCAGGCTGCTGGGTGTCCCGCTCAGCACTTGTGGCACCCCTCACCTCCCTGTGGATGCGGGGCTGGAGACCCTGAAGCTGGACCTGGCTTTGGCTGGGCAAGCAGGAGCAGTCTGCAGGCTCAGTGCTGTAATGGCAGCTCTGGGGCACAGCACCCCTCTCTGCCCAGCTGACAGATCACCCAGCTAGGAGGGAACAGGACCTGTTTCCCTGCCCCTTCCCATGTCCAAAGTCCCCAGCCTGCTCCCAGGGGCTTCTGCATGGGAAAGGAGGGTGTCCTGTCACAGGAGGCTACCCTCCCCGTTCTGGCATAGGCAGCTTTGTAGGAGATGCTGGTCCATCTTCCTGTAGCATGGGTCCAGCCAAAAGAGCTCTCCTGGGGAGCTCTGTTCCCTCTCCATGGGGCATGTCAGTGCCTGGACCCACGAGGCTAGTGCCTGCCCTCCTGTGCACCCTGCTGCAGGCTGGATGCTCCCCAGGAGTCTCAGCAACCTGCCCAGGGGCTACATGCCCTGCAGGTGTGTGCATAACTCTCATTTCTGGCTTTCAGTGCGACTGCAGCTGGTTCCTTTTTCTCTTCTGCGTCTTCCTCTTCATGCTGGTGTGGCTCTACTTCGCCATCATCATCCTCAATGATTTCCATAATTTCAATGAGTGAGTAGGATCCCACATCCGACCTTGCTCCCCATGTGCCCCCTGCTCCTCTGACCATCCCCTTTGCTGGCAGGTTCATCTTCAAGCAGAGGAAGTTGTGGCTAGACTGGTCCCTGGTCCTGCTCATAGCTACGGCCGTGCTGATCACCTACTCGTCTGCGCTGCTGGTGAGCCCCGCCGTTCCCACCTGGGCTAGTGAGGGTGCGGAGCTATGATGCTGGCTGCCGTGGAGTCAGCAGCATTCGCCCTGCGTCAGCCTGAGCACGGCCAGAGAGCCTGTGACTGAGTCTTGTGCTCTTATAGGGCTGAGGTGTGGGGTACAGCCCAGCTCTGACATCTCCTCGTTCTTCTCATAGGTCCTCGCTTTGTGCTTGCAGCTCTGCGGCCAGCCCTTGAAGCTACACTGGCTGCACAAGGTGAGAGACTTGGGGTGCAGGGAGACAGTGCCTCACCTGGCTGCCCTTGCACCTTGGGAAGCTGTGACCCACCAACTGGGGCTGCATATGGCTGCTGTGCCCCCCCTGAGCGGCTGTGTGTCCCCGCTGAGCTGGGCTGCAGCTGGTAGTCCCCCAGCCACATGTCTCTGTGATGGAATACGCTCAAAGCGTGGGGTGCAGAGCTCAGCTGCAACCCCAAATGGGGAAAGTGGGGTCTGGGGACTTGGAGGGGCTCAGGAGGAAGAGATGGGGAGGACTCTGCCTGCCCTGCAGGATGCTGTGTGCTCCCCTAACTGCCCTGTGCCCTGCCCCACAGACCCTGCTGATCTTATCGGCCCTGGTGGTGGCTGCAGCCTTCACAGGGCTGGGAATAAAGTGGGCGGAGGAGTGGAGAAGCGCTCGTATCTCCCTGCAGGTGAGTCACCTCGATACCAGGGACTCCCCCGCCGTACCCAGCACCCGGCCTGTGGGGGTGAGCTGAAGGGTGGTGACTGGAGCCCCCGGCATGGCTGTGTGCCATGGTGGTTAACGCCTTGCCCTTGACTTCTGCTGCCTGGCTGGGCAAGGTGCTCCTCCTCCTCTGGCAGTCCTGCCCGGAGCAGGTGCAGTGAGTGATGAACGGTGGCTGGACCAGAGTGGGGAATCTGTTCAGTACCCTCGGTACCCTGTCTTTCCCTCCCTGCCACTGGGGCTCTTCCAACGGGCTCTTCCATCTGCAGTGGCAGATCATGTGGCTTTTGGGGACAGGGGCTGGGCTAGTGACACCCTGCCTCTGACACCCTGACACTCTGCCTCTCCAGGCAACAGGTCCCTTCCTGCACATTGGAATCGTGGGGGGAATGACGCTCCTTGCCTGGCCCCTGGCCAGCTTCATCTACCGCACCCGCAACACAGGTAATCCCCTTCCAAGGTCTCCATCTCCCCCCTCGGCTGGTTCCCTGCTTCCTACCGCTCAACTGAGTGGCACTGGTGGCAGAGTGGTGCACAGAGAGCATCGGTGTGGCAGGAACAGGTCCCCAGGACTCAGTCTGGTAGCAATGCCCGGTCTTGGTTGCTGCTTCTCATACCCAGCCCTTGGCGCAGCTTCAGCCCTCCCTGCTTTGCAGTGGATGGTAGGACTATGGATGGAAGACTGAGTCCTGCAGAAGTGTTAGGCTGGGGTGCAAGGACACGGAGTGGGCCAAGAATAAACCTGTAGTGTTCCTGAGGCTGGGGATGCAATGCTTGACCCAGGGCAATCATAAGTTAATGCCAGGTGAAGAAGCCTTGGCTTATTCCTAACAGCCTGCAAAATACTTCCTCTGTACCTTGCCCTTCTATCTTCTCTGTCTCTGCCTGCAGGTCTCAAGGTGTTTCTGCTGCTTGTGTACTGCGCGGTGATGATCGCGCTGTATCTGGCTCCCCTGGGAATCACCTCCCCTTGCATCATGGAGGAGGACCAGCTGCCCCCCAAGCCAGCCCTGGTCGGCCACCGAGGAGCTCCCATGGTAAGTGACCTGCACCAGCAGCGTCCTGGTACAGTGCTCAGGGTGGATGGGGCAGGCTGTTCCCTCAGTGAAAGCCAGGCTGTGCCTGCTGGTGGGGCACTGACATCTCAGACCCTCATGGCTGCAGACCTGGGTGAGCTCTGGCCAGCCCAGTGTTGAGGGGTCCCCATCGCAGCCAGGGCAGCACAGGGTGAGGATGAGGAAGGTGGGTGAGCACAGGGTGGGTGAGCACAGGGCAGAGCTGCTTGCTGGACCAGGAGCAGGCAACTCTCAGCAGAAAGCCTGGCTGCATAGTGTGGGCTGAGAAGCAGGACTAGGCAGGCTCTGGCTGTCTGCACCCAGCCCTTTTCCAGCCCAGATCCTACCAGGGTCACCCATCTCATTGTGGTTGTCCCAGAGCCCAGCCAAGCTGCTGGGTGCAGCCAGGCAGGGTGAGTGGCTGTCCCTTCCTGCCTGTGTCCTCTCTGCACTAACACTGTTCCTTTTCCAGCTGGCCCCCGAGAACACCCTCATGTCGCTGCAGAAGGCGGTGGACTGCGATGTGACAGTCTTTGAGACAGACGTCATGGTGAGGTAAAGGGGCAGTAGGGACTTGGAGGGAGGAAGGGGTCTGTGTATCCTGGGTTGTCACCTCCCACATGAGGCATTCTGGAACACACCCGAAGGATTGGCATAGCCTGAATTTGAAGGCAGCTTGGATCAAAGGGCTCTACCATTCCCACCTTCCCGGTATGGGACTGACTCCAGCTTGGTGTCCCAATGATCTGGGAGAGGTTCTGGGTTTCTGTCCTCCCCACGCAGGTTGCCTTCCAGGGCATGAGGGGAGAGGCACTGCTTGGAAAAGACCCTGGCTCTAGTTCATCTCATGCAATCCTGCTAATGGGGACAGTTATTGCAGTGAACAAGGGGCTTACTTGGTTCCTGGCTTGGTCTCTAGGTGCTCTGTGCTTTCCAGACACTCACCTTTTTGTGTAGGGGACCACAAGTAGGCATAAGGGTGGGGATTACCCTAGCAGGGTGCCTGGGATGGGGCGGAAATGCCAGGGCAGGGATAGAAGACAAATAGCTTGCAATAGAGCTTCCCTCTCTGCTTCTTTGCCAGTGCTGACGGGGTCCCGTTCCTCATGCACGACGAGGAGCTCACCAGGACCACCAATGTGCAGGCTGTGTTCCCCGAGAGGGCTGCCCTGAACAGCACCGCCTTCAACTGGACAGACCTCCAGCAGCTGGATGCTGGCAGCTGGTTCCTGGAGGTCAGGATGCCCCTGGAGTGGCTGCTCGGGGATGGATGCGTTTGTGTGTGAAGCACGAGCCCTGCCCCGGGGGAAAGTTCCCTCTGCAGTGCTGGTCCTGGCAGACACCTGGACAGGGTGCAGAAGCACTTTCACGCCTGCACGAGTCCCTTGGGTGCGGTTATGCCCCAAGCTGGGGTTTGTTCCCACTCCTGGGCTGAGTCACGGGGGAGGCTGGTTTGAGGGGAGCTGTCTCACGCGTTTGCTCCTGCCTGGGCTTGGAGGCAGCTGCAGCAGGGCTCTGCCCAAAAGGTGACGAACCAACTGCTGAGCTGCTCTGAATGCCCACAGGAGTTGGGGCTGCTTGAACCTGTGCTGTTAGTGGGGAGAAGGGTAGCGGTGCCCCATGGATGTGCAGGGGAAGGATCCTCGTGCCTGTCCGCACCGGAGAGCGTGTGGAGAGAGGCCAGTGTAGGAAACTGAGAGCCAGAGACGGGCACCAGTTTGGGAGATGGAAGCTTAAGGGTGGTCTGCCTGTGACTACTGACTCTCCCTTGCCCTTGCAGCGGAAGCCTTTTCCCACTGTGCAGAGTCTTTCTGCTGACGATCGCTACCAGGTGATGAAACAGAGGATCCCATCCCTGGAACAGGCACTAGAGGCAGCCAAGCAGAGTAATATCTCCATCATGTTTGACCTCCGGCCTGAGAACCACAGTGACTACCAGAGCTTTGTCAATGCCACCCTGGAAGTGATCTTACAGTCGGGCATCCCACTACAGCAGGTGAGCTGGGCATCACCCCACCGCTGCCGGGCCCTGCTGTCACAGCCCTGCCATGGTGGGAGGACCCATGGTCCCCCTGGTCCCACCAACCCCCTCCTGAGCATCCCTGCCGCTCCCCATATCTGATCCCTGCTGGGGAACGTGGTCCAGGTGTGGGTTGCCAATAATCAGGGGTTAATGCCTGCAGCTTCAGACCCCTCCAAATACTCCGGTTCCCCAGCACTGGCCACCCTGGTGTGTAAAGAGTGACTCAGGCTAGGGAGGGGACCAGCAGTGTGAGCAAGAGCAGGAAAACAATGCTGGGGCTTCCACCTCCCCGTGCTGTACCACACCTCTCCCTGCAGCTCTGGAGCTCCTGCTGCAACCGCCTGCCCTTGCCTTTGTGCTTCATCCAACCTCCACGGCACAGGACACGTGCTGCCCTGAGGGGATGAATTAACCCCCAAATTCACTTTCCCTTCTTGGCTTTTTGGGAATGCAAGATGGGGAGGGGAGAGGGCTAAGACTTGTGCTGTAGTGCTGATACAAAGGTGTATTCTCGCTGCAGACTTGGGGCCAAAAGGATGCACTGCTTGATCCTTTCAAGGACCCAGAAAGGACATAACTGCTGGAGCTCCCTTAGGCTGGAGCTGCTTTCTCCCCTCAGTGGGGTCTGTTGTGCTTACTTCTTGGCTGGGACAAGCTGTTAGGGGACTGTCCTGGCCGAGATCCTCATGGAGGAGCTGAGCATGGAGGCGGGGGGGGGCAGGAAGCAGCTGCCTGAGCAGGCTATGTGGGCCTGGACCTGCAAGGAAATGTTGGATGGGAACAAGCTCTCTGGAGCACCTCTCCTCTGCATGTGCTCTCTGGCTCTTCCCTAGGTGCTCTGGCTGCCGGATGGTTTCAGGGAACAGGTCAAACAGCGAGCCCCAGGCCTTCAGCAGATCTATGGCCGGAAGAGACTCCAGAATGAGAAGGAGCCGCTGCTGCATGTCAACCTGCCCTACCAGGACATGAGCTCTGAGGAGATCAGGTGAGAGCCCTGTGCCCAGGACCCTGGGAGCTGTAGGGTCTGAGCACTGTCCCAGGTGTGCCCAAGGGACCAGCAGAGGTGTGGGCCAGCTGAGGCCGAGTGCCGGGAAGGGCAGGGTGTGTGCTCCAGCCTTACGGACAAACATGCCTTATCAGGCAGGGCTGGTGCAGGGGATGGAGCTGGCTGCAGTCCTCTGCCTTGCCAGCAAATCTGCCCTGGCTCTGGCTCTCCAGACAGTTGCTCCATGTGGCTGCAAATGCTGGAACGCATCCCAGATATGCAGTCCTCCCTGGCTGTACGCTGAGTGTGCCGGCACCCTGCTGTCTGCTGCTCTGACCAGGGCTGTCCCTCCGCAGGCAGTACCGCCAGGACAACATCTCTGTCAACTTGTACGTGGTGAACCAGCCCTGGCTCTTCTCTGTGCTGTGGTGCTCTGGGGTGAGCTCTGTCACCACCAACGCCTGCCAAGTGCTGAAGGAGATGAAACACCCCATCTGGCTGCTTGTGAGTAACCAACCCCCTCCATCCTTCACCCTGTCCCACAGCCCTGTGCCCCAGGCACTTGTGGGTCCCTTTCCGCAGCAGCCCTGGGAAGCCAGCTGCCTGGAGGGTGGCTTTTGCCCGGTGCTGGGCTGGTGTGGGAACGTGGGACCTGCAGAAGGGACTGCTGGCACAGCAGGCTGGGCTGTGCCACCAGCACACCACCCCTGGCTGGCGTTCACGGCTTGTCTTGTTGCCTTGCAGCCCAGCAGCACGTACCTCATGATCTGGATTGTTGTAGACTGCACTTCTCTTCTTGCCATCCTCTGGGCCTTCCTCTTGCTGAAGTACGTTTGATGCCTTTCCCCCTGCCGGGGTGGGTCTATTTAGGGGGGAGGCCATAGTGTGCCCTTGGTGGCCAGGACATACCCAAACCTGCTCGTACCTGCTGTCACCCACTTCTAGACTCAGATTTTTGGGGGTCCTCTCCTGTCTGGTCAGCTTTTATCACCAGGCTGCAGCTAAAAATCTGATGTGACCCTTCCTGGAGCTGCTGCCTGCCTTCACTCACACCTACTACCTCGCTCTGCACCCCAGGGCTCGGTGGGCTGAGGCTGGGAGACCTCGGTCCTGCTCCTTTCCCAGTACTGCCGGCACAGAGAGCAGGTCCCTGTGGGAATGTGTGTCCTGAGGGGCCCCACAGTCTCCAGCCAGGAGCTTGGGGGAGGGAAGGGGGAGGCCAGGCTGACATGCTAACATCGATCCTGTTCCATCTCCTAGGAAATGCTCCCAGAGAAGACAGGCAGCGGGTGAGTGTGCACGGATGTGAGCTCCCCTCCCTCGGAGCCAGGCTCTGCCTGCAGGATGCTCCCTGGCAGGCAGCTTTCTCCAGCCAAAAATGACAGGGTGATTTGGGATGGCTTGGGGGAGGGAAGGGAATCCCAGCCGGGGAGTTCCTGTCCTTCCCTTAGCAAACAGCCCTGTGGGACAGCACCGGGGAATCCCACATTCCCCAGCTCTCCACAAACCTGCTTTTCAGGTCGCTCTGCAGGTGGCTGTGGGATGGTGGCTGCCTGCAATGACTGTTTTCATTCTCTTTCTTCCCAGAGTCCGAGACGGATGTGCTGCTCACAAAGATCAACAGCTTGATGCAAGAGTGACCCCTCCGGCCTGCGTCAGCCAGGAGAGGGGCAGCCAGAGCCCCGCACGGCTCAAGCGGGAAGCCATCCTCAGGCCAGCTTCAAGGCTCCTTCCCTTTGCAGACTCCTTCCTGAGCTTCCCCTCTCTCTGTAGCCTTCCTGGCTCCTTGTGTGGTTGGTGCACAACTGCCCTCGGCTGAGAAGATCCAGAACTGGGTTCCCAGTGAGGAACTGGAGACTTTGCCAGGGTTTCCCGAGGCTGGCTGGTGCCCAGGGCCTGAGTACTAATCCAGCGGTGCTGGCGGCAAGGCCTCTGCCCTGGGGTTTGGACACTGGTGGGGGATTTGAGTTGCTGTTTGGAGCAGGGGACGGGCAGCCTCTGCGGCCAGGGATGGGAAACCTCCTTTAAAGTGCTGCTGCCCTGCCCCGGGGCTCGAGGAATAGGCAAAAAGGGGGTTGAGGGGGGAAGGGGTGGCTTTTCACAACACGGAGGGGGAGCTGAGCTCTTCCCACCCCCCATGCTGGACACAGGTCCTGCCCCTGCTGCTGGCTTCGTGCTTGTGGGGCTGGGTGCTGGCACCCCACGCAGCAGTGGGGGGAAAAGAAGGGAGCTGGGAGGGGGGGGTGGGTGAAGGGTGTCTGGAGCTGGCAGGACCGTGGTCCCAGTCCAGCTGCTGGGAGGCTGCGGAGGGGTGCGAGGGAAGGGAGGGGAGCGGTGGGACTTGGTGGGGGTCACTTTGCAGCAGGGCCTTGAACTTGGCGGGGGGGTGTGTGTCAGGTCCGTTTTACTTGTCCCTATTTATGTCAATAAAAAAAGCGGTAGACGGAGCCCGAAGGTGCCTTGGGCAGAACCGCTTCCCTTCCTCCCCCGCCTTTACCCCCCCGCTCCTGGGGCTCTCAGCCCCGGGGCAGCCGCAGCAGCAGCCGGTACCGGGGCGGGCGGGGACGGCGGCGCGTCCGTGCCATCTAGTGACAGCGCGGGGAAGCGGTGCGGGACCGGGCGGC
>JAOXNH010000060.1:22374691-22385095 GCA_028566575.1 Bartramia longicauda | reverse complement strand
ATATTGGAAGGCTGCTGTGAGGTCTCCCCGGAGCCTTCTCTTCTCCAGGCTGAACAACCCCAGCTCTCTCAGCCTGGCTTCATAGGGGAGGTGCTCCATCCCTCTCATCATCTTCATGGCCCTCTGCTGGACCTGTTCCAACAGGTCCATGTCCTTCTTGTGTTGAGGACTCCAAAGCTGGCCACAGTATTCCAGGTGGGGTCTCACGAGGGCAGAGCAGAGGGGTAGAATCACCTCCTGTGACCTGCTGGCCACACTAATTCCTGTTGTATTCAAAGCATCCCTTGAAGGGTAAGGAGGGGTGCCAGGGGGGATCACCCATGCCAGCTCCAGGTCGTTGCTCGGGGTTTCACCCCTTGGTGTATTTCCCCCAGCAGGTCCATAGCAGGGAGATGAAGCATCAGAAGCCCAGTTCCCGTGATGGATGGGGTCTCTGCATTTCAGAGCTGCCTCTCTGAAGCTGAAACAACTTCTTGCTGCCTAGGGTGCATGGCAACTGCTGCCAGGCAGTCCCAAAGTGAACAGGGAAGGTCACTCCAAAGCCATTGAGGAGCTGAAGGTTTCATAGCCTGGGTCCTTGGAGCCCTCCTTTGGTGTCCCACGGCCCAGCAGTGAGGTGCCACCGCCTCCTTGCTCTCTAAAAGCGAGGTGTAAGGAAGCCAGGGGCTTCCCAGGCCTAATCCTGGCCAGCCAGCACCATGGGAGCCCCAGGTTCTGCCACTGGTGAGCACAGAGGCAACCTCCTTGAGCAGCACTGCCTGCTACCAGCATCACCAGCCGCAGTCACTGCGGAGTCGGGGGCAGCAGAGATGACCACCACGGTCCAGTGCCTTTGAGGAGGGCAAAACTTCCTTGGAAGCCTGAAAAACCAGGAAAAAAAAATTAAAATCAAAATTAAACTGCCAACCTCACACTTTGGTCCCAAGCGCTGGTGGTGGCACATCCCACTGCCAGTGCCTGCGGAGCCCTCCCAGGGCTGTCAGCCCTCATGCCCCTTCCTCTTCCCGAGCCCTCTGGCGAACGGCTGACCAGGAATACGGCGTTTATTTACTCTGTGCGCCTGGCCAACACCGCTGGCGACGCAGGCAAGGGGGGTCGAGGCCAGGGGTCAGCTGGAAGCGAGTCAGTAGGTCTCGGTGCTGTGGCAGGACGTGTGGATGCCGGGGGGGGGGAGTGGGGGGTGTGTGTGAAGGGAGGGAGCTCTTGACCTATTTTCTCTGGGCCCCCTGCCATGTGCAGGCAGGGAGAGCTCTCCCTCGCCAGCGCTGCCGGTGCCCGCGCCAGCTTGGACGTGCCCGTGGCTCCCGCTGCCCTGGCACCGGGCTGCTCTCCCTTCCTCGCTCCGGGGGAGAGCGTGGGGCATCACCAGGTGCCCTCCACCCCCGGGGCCGGATGGCACCACCGAGGGCTGACCCTCCAGCCTTCACACTCTTCGTTATGTCTCTAACACGGCTGCTCCACCACCAGGTCCCTCTGCCTCTCCCCATCGTGTCCTAACCACAAGATATGGGCTAGATCCTGCTCTGAAAGTGGCTGCGGGCAGCGTTACCCCTCCTGCAGCCTGACAGGCTGTAAGGGTTGAGTTTGAGGAACCCCCTCTTAATCTTCTAAATTTGGCCTCCTTGTTTTTTTTTTATTAAAACCAACCCAAATCCGGACTCTCTGGCAAATGGTGAAGCGCGTTCCACGTGCGGCGGTGCGGCGTTGGCCAGCAGAGCCTGCAGACAGCTTGCAGTAGCTCTGGAAGGTGTGCGCTCTTCTGTTTATCACAGGAGTGATAACTCTGCAGCCTTCTGTTGATGATTTAAATGTCATCCTCCCTAACTGTTTCCCTGCTGCTCAACGCACGGAAGGGAGGCGAAGGCCGGCGAAGGGAACCTCTTCTCCAGCCCTCAGGTGGGCTCACTGCCTGGGAAAAGCTTGGAAAAAAAAATACCCTTCCTCTCTTCCATGAGGAATTGGGCGGTGCTCAGGATCGGGATACGCTGGGAACAGCCCCCAACACCCCCGTCGGCTCTGCAGGCGTTACGTGGGGAGATGGGGAGAAGCTGGGATGTGCTCTCCCTGCCCAGGGCCATGGAGCCAGGCATCTCCCCATGGAGCCCAGGGCACTGAGGTGGTTCCGAAGGGGAGCTGGGGAGGAGCACAGGGCTCTCACAGAGGAGAGGGGGAACAGCCTGCGGCAGAGCCGGGTCGCGGCAGCGCCGGTGGGTGCCATGGGGAGGTTTTGCCGTCAGTGAGTGACTGGTATTCAATTTTCCGATGCTGGAACGTTTGCTTTGTTGGCTCGTTCCCTTGGTTACGTGGTATATATTAAGTTCTCCATTTGGCTTCCTTATGCAATTAACTGGCGTTCTGGTACATGGATTTTGGAAACACAGTCGGAGCTAAAACTTCATGGCCAGGCCTGGCTGACCCCTGGGGTGCCCAGCCGGAGCAGGCACCGGCACCTGGAAGAGCTGGGAGAGCACCGACTCCGCTCGCTTTCAGGGCACGACGCAAAGCACCGCTCAGCAATGGCAGCCCCAAGATTTGGGGAGCAGGGGGTCCCCCAAACCCACGTGCCTGGCAGAAGGGGGTCTGATGGAGCCTGGGATGTCTCCGCACCCCGGGCTCTTGCCGGCAGCGGCCGCTCGCTTGGCGGGGCTGGCGCGCTGCTGGCTCCCTCCGCGGCTCACAGATTGTCAAAGTTTTCTGCACATCCCCATCCTGTAGGTATGTATGTGCTGTTCCTCTGCGGCCGTGGGTGTGCATATGGCTGGCTGTGTGGCAACCGTGTTGAATGCCAAAGCAGAGAGGACAATGTGTGTAGTAGCGAAGGGTGCCAGGAATGCGCCGTTGCTGGAAAACCAGGGAGAGGCGACGCCGCGCCCCACGCACCGGGCTACCAACTGCGGAGACGAGATGAGCCCAGAGGCTGGAGCGAGGGTGGCTGTGAGGGTGGCGCGGGCCAGAGAGCCGGCTCCGCTTGGGATTAGTCAGTACGGTAGGATGCTGGGAGGGGAAAAGCAACCCATGACAGCCTGTGGTGAGGGAAGAGATGCCCCCCCCACCACCACCAGCCCACAGGACCACGACCCAGGGCGGCGCTGTGGCAGGAGGTATCCCTGTCTCTCCGAGGCTGTCAAGGATCCTGCTGTGGGTGAATCCCACCACTCCCGGTGCTTTACTGCAGAGGGGTCCTGTTCAAGAGCTGACCAAAGCCTTTCCCAGTGTGCTGGGAGGATCAGAGCATCCTAATATAGGAGCATCCGGATGTCCTGACCCTGAACCGTGCCCTGAAATCTTCCTGTGGCTAAGAGGCATGAGGCACGGAGCACATCGGAGGAGGGACAGCCCTCTCAGCCTGTGTTCCCTGGAGCCCCTGTTCCCTCCCTCCGCCCTGGACTCTCCCCAGCTTCGTCCTTGAAGCGTGGTACCCACAACAGGGTGTAGGATTGCTTTGGTCTCACCAAGGCTGAACCAAGCAGGGGATGAGGGCACATGTGTCGCAGGTAGCACAGCCCCATCCCAGATCCTGGCATGCAGAACTGCTTTTCCACCTGGGCACCTGATTATTCCCACCTAGAAAACCTCCTGCTTGCTCTTCCTACCTATAAATAGGACCTCACTGCCTCCTCGCTGAGTTTCCTTCCACCGGGTCAGACGATGGCTGTAGCATAAATGAGGTTTGTTGTCCCCTCCATCTAATGACCCAGCACTGTGAGGTTTTGGAGGATGGCTGGGCTGTGCCTCCATGGATAGCAGGGAGCTGGGCAAGCGGGACATGATCACGTGCTGGTGATCTGTGATAAGGGGATCTGTGTCCTAACAAAGCCACAGCAGCTCCGGTTTGGGATATGGAGTGCATACAGAAGGTGGCTCCAGATGATCTACAAGCCATCAATTAGTGGGGGATGTAAAATCCACATGAGGAACCCTGCACATTGTCCAGGGGCAGCAGGCAGAGGTAGGGCTGCAGGATGGGAGAGTCATTGGCCCGCTGAGCCCCCGGCCCCGCTGCCTCTGCCGCGCCGTGCAGACCCCTCCCGTGCCGTGCAGACCCTTCCCGAGCCATGCAGACCCCTCCCGTGCCATGCAGACCCCTCCTGTGCCATGCAGACCCTTCCCGTGCCATGCAGACCCTTCCCATGCCATGCAGACCCCTCCCGTGCCATGCAGACCCCTCCTGTGTCTCCCAGAGTGACCCAAACTGTGCGGCTGAGCCCAGTCCCCTCCGTTGCTGCCGAGGGTAACAGCTCTGGATGTTCCAACAGCCAGTTGCTTTGCAAGTCTTGCTAAATTTCAGACCTTGGCCGCTGTTTGTGCCTACAAGTTGCACCCCTTTTGTTCCAAGAGTTTTGTTTCCCTGTTGTTTCCCAGAGTCCTGCTTTGAGACTCTGGCTGGGGGAGATCTTTAAGCCTGGGGATCAGAATGGTGCACGACATTGGGATGGGCTACACCATATTTTTAATTCAAGGGCATCGCAATGTTTTCCCCTCTTACTGTGCCCCGCACTCGCACCTCCTTTCCTTTGCACCCAGCTAATTCTGCAGGATGAATTATCCTGAATTCCCTGATAACACAGTCAGGCTACTAAAAGATCTGAAAGATATAAGTTGCTAAAGGTGTTGATTATGTTATTAATGTACAGACCTTATTTTTTCCCTCGAAACGGACCGACCCCCTTTCTTTCCTTCCTGCGGCAGTGAATTCCCGAGGTTAATTACACGCTGCCTAACAAAGGCGTTATTCCTTTTTTGTGCCTTCGGTTGTGTTCCTTTTCATGGCTGGAGAAACGAGCTGGGAGGGAGAATAAAGGCTTTGAGCTGAAGTGCATTAAAGTCAGTGGGCTTTGGCTCACGCCCAGAAAGAAAAGCAGCACAGGCTTTAATTCCAGGGCAGGCTCCAGCGATTGCGTTTTAAGGTTTGGGGGGGTTTGGTTGGGTTTGGTTTTTTTTCAGCGGTGATGGTGCAGCTTTTAGGTTGGATTCTCGATATTCGGCTATCAGAGGGGAAAAGTAAATCCCTGCGGAAGCGGCACAGAGCTGTAACGCCCTGTCTCCCTCTCCCCAGGTGAACGGCAGCGATGGGATGTTCAAATACGAGGAGATTGTCTTGGAAAGGGTAAGTGTTCTTCACTCGCCCCCCCCCCCCCGGCAGCCTCTGCTGCCTCTTCCCACTCGCCCTCCCACCAGCGCAGCCGGCACCCCCTGCGTCCCCGCGCCAGCTGACGGGGAGAGATCGGTCTCTGCTCCTCGCTCTCTCCGCAGGTTTTTGGGGGTGTCGCGCTTGCCTTCCCCGCACAGCAGCCCCCGCAGCGCGGGGAGAGGTGGGCTCGCTGCTCCCCTCCCCACAGACCCCTCCAGAAGGGAGGGAGGGAGGGAGGGAGGGATGAAGGCTTCTCCCTCACCTCCCTCGTTCACACCCTCGCCCCCACAAACCCGCCAGCACGGAGCTGGGGGGGTAGGGGGGGGAAGGCTCTTTGTCACCACCTTTGCCAGAGAAGGAGGGTGCTGGTGCAGGCACGCGGGCGGGCGCACCCTGCAGCCGGGCACAGGGGACTGATGCCCCCCCTGCCACCGGACTCCCCGTGGCTCCAGAGCGCACAGCCCCGGGATGCTAAGCAGCAAGGATGTGTTTTCCAGTAAACCAGACCGCAACGGGGCAGGCAGGGGGGGGAGTTTCTGCTTGAGCCTTTTCTTGTCCGTCGGCAACGCGGAGCTGATGGCACGCACCACGCCGACCCTGGCTACGATTAGCCAGGGCACCAGCCGGCACCACGCAGGGCAGGGAGGGCTTTCTCCTGGCGTCTACCAGGGATGGAGAAGGAGCAGGGATGGAGAGGTGGGCATAGCCCTGCAGAGTGGGGCTGGCCGGGGTGGGAGGCCGCTCCACGGCACACCTTGCCTCCTCCTGGCTGCCGTGCCGGCTGGCTCAGCCCGGCTGCGTGGCCGGCGTCGCAGGGGAAGACGCATCACTCGTTATTCTGTTCCTCTCTGCCTTTAGTCATCTCCCTCCTCCCCTTGGCTCTGCATCACGGAGGTGGGTGGACGGAAGGTTATCTGGGGCTGCCGCCTCACCCACCGCTTCCCCGGCGTGCCTGACGAAACCAGCCCAGAGGATGCTTCCTTTTTGGGCTGAGTGCTTCTTGCTCTGGGCCTAATTTAGAGGCAAAAGCCTTGCTTTCAGGGATTCTTCAGAGCTTCCTCTGTCCTTAGCCCTCAGCAGGAGTAAGTGGAGAGCTGGCAGGGTCACACTGAGAGGCAGCACTCATTGCTGCCCCCGTTCCTAAGCCCCAGGTGGAGATTCCCTCACCAGCAGCACGAAACTATGAGAGGATTTCAGTGCTTAGCAGCCAGGGCCAGGATGGACTTCCCCCAGGTCCTTCCCCTTCACCTGGTCCCCAGTGGGATCCCCCCAGTGGGATCCCACAGCCCTGTCTTACGGCAGGAGGAGCACCCTGGTGGGTGAGGTGAGGCTGTCCCCCTGCTGGGGTGTTTGGCTCCCAGAGATGACCTCAGCAAACTCCAAAGTTGCTGATCTGTCAAAGACAAGGGCAAACACAGCAGCGTTTTGGGGGCAATGACTGAGGAAACGCCGTCCACAGAGGGACATGGCTTTGGGTTTACCCACCATACGTGTGTCCGCAGCAGGAGCTGCCCCTGGCGTCTGCATCAACCCCGATGCCGGCTAAGAAATCCCTCCAACTCCATTGCAAGGCCTATCAAAGTGCAAATAAACGCCTCTGGGATCACTTCCAGGTTTTGTGACGAGCACCAGAGCACACCCTTCCATAGACAGGCACAGCGAATGGCTGGAGACCATTTTGCAGAGTCTCACCTGCCTCGCTGGGTCTCCGGTGAGAGACAGCTTTCCTGAGCCGGGCACGGAGTAACCAGAATCCAGCTTAAAAAGAAAAGGAGAGAGGCCCCAGACCTTTCACCATTGAGTGGCTCCCCATCACGTGCCGGCCAAATCCCAGCCGGCAGGAGAGCCTCCGGCAGCGCTGCATCGTGAGAGTGTCTCCCAGATGCCACGTGCTGTGTTACGAGTGGCGTAAAATCGGAGCGGAGACCTCTACATCGCAGCAAGAGCTGATGCTGAGCCCAAATTGCTGGGGAGAAGCGTGACCCCCAGCCCGCTGCTGGTGCTAGGTTATCCCAGGGAGCCTGAGCTACGGTGTGGCCCTCCTGGCCACAGGTCCCCCGGGAAGGGCAGAGCTCCCCATCGCCCGATGCTGAGCACCGGGGGACGTGGGCAGCTGGGAGAGTGCTTGGCCCCAGCCCGTTTGTGTACGAGAGAGGCGGGCACAATAGGATGTGACTAAGTGTCAGCTCTTCCGCATGAGAAAACAAGGCAAGGAGCCATCTGATTTTCAAGGCAGAGCAGAAAAAGCAGGAATTGTCCACTTGCATCAAGCCCAAAGCTGGAAGCAGCGCCTGTGAGTGTGTCACTGCCGGGGATCCTGGGAGAGGCGGCGCAGGGCCGTGGCTGCTCATCCTGGGATGCTGCTGGGATAGGGGTGGAGATGCAGCACGGTCCTGCACTCTCCCTGGGCAGACTTCAGCAGGATGAAGCTCAGGTGATGCTCCAAGCATGTCCAGGGAGGAAGAGGAGGCAGAACTGGAGACCCCACTTCATCCTGACAGCCCCCTCCACCCAATCCTGCAAATTTTGGCGTCAGCAACTGCTGGTTCCCGGGTTGACTCCCTGCTGGGGCTGCATCCCAGTGGGCAGGGGACAGGGGTGGGATGCTGGTGACTGGCATAAACCCCGCTGCTCCGTGCAGGCTGCAGCATCAGTGTCTCCTCCTGGGGAGCAGCCAGCAAGGGGAGGTTTTCTCCGCCAAGGACCACCCCCTCTTCCCCCAGCTCGCCGCCTGCCTCCGAGTCTCTCGGTGGAGACGCGGTGGTGAGGGAGGTCCTCAGCGGCTCCCACTCTCCCACTCCATCTGGTTGGTGCTCCGCGCTGCCGCACCGAGCCCCTCGGCTGATGAGTGCCGGCCTCCCCTCCGGCCGCCCATCCCTCTGCCCCCTCAGCCGGGCACCCTGGGGAGCAACAGATGCTGTAAGGGCTCCCGCGCTCCGGGCAGCCCTGCCGGGGGAGAAACGCTTGGAGAGGGCTGGCAGCAAGCGGTTTTCCACCGGAGAAAGACGCGGTGTTTGATTTCCCACAGGGTAACTCCGGCCTCGGCTTCAGCATAGCAGGAGGAATCGACAACCCCCACATTCCAGATGACCCGGGAATCTTCATCACCAAAATCATCCCCGGGGGAGCGGCAGCCATGGACGGCCGTCTGGGGTGAGTGTACGGGGCTGGGGGAGCATCCCCATCAGGGTGTCACCTGGGATCTCCCCAGAGACCCTCTAGGCAGCTCCTGCCCCCTTCACTGCCACGGTCCCCAGTTCCCCACCCCGATCCCTTCCCCACAACCAGGTCCTCTCAGTGTAGGGATGCCCATCGTCCCCTGCCACCAGCCACCTCTCCTCCTCTCCCTGTGCCAGGCTCTGGCTCCCATCCTTCCCTCTGCAGCCCGGGGTAGGGTTCAGCCTTTCCCTTCATCTCCCATCTCCACCAGGGTCGCAGCATGGGGACCGGCCCTGCTGCCTCCCCCTTCGGGAGGGACCCCACTGTCACCCCGGCTGGGCAGGATCTGGCCATCTTGAGCAGCTCTCCCTAGAACAAGGGTCTGTGTGACCGGAGGAGGATGGCAGAGGTGTCCAGAGGAGGGTGGCAGAGGCTGGTGGTTGCCCAGGGGAGCTCAGGGCCACCCTTTCCTCGCAGGGTGAACGACTGTGTGCTGCGGGTGAACGACGTAGACGTCTCCGAGGTGGTGCACAGCAAAGCCGTGGAGGCCCTGAAGGAAGCGGGCCCCGTGGTGCGACTCGTGGTGCGTCGCCGGCAGCCCCCGCCAGAGACCATCATGGAGGTCAACCTGATGAAGGGTCCCAAAGGTGAACCCCTCACTCTGCTCACAGGACTGGGGTACCCTACTGCCCCACAGGACAGTGTGGGGTGTCCCCTCGGGGTGGGATGCCACGGGGTGCAAGGCAGCATGACAGGGGATGTGAGATGCGAGGTGGCACTGCCGCAGTGCGGGATGCCACAGGGTGGCCCGGCAGCATGGGATGCTGTGGGGCACAGGGTGTGGGACAGCCCCACGGCGCAGCGCGTGGTGGCTGGGCTGCCCCACACAGCAGCAGGGTGGCCCATTGCCTGCTGGGTTTGGGGCAGGGTGGGAAGCCCAGTGAATGCAGAGGGGCTGTGATGCCATCCCAGGGCTCCATCCATCTGTCTTTCCCTCACCTCTCACCTGCCCTCTCACTCCCCCTCAGGCTTGGGGTTCAGCATCGCGGGGGGCATTGGGAACCAGCACATCCCCGGGGACAACAGCATCTACATCACCAAGATCATCGAGGGAGGTGCTGCCCAGAAGGACGGGCGCCTGCAGATTGGGGACCGGCTGCTCGCGGTAAGCTCCGTGCTTGCAGAGGGACACAGGGCGAAGCCAGGCAGTCCGCGTGGTGCCAATCCTGAACCCCAGCACCCCTCCCTCCAGCAGCCCCATGCCCCATCCCTGGGATCCCTGCAAGGACGGTGCTGTGGGAGGGGCAGGTGCAGCACCGGCTGCAGGCGGGATGGCCAAACCTATGGAGACGGGACCCTCTCTCTGGCACCAATCCCACAGGGAAGTGGCTCCGCTCCTGCAGAGCTGCATCAGCCCCTGCCCTCCAGCCACGTCACCCTCCCTTCCCTCCCGCAGGTGAATAACACAAACCTGCAGGACGTGCGACACGAGGAGGCGGTGGCCGCCCTGAAGAACACCTCCGACATGGTGTACCTGAAAGTGGCCAAGCCCGGCAACATCCACCTCAACGACATGTACGCGCCCCCCGACTACGCCAGCAGTACGTACACCGCCAGCCGCCGGCACCGCAGCCCGGGCACCACAGGGCAGGGGGGGACAGAGCATGCCGGGGCGGCGGGCAACATGGGGCTGGTCTCCACATCCACGTTGTGGATGGATTTCCGCTCCTGATGCCCTTCTCCTTCCCTGCAGCCTTCTCAGCCTTGGCTGACAACCACATAAGCCATAACTCCAGTCTGGGCTACCTGGGCAGCGTTGAGAGCAAGCCTGCCTACCCCGTCCCTCCCCAGGTGACTCCATCCCGATACTCGCCCATCCCTCGGCACATGATGGGGGACGAGGACTTCACAAGGTGAGTACCGGGCATGAGCATCCCTAATCCCTGCTCCTTCTCCTTCCCTCTCTCCCTGCCTGGCCGCTTGACCTCATCCCTGCTGCTGGTGCAGAGCCTCGGCCGAAAGCCCTTTTAGGGGTACATGGTGCAAAGGTTGGGGGGCACGCAGCGAGCTCCGTGCTCACTCCCCCTGAGACCAGCCCTGCCGTGTTGCCCCCT
>JAOXNH010000060.1:22234515-22249797 GCA_028566575.1 Bartramia longicauda | reverse complement strand
ACTCTACAAAGTTCTCCCCTACACCATATCCCCCAACACCACATCTAAACGACTCTTAAACACATCCAGGGATGGTGACTCAACCCCCTCCCTGGGCAGCCCCTTCCAGTGTCTGATCACTCTTTCTAGGAAGAACTTCTTCCTAATGTCCAGTCTAAACCCACCCTGTTGGAGCTTGAAGCCATTCCCTCTTGTTCAATCGCTCTTTGCTTGTAGATACTGTGGGCTTAACCTGTAGCCTTCTGGGAGTAAACACCTTTACACCTTCTATGGGTGTAAAGCTGAGCAAAAACTCTTCATCAGTAAATGCCAGTGATCATACTCTAATGAAACTGTAGCCGGGGAAATATTTCTCTTCGTACGTGAGAAAAGGTCTTTAGGAATAAGTATTTAGTCTCTCTGCGGCACTTGGGAAGACACAAAGTAGTTGATGTTGCCCATGGTGCTCAAAGCTGAGATGATTTTATCGCCTTCTGCAAGTTAGATGCTAAAGAGCTCTTCCACAGCTTCCCCAGGAGCCTGAACCCTCTGTCTGCTTGCTTGGAGAGTAGAGATCAAAGATTGAAACCTTGCCTCTGCCCAGCAGCGACGCAACACCTGCAAACCCAGCTGTCAGTCACAGAGGAGGAAAGCCACAGTGTGAATACTTTCCTTGACCGGAATAAATATAAATTCTACAGTTTCTGGTGCTTGTTGTCTGGTAGCTGCAGCTCACTTAGTTGTAAGTCTGCCGTTCACCGTGCTGCGAGGTGCTGCGAGCCGGACAGAGTGACTTACGGGAGCCTTAGTGAGCAAGGTCATGGAAAAAAGGTAGCCACAGCTGGAATTAGAGCATGGCATGCAGGCCCTCAGTCACGGGCAACCACTCTTGCCTTCAGCGCTTAAAGCAAGTGTCCCCTATTCTGGTTGTGGGAAGCATGGGTGGCCACCTGGCTGTCTCTGAGCAGCTCAGGGACTTTGGGGTTGCTCCGCTGCCTCTGCTGTGTATTTCTGTAAGCCAGGAGCAGGGATACTTGGGAACAGGATTGCCTCTTTTTGCAGAAGCGGTACAGTTTGTGCCTCACTGGTGAGTGTAAAGTCCATCCACTCTGCTGGTGGACGTTAGTTAATGATCTTTAGTTGTTCAGTTATACTCCCTAGAGCTTCAGAGCCTGGAGAGCTCTTCATCCCTTGCCCAGCTCGGTCTGGACTCATGGTTTCCTTGCTGTGCTCCATCTAATTCCCTTTGGTCCAAATACTCTATTTTTGTCTATCAGAACATTAATAAATAAATAAAACCCTCATCAACTTGCAGCTTCCCAGAGTGGTCTGTTGCTCTGGTTTCTGTTTTAAGTTACTGTCTTTTTTTTGTTCAGGGCTGATTCCCTCTTGCAGCTTCTTTCCCTTTTCACAAGTTTATTTCATGCTCACTATTATGGAATGCAACTGCTTGGATGCCCTACATTTATCTCCTTATCCTGCCTTCCCAAGTGGATCATAGGCCCGTGGTGGTGGTTTTATGTCTGCCTTAAGTCTGCTTAGACCTATTCCATGAGTTGTGGTGTTACCAAAGACAGGCCTCTGCTTTGTTTATAACCCTGTGCCAACTAAAACGTTGTTTGCTTCCTACTAACCTTCTTCCTGTGTGAGAAAATAATTACTGAGCTTCTTCCTGTGTGAGAAAATGGTCACCGAGCTGGCAGTGATAAGGATGGGATAACAAGAAGTAGTTAATCACTTCAAGGTTCTCTCATGGCTCAAAGTACCTGCTCCTATACCAGGTAGGACAGAGCTGTGGCTACTTCAAAGGACATCCTGAGCATCCACAAGAAGCTGGCAAACTTGCAGTAAACTTCTACTGTCCTGAGATGATTCAATAGCTTAAAGGGATAATGTGAGGATAACATATCCCTACCCAAATGACCACCGAGGAACTCACGCCTGCACAGAGATGTTTTGCCGATGCTGCAAAATTTAATACACGTGTGCAAAAAGGGCTATTGGATCATCCTAATGAATGTCAGAGCAGGTGGAGTTAGGGGTTGGGGAGGTGGAGTTATGGCATCTTTGGTGTATGAATAATGGGTGAATGTCCCTGGTAAGGTGTGCTAGATCTGTGGATTTCCACCTTGCACCTGATGTCAAATAAAGCAATATCTCCTCTCTAAACTGCTTCTGGTTTCCAGAGTTTTTGTTTTGGATAACAGTGGCAGCTTCGTTGACGTTGATCTTTTGACTTGGCTGGGGAATGAGGTATTTAGAAATGTTTGGTTATTAGTAGGTAGATACAGGATTTCTTTATGTGAGTGAGCATAAACAGTTTTAGTGGGTGATCTCTAAAAACTCCTCCTTTAATCTTTTCCCTACCAGTTGATATTTGTGGTTGCTTAAGGTGAAGAGTAATTTTCCTCTTCCTTGCTGTTTTCCCACAATGTCTCCGGTGTTAGCCAAGTGCTTACCTTGCAGAGCTCTGTTGGTGCCATCAGCTTACAGGAGGAGTGCTTACTTTTGACCTTTGTGCTTTTGTTCTGTCTTTCTTGGACAGCTTGGAGCTGAGCAGTTGCATCCTCCACTTGATTCTCCGTTGTTCAAGGTCTCCTGATCTGTGTTTGTTCCTTGCTGGAAGTTTGAGCAGCAGGGGCTGATTGATAGTAATTACTTCATTAGCTGTGTACCCAGGGTTCCCACTGAAGCCGAGATCTAACAATTCACTCTCTTTTTCTTCCTCCTAGTGTCCTTCAGGTTTTGAACATCGGGTTCTGACTTCACTTCCCACCCCTGGCAGAGAAAAGAATGGAGCACGTTGGATTCGGTTTCCCTGCACACTATGGCTTGGGCAGAAGGGGCTGCCCACCTGGGAAGAAGGGGCAACCTGCATCTGGCTGCAACAGGAAGAGTTTAAAAGTAATAATCCTGTCACGTGCCACGGCTCTTCCTACAAACCTGACCCTGCCTTGGACCATCTGGAGAAACCCTGGGCTGTACACGTCCAGAGAGGAGCCCTGGTAAAATCCTCGGCCAGAAGAGTCTGTGCCGGGCAATAGCGTTTTCCCATGTGAAGAGTTGGGTTTGCTGGAGGAATATCTCAATGCTATCCTCTCTCTGCTATGGCAGAAAGTCTCCCAGTGCCTCGGACTGGTGGAGGGCTGGCTCTGCTCTCACTTGGCTTGCCCTATGGGGCAAAGTAGTCGGGACGTTTTTGTGAAGCCACCAGATGTGCACTTGGTATCCCGCAGACTGGCGGAGGAATTGGAAGGAACTTGCTGGTGGAAGCCCTACGGGAAAAGGGTGCGCTATTTCAGGTGTTGATTTCAGTGTGCCCGTCTCCGGAGCACCCGCCGTCGTTCTGCGGGGAAGGGTGGTGGTGGTTGGGGTGTAGAAGGCTTCCTCTTGTCCACCCGAGTGGAAGAGGAGGACATTGAGTTTTTTCGCTGTGCCAATGGAGCCCCGTTGAATCAGAAGCATGTTTGGAGAAGTCCCTATGCTGTTCTTGGCACTTTCCTGATACACCAGGCTGCTGTAACCATAAGCACAGGTGCTAATAGCTGTTTCTGGGACGTAAAAACATCATTTTGGGGTTTGTTTCCCATCTGTCTTGCAGAGAAATGGAAAGCCTGGGTGTGGCCTTAACAGAGCCCTGGTTGCTTTTCAGAAGGGCATTTTCTATAGATGAAATATTTTTTTACTAATCTGGGAACTTTCTACAGTGAATATAAAGCCAATGTCCAGTGTGTCCCCATTAGGCGTTATTAGGCATCTCTCCCTCTGAGAAGGTACCAGCGAGAGGCTTCTTTTTTTTTGGGAGCTGTATTAGGAAGAGACACGTTTGATGTTTGATGATGTTATATGGCTGGCTGAGGGGAAAGAATTGGCAGGTCCCTGTGGTTTCAAACCACCTCGGGCAAAGAGTTGTACATTATTGTAATCTATATGTAAAAGTAGCTGCAAATTACATAGAAGCTTTTCTAAACCTTTTTAAATATATATTATATATTTTAATTGAAAAGGAGATTATTGGATTAAAAAAAAAAAAGAAGAAAAAAAAAAGGAAACACAAAACAAACATATTTGCTGCATCTGTCCCCTTGATACCAGATAACACTACAGTATGGGAGGGGGCAGGCCTGAGGCATTTTGGGCCAAGAAGCTGAAAATGTCCTTAGGAAAGCGGGTAGGGCATCCCGGCGTAGGTGGGGAATGAGGTCTCATCCCGGCGCAGGCGGGAGGTGCCATGGTGTCCAACCACACGGCTCCTGGCTCCCCGTCCTCTGCTGCCCAGCCCGGAGCACAGCGGATGGGGAGGCTGATTGTTAAACGCGCTCCTTCTCAGCTCATCCCACGGGTGTCTCGACCGTGGCTGGTACCCGGGATGGATTCCCTAGGCTGCTGAAAAGGTGGAGTGGGCTGGATCTGCTGACGCTCTGGGCAGCCCTTACAGAGGGCATGTATTTGGTAGCTCGCTTTTTGGTTTCCGAAGGTTTTTTTGTTTGTTTTCTTGCTGAGGTTTCTGCTACTGCCGGGGAGCTTGAAGGCTGTAGGCACCTCCCTGGGGGATGCCTGGGATCCTGCCCTGTCTTTTTGTTCTTGCAGGACAGAAGCTGGTGGTCAAGAGGCGTTGGTTCTAGAGCATTAGCTGGCGTTTTCCCCTCCCCTCTTTTGTGTTCGTGGTGGCAAGATCTATGGGAGACACGGTGCTTTCCTGGTGTTCTGGTAGGCTTGGTCTGGCAGAAAGCCTCTCTAGTCCTTTCTGAAGGTGTTGGTAGCTTCTGTTCAGAAGGTTTTTATCGCGCAGTGCAATGAGCCATAGTGTTTTACCACCTTGTCTGCGCTGCTTTCATGGATTTCATTTCCTACTTCTTTGGAGCGGAGATTGGACCAGGAGTGGTTTTTCTGGTTACCTGCCACAGGGAGTCTTCAACAGTCCTATCTTTGGCATGCCCTGCCGTCAGAGCCTTTGAATAGTTTGATAACTTCTGCTTTGAAGGCTGTTTTCATGGCAGACCTCATGGTGATATGTTTCAAATTTACCCCCAATCTGCATGTCTGGCCGCATCTCATTGCCACAAGGAAACAAAAAAAGGCAGATCCTAAGCTGGGATCCCAGGTCTCACAGACTTTAGTCATAGATGTATGGATTCTCCCTGCAGTTAGTTCATGACACAAATAGATAGCTCCCCTTTCCACAACACCCGATGGCACGTGCTAAAAATCAGCCATTCTGGGCTGCAGCTGATAGATCTGGTGGGATTTGTGTTAATAGATCTGGTGGGATTTGTGTTAATAGATCTGGTGGGATTTGTGTTCTTTGGCACGTAATATGCCACTTTGTCCTGAGAGGAGACAAATCCCATGATCTCCAGAGCAGGTTGACTGGCTGCCCGCACTCCACAGCCGTTATCAAAGGACGAGACACCGGAATGTGTGGTCACATTGTATGTCAATCTCTAGCTGGTTTCCCATAAAAATGGAGCCCAAAGCGATAGGAAGGATGACATTAGTAACCAGTGTTACAGACCTGCAAATCCATGGGGAGCCGTGGCTGAATTGGTCTGGTAGGAAGACGTGCTGTCTCCAGGCTGTTCCAAGGTGTCCCCTAGGTGTGACAGCACTGGGGACCTGACCTGATGATCTCTGGCTGCAGAGAGCCTGATCCTGAGCACTCGGGTAGCGCTCAGGGGGGGAATCGTGTGTGTTCATAAGAGACCATGTTCTTTTATTAAGGAATACAGCACCAGGGGACAGCGCTGGAGATGGGATCACCTCTGGCTGGAGTCCTGCTGTAGCCGTGGGCTGGCAGCGATGTCCCTGTCCTGCAGCAGTCTGTGCCCACGCTCTGTCTCCTCGGCACAGCAGGGGCTGGGGGTGGTTGAAGAGGCCTGAGAGCAATGCTGGTGCTGAGGGTGGTGATGGAGGAGCAACGGTGCTCCGGGAGTGCTCGGTAAACCATGGATGTCACGTCGCAGGCTCAGGCAGGCAACTTGGCTTCTCGTTTGCTTGTGTAGCAGGATAGCTTGGATCATGGGCACAGAGGGCAGGGATGCAGAGAATTTGGGAGTTCACCAGCCCCTTCTCAAAAAAACTTCCTTTTCATAAACCTTGAGCTTTTCTAGCCTGGGATATTTCCTCATAGGACACTGGAGACTTTATTTAAAAGTTCCTAAACTGCTGCTTGCTAAAGGGCTGTGTGCCTGGTAGGGGGTTGCTGAATACTTGTCCAGTTTGTTTGTATTCTTGCCCAAAGTGTTTGCTACTGGCTGCTGCTGGGTTCAGGAGAGCGTCTTGGTGGATCTTCGTTCTGTGTTAGCACCGCAGGCCCTGTACCCGTGGGCTCTTGTGGTTTCTTGGTTCCAAGGAAGGCTTGGGCTGGGGTTTGGAGAGCAGCTGTGGGCTGGGTGGGCAGGGAATGGGGGGGAGTGACACGGGGAGGGATGTTCCTGGACAAGTGCCTGAGGGGGGAGTGGACAGGGGACTCTTGGCACGAAGCCTTATGTTGTGCTGGGTGCGTTCTCCTTGTCTTCCCTGAGCTCACGAGTTTCTTCATCTCCAGAGGATCAAATGCCATCTTTCACAGCGTGGAGCCGCCGTGCAGCTCTGGGCTGAGAAGGATTCGGGTAACTCGGCAGACTGGTTGCTTTTATTTACACCTGGGTTTAGCAAATTGCTCGAGCCTTCTTTAAAACTTCGGCATATTTTGACTGTACTCCCAGCTTCCTGCGAGAGTTTGGAATATCGAAAGCTTCTCGGAGCCCTTAATTTTCCTTGTTGGTTTGTCTAAAAACAAGTCATCCCCTACCCTCCGCTGCTGTGAAAGCAGCAGTCAGATCATCCTGGTGAGAGGAATGAAAGCAGTGGGAGCGTTCCAGAGCCCGGGTGTGTTCCTAAAGGAGGCTCATACTAGAAGCAAGTAGCACTAATCAGCCTTTCCAAAGGAAATGCCTAGAAAGCTTTTATGTAGCTCATCATTTCTTAATTTCCTTACTTAGTTGCTTATTTATAGCCACACTCAAATGCTTCAGGGCTAGCCTTGCTCCAGGAAGGAGAAACCTGTGCCACGGGTAGGAGTGCCTTGGGAGCGGTGTCCTAGACTGTCACCAAAATAACGTGCACCTTTGGACCCATTATCAAAAAAAAAAAACCCACAACAAATCAATCAACTTTGGGACATGAGCATGAACAGGGGTGGCTTAGGGTTTGCCGCAGTTGCATGTCTAATGAAAAACCATGTTCTAATTAATGTGGGGAGAAGCAAGCAAGGGGTGACTCCTGGAGCCTAAAAGATCTCTTGGTGTGAAGGCTCGGTAGCACGTGGTAACCCCTCACCACAGCTCCTCACCCTTCAGGGAAGGGATCCTCTCTCTGCAGTAGCCTTGCATCTCTCCCCCCCACCCCCATGTGTCTGTAGTTGATGGAAAACAACCTCTGATGGAATCAAAACTGCATCTGGTGCCGTGGTGTGCAGCAGGGAGGAGAGGCAGCAGGAGCTGGAGGTGAAGGAAGGGATGGTGTGGCAGTGCTATGGTGTGTGGTAGAAGGGGACATTCACAAGCTGGTGCCCTGGTGCTCGGTGTGGTGCTGCTACCCTGTGGTGTTCCCCAAGGTGTCATGAGGGGTTTGGCTACGTAGACGATAGATCACTTCTTCTGAGAGGAGCCTTCTTCGTAAGGCAACGGGGATGGTGCTGGGAAATGATGCTTCCAGGACAGCGGAGCCTTCACCTGTGGGATCCCGGGCAGGGTTTCTGCATTGCTAGCCCAGAGATCTGCTGCACGCAGGGCGGGCACCACCAGCTGACATAGTTTCCACCCATCCCCTCTGCACTCTTTCACCCATTTCTCACAATAAGTTGGGGTTTTTTGTTGTTTTTTTGTTTTTCTTTTTTTACATAATAAATCTCTGCTTTTGTTTGCTCTCTGTAGCAGTGTAACTTCTGAACCATTACAGGCTCTTTGTTACCATCTGTGCTAGCAAGACTGTAGAATGTGCTAGACTAGGGGGGAATGTTTGACAAATAAAAATCTGTAATCCTCTGCTCTGTGTCTCATGCAGCGTGGTCTGTTTTCCCCAGTGAGGAACAGCTTGGGTTGGTTTTCTGGTTTTGTTTTTTATTCTTTTTCTTTTTTCCCTTGCCCTTGGCTTCTTTCCTCTGCTCTCCACCTGTCAGGGCGACCCCTGGGTGAAATACCCCTCAGCTGGCCAGAGGTGGAGGCTTGCAGTGTGACAGCCCACAAAGGCTCCGGTGTGCTCTGCAGAGCCCCTGGGTACAACCTGTGGGCAGTGTCTGGGGACCCATGGGGTTGCCAAGCCCCAAAAGCTGACCCTGGCGAGTTTAAACTTCTGCAGGAGTAGCCTGGAGACATCTAACCCCCTCGGTCCTTGCCCATCTAGACCTGAGTGCAGAAGATGACTCGGTTTTATATAGCTACATTCAACCATCTTTGAGCATCGGCAACTCTACAAGTTATCTCTAGGAATATGTAGAAAGAGATTTGCTGCTACCATCGTCTTTCAGCCACCCCGGCCACCAGCAGATGCTGACGCTTAGAATGGATGAGTACGTGAGTGATCTTTTATCTTTGCATAGCCCAAATCCTCCATCGGAAAACGGGAAGGTCGCTGCAGCTGGGGAGCATTGTTAACAGGAGAAGAGAATGGCTTGGAGCTCAGCCCCTCAAAGGGAACACGGATGGCACAGCAGGAGCCAGTCATTATTACACTTTTTATGCTGATTTGAGCATCGGCTTGTGGCACTTGAGGGTTGCCAAGGAGAGCAAAGTGCAGAATAGATAGGGGTGGGCAGATAAATAGATAGAGGTAATAGATATAGATAGATAGGTAATAGATATAGATAGATAGGTGATAGATAGGCCAGGCTGGGCCTGTGACACAATCCCCCATACTTGAGTTATGTGCCACTTGGGGTACGATAGCAGCTTTGCTGGCTGTGCAGGGGCAGAGGAGATGGTCACTTAATCTCTTGCTTTCTAGCTCTGAGATCATGTGGGGATGTCTTCTTCTCGGGGTGCTGAGGCTGGCAGCCTCCCCTGGCCCTGCCAGCAGCTGTGCTCCTCTCTGCTCAGGGCTGACAGCCCATGGAACCTTCCAGAGAATCATGGAATGGTTGGAGTTGGAAGGGACCTTAAAGATCATCGAGTTACATCCCCCCTGCCATGGGCAGGGACACTCCACTAGACTAGTGCTCATCCTGCAAGCTGGAGATGCTCATCCTGCACAAATGGAGAGAGGTGGGGGGGCAAAAGGGAACCTGCTTTGCGTTTCCTGGGGCCAGGCAGCCCTTTGTCCCCAGCCCATGTCGTGCTGTCGCTGCAGCCCTTGCCTCTCCCCGCAGCAGGGGGTGAGGATGCTGCTGCCGGAGCCAGCCCTGCAGAGCTGTGGGAGCGGGGAACCCTGCGGAGAATTGGCTGCTGCCACTCATCCCAGCCCTGTAGGGGACAGAGCTGCTTTTGCAGGGGCAGGGAATAGGTTGGCAGAACGGCCAGCAGCCGGCCAGGCCGCCATGGTTTATTGGAGCACTGTGCCTGACGGTGAGCAGGACACTCATCTGTCCCAGCGTGTGCACAGCCCTCCCTGGGGCTACGTGGTGGGACAGTAGTGCCTGTCCCAGCACAGTTGAGCTGAGCGTGATGGCAGCGATCCCAGCACCGGTCACCCTGGCACCAGTACTGACTCAGCCAGTACTGCCCAGCACCAGTTGTCCTGGCACTTCACTGCCCAGCACCAGTTGTCCCAGTACAGGCTGGCCCAGCCCCAGCGGAGGTTCCTCCAGCCCCTGCTGCAGGTGGCTGGGCAAAGAGCTGGTCCTGGTTTCTGGCCTTGATCACAAGCAAAGTGCTTCTTCCTCAGCTGCAGAAGCAGCATCCCCACTTCCCCCACCTGTGGCTGGGTACCCAGTGGGGGAGAAGCCAGTTCCTTCCTCCAGCACCCTCCTCCTCCTCACCGGGGCACTGCAGCCCCTTAAAAACTTCCCCTCTTTCCCTATTGAGCGTGTAAGGCTACAGGAGTTGCTCATCTGGGTATGAGAAGAGGATACAGTCAAGCTGAACAGGGGCTGTCCAGCCCCAGTGAGCAGCTGCTGGCCCCGGACCCCGCCGTGGCTGGGAACGTTGGATTTCCCCGAGCTCCTCTGGACTGTGGTCAGTCAGGCCCTGCTGTCCTGCCTTCAGAGCAGCCATGGAAGTTTGGATCCCCTTCCCACCATCTGGCAGAAATAAAGCACACATCCATGTCAAACATAATATATTTATAGCAAAAATAGGCTTTTTCTGTAGCTTCCAATACACAAGGGTTTTCTCCCCGTGCATTTACGCGGTAAACAGGTCGACTGAAGCAGCGTGCGCTGGGCCCACTCCATGGCTGCCCTTGCTTCAGCCCCCACTTCCCAGGAGCAGATCCCCTTTTGTGGCTGCTCTCCGGAGCCTGTGCCAGGTCCCTCGTCCCTCCCCAGCCGGGGGGGGGTGGCACGGTGGGGAGCAGGCAGAGGGCAAGGCTAGTCCAGGGGCTGCCTCTGTTCACATGGGGACAGCCCAAGGTCTAGGAGAAGCTTCCCGTAGCTCACCAGTGTCCTCCACCATGGTGTTAAGCAGCAAGTGACCGGGCACAGGACCTCGGCCCTTCTCATGGTGGCAAGAAGATACGAGCCACAGTAACGTGGGAAGCCTCCCTTGTTCCTCCTGCCCTGCTGCTGGACGGGAGGCAGAGGAAGGGCTTTGGGGCAAGCTCCCCGAGGACTGCTTCAAAGTCCCCTGCAGAAACCAACCTTGAGCCTCAACACTATCAACCTTCTCACCCTGCTGTCGGAGAAGGCAGAGCACCACGGCACCCTGCCAGCAAAAGCTTCACAGTTTGATCTTCACCTGGGTCACCACTTGTTTGTCCCAGAGGGGTTTGGCACACAGACCTCCAGGGCAGGACGCGTAGGCAGCCAGCGCATCCCCGTCCCGTCCCAGGCTGGGAAAGGGCTCTCACCAGGAGCCAGTGCTTCTCCCTGTCTGCCCGCACAACTCGGGACATCGCAACGCAGCCACCAGCTGCCCCGCTGTCCCCGGGCGAGATGCATCACCCCATCAAGGCCAGGCACCCAAGGGTGGCTTGGAAGCAGGGTGGCCCTTGCAGTGCGGGGAAGGAAGCCAGCTCTGCCCTCCCTGTGGTGGCCGAGGCTCCCACAGCAGCCGGGTGAGGAGCTTCTGCTCATGGGGGGGAGCATCCCTCGAAACTGGCCCCAGTCCCCTCCCGCCTCCCTCGCCCCTTCTCTTTGGCAGTCCTCCTTGGACGTGTTCAAGTCTCCAGCATCACACCGACACCTCAGCAGCACGGACTTGCCTCACAGTTTGGTAATTGCACGTTAACGGGGCCACTCAGCGAGCCCCACGGGGGGGGTGGGGGAAGGAAAAAAAATATTTAAAAAAAAAAAAAAAATGGAACAAGACAGTCAAGTAAACTAAATGGAGTGATCCCTTGCCCTCCGTCCCAGCACAACGGGACACGCAGGAGTTGGGGGAGGGAGGGAGGGAGGGAGGATGCTGGCCGGCCCTGCCGCAGCGCAGCTCCCCGCCGTCTAGGAGATCATGTACTGGGTGATGGCCTGCAAGGCGTACAGCAGCTCTGCCTGCATGCGGGCTTCCAGGATGAGCAGGTTCACGTGGACCTAAGGGGGAAGCCAGAGAGGGTCAGGCAGCTCTCCAGGCTTTGGGATGGGACAAAAAAATATGCCACCGATTTCGCTAGCGCAGCCCAACTGCCCTTTCCTGCCACACAAAGCCCAACTCCGTACAAACAGCCGGTTTCCGTTCCCCCATCCCCTCACCTGCTGGCCAGCCCAACTGGTTTAGTGGCCCAAAGGTTTCCCATACGCCCCTGAAGCAGCCCAGCCTGCAGCCCCTGCCTGCTCCCGGCCCCACCACAGCCGGTCAGAGCCACGGGCCGGCTATCCCGCTATCCCACCTTTTCACTGTGCTTGAACTGCTTCCAGAACCTGTCAAACATCTCTGAGTTTGTCTTCTCTGGGTAGCAGGTTACGGTTTTAATGTAAACTTTGAGCATTCGCTCCAGGAGCTGATTCACTTCTGCGTAGTCGTAGTCATCGTACCTGCAGGGAGCAGAGGGGCGAGTCACGGCCAGCACCGTGTCCCTACGGAGCACCGTGTCCCTGTGGTACAGCACGGCACGGCACAGCCGTTACGGCAGGCGGACACGTGGCAGCGGCCACCGGGCACCGAAGCCCTGTCCTTAAAGCGCCCTGCCCTGCCCTGGCCACAGAAGCCGAGCATCTCTTCCCTGCCTGGCCCAAAATCCAGGCAGGTGATTCACCTCCACCTCTTTTCCAAGCCCATCTGCAAGACAGCCCTGAGCGCCCGACCCTCCTCCCACCCGGCTCAGCTTGGTTTTCTCCCCTGGACCATGCAGTTGGTTTCCCTACCTAATGCCAAACATGCAGTGGATGTAGTTCCAGATGCCCCGCTTGAAGACGGAGGGCTCGCAGCCCTGCCGCTTGGCCATGGCACTGCTTTGCAGCCCATCCACCAGCCGAAACTTCTCATCCAGGAGATGCCCGATGTCAGAGTAGAGCCGGTTGACCAGCGAAAAGCCATGGTCTTCCCAGGAGTAATCCTGTTGAGCACAGCAAGATGCTTTTCAACTGCGGAAAGAAGCCCAGGGCATGTTCCCAGGAAGAAGGGCTGGAGACTTCAGGATGCAGCAGGATTCAATAGGTTTGCCCTGGGGGTGGCTCTGCCACAGACCACAACGTCCCTCACAGGCAGCTTTTTGATGCTTTTGCACCCTCGCCTCCGTGAGGGCGATGTGAGAAAAAAAAGGGCAGCCCTTGGAGACAGAAGTCACTGGTCACCTCCCTCTCCCCAAGCCCGGGGGGCAGGTCCCCTCTCGGACCCCGCTTGGGCATCTCACAAAAGCAGCTGTGACAGATGGGGGGGGGCTGCGTGGTCACCCCCACCACCGCCCGCTGCCCAGCAGGAGCAGAGAGGAGAGGTGAGAGCCCGGGCTGCTGCCCGCCGAGAGAGCAGGAACCTCACCTGGACTCTGAATACCTGCGTCTGATCCTCCTCACGCCGGGCAAAGTCCTGGTATCCAAAGTCAGGGTCCTGCATGTAGCATGCAAGGTTGGTGGCGCCGGTGACTTCCCCCTCGGTGTCTGCGGGAGGGGAGAGCCCTGCGGAGGGGTCAGAGCGGTGCTCAGCTGCCCCGTTCCCCGGTGCAGCAGGCGTCAAAAGCCAGGGCCTTGCTGCACCTCAACCCCAGCACCCAAGGAGCCCCTCTCCAAACCCTACATCACGGAAAACGTAAGTATGGACACAGGGGAGCAACGCCTCAGTGTGCCATCCAAACTCCCATCCCGCACGCCCACCTCTGCCCCCTGCCCCTCACCTTCCTCTCGGTCCTGCTGCAGCGGCCTCGTCTCCTCCCTGCCCTCCGTCTCCACGTGGATCCGCTGCATGCGCTCCCGCAGGGAATCCAGCTCCATGCAGGAGTCCAGGGACTGCACAGACACAGGGGGTGAGGGCAGCGGTCCTGGCCGTGCTCCCCATCTCCCTCCCCATGGATCCCCCCCTCCCCACCTTCAGGTGCTCACCCGCTTGCGGTTGATGCGCAGCAGCTCCTGGCTGCAGCCGTTGCCGGCGGTGGCTTCGCAGAAGCACTGGTTCCCGGGTGACAAGGGCTTCAGCGAGGCTCGGCCCCCCGGCCCCTCGTCCTGCTCGCAGCCGCAGCCGAAGACAAAGCTGGTGAGCGCGTGGCAGTGCGCCAGGAGGACCACGGCGTGCACCAGCTCCGCCAGCGACCAGCTCCACTCGCTGATCTTCAGCAGCTTCTGCACGACACGGACAGACCAGCGATGCGATGCGGGGCAGGGTGACGGCAGCGTCCCCAGAGGGATGCCCTCCGCTACCCTCACCCCTCCCACTACCCTCACCCCTGGCTGACAGCCCTCCTCCCCGGCCCCCAATACCTCGATGTGCTCCTTGGTGATGAGCCACGGCCGGTGTGCCAGGATCTTGTTGATCTCGTTGAGGTTACGGAGTTTGGGAGGGATGAAGTCGAGGCCGCGCAGCCACTGGGGATCGCCCCCCGCCCGCAGGAACTGCAGCACGTGCAGGTTCACCAGGTACCGGCACTGGTGCCGGGCAGCTGCCTGCAAGAGCAGCACATCAGCCATCCCTGCGCCCGGGAACCCTTGCCCACCCCTCGCCCAACCTCCGGGACACCGTGACCTCCACAAAGAAGCCGGTGGCACGGCCCATCAGGTGGAGGGAGAGCAGGGAGCCTGGTGGGGCACAGCAGAACCCCTGTGTCCCGTCCCCCCCCCCGTCGGGGCTCACCATGATGGCGATGTAGTGGCGGCAGTCGAAGGGCAGCGGGCCGTCCATGTGCAGCAGGTAGTGCTGCATCTTGAGGAAGCTGTCCAGGTACTGGGGGTGGTAGCCCATCTGCTGGGTCACCGCCTCCAGCCGCCCCCGGCTGGCCAGCACCTTCACGAAGAGGAACTGGGGGCGCTCGGGGTCGCTGCCAGACATCTTCACCACCTGCGGGGAACACGCTCGGATTAGCTCTCCCTGCAGCGGCACCCGGCCTGGGCTCTGCGCCGGGCTGGGATCCCCTCTCCCGCTGGGTGCTCCCGGAGGGATTCCATCAGGTCCGAAGCCACTGCAGAGGGCTCAGGCTTGGGTTGGGGAGCTGGGCAGATGGGGGGAGTGTGACTGCTCAGGGAGGATGGGCTGCAAGAAACACTGCCTGGTCTCGTAGAGGCGAGAGGGCATCGCAGGGTGAGGGGAAGCAAAGGGCAAACTGGGAGGCATGGTTCCTTGCAGCCTTGGAGGCAAATGCAAGGCTGGAGCAGGAGAAAGATGAGAGAAGAAACCTGACCGTCAGCACCGAGCCCTCCCGCCCGGCACTGGGATGGGGAGAGCTCTGGAGCCAGCCGAGCTGCTCTGCCAAAGGACTGTCCTGGCACCCGCCACACGGTCAGGAGCACACGGAGGGGCCCAGAGGTCTCCTGCAGCGTGGAGCAGGTCCCACAGCACAGGGGTGCCTGGCACCGCTGGCACCGGGTGAAAACGCAGGTGGGCAGCTTGTGGAGGGGAGTCCATGAATCCCCAGCAGCGCCCGCCCCAGCCCCACCACCCGAGCCATGGTGGGAGCGGAGCATGGGGATGGGCAGAAGGCACTCAGGCAGCAGCTGCGTCCCAGGGAACAGCCCCCAGAGCCACCACCCACCCGACAGTGACAGCGGGGTCTGTATCCACAGCCCCCCCATCCCACCCCCCGATCCCCACC
>JAOXNH010000060.1:22207647-22218152 GCA_028566575.1 Bartramia longicauda | reverse complement strand
GCCTGTCCAGGTCTCACTGCATGGCAGTACAGCTTTCTGAAGTGTCAGCCACCCCTCCCAGTGTTGTGTCATCAGCAAACTTGCTGAGGGTACACTTGGTCCCCTCACCCAGGGGACCTTGATGAATATGTTTAGCAAGACGGGACCTGGCCCTGACCCCAGGGGAACTCTACTAGTTACAGGTCATCATAACCCTCTGAGCTCTGCTATTCAGCCAGTTCTCCATCCACCTTGCTGTCCTCTCATCTAAGCCACACTTTCTGAGCCTACTTATGAGGATGTTATGGGAGACAATGTCAAAAACCTCGCTGAAGTCCAGGTAGACAACATCCACTGCTCTCCCCGCATCCCCCCAGCCAGTCACTCTATTGTAGAAGGCGATCAGATTGGTCAAGCATGATTTCCCCTTGGTGAATCCATGCTGACCACTCCCGGTGACCTTTTTTCCTTCTACATGCTTAAGAGATGACATCCAGGATGAGCTGTTCCCTAATCCATTTCATTTCATTTCCTGTTCCTTTGAGTGTTTGTCCTACTGCTCACCCTGTGGTGTTGGGTTTTTTTTCACATTCTTGCACATTTTGCCTTGGGTTTTGCCATCTGCATTGTCCCAGAGGAGTGTAATCGTGCTGTCGCTGTGTGGATTGAGTTTGTGTCTTGTACAGTTAGGATTTAGTGAAAACAGTTATTTAAAAAAAAATCATTGATTATGGCTTTACAGTGTTACCTGAAAGAGATTAAGAACAAGTTCAGAGTTGAAGCGTTTCCAGTGTTTCTGCTGTCTGTGAGATTATTGAGGATGCTCAACCAGGCTGCCCCCTGGAAAGCCTCTTGTCTCTCCCTGCTGGTGCTCAACAACTTCAGTGGAGGAATCTTTCTTCCCAACTTTTCTCGTACAAAGTAACCCTGCCCCCAAACGGAGAAGTCTTTCCCCTTGTTCCATGTTTGTATGGATGCCTCTTCCTCCCTGCCCCCAGGCCACAAGCAAAGCTAATATCATGGCAGTTACTTTTCTTTCTTTGTCTTTATGTCCTTTTCAAATGACACGAACGTTTTTGGCTTTCCACCTGCACGGCAGCCTGGTTCTTTCCTGCTTCTTTTTGCCACGGCATTTGTTGCTAATCTGTTTCCTCTTTTCCAGAATGGACGCAGATCATCACCAAGTATTTGTCAGAGCAGCTGCAGAAAATCGCGGAGTTCTACAGGCAGCTGCCAGGGCAAGGCTGTGGCTCACCCTCTGGGCCGATGCCGCAGGAGGTTGAACAAGCTTTGAAGCAGTGGGACTACAACGAGAAACTCGCTATGTTCATGTTCCAGGTGAGGGGCTGGAGGGGGCTGCTGCGTGGGGGTGTAGCAGATGAGGGCTAGGGGAAGCAGATGCAAAGTGATTTATTTTTTCATGATATTCTCTTTCTGTGAATAGATTTTTAAGGCTGGATGCAGTTTTGAGCTCCGTAGTAGAACAGGGGTAGTACAGAGCTGTGCAAACTTCTAGACTTATTTCCAGTGTTCGAAAGCAAGCAGCTGCTGCTCTGCCTTGCCTTAGTGGATGTTGCTTCAGCTTTTGTCCGTTTGCTCTGCCTTTATCTGTGTGCAGGATGGCATGCTGGACCGGCATGAATTCCTGACGTGGGTCCTCGAGTGCTTTGAGAAGATACGGTCAGGAGAAGATGAATTTCTGAAAATGCTCCTACCCCTGCTGCTGCGGGTGAGAAATATGTACCTGCCTCGCTTCAGGAGAGCGCTTACTTCTGCTGTTGTCGGTCCCCTTCCTATTGCCTAAGGGATGGTGAGCTATTGTGCACTGAGAACACTAGGGAGCGTCGTTCTTAGCTCGTGCAAGGAAACCTTTTTAGTCCTGGTCTCTTCTGTTTTTTTCCCCTTTACCCTGTTTCCCTGCAGTGGGCTCGGTAACCCCTGCCCATGTCATAGCTGTGATAGTTGGATGTAGAGCACACCACCACATGGAAACTGCTTTTCTTACTTTCTGTTGCAACAGATTGTGGACAGACCTTCGAAGCCCTGGGAAGGCTGGGTGTGGGTACATTTTGATACACAAAGTCATTGCCCTAGAGCATGTAAGGGGTTTTTCTGATGCTTAGTAGCCAGTGGGTGATTGATGATGCTAAGGAGCTCGGTGTAAAAAGGGATTGTCTCTACAAGGCAGTGCCATGCATTATACTACTCTGGGGGGTTCAAGGCTCTCTCTTGTGTTTCTTGTAACGAGGACATTTCCCTCCCTGCAGTACTCTGGAGAGTTTGTGCAGTCTGCGTACCTGTCCAGACGTCTGGCCTACTTCTGCACCCGCAGGCTTGCTATGCAGCTGGATGGTGCTGGGGGGCACCCGCCCCACATCCTGTCTGCCCAGACAGGGAACGCTCTCCCCTCGACTCCCACCCCTCAGCCAGCTGCAGGGAATCCTCCTCCCAGCCCTTTCAGCGATTTACTGCTGTGTCCCCAGCACCGGCCAGTGGTGTACGGGCTCAGCTGCATCCTCCAGGTAGGTTTGAGCAGTGGTTGGTGATAGTGGGCCCAACAGGGACAGTTTATATTGTGTGCCATCACTTGAAGAAGCATTACGGTCTGGGTTGGCAACTTGCCGAGTACAGAAATATTAAACCACGATCATCAAAGGGTAGGTCTTTGCTAAATTGTTACACAGCTTTTGTACCAAACATCAGTGCTGTAGCAGTGCCCTTGACTGACTGGCATCAGAAAAATGGGTTGCAATAGAGCCTTTTGCTCTATTCACAGGTGCCTCAGGTGGCTGGAAAAGCTTTGTAGAAAAAGGGATGAGAAAGATACTATATGTCAGTAACACGTCAACCAGGAAAGGAAATTATGCCAGAAATGAAAGAGTGCTTCCTTATTTTGTGAACTCTTAAAAACAAACAACCTCCCATCAGAAAAGCCCGCCCCCATGAAACAAAAATAAAGCCCCAAACCAAACAACTAGCATACACAAAAACCAACCCTTCCCACTTCTTTAGGGAAGAACTTCAATGGTACAGGCAGACCACTCTCCTTGTGAGTGGCAGCAGGCTATGAAAAGGAATAACACTAAACTCATAGTCTTTATACTTGGAATTGATTAAACCTTACCTTGCGCTAAGAGGACAAGGTTGCTGAAGCCTTATTGATGGATGTTTGAAGGGCAAATGCTGTTGTGTCACTGTGACTCGGTCCGTACTGTCCTCGGGTGAGAGGGAGATAGGTGAGTTCTGTTCAGCATGCGTGTTCGTAGTTGTGTTTTTTCTCCTTCAAGAGGACAGTGATGAGGTCAGGTGGTTTCCTGCAAGAGGAGTGGAGATTTGCCCTTTCCAGGGGAGGAAAGGAGTGTGTTAAAGCAGAGGAGATTCTAGAGAGAGCAGGATGGAGCAGAAGATGGATAGGAAAAGAGCACAGGGCTTGGGAACCTGCAGCTCAAGAGAGAAACTAGAGATCAAGGAGCCCTGACAGGATTGAGAAGCAGCCAGCCAGCTCTCAAACAGGGTAGAAAGAAAATTCCTAGAGTACAGTTAGCTGGAAGTAAGGATCTGTCTGCAGGGGCTAGAGAGCAATGTGGGGGTTAGGAATACAAAGGGGTTATTTACATTAAGTCTTTCTTGGTCACTTTCAGTTTAAAAAGTTTAAAGTTTTTTTTTTTCTACATTCTGTGTGATAAAACGTGTCTTCCAACATTAAAGTCCTTTAGGAGCTTACTTTAGGAAAAATACACAAGCACATACACCTCAAAGACTTGGCTGATTGGAGGGTTGAAAAATTTGGGGTTTGAACACAACCTGCTTAAAAGTTTCAAATTCTGATCTTTTTTAGTGTGTTTTGGAAGAGCTCTTCCGATAGGCCTGCAGGATCTTCTGATCTGCAGATAGTAGATAAGGCTAAGGCTGGATAAGGTCTAGTGGCTGGAAGTTGGAGCTGGGTAAAGTCAGGCTGGAAAGAGATGCATTTCTGCCAGTGTACATGATTAACCTTTGCTCAGATGTTCTCAAGGTATGATGGATTCTTTGGTTTGAGCATTTAAAGCAGCATTGGACATCTAGCTTAACGTCTGGCTCCTGGTGAACCAGAAGCTGTAGGGGTGTATCCTAGGAAGCTTTGTCTGTGTTTGTGTGGGTGTCTGTACAAGAAGATAAAAGAATGAAAACGTGTATGTAAAGATATTGTTACTATAATCATCCTTGTAATTATTAAATAATATAACGTAATGAGTTTGGGTCTGTTGACTCATGCTTCTCGCACTTTACTCTTGATGTCACTGATGTAAATGCTGCTCCTGGACCATGAGGGTTGGATTGTGCATTGATGATGGGAGCTGTAGAAAGTAAGTTCTGTTTAGAGCAGGGAGCTCTACAGCAACGTGTTGCTGCTTTTGTACAACGTGGAATTCTGGTCTTGGCTTCTTAGCACACCTAGGGCAAAAAACCTCAGTGTGGCAGAAATACTAGTTTGCTCTCCGGCTCTAGTACGGTCTTTAGCCTGAAGACTCTTTCAGAGCTTAGAACAAAAAAATCCAACCAGTAAATATGTGTTACAGGATGATGAATGCCTGGGCAGTAGGATAAAGGAGTGCTTACGTCAGTGGAAAGAAATCTAACTTAATTGTTTTTACCTTGATCTGCTCAATGACTTTTCTATCTGTTGCAGAGTATAATTTTGTGTTGCCCAAGTGCCCTTGTGTGGCATTACTCACTGACCGATAGCAGGATAAAGACCGGCTCCCCGTTGGACCACCTGCCTATAGCCCCATCCAACTTGCCCATGCCAGGAGGGAATTCAGCTTTTACACAGCAGGTGAGCAGCCTTCAAAAAAGGGAGCTTTTGCGCTCCAGGATAATAGCTGTATCTTAGCTCTGTCAGGATTTTCTTTTCTTCTAAGGCATCCTTTTGTGTATTTACGCAAGTCCATTGTTTTTAGGTTCGAGCAAAGCTGCGGGAAATTGAGCAGCAGATAAAGGAACGTGGCCAGGCTGTGGAGGTTCGCTGGTCATTTGACAAGTGCCAGGAAACCACAGCAGGTAACTTGCTGTAGGTTAAAGTTTCTCTCCCCCTGTTCCATGTGTTACCCTGAGAAACTTCCCATCTAGCTATTTGCTTTGATTTTTTTTCCTGTTTGTTGCCATTGGTGTTTACTGTCAGCAGTGAAAAAAACCAAATGGCTTTTTTTTTTTTACCTTGTACAAAGTCTTCCATGGTTCTGTTTCCCAGGTGTAGGGGAGTTTCTGTTACTGGAAGCTGGAAATGTGTACCAGAGCGCTGTACTCTTGTATAAGTGCCATGTTCTGATACTTTCCCCAAACATCTGCTGTGAGAGGCTACTAAGCTTAGGTGGACTCTTGCCTGTCTGGTACAGCTTTCCTTAGGCAGTCTCCTGAAGCAGTGTGCTCACAGAAGCTTTTGCTCCGTGGTCTGTTGTACCAGTTGCAAAATAGGCATTTTTCTTCTCTGTTCTCTTCTAGGTTTCACTATTGGCCGTGTCTTGCACACTTTAGAAGTTCTGGACAGTCACAGCTTTGAAAGATCTGACTTCAGCAACTCTTTGGATTCCTTGTATAACAGGATATTTGGGCTGGGTCCAACCAAAGACAGTCATGAGGTGCCTTGGGACTTTGCTGCTGGGCCCGGGTCTCGGATGTGCTATGTTCTTGTTTATATTCCAGAGTTACTGTGCTGTGTCCACAGGGAGCTCACTAGGTAGTGGCCTTTGGCCAAGAGATGTGCTCTCCATTGAAAAGGATTTCATGCAGCCTGAAGTTGGGGAGGTGCTAAAGTGAGAATGAAGGGTGGGGTGGGGGGCGCTCTGTGCCCTAGAAAGTCTACGCTAACAAGTCCACGTAAGCTTGAGAGTCCACACAGCTGGCTGAGGAGAGTCTCCTGATGGAAGACATCAGTCCGGATATCAGATTTATGATAAAGACATGTTATGTGTTTGAGAGAAGTAAATGCTAACCTTGTCAAATTCTGGGCTGGCAGCTGCTTCCTGGGAGTCTGGGAGCTCACAGTTCAAGTTGCTCTTAGCCTGGGAGGTGACATGTTTGTGACGTGTAGGACCATAGTGTAACCAATACAACCAGGCTGCAGATTCAGTAGTTTGGTAGCTTGCACACTTTGTATAATGCTCTCGAGAAGCCGTGTTTCACTCTTTGCTGAGATCAGCACTCCATAGATGGGCTGCTGGAAGAGAGATGATTTTCTGAAGCAAAGCCAGCCTGGAGATCTGTCAAGGGCTGTGGATCACCTCACGTTGCAATGTGGAGTCAAAGCAGGAGGGCTTTAGCTTCGCATCTGTCCTCTGTGGTAGGAAGAGGGGAATGGTAGCAGTCTGCAGCAGAAGGCGACTTGCTGTTCTATCCAACCTGAGGCCTTAGGGAAATTCAATGTACATTTAAAACTTTGCAACAGATTTTTCATGCTTTGATGGATTGAGATAAAAACAGAATTAAAATCTTAGGTAACAAAGAAATACTTGTAAGCATATCTCAGCATACATTTATTAACAAAAGCCTATAAGCAAATAGTTATATTTAAACTTGTGTGTTAGTCAAGCTGACTTAAATATACAGCAGGCCTGAAGTGCTGTCCTTAAGAGGTGTTCTTTCTTGAGCTGTTCTTTCTAAAGTCTTTTAAAGAGTTCAGCCATACCCAGGTTTCTCCTGCCCTGCTGGAGACATTGCAGTTATCCAAGCTATGAAAGCCTCCTGGAACTTCTGCTAGGCTAGCATGCAATCACAGCCTCTCTGGAGTAGTCCCATCTGTCTATAGCATAATGATTCACACATTATTCCTTAGTAAAGGGTAGGGAAAGTCATCACTCTGGGAATTTACAATCCCCTTTGGTCGTCCACTATGCCAGAACTGTAACAACAGCTTTCATTATTGTGCTCTAGTTTTAATGGATTATCCCTTTTATTGCTGGCTGCAGTTGCAGTTCTCAGAAATAAACCAAAAATTATTCATTATATTAAAAAATTCTCCAATCTTCATTAATGTTGCTCTCTTTAGTGTTATTTATTGAATGATTAAATTACCATTAGCAGATGGTAACTGAAGTATATAAAATGCAAATGCCTACAATATCAAGCAAGCATATTTTACTGACAAAATTTAATATAAGTGCACATCATGATTGCTCTTTTTTGTGCAGAGAATGGAAGATAATGGAGATGAGTACCATGTCTCTCTTAGATTAATTAATCTATTTATTCAACAAATCAAGCTGATGCCAGTAGTTTAGTTAACAATATGGAAAGACCGGTGATATTGGAGCATATGGTCTGCAGTTAAAATGAACTTTGTTGCTCTATAATGGAACTTTTTCCTTGTTTCTTAATTTTAATGGTATACCACTAGAAGCTAAAGGCATATTAGAGAACAAGGTTGTAAATTGCTTCTCAGTTTTATTCTGAAGCCTAGATAATCACATTTTATAGATGAGACTCAAAGCACTGAGGTAACAAACTCTAAATACTTGAATAATACAGAAAATGTTCTTTTTCCAGTCACCAGTGTCCACCACATTCCCCATGCAATTTGCTTGAACTTGTACCCCAAAATCCCATTGACTTCAGTGGGAATTAGACAAGTGACATATATTCAGACCTGTAGCCTTTTCAGACTATAATATAAAGGTAATGGGAATCGTACAGAGTGTCCCCATCGTCTCGTTTCCTGATTCAGCAGAATTAGTTCTTCCTTTATGCATCTAATTCAGCAGGAGCCATCTGAAGAGTCCTGGAAACATTAGGGTAAGCGCACAGTGGGGACCCCCCATGCACACATTCTTTCTTAATGTACCTGGGGCTCGGGAAGGCTCCTTCTCATTACAGAGACAAATGAGAAGGGCTCGCTTCAGTGGGGGCAGCAGTAGCAAAACCAACTGCACTTTCTGCATTCTTCCTTTCTTCTCTAATCAGGCAGCTTCTGCAAACCACAAAGCCGGCTGACACAGGGCATAGAACAGAAATTTTTGATGCAGCCTGGATGTTACAAGCTTGCATTTGTTTAGTCACACATTGTTTGTGACAAATCAAAGAGGCTAGCAGTAACGAGGAGGTGGGATATAAGTATAGTGATAGAGTGACTGAACTGTTTGCAAAGTCTCTGTGTTGCAAATCCGTGGGAATAACGCTGTAGGTGATGAATGAAAGGTTTAGTTAGCCAACAGGAAGATAGTAAGAAGAAGCAGAGCAAACATTCTTTAGAAAAAAAATTATGTATTTATATATTATTGCTATATATGGGCTATTTCTACTGTTTTAAGGCCAGGCATGAATCCCTTTACTTGAGGGAATTTATTTACATTTAAAAAAATTAAAATCTTACCGCAATTGCACTGTTTGCAAAGTATGAAGTATGACTTCAAGTGGCTGTTGAGTAGAGATGCCTGGGTGTGAGTGTTCCCTCCATCTCTCCTTGCATAGGGTGAAGCATTTGGACTTCTTGGGTCATATCCCAGAGGTTGTGGCACTGAGAAAAAGGCATGCAACACTGATTTTGCTCAGAAAAGTGTGGGTGGGCAGGAAAGGACTATCAGCTCTGGAGAAGTATAGCTTCTTCTGTCCCCTCAAAGTATTATATTTGCCACGTGAAATTTAGCCAGGAGCCTGAGGGTCTATATTGCCAGAAGGAAAAAGAGTTGCTGAAGGACTGGGCAAGAGGTTTCTGTGCTGGGTGATTTTAGAAAGGGGTAACATCGCAGTTGGAAAGTAGACTGAGGCCTTGACTTTGATGGAGAGTCATATTAAGCATTAATTCTTGGCAGAGTTGGGAAATGTAAGTATTTACTTTAAGTTCTAAAGACTTTGTTGTAGTAAGATAGAACAATGCCTTTGTTTGCACCAGCTGAACAATAATTAACTACATTTGACATAACTAAGTTGATTAAATCCCTTCTGTCCACTTAACTGCAGCTTATTTCACTTTCAAACAGTTGCTACTTATGCTTTTCAAACTGAGTAAAAGCAGCTTTTCTGTCTCAGCAGACTCTACAGCTGTATCATGTTTACAGGTAGGCAGGTACAGTAGGTCCCAGGAAACCCTCCAGTTATACTGGCTGCATCCTCCCTGCCACTTCAATTGAATAAATGAGCGTAATTTACCAAGATTAACTGTTGGATCTCTGGCAACCTAGCTCTTGAATGACTGAACATTCACTCTGGCTGCTGAGGAGATATAAGGGGCCATACCCTACAGCAAGGGTTCAGCATTGAGAAGCCAGGGCTGGGGCAGATGGTTACCTCTCTCACAGCATGGCTGTACGTGTGGCACCTGCTGCAGGCTGCAGCAAATCTCTGAGAGGCTCAGAGACGGGAGGTAAAAACAATCACAGACTGTTAGCTTTTAGTTGAAAGGAATGTTCTTTTAGTTAGGATAAACTTCTTAGCCAGACCTCTCAAATCTCAAAGTTCAGTATGACTGAACGTGGACAGGCAGAGAAAGCTGTCATCTCAACAAAACCATTGCCTATGGTATTTTGTTCAGATCGCAAAAAGTGTGGACACCCTTTCTCACCTAAGGTGGTTATATAGGTGTGTGAGTGGCTCTATAATGAATCGAGATGCGGGGACGTTTGGGATACTAAAGGCACTGAGAAGGGAACAAAGTAAAGTCCCATTCCTGATGATCTGCTCACCCATCCTCATCTGCTAGAGACTATTTGCTCTTTGGTACTGAGTATTCATTCTTATCTCCCTCAGCCCTCCCTGCTCAGATCTCATCACACTATATAATGATGCTGCAGTAATGAATTCATCCAGGAGACTAACATTTGTCATATTGGACTCATCCCTCTCCTCCACCCCAAAATAATTATGTGCAGTGTTTTGTTTGATATATATCATTATTTTGATAAGATCTGGGTTTCTTTTTCTACACTGCAAAACGTCTGTATCAGAGAAGACAAGGCTGAAGAAATGCAAAACTTAAGGCTGTACAATTCATGGGGGTTTTCATGTCTTGGGAAGAATTCCTTCCACAGTTTTGACTACACTGGTGTCCAGATGATATATATCATCCTGTCCAGATATTTCTGGACACCATGGCCTAGACCTCCGTGACAGACTGTGGGTGCCTTGTCCTCCTGTGTCATCGCTTTTTGCAACTGAATATTTTCTGGCCCATTGTCCTTTCTGCATGTAGTGCCTTTGTAGGCAGCAGGCAGTGGGGTTATTGGAGAAGTCCTCTGCTGAGAGACCCATCTAGGAGGTCTCATTTAAGTTTTGCTGAAGTGTGAGGGACATGGCTGAGCCAAAACATAGTCTTCTTGTAGCACAGCAGAATGTGGGTATCAGCCATTTCATGGTACAATTGTAGTTTGAGAAAAATGATACCTAAGTCCCCAAAGTCACTCAGATCAATGTTCTAATCTTTTCTGGCCTAGGTTTCTTTATTTAAGAACAGCCTCACTTCTGCATGAAATTGCTTAGCAAACTATGTATCAGCCATAAGCGAATACCCTGAAGAAAATCTCTAAGATTTTGTAGGTTAGAATATCGGGATTGTTTTA
>JAOXNH010000060.1:22185981-22198942 GCA_028566575.1 Bartramia longicauda | reverse complement strand
GTAGTGACCTCATGGAGATAATTTATAGAAGCCGAGCAGTTCTACTGTGTGATTAAACATGAATTTCTGAAGCTTTTGTTTTGTTTTAACAGAACAATGAAAATGAAACAGCACTGCATTGTGCAGCTCAATACGGTCATTCAGAAGTAGTTGCTGTTTTGTTAGAAGAGCTAACAGACCCTACAATAAGGAACAACAAACTAGAAACACCTCTGGATCTGGCAGCACTTTATGGACGTCTCCGTGTTGTAAAAATGATCATCAAAGCATATCCAAACCTGATGAACTGTAATACAAGAAAACACACTCCTTTGCATCTTGCTGCACGTAATGGACACAAAGCTGTTGTACAGGTGCTTCTGGAGGCTGGAATGGATGTCAGCTGCCAAGTTAGTGTGTAGTTTCTTTCTTCCCTTCTTCTTTTTCTCCTTTCTTCCTTTCTTTTCTTACTTTCCTTTATTCTTATAATATGATCCAAATTAAATAACTTCTTACATTTTTTCTTTTAAAATACACTTGCATTTACCTTGTTAGAAATGCTGCAAGGTGATAGATAATACAGATTTATTTCTTATGACCCTAATGATGTGTTCAAAGGGATAACCTAAGAACGATAATTGTCTTCAAAGCTGAGTGTATATTTTAATTTTGTCTTGAGTCATGTAGATACATAAATCGTATCAACCGTTCATGTGTGTATATATATATATATATATTTGCAACATTGGTTTTAATGATACTAAGCTGACTTGCTAAATCTATGGTCCTTAATGTTCATAGCAACCTGAAACAATATTTGACTAAAGACTCATTTCCCAGGGTTATCTCATTTTAAACCCAAAGTTACTAAGTAATAATAATTTTGCTTTTCTACTTTTCTAAACACTTGTATGAATCTAAAAGAAAATTCTATAGCAATACAGTCTTGCAGCTACGACTCCAACCTGTTAGCTGTTTGGTGGGAAACTACCGAAAAGAGTCTGGCTCCACCCGCCTTTAACCCATCCTTTAGGTACTTGTAAACATAGATAAGGTCTCCCCTCAGCCTTCTCTTCTCCAGGCTAAAGAGCCTCAGCTCTCTCAGCCTTTCCTCGTAAGGAAGGTGCTCTAATCCCTTAATCATCTTAGTTGCCCTATGTTGGACTCTCTCCAGTAGTTCCCTGTCCCTCTTGAACTGGGGAGCCCAGAACTGGATGCAGTACTCCAGATGTGGCCTCACCAGTGCAGAGTAGAGGGGCAGAATGACCTCCCTCCACCTCCTGGCCACACTCTTCCCTATGCAGCCCAGGATCCCATTGACCCTCTTGGCAACAAGGGCACATTGCTGGCTCATGGATAGTTTACTATCCACCAGGACCCCCAGATCCTTCTCAGTAGTGCTTTCCAGCAGGTCCATCCCTAATCTGTATTGGTGCCTGGGGTTCTTCCTCCCCAGGTGCAGGACCCTACACTTGCCCTTGTTGAACCTCATTAGGTTCTTCCTTGCCCAGCTCTCCAGCCTGTTCAGGTCACGCTGGATGGCAGCACAGCCCTCTGGAGTGTCTGCTAGTCCTCCCAGTTTGGTTGCAGCAGGATGAGGAAGGATGCTGGAAAACAGTATTGCCACATACCTGCCTTGCTCTTAAACTCTCCTCTGGGCATCAACTGTTCTGATGCCAAGGGTTGAGCGAGGTGTTCCCCCGATCTGACCTGGAATAGCCATTCCCATGCTATGTTCACTGAGCCCAGGGGTAACTTCCAGATGTTTCCACAACAAAGAATCAGCTTCACTCTTTTGGGAGAGTCTCTGTTGGTACACAGTGATCTTGAGTTTCCCTCCTGTTGTTGCCAGCGAGGGCTTGTCTCGCACAGGATTGCTTTGCTTATTAGAATTCAGTGGAAGCTTAGGTTTTTTTTGTTTTCCTAATCTCTCTTTTCTGTCTTGTTTAGTGACTTCTGCTCCAAGGTGAAGAATACAATCTACTGCAACGTTGAGCCATCTGACTCCAACATGCTATGGGAGCCAGAGTTCATGATCGACACGATTGAGAATCCATCTGCACATAACTTTACGTACACCAACCTGGGCAAGAGCCTCAACGAAAACCCAGCCAACCGCTACAGTTTCGTCTGTAATGCACTGATGCACGTGTGTGTGGGACACCACGATCCAGACAGGTGAGAGGCAGAACTTCCATGGTTCTACTGAGATAGTAATATCTTTAAGGGGAGGGCAAGAAAGCCCGTTGCCGTTCCTTGGCTGTCTTGAGGTGTGAGGAGGAAGGAGCCACGGTTGGGGTCCCTTAGAGAGTCGCTGACCTGGTGGCATGCGTGAGTGGCAAAGCTGACAGTCTGCTTTTTTGGTTATTTATTCACCAGGGTGAACGACATTGCCATCCTGTGTGCTGAGCTAACGGGCTACTGCAAGTCTCTGAGCGCCGAGTGGCTGGGTGTGCTCAAAGCTTTGTGCTGTTCCTCCAATAACGGGACCTGTGGCTTCAATGATCTCCTCTGCAACGTTGATGCAAGTGCAAACATACTAATGGGGAAAAGGAATTGGAGCAGGAGTGGAGGGATCCCTTGGGAGAAGGCAGAAATGAATGAGGGATGGAGGTTTTGTCTTCTGAGGACAGGGGACGGGCTTTGAATACCAGGGCTACCTTTTGGTGTGTTTTGCAGCCTGGGCTGATCACGGACATTGACTTGGGGTTATTGGGCCCTTCTCCCCCCTCCCCAGCTCCTAGGCAATCTGAGGAATTGCTGACAGAGGGAATGAGGCAGAGACTGTTGTGATCACTGGCTGATCTCCTCTCTTCCAGGTCAGTGACTTATCTTTCCACGATTCCCTGGCCACCTTTGTTGCCATTCTCATTGCCCGGCAGTGCTTACTGCTTGAGGACCTGATTCGCTGTGCTGCTATTCCCTCACTCCTCAATGCTGGTAAGTGTGTCCCTGCAGAAAGCTGGTCTTGGGTCTCAGTTCTGGCCCAAAGTCTTGTGCTTGATGGCTATTTGTGAACCCATAGTTGTGAAACATGCCTCCAATACTTCTTTTATAGTATGGTACTTAAGAATTGAATGTTTTACTTCAGAGAGTTTCTGGCCTTGTGGTTCCTATCAAAAACTGGTTGTGCTAAGACTTTTCAACATCTTGCTCTCTGGAGTTTGTATGCAAGCTGAAATAAGCACAGAGAGGTGTTCTCAGCCACAGTCTGACCAGTGGGCTCAGCCCAGAGCTCCAGCAGTACTCCTCCCACTGCTGACATGGTTCAGCTTAGCACTTTGGCTAGAGCAGCCAGCTGACCAGTTGGGCCCACAGCGCCTGGGTGGCTCTGCCTTCACTCTGCCACCAGCCTTCCTAGCTTTGCTCTGGGGACTGCAGCATCCAGACTCTGACGGGGTGGAATTGGGAAAATGGAGCAAGCAGAATGCAGTGCATGTTGTTGGGGATAACACCGATGGATTTGCTCACTTGCATGTTAATTGCTGCACGTGCTCCATATTTGTAAATACAGTAAGGCTGCTGAGCTGCTCAATGGGTTGCTGCAGGGCAGTGCACTGTGAATAGCTTTTGGATTGAAAATCAGCTGTCCTGGTGCTTAAGAAATCTCAGTCGCCTGTTTTCCTTACATAGCCTGCAGTGAACAGGACTCGGAACCAGGAGCACGTCTGACCTGCCGGATTTTACTCCATCTGTTTAAGACTCCGCAGCTGAACCCGTGCCAGCAGGATGGCAGTAAGTGAATGACAGTAGAGCCTTTCTTTATTGTGAAAGTACTGAGGCTCTCGAACCTTGAGAAAAGAGATACTGGACCCTATGATTAGAGATCATGACCTGCTTGCTTTGAATAAAGCAGGCAAAGCCTGATACACTGCTTTCTGCAGAGGACGAGGAACAATATCCTTCTATTTATGTCACTCCATGGTAGCCAGGCATGTTGGGGAGGAGGCCCTTGGAGGCAGCAAACCAGCCAGTAGAGGTGGCCGTGCCATCACTAAGCCATTAAAATAATGATCACTTTTTTTTTTTAATGTCTAAAGCTTTGTATAGCCTCTTAACTTGCTGCCAGAAGCTGCTATTTTACAGCACTCCCTTTTTGTGTGATGGTGGAAACAGTCCAGGAAGCTCTGTTCTTGGCTCCTCATCAGTATCCTGATAGCTGGGATCTCTAAATCTAGCCTGTATTCTAGGTTAGGGTACTGTTGGAGCTTGGAGTTCATGACACAGGCACTGCTCCTCGTTTGGATTCCATGGTTTGGTCGTCACAGTGTGATTGGCACTGTGCTTTGTGAAACTTAATTAAATTGACCCCGTGTTACGGCTGGGAAAAGAACTAGCCTCGGGATTCTCAGAGCTGGATTCTGCAATGCTGGCTGGCACGTAATTCAGGCAGCTCTGGAGCCTGCGCCTTTCTGGCTGGGTATTGCCCTTCTCCATTGTCCTTTTTGCAGACAAACCCACGGTGGGGATCCGTTCTTCCTGTGACCGTCACTTACTGGCAGCTTCCCAGAATCGTATTGTGGACGGAGCGGTCTTTGCAGTGCTGAAGGCTGTCTTCGTTCTGGGTGTGTACCTGTGTTAGCCTCAACCTGTAAGAATGTTTTTAGGGGAGTTAGGAGAAGGGCACTGTGCTGCATGTGTTGGCTCTGCAGAAGGCCAGAGGAGATGTGTTTTGGTGGGTATGGGGCTTGTCTGAAGCCCTCTGGTTGAGCTGCAAATGTCCTTCGTATTAGCTGCACAGAGATCACTGATGGCAGAGAGAGTTTACAAATCCTAAGATTTGGGTGGGTCAGGCTGCGGGTTTAACATGGATGATTAAGTGACACTTTGTGCTTTTCTTGTAGGAGATGCAGAACTGAAAGGCTCTGGCTTTTCCCACCCTGGAGGTGTCGATGATCTCATGGATGATGAGCTAGGCACCAGGAAAGCTGGTGGTCGAGTAGTAACTGTAGAAACAGCTAGCTTGGATATTTATGCCAAGTATGTGCTAAGGAGTATATGTCAACAGGTGAGTCTGTCCCGTCTCTAGGTTTGTCTTTATCCCTTCTGCAGACAGATACATCCCATGTGACTTTCTGCAGCTGAGGTTTGGCAGGCGTTTCCTTGAAACACCAGTAAAGAACCTGTGATGGTTCTGCCGCCTGATGGCGCTAAGGATTGCTCACCATTAGCAAAAAAAGATAATAGAGGCAAACACTTGAGAAGAATTAGGTGTTACAGTATGCAGGGACTGCACATACCCTTTGCTTTGGCAACAGCACAGGGCTCACGTCCAAGGAGGGTTCGGGGAGCAGTTTGCTGAGATGTTTGCTGAAGGCAAAGAAGATAAGCACAAGAGGGACAGGTTGTTGAAGTGATAAACGGTGCCTTTCAGAACTAAGCTTAAGTGTTCCTTGCAGCCAGGCTGTTAATGTATCCCTGGGCTTTCCAGTGCCCTGTTTAGTTAATTAAAGGAACAACAATGAAAATCTTTTGCTTAGCCTAATCTGACAGCACCCATATTTCTGTTCCTTTGTGGAAAATGAACATTTGAGGAACTGAAACCTGGCTAATAAGGTAGTTGGATGCAGAGTGGTGTGGCTGTTACCACTAGTATATGAAAATGGGTGTTGAAGGGTGTCCTTGGCATTGGTTGCCAATTTATTCTGCCAACAGGAAAGATGCAGAGTTACAATTTGAAACCCGTACTCTGTTACTGAGGTGTGAACACAACACGTCAGTGCTGTGTTGTCCTCGTGCTTTATGACGCTGCTGTTTTTGCCTTGGCTCACTCTCTAGCAATGTTACCGCACTGCCGGAGAAGAATTGGAGCCACCTATTCACAAGCGTAAATTCAACATCCTGGGTGTTACTGAAACCTGACTGTGGCACTGACAGAAGTAGATATTCCCTTGCTGGTCCTGGTCTACGTAGGAGAGACTCATAGTAGGTAGAAAGCATGTGTGTGTTTGTACAGGAGGGAGTAGCAGGGTCAGGTGTCACTACTCATACCCACTGTTGGCAGCGCTGGTTATGTAGGAGGTGGGCATTCCAGGAGACCCAGTGAGAACCACCAGATTGTGCCAGAGCTTCTGCAACTGTAAAGAGCTGGTAAAATGATGTGTTTAATTTTAGCCCCTCCAGCGCGAGTGGTGGATGCTGCAGAACTCACACTATCAATTCTGAATTGTCGTGGAATGCCCCAAACTAAAGGCTGTGATTTCTTTAACTCAGAAAATGTTGCATCTACTATCCAGGTGTATATTTTGTAATAGACTTCATCATGAGTGGGTGGGGAAAAGGAGCAGATAACAGAATTAAGTTAAAGGTTTCTTAGGTGCAAATGATTATGATATAATTGCTGGTCTGCCCTTTAGCCTGTTTGAAGTAATAAAATGTAATTGTGGCTGGCCTTTTGAATAGGTTAATTCATAAGAGCTGTGATAAACCAAAGTGGGAACCAAGAGGGAGGCTTGAGTCGAAGGTGCTCACCTGAATGTGGTGATTGGGATGGTGGAGTTGTCCATAGCACTTGGAAAACATGTTCATAGTGGTCTCTTGTGAAGAGGCAGGTGAGGGACTCTGTTTTGGCAACATGAAGCCTTCGGCAGTGGCTGTTTTGTAAGGAAATGATGCAGAGAGAGAGGCTACAAGTCCCTCAAGGTTGACGATGGTAGTTGACTTCATGTTTATGTGTGAGATTATACCAATAAAATGGGTCAGAGATGAAGCCTGAATGCTCTGTAGGGAGCTGAGCAAGTGACAAAAAGGGTCTTCTGAAGGACAGGCATATTAGGTATGCAAGGAGGAGACACTTCAAGAGATGATGGTGTAGCGACACTGAAGGGGAGAAACGCAGTAGGCATTGGAGATGCCGCCAGATCATGTCTATTGGCAAAGTGGAAACTTCATCTGGGGTGAAGCCAAAAATCTCAGCTGAGGTCTCACAAGGATTTCAAACCAGAGATTTAGCCTTTCCCATCTTTGTGCTCTCTGCTGCTGAGAAGGGACTGTTCCCAGCTTTCCATGCTTGGCACCAGCAACTCTGCTTTGTGAACTGGATCCTCGTCTCTTCTCTGGTTGTCACTTCTCAGTGGAGGAGTTCTCTGATCAGACTTGCTCTGCAGCTGCAGAAGTGCTTATGTAGCAGTCTTCTGTAGATTTTAATTTCATGAATTTGCCTAATTGATTTTTCAGTATGAAAAAATCCCGCGGTTACGAATGCTTGCAGGTTGGTTGTCAATTGTGTGAAGTACCTACCTCATGTTTGTTATGGACACTGCTGCCTTTATTATTTTCATACATGTAGGGACCACCAACTGAAACTGAGAGGCTGACAGTGATAGTTTTCTGTCTACCTTCTGATTTGTGACTTTATAAATGACTTGTGTCCAGTCAGTTGTTTCCCTTCCAAGCTTTGAGGAGTAAAGTCATTGGTTTTTTTTACTAAGGATGGCAGTGTGTTTTCCATCCCTATTTGAGAATTAAGGGATGTGCTTTTCCTTAAGACATGTTCTAGTTTTTAGCCTTAGCTGCAGCCCTGAGTTATTTAATTTAGGACAGCTCCAGGGCTTTGCTGTGCAGGAAATAGACCAAATGATTTTAAGTGATTTCTTCTGATCTTTTGAACCCAAGCGGCATTGTTGATGGAGCCTGGGCATGGCAGTGCCTGTGTGCTATTAAATCCTACCAATATTTTATCAAAAGAAACAGCAGCTACTGTGTTTCACCGCTGCTGACTTGTCAAAGTTGATGTTTCCTCTGTTGTGATTGCTGTGCTGTGCTTGACGCCTGCTGAATCAGGATAGTACAGTTCATGAAGAGAAATAATTATCAGGCGTAACTGTGCTCTAATAAGGCTTTTGTGAGTTTGATGTGCTCCCTGCATCTCTCCGAGACTGAAAGCAGGGGCGCTGGTTTGGAATCAGACATCAGTTCGTCTGTGCTGACTCTGCCCTCGTCTTGCAGGAGTGGGTAGGTGAGCGATGTCTGAAGTCCCTCTGTGAAGACAGCAATGACTTGCAGGATCCTGTCCTGAGCAGCACACAGGCCCAGAGGCTGATGCAGCTGATTTGTTATCCACACCGGCTGCTGGACAACGAGGAAGGAGAAAATCCTCAGCGGCAGAGGATTAAACGCATCTTGCAGGTGCAGGCTCCTGGCAGAATATAAGAACATCCTAGTAATTGCCTGGTGTGGTGTTAGAGTGGGGTTGTCTAAAATACAGCCCTCTGAGGGGTCTGATGCTCCTTGTCACGGAGCTGAGGGTGCGGGTTGGTGTAGTTTGAACTGAGATAAGGACTCACATGAAGTATGTTTGCATGTGTTGCAGAATCTGGACCAGTGGACCATGAGGCAATCCTCGCTGGAGCTGCAGCTCATGATTAAGCAGACAGCGAGCAACGTGAGTTTTCTGCTCAGAGGGACCGTGCAGGGGGGTGTTACCAGCGTTGAAGTGGCTGCTTGTGAGGTGGTGGGGAGGTGGCCTGGCAGAAGTGGGAATAGGGAGAGAGTAAGCAGAGAGGGATTCAGGCCTGTGAAAGCCAAGCACGAGAAGGATGCGATGAGTCTGAGGCCCAAAGTGCAGCATCCATGAGGAAGTTGGCAAACTGGGTTTGTACTGAGTTGCGTTGAAGTGTGAGCCCTGTTGGTGGGTTGCTCTCAGAGAAGGACTTGGCTGTCTTTTCTTCTCTATCTCCAGGAGATGAATTCCTTGTTAGAAAATATAGCCAAGGCCACTATTGAGGTGTTCCAGCAGTCAGCAGAGACCAGCTCTGCTAGCTCTGCTGGCAACGGAGTCAACAATATCAGTAGCTCAGCAAGCGCTGCACCTGCCAGCAACAAATCCAAACCCATCCTCAGGTAGGTGTAGTCCCACCGTGCAGCTGCCGTGCGGACAACTCTGGATCATAGGTTGGATTGCAAACTGCTTTTCTCCCCTGTGTTGTCACAGCTCCCTGGAGAGATCAGGAGTGTGGCTAGTGGCCCCTCTGATTGCCAAGCTTCCAACATCAGTGCAAGGCCATGTGCTGAAAGCTGCTGGAGAAGAACTGGAGAAAGGGCAACATCTGGGGTCATCGTCCCGCAAAGAGCGGGACCGCCAGAAGCAGAAGAGGTGAGTCCTGGGAAAGCAGGCAGTCCTTGCTGTGCTGATCCCTCAGCCTGGCAGTATGGCTCCATCTTTGTTCTCCCTGCAGCATGTCCCTCCTGAGCCAGCAGCCATTTCTGTCACTGGTGCTGACGTGCTTGAAAGGACAGGATGAGCAGCGGGAAGGCCTCCTCACCTCTCTGTACAGTCAGGTCCAACAGGTAGGTGTCTTGCTTCTCCCCTCGCTTTCCTCAAGGGCTTGCTCCTCCAGTAGGCAGGCTATTGGGCATGTCCTTGGGGATGTTGTCTGTCTGTCTGTTCAATAAGGCAAAGTTCTTACCCTGGTTGGTATAGGGTGCTCGAGCTGACTGTGTCTGAGTCCATGCAGTCCCAGCAGTACAGGCTGCTCTGGACAAACTTTAGCGTATAGCTTGTGAGGTCTCTCCTCTCTTCTAAATGTCTTAGATTGTTACGAATTGGCGGGAAGATCAGTACCAAGATGACTGCAAAGCCAAGCAGCTGATGCATGAGGCCCTGAAACTACGGCTGAATTTGGTGAGCAGTTGCAGAAAAAGAGCTTTAACCATATGGGGTGAAGAGTTGTCTGCCTGTTTTCCTTTTTTTTGAACACACACACACTGGAGGGGCTATATACGTCCTGAGGCAAGGAAGGAAGAGAGGCGCTTGTGCTGCTTCTAGGTCTTGAGCCTTGAGTGGGATAGGGTGCATGGAAAAACTCCCTTGCTCTATTTCACCAGGATGAAATCCACAGCCTTGGTCTCTGTTTTGGAGATGTGCCTTCCCATTTCAATGCTTTTGCAGTCCACAGCACTGCTACTTGCATCTGAGGTTTGTCCTGCTGACTGCAGTCTCCTTCAGCTCTCAGTAGGAGTTGCTGTGGTTTAGGCTTCTGTCTCACTTCTAAATCTTAGTGTTTCTTCATGGTGTCCTTGTGAATAAACTACTTTTCTCTGCCAGGTGGGGGGAATGTTTGACACAGTTCAACGCAGTACACAGCAGACAACTGAGTGGGCTGTCCTCCTCCTGGACATCATCAGCAGTGGCACCGTGGACATGCAGTCAAACAAGTAACTTTGTGGCTGACTTCTGATCCATACACTTCCCAAGGGAGGCAGTCGTTAGCATGGCCCCTCTTCTCGTGTGAGCTAGCTGTCTCTCCAGACAACCTGTCAGAAGTACTCTGACAGCCGAAAGAGACTTCAGAGTAATAGCAGGCTACAACCTAGATCCTAGCATCCAAGTGCACTCTGACATTTCCATATCAAACTTGGCTTTCCACATGCAGAAAGATAAGCAGGGGAGAGCTGAGTCTGGACCTGCTTTTTGGAGAAGCTGAACGGGTAGACAGGAGGCTGTGTCAAGTGTGATACCACGCTTGACTCGGGTGTGAACACCCTGCAGTGCATAAGCAAAAGGAGGGTTAGTGTGGGAGGTTAGTCTGAAGAGCGCTTGGACTTCTGACTCTAGGCAGTACTCTTGGCAATCTAATTATGTTTGGTGTTACTGTGATGGCAGAAGCTTTGTATCTGCTTCTCGGGTGACTTTGACCTTTCTGCTTTGACCAACAGTGAGCTTTTCACCACCGTGTTGGACATGCTGAGTGTTCTCATCAACGGCACCCTGGCTGCTGATATGTCCAGCATTTCTCAGGGCAGCATGGAGGAGAACAAGCGGGCGTACATGAATCTTGTCAAGAAACTCAGGGTGAGGGACAGTAGGCTGGGTGTGGAGAGCGGTGTGTTGTGCTGTGGTGTGGCTGTGCAGATTTACCTGTGTCTCGTGAATGGTACTTGTCCTGTTGCTGCTGTTCAGGTGAAGCAGTGAGGGTGGCCCCAATGGCTCTGTAGGGCTGAAGGGAGCAAAGGTGAGAGGTAACTCAGGGGTGGAAGCTGACACCAGAAGAGGCACGGGTGGGCTTCGGATGATTTTTCCTGAGTGATTCTTTAAGTCTTCTCTATTTCACTGGTGCAGAAAGAGCTGGGGGACCGGCAATCTGACAGCCTGGAGAAGGTGCGACAGCTACTGCCACTTCCCAAGCAGACCCGAGATGTCATCACCTGTGAACCTCAGGGATCCCTTATTGACACCAAAGGCAATAAAATAGCTGGATTTGACTCCATCTTCAAGAAGGAGGTAAGTGAAGCTTTTCAGTCTGCATCGCAGCTCCTGAGTACAGGTGTCACCTTGTCCTCTGATGCCTTGAGTCTACACAGCTTGGGAGGCATCTATATGCAGCGCTTCCTTGCCTGCTGAGCTTGAAGTGGCTGGCTGCATGCAGACAAGCTGGCACATAACCATGGCCAAAAAGGGCAAAGCTGTGCATTAACGCACAGCGATACATGCTGCTGTGGCCAGGGAAGTTATTTAAACTTTGGGTTTGTACTTATGGCTATATAAAGCGTAAAGAGAAACCTGTAATCCCTGTCATGCGAGTCACTGGGCAGCGCTAGTGTGCTGAGACGTGCTAGACTGGCAGAGACGGGCTGAAGGAGACTGGCAGTTGTGGATGGAGGCCTTTAGAAATGACTGCTTTGCCACGTGGAAAAGCAGGGACCACTACTAAGGGCTCAGGCTATTTTCTGGAATTCATGGAATAGAACCCGAAGAAAGCATAGAGCTTCCTGTGCCCTTGTAGGAGAAACAACGGAGACTTGGAGGTTCTTATCTCTTTTGCTTTAAAGGGTTTGCAAGTCTCTACAAAGCAGAAGATTTCCCCTTGGGATCTGTTTGAGGGCTTAAAGCACTCAGCCCCCCTCTCCTGGGGATGGTTTGGGACAGTCCGGGTGGATCGCAAAGTGTCTAGATTTGAGGAGCAGCAGAGGCTTCTTCTGTACCACACGCACTTGAAACCCAAGCCCCGCAGTTACTACCTGGAGCCATTGCCGCTGCCCCCTGAAGAGGAAGAGCCTCCTACACCTGTGGCTTTAGAGCCGGAGAAGAAAGCTGCGGAACCAGCTAAGGCTGATAAAACAAGCTCAAATCCTGCCACTTCTACTGAAGAACGCAAGAAGAAACAGAGCAAAACCAAGAAACGCAACCAATCTGCCAGCAAAACCGAGGTAACTGACTGCCCAATAGCTGTGGACCTCCCATGTCCACCCCTCCTGGTCACAGACCACTCCTTGGAGTCTTCCCGAGGAGTCCGAGTGGTGTAATGGTGAAGATGGGATGTGTGCCATTAAACACACAGCCTCTTGCTGTATTTTTGACTCACAAATAGTGTAACGAAGCTAAGAGCTATTTTGCACGTTTTTGCAGCTCTGATATTGCTTTCTCATTCATAGAAAGTCCAAACCCATTGAAATACTTGAATTCATCACAGTAAGAAATGCATTTTTTTAATCTTAAAAAAAAATCCAAAGAAGTAGAAACCTACTTTCATTTTGCTTGCAGACTGAAACACAGGTTCAGATTGGATATTAGGAAAAATTTTTACATTGAAAGGATTATTAAGCCTTGGAATGGGCTGCCCAGGGCAGTGGTTGAAGCACCATCTCTGGAGGGATTTAAAAGCCAGTTTGACACAGTGCTTAGAGACATGGGTTAGTGATGGGTTTTTTTATCAGAGTCAGATTGATGGTTGGACTGGATGATCTTAAAGGTTCCAACCTAGCCAATTCTATGGCTCTTTGTTTCCTGCCAGCTGGGAGCGCTGGAGCTCTGTCCTGCTCTCTCTAGCCTGAGGCAGGCAAACATTTTCTTAATCCCTGGTGTGAGGGAAAGGGGCTGCCCAGCTTAGATAGCATCCTAGGCCTCCTCCTTTGGACTCTGCAGCCCTTTCAGTACTCTTCATCCATTCATGAATTCTCAGTTGAATTTTCTTACTTCTCCTTTGTCTTTGCAGGATTTTGTGTTGGGCCCTAGCCGAGGGGTTTCCTATGGGGTTGGTATGCC
>JAOXNH010000060.1:22097113-22116094 GCA_028566575.1 Bartramia longicauda | reverse complement strand
TAGCCCGATGCGGGGCTGGGGACCCCCCCAGCTTGGGGCTCCCCAGCCCCACTCCTGCAGGGAATGTGGGGACAAGGGCAGGGAGGTTCTGGTGCAGAGGAGCCCCTCGGGTCCATCCCTGGCCAGAGAGCTGACCAGATTGGTGGGTTCCCATGGAGGTGTGGGAGCTTGACCCACATCCTCTGTGGTAGCTGTGGGTCAGGATCCCCACGCCAGTGTGGGGTGGCAGGGCACGAGCAAGCTGGCACTGCCAAGGCCAACCTGTCTCCTGCCAAAATGCTGCCCTGAGCCATGTCGGCAGCGGGAGCCACCCTGCCATCCGTCCATCCTGCTGTCCACCTGCTAGGGCTGGGGCAGCCGGTTTGCTCCCGAGTGCCTCCTGGGGCTGCTGCCACCAGTGCTGGAACGTGGTGACTCCCAGCCTGGTGACCCTTCCTGCTCCTAACCCCACTTGTCGCTGCTCGCTCCTGCAGACGTGAGGAACGATGAACTGGGCTGGCCTCTACACGGTGCTGAGTGGGGTGAACCGCCACTCCACCGCCATCGGCCGCATCTGGCTCTCCGTCATCTTCATCTTCCGGATAATGGTGCTGGTGGTGGCAGCTGAGAGCGTCTGGGGGGATGAGAAATCGGCCTTCACCTGCAACACGCAACAACCCGGCTGCAACAGCGTCTGCTATGACCACTTTTTCCCCATCTCCCACATCCGTCTGTGGGCCCTGCAGCTCATCCTCGTCACCACCCCAGCCCTCCTCGTGGCCATGCACGTGGCCTACCAGCAGCACCAGGAGAAGAAGCTGCTGATGCTGACGGGGCACGGAGACCCCAAGCACATGGAGGAGGTGAAGAAGCACAAGATGCGCATATCGGGTTCGCTGTGGTGGACATACGTCTGCAGCGTGGTCTTCAGGCTGCTCTTTGAGGCCGTGTTCATGTACATCTTCTACATGCTCTACCCGGGCTACCAGATGGTGCGGCTGGTCAAGTGCGAGGCTTATCCCTGCCCCAACACCGTCGACTGCTTCATCTCCCGGCCCACTGAGAAGACCATCTTCACCGTCTTCATGCTGGTCACCTCCAGCATCTGCATCGTCCTCAACATGGCGGAGCTGGTCTACCTGGTGGTGCGGGCCTGTGCCCGCCGTGGCCAGCACAACTCCAACCCCGCGTCGGGGAAGGGCTCCTTCTACGGCCACAAGCTCTCTGAGTACAAGCAGAACGAGATCAACCAGCTGCTGACGGAGCAGGACGGCTCCCTCAAGGACATGCTGCGCCGCAACTCTGGGCTGCAGGAGAAGGGTGACCGCTGCTCTGCCTGCTAGGGCCAGCGCCGCGGGGGCCCCAGCCCTTGTCCCCTCCCCACGGCCCTGTGCTGTCCCTGCCCCACGGATAGCATGGAGGTGCCGGTCCAGCCCTCCCAGGGGGCCATTGGAGGAGGGCATCTTGGGCCATTAAACCTCCGTTCTCAGGCGCTGCCTCCCTCCTTTCTGCTCTGGCCGGGACGTGCCGGGGGCTGGGGTGCTAGCGTCGGGTGCCCACCCTCGCACCCTGGCCCAGGTGAGTGCCACCAGGGCCGGCGGGGGCTGCAGTGCCCCCGGGCTGGGCTGGGGCCGTGGCCGCAGCGCCCCGGCAGCCGGCACACAGGAGCAGTGACCCCTGGGTGGCATTGAGCAGCATCCAAGGGCTCGCACTTCCCCAGCACCAGCCCCTGCAGCCCCAAATATATTTAGAAAAGTGCCCAGACCAAAAATAGAGGGAAAAAGTTTCCCCAGTGGCTGTTTCATCTGCCAGTCAGAAGGGAAACCAATGGGGCACGCAGCTGCCTCATGCCCTGATGACCCCGTGCCCGCCGTGGGGTGGATGGAGGGACGGACAGAGCTAGGCAGACCTGTCTGCACCCTGCTGAGGAGCTGGGAAGGGACCCCGCAGCGCCCTGCCGAGGGGAGCCGACGGCGCGGGAGCACCGGGCTCTGCCCCACGCGCTCGCCAACGGTGAGGGGTCCCCATGCCAGATGGCCACCGTGGTGTCCCCCACCGTGCTCCCAGTGTGGCGGGGGTTGCTTTCCACCGCAGATCTTTGCCACCCTCCCCGTGACAGGTTAGGGGGTCCCTTGGGCCACAGGGTGGGGACAGCCCAGGGACAGCCTTGGGTCGGGTCCCTGCATGCCCCGGAGGTGGGACGGTGGTGCAGCGGGCGGTGGGGTGGCCGTGTCTGGAGGGCGGCTGTCTTGCAGGGCACCGCGGCGCGTGCCATGGGGGACTGGAGCCTGCTGGGGCGGCTGCTGGAGAGCGCCCAGGAGCACTCCACGGTGGTGGGGAAGGTCTGGCTCACCGTCCTCTTCGTCTTCCGCATCCTGGTGCTGGGGGCGGCCGCTGAGCGGGTCTGGGGCGATGAGCTGTCTGGCTTCTCCTGCGACACGCAGCAGCCCGGCTGCCAGAACGCCTGCTACGACAGCACCTTCCCCATCTCCCACCTCCGCTTCTGGGTCCTGCAGATCATCTTCGTCTCTACCCCCAGCCTCGTGTACCTGGGCCACATCCTGCACCTGGTGCATCTGGAGGAGAAGGCACAGCAGCAAGCGGCAGCGCGGGCTGGCAGCGGGGCCAGGCGGCAGCGCCCCGGGCAGCCCCGGCTCCCTGCAGGGGACAGGCAGGGACGGGTCTGCATGCGGGGGGCCATCCTGAGGACGTACGTCTGCAACGTCGTCTTCAAGGCCCTCTTGGAAGTGGGCTTCATTGTGGGCCAGTACGCCTTGTATGGCTTCCAGCTGAAGCCCCTCTACACCTGCAGCCGCTGGCCCTGCCCCAACACTGTCAACTGCTACATCTCCCGGCCCACTGAGAAGACCATCTTCATCCTCTTCATGCTGGGGGTGGCCTGCGTGTCCCTGCTGCTCAACCTGGTGGAGATCTACCACCTGGGTCTCACCAAGTGCCGGCAGGGGCCGGGCTCCAAGTCCCGCATCCTGCCCGGTCCTGGCGGCCCTGCGGGGCCCCGCAGCGCCCACATCACCCTGCCCATCAGTGGCAGCCCCGTGGCTGCTGGCAGAGAGCCCCATGGCCTGGCACCCCTGGGAAAGGCGGGTGCATGGCTGGGGGTGGCCACTGGGTCCCATGGGAAGGCGCGAGCAGCAGACCTGGCGGTGTGAACACGGCCTGCTGGGATGCTCAGGGATCAGTGATGGATGCACGGGCAGCCACAGTTGTGATTCTGCCTCTGGGACCTGACCAGGCTCATGGCATGGACCACACGGCCAGCGCGAGGGGTGGGTACAGCCCTGGGGACACGGCTCAGCTGCTCCCTGCACTTGTAGGAGCGGCGGGGCTGAAAGTAGGTCCGGGTCGGGGCAGGGGTCTGTCAGCCCTGGGGGGAGCAAATAAACACCCACTGCACCTCACTCGACTCTTGCTCTGCCCACGGGCACCGCAGCATCGCTCTCCGACCGGTCCCTCCCATGGACACACTGGGTGGGCCAGGGCAGAGCCACCACTGGGTTGGGTTGGGCTACAGCTCTATGGGCAAGGGATGGGCAGGGCACGCCAGGCTGGCATCAGCGGGCACGGTGTCACAGGCCATCCCAGCACGCCAGAGCTGGCAGCACACCAGGGGCAAGAGAGGGTGGGAAAGGGGTGGCAGCAGGGGCAGGCGGGGATGGAGAGGAGCGAGGTGCAGGGCAGCAGTGGGACACTAGCCCTGCCCTCCGGCTGTGCCCACCCCGCTCGGGGGGAAAAGCGGGGGCTGCCAAAAGTTTTCCGCATCTTTATTTGAAATGAATGGTTCCCAGAGACACAGGGTTAGTCCTACCGCCCTGGCATCACTACAACAAGACTGGTGAGCGGCTCACTCTCCACATGGACACAGAGAACAGAGGGCCCCGGGCCAGGGCCCAGAACAATATATACAGGCTCAACAGGAGACCCATGTACAGCTCAAGAAAACTGACCAGAACACAAGGAGGGGCAGGAGGCAGTGGCACAGTCGGAGCCAGGCTCACCCCGGGCAGGGTGCTGGCACCCCACGGCCTTGGGAGGGAGGGGGAGGCTGGGCAGAGTTCGTCACCGCTGCCAGCGGCTGCCCAAGCCCTCGGCCGGAGCAGAGGGACCCACCAATGGCACCCTGCACCTATGCCAGGACGGGGGACAGTGGGGAGAGAGGGACAGTGCTGGCACAGACCCACCTCCATCAGTTTTCTGCTGACTCAGAAAACATCGACAAAATCACGGGAGGCAGCCTGGCTGCGTGTGAGGGAGGCATCCCCCATGGCGAGGCCAGGTCTCTGCCTTCACGTTCCAGCGCTGGCTCCCCCCACTCCTTGCAGCCCAGCCAAATGTCTCCCACCCCTGTGAACAAGCCCTCCTCCTGACCCAACAGCTCTCAGGCTGCCCGTGGTCCTTCCCCAACCGGTTTGAAAACACCATCCTGCCACAGGCAGCAGCAGAGCTACCGTCCCCACCGTGACACCCGCAGCCTTGCAAGGGGATGCAAACAGAAGGGGGAACGAAAAGCCTCAGGGCTGCTGGTCCCAGACGGCGCTCTGCCGTATTGTGCGGTTCCTGCCCCGGGACAGGGGGAGAAGAGGGAAGTGTCGGGGCTGGAAGGCATGGGGGGGACAGGGCTGGGCAAGGGAAGCTGCCCTGGGGGCTCCACCACCCCTGTGCTGTGGGGACTGGCCCCGGGGGAAGACAGCTCACCCAGCAGCCGGGACAGAAGGCAGGGCTGAGCGCAGGGGCCACGTACATAGGAGAGGCCTGTAACGAGCAGGATGGGATGTCCAAGTCCGGTAACGCTGAAGGGACAGCACTGCTGCAGCACTGTCCCCTCCCGCGCTGCACAGCCCCTGCCCCGCAGCGGGAGGCAGGGAGACGAGGCGTCCAGGGCTGGGGCACAGCCAGCCCGGCAGCGCCTCGCTCTTAGTCCATGTCGTCCTCCAGGCCGCTGAGCCGACTGTGCTCCTCGTAGATCTCCCTCACGGCCAGGATGCGGTTCAGCATGCTCTCCAGCATGCTCCGGTCCATGGGGATGACCGAGTACCAGAGTGGGGACTCAGCGATGCACGACCGTTCGGGCTGCAGGTAGAAGACATCGTTGCGGTTCCGCAGACTCTCGGGACTGTAAAGAGAGAGGAAGGTGAGCCTTGGGATATCGGCTCCAAGGGCTCAAAAAGCCTGGCTTGCCCTCACAGTTATCAAGGGGTGCTCAAGGTTTGTCACAGTCTCTCATCCTTCAGCAGGATGAGGACACAAAGGGAGTCTGCAGCTTCTCACTGAGGACCAAAGCCCCTAATGAGCCAAGCACCAGGACTCACACTGCACACTCCTGAGAGAGACAAGCAGTGGAAGGGGCCAGAGAGAAGCATTCTCTCAAGCACGGTCTATACAAGCAGCGCACACCCTGGGCAAGGATTCTCACACTCAAGTACAAATGTTTATGAGCAGAAGCCACTCCCCAGAGTCCCACCAAAAGTGAGAAGTGGCCCCAAAATGGCACATGTCCCTTCTCCAGAGAAAGCCTCACCATTTGGAGAGATAAAACTCATAGAACTTGACTGGGCAACGGAGTGGGTTCATCCTGTTCTCCCGCTGCTCCAGCATTGGTACCTCCTCCTCACGCTTCCGCTTTCCAGAGCCGCCATCTGCAGAGGGGGAGAGAGCAGGATCACGGCTGGGACCCGATTTGGGAGGCAGGGGGAAGGACAGAGAGATTCTCCATCAGACCCTACCTCGGCCTTTCTTCTGCTTGGCAGGAGCGTAGTAGCGGATGCTCACCACCTTCGTCACGCCACGGGCCGTGGTGCACTTGCGGGACTGGCGCACCACGTTGGTGAAGGAGAGCTGCATGTGATCCTCTGCTGTCTGCAGCCCGAAGAATTTGGTGTTGAAGAACATGAGGGTGTTGAGGAGCACAAAGGGTGAGTAAACGCCCAGCTGCTTGCACTCCCAGAGGTGCTCCTCCTCGACACGCGAGAAAACTGTGTCTGCAACAGACAGAGGAGGAACCAGGTCACATCAACAGTAGCCTTGTGACAATCCCTTCACTCGGCCCAGGGAAGCCCACTGCAGAAGACTGACGCTTTACAACATCCCCTTTTCCACGAGGTGACTTCTCCAGAGCCATCACCTCTGCCCAGCTACGAGCCACCCCAGAGTGCAGCCAAACCACAGACCAGAACGCAAGTCAATCCTAACCCCTCATCCCTACAGGGATGGCCACAAAGCCAACTCCAGGTCAGTGCTCCACCACAGTCGGTGTGAGATGAAGGAAAAGCAGCCAGCAGGACAGACACGGCCAGCTCCTCCCTAGACACACGGGTCTGGAGCCAAACGCCTCTGCCTGGGACGGCCACTATGCAAAGGTGAGGCTGGATCTGGGAACTAACTGCTGACAAGACACAGCAGGGAAGGCAGCCCCAGATCACGGCATCATGAAAAGCCTCTGCAGAGCTCTTCCTTAGTCCGCTCACAAGGCAGCAGCACGGCAACCCTGGCCAACACCTAGCACAGTGTGCAGGGCTTGCCCACGTGCTGGGAACTCAAAGGCACCAGCCAGCCTGCCTCCTGGCGTGGTATCCTCTTTGGCAAAGGGTGCAGACATCACTGAAGTGTTGAAAAGATTCAACCTGTCCCAGGACACAAAGCAGCCACGTTCTGCTCCCAGCTACCCTGACTCTGGGCAACAGAAGCTGCTGAGGCGTAAACCAGGCCAGCTCCACTATCGGTACGGGTCAGTTTGACCCCAAGGCACAGCAGGACCGTGCTGCCTGTGCCAAGAGAGAGGGTTGAGGCTGGGGGAACACCATCAGAGCAGAGGATGTGAGGCTAGAAGCACAAACTGGGTATGTGTGGTGACTGAAGGTATTCTGGAAACACGTACTATTTGGTAAGATTGTGGGTTGCCAGCCGCTCAGGGACTTGTTCAGCTCCTGCACGAAGGTCAGGTAGTAAAGGTCTGTAAATATATTCACCATACGATTGTTCTCGAGCAGGTACTAGAAAGGACAGAACACACAGTCAAGAGAGACACAGCAGCACCTGGAAGGCAAACCCTCCCCAGAGAGCCCAGGGCACACGCACAGAGCACCCCTCCTTGTACAACCAGGGCTGCAGCGGGGCAGGCTGCTCAAACCACCCACTTCTGAGAGCTGGGAGGAAAACCCCAGGACATGACAAAGCAGACTTGGTGCTGAAGGAGGGACTGAGTTTGGGGAGATTTCCCAGCCCTCCTCAAGGATGGGTGCAAGGGGAGGGTGCAAGGCTGGGGAATAGCTGTCACCTTACCCGCTGGGCTTGGGAACAAAGACTGAACCAGGTGGGCTGCTGTCCTGGGGTGAGGCACTGAAGGAGAGTTCAGTGACCCTCCTGGGGTCCCCAGAAGGCAGAATAACGGGTGCGAGTTCCCCTCACCAGATCTGATCCCTAGGTCTGGCTGCAGAGGGCTAGAGAGCAGCAAGCCCTCCCTCACCTGCTGGATGCCGAGGCAGAGGTAATAGATGCTGTCTGGTTCGTAGCGCTCCCCATTGGGCCGTGTTATCTCCTTGACAAACTGGGCCAGGCCATAGTTGAGCTCAGCTGCTGTGCAGGCCAAGATGTCTTCTTTGATCCTCATGGGCTTGGCTATGGAGACAAGCACAGCAGCCTCAGGCAATAGCCTGCAAGGCCAGGAGCATCTCAGCGCCCTAGGACCCAGCTTCTGGGAGGTTTCTGCCACTCCACCCCATCCAGGCAGGACACTTACGGCCGAAGCGTAGCTCCTCTCCCTTGCTGGTCTCTCCCCCTGCATACTTGGCTTGCACCCAGGACTTCCAGGCATTCACACCGTACGAGTAGTTCAGCACCGTGCAGCTGGGCTGGCTGCTCATTGAGTCCCGGGAACAGCTTTCAGAGAGCACCAGGCGCTTCTGCCCCTGCAGAGATGGGCACCGTGAGACTGGGCACCTACCTGGGACAGATGCAAGAGTCCTGGCCGCCCCTCAGACCTGCTGACTGCCAGCTCCCTCCCAGTGTGCCCGTGCCAGCAGTCATCCTTCTGCTGACAGCCAAAGCAACAACGCCCATTAGTTATGAGGACCACAGGCAGAAAAGAGAGACCTGTGGCATTCAAAGCTCTTCCAAAACGACAGGCAAGTATTTTCATTCAAGGAGTGATCCACAGGCCAGGCATGCCCTGAAGAGAGAGGGCGAAACCTCCCCAGCACACCAAAGCCTTTGGCACGCTTCACCCCATACATCCCAGATGGCAGCTCCCGCTCCAAACCCAAAGAGCTTTAAGCTCTTTGGTGGTACGCGCAGGCAGCTCACCTTTCGGACAGCACGAGGCAGATCTTGCTCTGTGGACACATCATCTGGTCCCACCAGCCCACAGTCAAAGAGGAAGTCCACACTGGGGTTAATGTCTAGAGGGTCTAAAAGGAAACACAGGCAGAAGGGCTGAGACTTCTCGTTGCGTCCCCTGTGCTGGCCCGGCTCTTCCAAGCAAGAGGAAGAGGGAACACGCAGCCCAATGCTTCACATCCTCCACCACTGCCTGGCAGGAGCTTTTAGCCACAGCCCAACAAAAGGAAATACAGCTCTGGCAGATGCTAAGCTTTCTGAGACTAACCAGAGATCCAGATTTTCCCTTCTGACAGCTTTTGGTTATTATTTGGTTATTATTTGGTTGGTTTTTAAACTTAAGGAACATTCCTCATCACCCTGTGCCAGGCCAGCACTGGGGACAGCCTGGCACAAGCACCCCGATTCTGTGTCCTTTGCTGCCAGCATCCTGCCCCAGCACTGCTGTGCTCCTGCAAGCCCCCGCCTCTTCTTCCACCACCTTCTGCCCACTAATGGACACTCGTCAATTCTGCCACCTCCCAGGATGTTATTCCCTGTCCAGGTCTCTCTCTGTCGCCTTGCTGGATCCTCTGGAATCATCATCCAACAGCACACACTGCCACTGCCCTGCTCTTTGTGCTGTTCGAATCAGCCTCTCGCTCCCTCTTCTCCGCAGACCTATGTCCACAGCAGGTCAGTTTGTCTACACAAGCACACACTCCTTCAAGCCGTGGTCTCCTCACCCCTGCTGCCAGCAGTCATCTGCAAGACCCTCAGCTCCTGGCCCCAAGCCTGGTCAGTCAGAGGACACGGGAGGTGAGTTCCCACAGCTCTTAACGCTGCCAGTGACAGCTGGCCAAAGGCAGTGAGGGGACCCTGCTGTGACACGAGCAGCCCTGCGTGTGTGTCTGCTTCACCCAGCTCTTACTCTTAGGGAAGTCAGCCTCCAGGTCCTGGCCCGGCTCATCGAGGACATTTGCCATCTTGACAGCCATAGCCAACACATCATCCCGTGCCGGTCCAAACAGATCACAGTCCTCCAGAAGACCCTCCGCACTCTGGTTACTCACCAGGTCTGCAACGCAAAAGCAGATCATAAAGCCAACTTTCAATAAAATCTTTCGTCTCTTTTCCTTGTGACAGCTGGAAAATGAAGTCAGGCTCACTGCAGTACAGTCCTGTGCTCAGAGCAGCCCCATGACATCTGTCCTGCCCAGCTTCCCCTGGACACCAAGACACTGGACGTTTGTCCTCTCCCCAGCCACAGCCCTAAGTCACTGGGGGCTTGAGGAACGCAGCCCCTGAGCAAAAAGACCTGTGAGGTCAGGACTGCTGGTCCTCTGGCCAGGGAGCTGCTTCAGGTAAGAGCCTGAAGAGCCATCTGAATAAACTAACAGTGCTGCACGTGTGCCACAAGGCTCTCACTCCCAAAGGGGATGGTGGCAGACACCGTTCCCTGCTGCAGCTCTTCTCTCCCGGTACCTCCTCGGCAGAAGTTGAGGTACTTGCTCTTCCCTGCTCCCTTTTCAAAGGCTTTGGGAGAGCTGTGATCCAGACAGATGCTCTAGCTCCAAGAGCTGGCAAACCCCACCTGATCCCAGCTGTTGGGCCGGCCCAAGCCATGGCAGCACCTACCGCACAGGTCTGAGGAGGCCTTGTCCAGTTCCTCAGCCTCTGCAATCATCTCAGCCATGGCCAAGATGTCAGCCTCCAGGGGATTGGAGGGGATCTTCACCTTCAGCTCCTCAATGGTCTCCACAATCTTATCTGTGCTCTCCAGCGTGGTGGGCAGGAACATTGGCACAGGCACCTGTTGACAGCAGCATACCAGGCAGAAAAACTGACACTCAGCCGGACTGATGTAAAAGCAGAGGCAGGAGAAGAGGACAAACAGAGAAGCGGGGAGGCTGCAGCAAGGCAGGATGGAGCCAGTAAGAGGACACGAGCGGGTGGAGTGTGTTGCTTACCGGGACAGGCATGGAGAAAGGCACAGGTACTTTCTGGCAGTACATATGCATAGGCACAGGCACGAAGATCGGGATGGGGATTGGCAACACAATCACCTGGGGCTTCCAGTCAGCCTCTGACAAGAGCAAAAGTACATCAGTAAGCTTGCTGCCAGCAGCTCCCCAGCCCAGCCCCGCTGCCCGCTGCCACGGCCCCAGCACCACGGCCCTTCCAGCCACCAGCTCCTGCGACTGGTGGGCAGAGCTGGAGCAGCAGCAAGCCACACAGCCCTGCAGCAAGAGAGGCTTGCCTTAGCCAGAGGTGCAATCCCTGCTCTTAGGTGGCCCTGCGGAGAAGTCTAGTTGCCTTGCATATGCTGGAGACCACACACACAAGCCCGACAGGAGCTACACAGCGGAACCTGCTCAGCAGACATCCCCCCAGACAAGTTGGCAACCTCCAGAGGAACAGGAGTCGTGCCACGAGAGGTGGGATCATGCTGCAGTGCTCTCTGCGTCTCTCCTTTTGCTGCTGACAGGAACAGGCTCTCTGCCTCCAGCTCTGCCGTGTGTGTGCCCTGCGCTGCCCTGAGACTCCTCAGCACGGTGCCAAACACCCAGCCGCTCCGCACAGCTTTTCAAGCTGGATTCACACGTAGTCTGGAGCATGGACGTGCCACTTGCCTTTCCAGAATGTCCCTGTAATCCTGCAGTTATGTCTTGTTTTCCTACCTGTCTGACATCCTTTGGACTTCATTTCTATCTTGCAGGAAACGCCCCGGTTCTGCATCAGTGGTTTACACATGGCAGCTTTATTTTTCCGAGGGGTGGCTGGAACCGGAGGGGGTGGGGGAGGCGGCGCGGCTGGAGACACCTGGGCTGAGGAGGTCTTTGCTGACAGCTGAGGAAACGCAGAAAGGAGGAGGTTGGTATCCATCTAAGGCAGAACCATCTCTTCCCAACCATGGGTACAGCTGGAGAGACTCCTAAAGCACTGCCTGGAGCCTGGCACTCCCCAAGACACACACAGACACACACAGACACACACAGACACACACACACACAGACACACACAGAGGCCTTACCATGTTAGTCTCTGCCTTCTGTGGGGAAGGGGCAGGTGGTTTTGGCTCTGAAGTTTGACCTGTAAGAGAAAGCAACGGCTCTTTTAAGTTCGAGAGCTCCTGGGCCAACAGGTCCCACTGCTGGGACTGGAGGTGGGAGCAGCCAGAGGTTAGGGACAGGCTCCCCAGAAATTGCTCCTGGCCACTCCAGGAACAGTTAATGTTTTCACAATCTCTAGCCCTATCAGCTCAGAAGACACAACTCCAAAACCAAGTCATTCCCATGTAATTTTGTGCTCCCTTGCAGTCCACCCCATCACAGCAAGTCAGGAGAAATCCCAGCCCCTTGTTGAGAGAGGAATCCAGGGCTCTATTCCCAGCTCTGCCTATCGGCTTGCTGTACCGAGCCATGGCCCCTCCCTGTGCCTCCATCTCCCTGGTACAAATATCTTGGCAAAGTGCTTCGAGATCCCTAGGAAGAAGGTGACAGAGCTTACGGTAGCGTTGAGAGATATCCCAGAAAGCAGAGAGACAGCTTTGCCCCAGCCCTAGGGATGCAGTCCTTCCCCCTGAGGGAAGAGGGGATCACCTGCAGGTAAGAGGCACGTGTGGCAGACACTAGTCTCAGGTGGTGACGGTATCATCCTGGCTTGGGTAATAATTCCAGCTCATTTGCTCTGCAGAGAATCTGCACCTATCTCAAAAGGCTGATGAGCTCAAAAAGCACCTTCATCCAAGTCTCCCGTGAATCCCGCTTACCCATGTGGCTGGGAAAAAGAAGGGCCTTCTACAGCACGATCTAATCATGGGCCATGCATGAAGGAGACACCTGCACGGAAAGCAGCAGCACCCAAAGGGACTGGCAGGATCATACCTCCTACAAACAGCTAGGCTCTCCAGGAAAGACGCAGACTCCCAAAGGACCAACACACGGGCATTTGCAGTGTGCAGATTTCCTCCATCCCGAGGAAACGCAGGACAGGTCTTGAGCAATTGGAGGCCCACCAGGGTCCACTTGCTGATGACCACAGGGGAATGGGTAAGTTCCGGTCGGAGGAAGCTCCCTAGCCTGCAGCTGAGCATTCAGCCATAGCATCTGCACCCGTCTCAATGGGTCCAAGAACTCCCCCTGACCAGTCCAAAATGGATGGGCAGCAGGTCAAGGTGGGAGACATCACTGGTATGAATGAGAAAAGACAAGCTATGGAGTACAAGCAGAACTTCTGCTGCAGCAGAAGCAAAAGCAAAGTTGATTTCCCCACAGACCAGTGATTTAGGACTAAGGGAAACAAGAAGATCCTCCTGCCACAAAGCTCCACATGCTACATTGTCCAGGCTCCCAGGAAAGCTGCAGCTTGTTCTTTACTCTCATCCCAACACCAGCAAGGAGCTGCCAAGGCATTGCCTGCACCAACTGTGACTTCTGACCCTCTGTCCTCTCCAGCTGCACAGCCCCGTGCAGAGCCAGTTCTCCTTGGAAGTCTTTGGCCACATTTCTGTGTCAGAAGCTCCTCGATCCCTCATTACACTGTTCCCAGCAAAGGAACGGCCACTTTTATTGTCAGCAAGCACTCTCAGGATCACCAGAAGCCACTGGGTCACAGGAATGCATAGTTTTAGGCAACCACTGGCTGCAAAAGAAGCAGCAAGTAGTCAGCAGCTCTGCCCAGGATGGGCCTGAAACCCAGGCAGGCAACACAGCTCTCAGGTCCACAGGAGACCCTGGCTGGACAAGGCAGAAGCCGTCCCTCACCGTGCCCTGACAAGCTGCTCCTCCCGAAATCCCCTGCACAGCACGCTGGGCTGGAAAGCTCTCTCTGTAAGCACAGGGCAGGCCCTGGCTCCAGCACTCTTCCTTTGCGAGCTGAGCAGCATGGCACAGTCCCGGGACAAGGATGTCCACAGCTATCCCCACAGCCGGCAGATGGCTGTGCCAGGACACACAGAGGGCCCAGTGCCACCAGCAGCATTCACCAAGCTGCTGGGGCAGCCTGAAGCTTGTGTCCAGCCAAGCACTCACCACTGCTGGTGGGCTTCTCCTGGGTTACCCTCAGAGTCCTCTGCCTCACCGGGCGCACAGAGAGGCAGCTGTGGCACACTGAATGGTGGTGCCACACGTGCCAAGCAGCAAAGTTCTTGGGGGCCTCCAGAGACACGGTAGAGGCAGGGCTCAGACTCTTGTGGTTGTTGGTGATGGAGAAGGTACCTCTCAAAAGTCCATGTGTGGTCCATGGCTCCAAGGAAACAATGGCCAAAGGGTGTGAAACATGCTTCCCTTTCCAGGCAGAGCTTGCTCGCTGTGCCTGTGTCCCAAAAGCAGCGTGAGAGCCTTGAAAGCAGAGGACAAATGGAATAGCATGGCTAGGGCTGTGGAAACACTTGGTGAGCTACAGGAACCAGCAAGTTTAACACCTCTTCCTCCCCTGGGCTGCACAACAGTCTGCGCCCCATCAAGCAGACTCCCCCTGGGCACCCCTGTGCCAGCAGAAACCAACAGTTCCTCATCCAGGTCACTCCAGCGTGCGGTCACTTGAGCTGTCACCTCATGTGGCCTTTTAGGGAGTGTGGTTCTTGGCGGACAGGTTGGGACTCCCCTGGCTGGCAGAGCCTGCTGCTGCTGGCAGAGCAGCTCTGCTTTGCTGTCTAAGCAGCGCTGACATCCAGGGCTTCGCCCGTCTTGCGGCACCTACTGCTGCCAGGAGAGGAACCAGGAAGAGTCTGGAGATGGAGGTCTCTCACGGGAAGGTCCTTGTCTTGGTTTCCCCCTCCTTGGCACACCCTAGTCAGGGTTTTATACTTCAGGAAATTCCAGGGAGGGCAGCAAAGCCCTGAGCCTGCAATGCAGGTATCTGTTGAAGCTCGACGCACCAAAGCCAGTCCCACCATAAGCTGCAGCCGTTTTAACAAGATGACACCTAGAACTACCTAGAAGATTGTGGCCTGTGAAGGACCAAGCAGAAGGAGACTACTTGGAGCATCCGAGGGCCAAGCGACGTCTTGTCACTGTCACTAAGAGCACCTTCCATCCTGAGGGACCCCAAAGCACTTTGCAATCTTCCGTAAGTAACTGGCTCAAGTTAATGACAGGAAAATGGGGCAACAGGCAGTGAAAATCTCCTCTCCAGCTGGAACTCCATGGATGCAGAATGGGGTTATCCGGGACACGGGGTTGGCAACTCCCCAAAGCTGCAGCGATCTTTGGGTAAGTGGTAGGACTCCAATCTAACATGGCAAGACAGAGTGCCTCCAGCAGCTCAGCGCTCCCTCAAGATCGTCCTAGGTTCAGCTCTGGCTGAGGAGAGCCCACCTACAGCATCACCAGCACCACTTCCTGCGGCACCCTGCGTTTTCCTTGAATGTTTCCCATCCAAGCACTGACCTGGCCCAATCCTGATTAGCTTATGAGAAGGTCACAGCTCGGAGGTGGTGTGGGGCTGCAGGTGGATTATCATGCCAAACCACGCTGTCCCCTAACCCTGTAAATCGAGCTCTCCGCTGGCAACATGAGGATGTTAAATCCCTGAGTATCCTCGCTAAGAGTGTGAGCTACAGGCAGCACGCTGGCACCGGCTCCTCCCGTCTGGGCCCTGTGTGTCATAGAACCATAGATGTTAGAGATGGAGAAGCCCCATTAGGTCCCACTCCGTCCTCTCCCCCCCCAAGGGCCAGTGCAGGATTGTTCCCTAGCGTCTCATCCAGTCCCGGGCAGGAAGCTTCCACCCCTCGCTGTTCAGTCTTCCCTGTGTCTCTCGGACTGAGCTATGCAGGTCCCCTCCCTCCCTCCTACTCACTGTTCAGCAGGCTCTCGGGCCCCTTCTGCGTGTCCAGGTTGGGCTGGTTCTGTTGATTGTAAAATCGCAGCAGACACTGCTGGTTGCAGAAGTGTTTGATTTGCCCCCGCCAGTGGATGGTTTCCAGCAGCTTCCCCTGACGCTTGCAGGCATGGCACCGAGCTGCCTAAAGCCCGCATCAGCAGGAGAGAAACAAGGAGTAACTAATCACACCCCCTCCGAGAGCAACACAACGCTCCAGTGAAAGGTGCACATAGCAAGGTGCTGTGAGCTTCCCCACAGCAGTGCCCTGCCAGTGCCAGCCGGGGACTCCAGCGGTGCGAACTTCTCCCAGCAGCACTGGCCGCGAATCCAGCACTGTGAGCTTCCTCAGTGCAGTGCTCTGGCAGGATCAGCTGGGGACTCCAGCTACGTGAGCTTCCCCGTAGCAGTGTCCCGTCATTGCCAGGCAGGACTCCAGCAGTGCCAGGTTCTCCGCAGCAGTGCCAGCCAGACTCCAGCAGTGCGAGCTTCCTCAGTGCAATGCCCACTTATCTGGGTGCCGTGCCCACCACAGCACTTAGCACAAGCTGCCAGTGCCAATACTGACCTTGAAGTACCAGAGCAAGTATTTGCTTTTGCAGTCTTCACTACAGAAGTCCCAGGTGCTGCCCTCCAGCTGCTCGGTGACCGCCCGCTGGCAGGTCTGAGAACAGTAGGTGCAGGTGATGCAGCACAGGCCCAGGTTCTTGGTGAAATCCTGTTTGTAAAGAAGCACACACCCTGCGGAGAAACAATAGGAGTGAAACCTTCCCAGGATGAACTGGGGGCCTCCCTGACCCAAACATGACCAGAATCCAGGTCTGCGGAGACAACAGAGCACACGCAACACACTGTAGGGAACAATCCAGCACTGGCCCCTGGGGCTGGGATAAGATGGGACCTCATGGGGACTTGCCATCTCTCACCTCCATGCTTCTAGGAAGAGTCTGACTCCAACCTCCTGTGTGCAGGAACCCAGCAGGCAGGGCAAGGCCAGGTCAGGCCAGCCCAGACGCAAGAGCGTAGAAGTGCATGATGACAGGAGGAGCGGAGCTGCCACCTGCTGTCTCCCCAGCCCCCAGAGAGAGAAAAGCTGTGAGAAAGCCCTCCCCAAGGACACAATGAACGGTAAAGATCTTGCCCTAGGGCCTGGCTGGACAGCAAGCCATCCCCACGACAGTCCTCCCTTCACTGCATGGCAAGGCTCTCGCCCCAGGGCCTGGCTAAGACAGTCTCCCCTGTTCCTCTCCATGCTCTCTTCTCCCCCAGCGTGGGCTGGCATGGGGGCTCTGCCTCTCCCGTGCCTTCCCCAAGTACCTTCGCTGCAGAAGTTCTTCTCCACTCCAGAGAAGCGGATCTTCTCGTGCAGCAGCTTCTCCTGCTTGCAGTGCTCACACTGAGACACCACCCCACGCAACCGCTTGAAGTCCTCGCAGCAGTCCTTGCAGCAGAACTGATACACTTTGTCCTGCCAAAGAGACCACCACAGGGTCAGCCAGACCGGCAGGAGGTCCCCACACCTCTTGGGGGAACACGAGCAAGACTACGGGGCCGAGCCAAGTCTCCAGCTCTCCTGGCACGGGGTTTGGCAGAAGCGGTCTCCTCCTGCCTTTCTGACACCCTGCTGAACATCAGGAGTGCAGCACTCGGTGCGCGGTCTCCAGGCACGTCCCTGCAGCCAAGGCATTCACAGCGCTGGAGCAGGGAGAGGAGGGAGCCCTGCGGTCCTCACCGGGGTTGGCCTCCGCCTCAACATCCCCCCTTGGGGAAAGTCCTCACCTGCCAGTCTAGGATCTCCGGCTTCCCGCTGAAAAGATTGTGGCAGTAATGGCAGTTGAGGTGGATCCCACCTTCTGGGCTGGTGCGCTGCAGGAGACAGAGACAGCTCATGGAGGGAGAGGCAGAGGGGAGGGCAGCGAGCGCCTGCGTGGCGCTGCCACCACCTCCTGCCTCCTCCACCGCTCACAGCAGTCCATCCTCCCCTGCTCAGACCCGCGCTGGCTGCCACTGTCAGCGACTCACAGTCGGTCCACCTCAAGCTCCTGGAGAGCAGATCCTTGAGCAATTTCCCTCTGCTTCCAGTGTCCGGCTCTTCTCAGGAGAGCAAGCTTTCAAGCTGCCACCCCTCTGGATTTGAAAACATATTAAGAGACGGCAGCTCCGCTACCTCTCCTGAGAATTTCTCTCAAAGATCTTAAAGCAGAGGTGCCTGGTTCCTGTTTTCAAAGTAATGCAACTTCAGAATTCAAGCAGCCGTTCTCATTCCACCTTCCTCTGCCAGATTAAACAGCCACTCAGCACAAGGATGTATTTATTAATAAAGTCATCCTCCTCGTTTTCTTTCTGATAACCTCAGATAAGGTGCTCTGCGAGTGCCTCAGCACATGCATTTTTTAAGCCCAAATGTAATTTTTCTGCTTTTTTTTCAGCATGCTTCCATTTTTTCTTCAACATTGAAAATAAAACGGACACCAGATGAACATCCTCCCCATCTGTGCAACATTCGAGGTAGCTCTTTTGCTCCCTAGCCCCCAAACTTCTAACTCCCTGTTCCTCTGCTTGTACTCGGAGTAACTCAATTAATCTTTCCCTCTGCGGCTGTAAACCGAGACGCTCCCACTGAGTATCTTATCTGCTGTAACCCCAGGGCCTTTTCAAAATCCTGGCTTTCCCAGGGCTTAGATCCCCACACTACTTGAGTGAGACAGGATCTGGCACTGACCTACGTTTAAGCACACGTTAGGAGGAACAAGTCTTGTCAAGCAACCCAAGGGCTTTGCTTCCTGTGACTGCCCTGACCTCAGCGTGAGCTAACGCTTCACCAGTTTTTGTTTCATCTGCAAAATTTGATCATGCCAACTTGGACTTTATTGCCAGATGACTGATGAAGAGGTTGAACCCCTTGGGCTTAATACTGATCCCCAAGAAGCCACCTCGAAACAGTCTCTTCAGTGGCTTTTCTTTGATAATTGCGTTTTGGGATCTGCCAGCAAGACGGTTCCTAACCCAGGTTATGTGTGGGTTTAGTCGTATGTCACAATCCTGACTTTACATGGCAGTAACTCAAGTTGGGTGAATTAGGTGAAGGCCCTGGTGACTGCAAAAATGGAAACATTGCGCCCATGTTTAAAAAGGGTAGAAAGGAGGACCCTGGGAACTCCCAACCTTTCAGCCTCACCTCTGCGCCTGGGAAAATCATGGAACAGCTCCTCCTAGAAGCTGTGCTAGGGCACATGGAGGACAGGGAGGTGATTTGAGATAGCCAGCGTGGCTTCAGCAAGGATAAGTCCCGCCTGACCAAGCTAGTGGCCTTCTATGATGGAGTGACTACGTCAGTGGACAAGGGAAGAGCTACAGATATCATCTGTCTGGAATTCTGTAATGGCCCATGGTCCTCCATGACATCCTGCTCTCTAAGCTGGAGAGATATGGGTTTGATGGGTGGACTGTTTGGTGGATGAGGAATCGGTTGGATGGTCACATCCAGAGGGTAGTGGTCAGTGGCTCAGTGTCCAGATGAAGATTGGTGGAAAGTGGTGTCCCTCAGGGGTTCGTACTGGGACCAGCACTGTTTAGTATCTTCCTCAGTGACACAGACAGTTGGATCAAGGTCACCCTCTGCAAGTTTGCAGATGACACCAAGCCGAGTGGTGCGGTTGACATGCCCGAGGGATGGAATGCCATCCCAAGGGACCTGGGGAGGCTCAAGAAGTGGGCCTATGTGAACCTCATGAGGTTCAACAAGGCCAAGTGCAGGGTCCTGCACCTGGGTCGAGGCAATCCCCAGTATCAATCCCTGCTGGGGGATGAAGGGATGGAGAGCAGCCCTGAGGAGGAGGACTTGGGTGT
>JAOXNH010000060.1:21956298-21982034 GCA_028566575.1 Bartramia longicauda | reverse complement strand
CTCATTTTGGGAAAAAAAAAAAAAAAAAAAGCAGTATGTGTGCCTGCTACTTCATTCAGCATATGTACTCTGCTGTTTTACCTGCATTAGGATCTTGGCATTTGTTGTGTTATTGAGTGAAAAATTATCTATGTCGGGCTGAGGAGAGATGATGCGAAGGAGTCTCATGGGCCCTGCCTTAGGTTTCACAGGAATTCTGTAGAAGGGGACTGCAAACCACAAATTCTGTAGGTCAAATCCATCAAGAAATGTTTTTTCTAAATTAATGCACTACTGCAGAATTATTTTATCTGGAATAAAATCAGTGCAAACTTAATTTTTGTTCGGATATTTTAGTGGTGAGATAGCACACGTACTGCTGCTTGAAATGGTAAACCCATGGCAGAATTTGCTTTTGGGAAACAGTGCCCTTGTAGTAGCCATTAATATTGTAAAGCAGATTATTCTCAGTTTTTAGGCAGTGATGTTGGACTGTAGGTCAAGGAAACACATTGACACTTTCATCCTTCACCCAATTCCTTTCACAGTGGACATTTGAAATTGAAAATAAATGGCAAGAGAAGCATAAAGAGAATACCACACAACTGTGACTGTGTGTTTTATACTTTGGAAAAATCATTTAACCTACTAGCTTGGCTGGTGAGGTTAAGCACTGCAGTTAAATGAAACTGCCAATCACAAACTAGTTATTTGGAAATAGTAGAGAAAGAAAATTCTAAAGGAAACTCAGATGATACAAATAATTCTTTCATATTAATTTTGTAGAAGTCTATTCGGGTAGCATATAATGGAAATCCAGCAAGGGATATCCATAAAGACACTTAACTGAAGAAAAGCTCCTTCTTTGTTCTGTGTATTTTTCTTAAAAGTATTTCTGTTGCATTTAGTGTCTTCTCCACAGCCCAGGCTTTGCTATTTTTTGTTATTTCTATGGAAAAGATAGATTGAAAATATAAATTTTAAAAAGCCATTTTTGCATGCAGATTGGGTTCATTCATGACCATTTATTCAGATGCAGACACATTTACATGGAAGTGCAAGACCACAAACAGGAAAACAAGTAGGAAAATGACAAACAGGAGAAGCCTTTGAGAGGTTTTGCTGCAAGTATTTTCCACAGCTCTGCTGGAGATGAGTGGCCCCTGCTCTGTGATACCACAGATCTAGAACCAGGTTTTGCTAGGATCTGGGCTGTAGAACTGGACCTGATTAAGGAGAAGAGAGCAAGTTTTTAAAAGAAATAGAATAAATACATACAGCTACTATTCACACCTGGATTTTAGGTCTTTTTGCTTTTCTCATACAAGAAAAAGAATACAAGTATAAAAAACAACAGAGGCAGTTTATTCATTAATGGGAAATCATCGCATATGTTTCCAGAGGTAAACAAGAGCCTGTATTAATTTGCCATACCTTCCGCATTTTTCCTTCTTCCCAAGGATAGGCCAGAAGTCCAGTGCAGCACAAAAGATCTTCAGAGCAGGATTTTCAGTCTTGTGAAAGAAATAGGGAGGCTACAAACAAGTGCATGAATAGAGAGCCTTCTCATATATTGCCTCCTTCTGTACGTGTCCGTGTACAGGGAGGCAGGAAACAAGTACAGACAGACAGAGCCTTCCCATAGATTTCCTCCTTTTATGTGTATGTGGAGTATATGCACTCAAACCTTCTTCCCAGAGCAGGATTAGGTAGAGTTTTTAATTATAGTGGGGACCGACCGTGTGAAAGAGCAACACTGCATCGTAATTTTTATAATTGTTTATCCGCATGCTGTATTGATGGAGAAGTATGTGGTGGAAATAATTTTTAGTTACACAGAGAAAAAAAAGTAAAGCATTATCTCAATCCTAGCAAAAGGATTATTACCATTATTACCTTTTTAGTTCATAATGATTTGATACATAGATGCAATCATCACATACCAAGGACTTAGAAACATAGTCCTAGATATTTTTCACAGTCACAGTCCTTTCATTTTTCCTGAAAGTTTCCCAGAGAAACAATGAATAAAGAGAATTAAATTTATTAATAAATTCAGAAAATGGGGAAAATGTCTTTCAATGAAAAATATATCTACTTCTAACAAGCACTAGCATTTTTATTTCTTTCACTTAAGTTTCAGTTTCACATGTTATAGCAATATTGATTTAAAAATTTAACTTCAAACACTGGAATGATTGACAACAGGTATAAAAGACAGTGAAGACAGAAGGCAGGCCCCCACCTTCATAAACTGCTATAGTTCAGAGGCTACCAATTCCCAAGAACCTGACTCAGGGTCCAGAGTGAAAGGGATATAAAAAAAAAAAGGAAGGCATGTACTGATACCCTGGACACAGTCAATATACGGTTCCCATTTAATCAAAAATATGCATTCTCTGCATATCTTTCAAGCAAAGTATACTTCAGAAAGACACATGCAAAAGTATAGCTCTTCACTTTTTCAGGAATTTATTCAAGGAGACTTATGAATGGCTGTTTTCTATGTCTTAGTTATTTTTGCAGCTGATTAGCCACTTATTTAACATCAGAACTTAGGTAAAACATCATCACATACGGTATCATCCAGGGACTGACTACTCTGCCAGCTCTGAAGAATGGCAAGATACCAAAAAGGTCACAGCAAGGTATCTACATCACCACAGTATGAATTCATTTACCTTGCCACATTTATTCTTTATTCGAAGAGCCATTTTTGTGAAATGAGTATCACGCTAGTGTATCAGGATCTCAGTCTGCAATTGCTCTGAGGCTATCTGTGCTTACATTCAAGGAGGTTTTAACTTCTCCCTTTAATTTTTCCTTGAAATGGAAGGTGTCTTTTTTTCCTCTCCCTTCCTGTTTCTTCCAAAGACAGTCTTAAGACTTGTCGGAGCTTCCTAAAGGCACAAAATACCCTTGATCCCGATACCTCAGCAATAAATGAATGTGGTTGGATCTTGTGAAGAGGTGACTTCAATTTGTATGTTTAGTTGCACCTGCAGGGCCCAGAGGAATTGTGCATGGCTGTAAGATCACACACTGCATGCATTCGCACTGGGGTGATGTTGATATTTACAGAAGCATCGAAGTTCGCAGCTGTCTGTCCTTTCATAGATAATCAATAAATCATACGTCAGCTCTGGTGATTGTGCATGTCAAGTAGCAAGTCGTCAACATCTAAGCTATTAAAGATGGCACACTATTTTTGTGGTGGCTTAAGAGCTGTAAATCTGTTCTCACTACAAGAAGGAAACAGGATGGGGGCAAAGAAACTCCATACGAACTATCACTTGCTGCCATTTCTGGCTCTGGTCAGGAAATGCAGAAATGTTTATGAATAAAGAAAGAGCCCTCCCAAGTTAAAAAAAAAATGAAAGTATCTGTGCGATCTCTAAACTGCCCTACTTGTCACCAGCTGACAGATCTGAAAAATGACAAGCACTTTTGACATTTACTGATCTTAGTCTAGCAGATGGTGCATGGCACTTCCAGACCGATGTGATGGGGAAGATAGGAATGGATGGAAAACAAAGCAGACCGTAATTGTAAGCATCCTCTTTTATAATTCTGACCATTTGCCACTTCATAAATTAATCAATCTGATTTCCGATGTATGGTTATAATTCTACTGAAAATCAGACTAGGATGAACAGATCCTGTTTTGCATCCCAGACGAAAATAAAAATTACAGAAAAAAAATTAGGATTCTGTCAGACTCTGGCATCAGCTCTTTACCTCCACTGGCTCCCTTCTGACAAAAAGGTATTTATAGTCTAAATTAGTGTTAATGTTTTGCAGGGCTTAATTCGTATTACTAAGTGGTTTTGCGACAAACAGCTAAAAGTGCAAAACATTACAATTCTATTTCCCAGACTATAATTTTCTGCAGCAATAGAAATGCATTAGTGCTGGCTTTGACTTCTCTTCTGCTAATAAGGGCATGTTTTAATGCATTTCTGAATCTACTGTACCTCATTCTTCTGGGGTAGTTCATTGACTTATTTCCAACTAATAAAACACAGGCAAATGCCGATGAACTGAAATCTGGAATTGTACATAACATGTAGGAGCTTCCCTCAAGATGGCACTACTGAACTGCTTCACATACCTCTCAAACCTTATGTAATCTTGTTTATACAGCATCAGGGTCATTTTAAAGCTAAGATCACACGATGCTAATTTGGCCAATGATTTTCATTTTCATTCTGGCAAAATGCCTTCTTTATGGCTAGGCATAGACATTTAAAGGCAATATTTTTGTGCAGGCTCTGCCAATAGTCTTGTAGTTAGGGAACACTTGGTAAATAATAACCAGGATTACACTTTTTGATTTGCCTTAGAAACCACAAACCCCTCTGAAATCTGCCACAGAGATTGGAGTACATCAGATTTACAGGCCTCTTTTCCTGTTGGCTGAGACTCTGGATCTTTGCCTTAACACGTGAATTGAAAAGGATGATACAAAGTAAGGGAGAGAATGAGAAGAGTTTTTTTTTTCCAGAATCTGTGAATAGAGGGAGCCCCTGCACGCAGCTGTATACCTCCACTCTTAAGTAGGAAAACTGCCTTTCCACCATCCTACTACAGCCTCTTGAAATACTGTGTAGAAATCAGAGGTCATACAGCACCTAGAGGGGAAAGGTCTGGAGTAACATCATTACTTCTTCTCTCATCTCAAGCTTTGCAGGGAATACACCCCAAACTTCACCCATTTGCTGTCCTGACCTTTGCACACGCATACAGCCTTCCAGACCGGGAGCTTCATTGCAAAGGAAATCTGGACTATGATCAGTAGAGGCAGTCCTTAGAAAACAAATGCTTTTTTTCATGTTTCCTTTTCTGACTTTCCATAGTTGTCCTTAAAATCCTGCTCTCTGAATGGATAATGTTGTAAATAAATATTTATCTATAGAGAATTTTATAGAGAATTTCTACATAGTTTGGGATAAGACATCGGGGACAACCTTGCTGGTCTGTACCAACGAACTGTAGAAAGAAACCAAGAATGTCAATGAACTGTAGGAAGAAACTGAGATAATTGCATTAGCAATTACCTTACAAACCACTGGAAAGAATCTGGTTATACTTCATTCAAGTGTTGTAGGATACTAAATGAAATTATCCTCATCGCAAGACTAAATAACCTTGCTATGCTATGCTAAAACTATGCTATGCCTTGAGTAACTGATTCATCATAGCAAAACCTCATCTGTGTACCTGTGAATAATGTGAAACAACCCGAAGAACGCAGAAGTAGGCAGAAGTTTTTACACTGTGAAAGATGGATAGCATCATAAGCATAGACTCTGTGCAAAACTTCTAATGTTTTGTAACTTTAAAATTCTTCCCTGTTTTCAGGATAGCTGAAACCCTAGATTTTTACACTTAAGAAAGCTGAGTAGATTTTTTTTTTTTTTGAAGCTGTAGCAATCTGCAAGAAATTAATAGATTTGTGTGAGACCTCCTTCTTATGTGCCACTGACACAGCTCAGTCTGTGCTTAGCACAAAATTCGTTCCTTCAGGGATCAGACCCTGGGGGACCAAAAGCTGGTCTGCTTTTTTCTTGCAATTCTGTCAGTCAGTTTGATAAGGTACATCACCTCTCCCTTAAAAATGTTGCCTTCCCACAGCTGCAATTACAAAAATCTCAAATTACTATGAAAAGAGCTTCATGACTGTATGTGATGTTGCAGCAAGAGATGGCCAAAGTGGTTCACTGCAGGTAAAGAGGGGCCAATTTTCCCTAGCATACCATGAGCTGAAATGGCTGACTTAAATAAATGTTCCTTAGACAAACCTAGATATATGGTATCACACTGAAAAACAATAATTTAGCATGCACTCTTGACAGAACAGTTGAAAGAGGTACTACGAAGATGGAGTGTGGGACCTGGGCCTTGAACCTGGCCTTGAACCTGGCCTTGAACCTTTAACCTCAATACCTGAGGGAATCCATGGCAAGGGACTGCTAGCCAGGATGCTGGTAGGTTAAGTGCTGTACTCACTGAGAATTACTCAAATTCAAATATTTCAAATCCCCAAATTAATACCATCTTTTTCTCTCTCCATGTAATACAAAGTTGTATTTTCAGAATCTGATCAAGCACTTGTGAACAGCTGAGTATTGTTCATTATATACCCAACAAAAAGATTGATTGGTATATCTAACCAGCATTTGCAGGATGGGGAGAGAAGTGCATGTTAGGCTGCATTTGTTTTATAACAAGAGTCCAGACTCTAATCACAATGTTAAAAATACACAGTCATTCCTGGACTTTTTCAGTGAAGTTACCTGAAGAAATCGTCTTGTCTTCTTCATTGCGTGGAAAAATTCCGTATTTCTGAGCAATAGTAGTAAGAAATACTGTGATTAAAAGGTCTATCATCTGAAGTCAGTAAAAGCTTGCAGTTTATCCAACAGTGCCAGCAGTTCACTCGTGAACTGTTGGAAGCAGCTGTGATGACAAAACCAAAGCAAAGTCTTGCTACTCACTGAGTGCAATGAGCAAGCTTAAAATAAACAGTACCCTGTTGCTTACTGTGCCTTAATCCTGAAAGCAAATATGCATGTGCCACACTTCACAACCATGGGCCTTCTGACTGATTTACGTAAGACAATTTTGTGGAAATGTTTTCAGATTTAAGACCCTACTGTGGGTGAGCTGCAGGACCTACTTTGCTGATCAGCTGCTCCGTGGTAGAATTACTATTGATTGCTTACGTTGTTGGGGTGCTCACAGTGTCCTAAAGGACATTTGCCCTAGAAGGCAAAGCCCCTCCTGCAAAGTGTAATGGTCTGAAAAAGGTATGAAAGGGGGGGATGAAGGGTAAGGGAGGAAGGCAGATGAAACATGAAAATAAAGTCTTCCCGTCTTCCAGCACCTGTTATTCCTTTTGCTCTGGCAAACTAGGGAAACTATTGCAGAATGTTTCTGACTGTATGAGAGAATAACAATTTCAAGGTATGCAAGAAGAGACTCAGAACCTCAGCTAAAAAAATTACTCTCTGAAGGCATCATTACTATCTTAGAAAGAACAACAAAATTTTAACTCCCACTGATCTATGCCTATTATACCTGTCCTCTTTTTTTTTCTAGGTTTTCTACCCTTCCTCTTCCCACTCCTTAGACTTCATTGCAAGGCTACGGTTTACTTGCTTACTGAATCGTTCCTTTACTATCCATGCATTTGGCAAATATTATGTAAAATTATTCCTAGATTTAAGGACAACGAGAAGTAGAAAAGTAGAGAAAAAAATAAAGTCTAAGTAAATCTTTGCATCTCATCCAACTCAGGCCCATGAGTACAGCCTCTAAAAATAACCCACTCTTAATATATTGAACAGTTCCTTTTGCTTAAAATATAATGGATGCCAGTGAAAGGTGCAAGAAAGTGAACTTCTAATTGCTAAATCTGTCATATCCATGCATGTATGGAATGTCTCTACTCTGCAACATGAAGTAACGTAGTAGGAATTTCCGGTGAATGAATGGACTTACAAGAATGGATGTGGGCAACTAATAGATGTATGATATGTCAGTTTGATTCTGATGAGAAAGCAATATTTGCATGTCCAAGCAGAAGTATGAAAGGAACCACTAAGCTAAGCTTTCACAGAGAAGCAGCTAGACTGCTAGATGGAATCTAATCAATGCAAGCCTGCTTACAGGAAGGTTGGCATCAAAACACAACAGCTGAAGTGTAGCAGATGGCTAGATCTGAAGGAGATGTAAACAGAGGCTGAATAACTAAGCATTGCATTCTGCAGATGTCAAAGTTTCCAGGCTGTAAAAAGTTTAGTCTAAGCACTCTCCTGAAAGCTCTTTTTGTTTTTGGCTACCTAAGCTCTGAACTCTAGCCACACTCTCTCCATGTGGTATCTTAAAGGCATCTGAATTTTCTGGTTTCCCAGCATGTGGTTGATGAGGAATTGTCCCTGAAAGGCCATAAAACTCAGAGGATTATCGTTTCCCTGCTCCTTGACCATGAATCCTGGCAGTACGTGGTGCTCTAGGGATTTCATTCTCAGTAGCAAGGAGATATTGTAAAGGTGAGGAGAATACTAACATGGATATGGTTGAAGACAGAGAAGCACAAGGATGGAGACACCTGAGGGATGGGATGCCGTCCAGAGGGACCTGGACAAGCTTGAGAATTGGGCCCGTGGGAACTTCATGAGGTTCAACAAGGCAATGCCTGGTATCAATCCAGGCTGGGGGGTGAAGGGATTGAAAGCACCCTGCCAAGAAGGACTTAGGGATACTGGTGGGTGAAAAGTGTTTGGACATGCGCCAACTATGTGTGCTCATAGCCCAGAAGGCAAACCTTATCCTGAGCAGCAACAAAAGCAGTGTGGCCAGCAGGTTGAGGGAAATGATTCTACCCCTCTACTCTGCTCTGGTGAGACCCCACCTAGGGTACTGTGTCCAGCTCTGGAGCCCTCAGCACAGGAAAGATGTGGACCTGTTGGAGCGAGTCCAGAGGAGGGTCACAAAAATGATCTGACAGTGCAACACCTCTTCTATGAAGACAGGCTGAAAGAGTTGAGGTTGTTGAGCCTGGACAAGAAAAGGCTCCAGGGAGACCTTATTGTGGCTTTTCAGTACTTAAAGGGGGCTTATAAGAAAGATGGGGACAGACTTTTTAGCAGGGCCTGATGCGATAGGACAAGGGGCAATGGTTTTAAACAAAAAGAGGATAGATTCAGACTAGACAAGAAAGAGATTTTTTACGAGGGTGGTGAAACATTGGAACAGGTTGACCAAAGAGGTGGTAGGTGCCCCATCCCTGGAAACATTCTATGATAATTCCAATTTACTGCAGATCGAGGAAGTCACTGAAGTCTTTTAACACCCTTCTCCTTCCTCGCACATTCCCAGCTTGTTTATAGGGGCTGTATATGAGGAAGGAGGTCTATACCTAGAGGATGGCAGAAAAGCAGAAAGCAAGTGTGTGTGCAGGAGTCAATAGTCCACAAGGCAAATAGATTTCTCTGTAGTCCTCCAAAGACTTGAAAGCTGTATGAGTCAATCCTGATCTGTTCCATGCATTTTCTGCTGCCTACTTCTTTTGTCATCTTCTCCCACTTGTGACTTGCACTTCTTTTCATATCACAGTTCTACTTAGAACAGGCAACTACTTTGCAGTTACAAGCACCATTCATCTCTTTCAATCTTCCCTTAAAACACTCTACAATTGAAAAGAAAAATGGTGAGATCTCTTCACCAACAATAACTGGCCTGTGCATCACATTCTGAAAGCGAGATAGTGAGTTGTTCATTCTCAATGTGCTCTGTAAAGGGTATGTGCATACTTGATGCTGTATACACAGCAATATCTTCCAAAGTTGGGTCATTCAAACTGTTAGGGCAGATGTTTTGACTGAGTTTCAAGGAAAGGAGAGCAAATGGCAGTGCAGAGCGGAATAATAGCTCATACGCCGAGCCACTACCTGGAAAAAGGTACTAAGAACGATCTATAGGCGTTAAGCCTGGCTCCTAGAAAGCAGGAATCTAATCTGGATGAAGATATTTGACAATTACTAATGGAGCACCTAAAAACAAGTAGCTTTGCTAGTTCCAACTTACTGTGAAACAGTTCAGGTTTTTAGCACTGACAGAGACAATATACTGTCTGGAAAAACAACTTTAGTTACATCATTTTATTCTTCAATTTTATCTTCAATCTATTGCTAAAAAAGCAATTTTGAAAATAATTTAAATAATTTGTATCAATCTTAATTTGGTAAAACACTAGATAGTAACTCTGTACCTAAGCTCTTTGCGGTTATTTTGCTATCTTTGAAGTTCTCACAAAAGAATTAAAGAGTCTCAGAGGATTTTTGTAGGATTTTTTGAAACCACAAAAAATATGCATCCTCGAATATTGAGGTGCTTCCTTGTATTAGGTTTCATTTAAATTCCAGATTCTAAAACGCTCCAGGTCCGGGTGGGAAGTCTTTCATGGATGGAATTAAGTGACTTCAGAGTAGTGGAAATGATGGACTTGAGGAGGAAAAATCAGAGATGGTTGTGGTGATTGAGCCTTTAGATAGTAAGAGCCCTTGGTACAAAGGCACAATTTGAAGGTCGGCACTTCTGTAGGATGAAGGGTTGTGACTCTTCCATAATTTCATCCAGAACTGTGCTTTGTAAGAAATATCATCTAGGTTTCACACTTAAAGTTGTTTTTTCTGAAAGAGTTGGTGTTTTATTTATTTTGTTTTCCACAATTGTACCTTAAATACTGAAACTGTTTTGTTGCTCCCGTTCCAGCTCAGCCTCCGGAAGCACTAACTCCTTTCACCTACACCGATCGTTTAGTGTTTCCTTCTCCCAGTTGCATAATCATTGAATTGTGTGTTTGTCTCTCATCACATACTGTTTTGAGGCCATTTTTTTTTTCCTATGAAGGCATTTTTACTGATTATAGGGAATGTGGGAGTATAGAGGACTCCAGGAATGTTATGCATTGCCTTTTTTGGTTTTTTTAAAGGGCTTTCGCTACTGGCACAGCAAAACTTCTTTTGTTCAAGGCCTTTGAAGTCTTTGTCTGCTGTCCTTCATTTCCCTATTAAGTTTTTAGCATTTGTTTTGAATTCTGCAAAGCATAAGATTTACAGGGTTGGGGAAGAGCAAGGAGACTCGTTGTTGTGTTAGCAGCACTTCTGCTGTTACGAACCAAAGGTCAATTCTGTGCCAGGACTCTGTAAATATATTTCAGGTTAATGGAAAATGATTGACTTAGGAATACTCACTGTCGTTACGGTCTTCCTCTTTCTTGTAATTAGCTGATGAAATCCTGCACTTGTATGGATAATGTTAGAAGTATCATAGTAATAGGTTGGGACATGAATATCTGAGAGTTCAAACTGCCACTGTAATGTTTTATGTAACTCCAAACATTTTCATCCTTCAGTTGTGTATGCTTTTTTTTTCCACTTTGTTTTGTTGTTGTTTTTATTTTGTTTTGTTTTTGTTTCATTCCCATTATCTAACTTTTTGTTTTCCCCCCTTAAATGTTTTGGTGATTCTCCAGAACCAACGAAACGTATGCTTTCCTTCCAAGGGTTAGCGGAGTTGGCTCATCGTGAGTATCAGGCAGGAGACTTTGAAGCAGCAGAGAGACACTGCATGCAGCTTTGGAGACAAGAGCCTGATAACACCGGTGTGCTTTTGTTGCTATCCTCCATTCACTTCCAGTGTCGCAGATTGGACAGGTAGGAGACTTGAGGTGTTCTCTCAAGCTTTCTTTATAGCTTACATCTCTAATAGTACTGAGCATAGCTGACGAAAGTTTGATTCTAGTGTTGATTTCTTTTTCTAATTACTGAACACAAATACCGACTGACTTCATGGCAGCAGTAAGGTCTGGTCGGAAATAATATTCTTTCTGAATTTTGTTAGGGTCAGAGAAATACAAATTGGAATCTCTAGCTTTACAATAAACAACAGATCTTGCCGTTATTCTCTTGTTATTTTAATATGGCACACATTAATGTTGGAGCATCAGCCACACTTGTGTGTACTGGAGGTATTTAATGTATAAACAGAGGCTTTCATTTATTCATTCCACCTGCAGTGTGAGGGTTTGTGGTTTTGTTTTCTTTTTCTTTTTGTTTTTTAAGTTGCAAGACTGATTGTTTGCTGTGAAATGGCATGATTAGTTAAGGATTTTTGACTTTGGAAAGTTGTCTCCATATTCTTTCTGCTTGCCTGTTGCTGATCTTGCTTTGTGTGCCTCAAGCTAGCTGTAAATCTGGGTGTGCTAGTGAAGGAAGTGAGAACCTTCGACTGAGATTTATTTTATTAGGCTTCTGAATAAAGTTGTAATAACAGCTCAGATATAGGAAAGTGAAATGGAGGAGGATACAACAGACTTTTATATTCATATATATCAGATGTGTCCTCCTTCTTGAAAAGAATATCGCTTGGAACATTGCTTAAAGCATGCAAATGCTGAAAGAGGCTTCACAGGATTTCTGTGGTATTTTCTCCACGTGTGCGGAGCTCAGGTTTGGTGAGGCAACTTGAGTCCTACATGGGGGTTGTCTTTCATCAGTAAAATCTAAAATATGAAGAGGGGAGATGGTAGTTTAAGTTAGGAAAAGGTAAATGTTTAGGACAGCTCTGTAAGTCCAGGTTTGTTGGCTGTATGTTTGGGTCTATTAAGCATGAACGTTCATGAAGTAACTAGGTAAACAGGCAGACACTGACAGTCAGGGGTGGAGTTTTTGGGTTGGTGGGGTTTGGTTTGGTTTGGTTTGCTAACTTGTCTAATTTTCTCCAGGTCTGCTCACTTCAGCACTTTGGCTATTAAACAGAATCCACTGTTGGCTGAAGCCTACTCGAATCTGGGCAACGTGTACAAGGAACGTGGACAGCTACAGGAAGCAATTGAACATTACAGACATGCACTACGCCTCAAGCCAGATTTCATTGATGGATATATTAATTTGGCTGCTGCACTGGTAGCTGCAGGTGATATGGAAGGAGCAGTACAGGCATATGTATCTGCCCTTCAGTACAACCCTGTAAGTAACAATTTTGTAGAAGAACTCCATATTTCACTACTGTCCCAGGACACACAGATAGCAGGTTTCAAAGAACGAACAAGTGATAGCTCCTCCCTCTGACTTATACACCATAAACTTAACAAGTTACTTAATTCTTTTCTTAAGGATCTTTGAAAGTCTTCTGTCACAAAAGTTTTATATCGTAGTAAGGGATGATGGTGATGTACTTCATGGAATCATGGAATTGTCAGAGTTGGAAGGGATTTCTAGACATCATCTAGTCCAGCTCCCCTGCTAAAGCAGGGTTGCCCAGAGCACATCACTCAGGACTGGATACAGGAAGCAAAATCACTATATTTAATCTATGTAAAAGCCGTGATGGCAATAGTGTAACTTAAGAATACAGGTTTGCAGTCATGCTTAAAAATAGAGGCTTCAAATACTTAGTGGCAAAAGAACTTAAATCCTGAGGAGGGGGCAGTAGGGGCAGCATTTTGTTCCTTTTTTTTTTTTAAGTATTTCCATATAAAGAGGAATTGTATGAAACATTACTTTCTTACTTCTACTTCTTTACAGTTGTATTTTTATAGTACTGAAATCAATAAGATTATCTCTTGGCTGTAATGTTAGGTCAAAAAAAAATGAATTTACATTAGTGGTGTTATTATTTAAATGAAGAATCTAAAACAAGCTATGGGGGACCCCGGTGTTCCTTTGCAAGTTCTCTGGGAAGACCATTAGGGCCTCTGAAGTCCTGAAGCTGATGGTGTGACTTTGATTTTTCAGGACTTGTACTGTGTTCGTAGTGACCTGGGGAACCTGCTCAAAGCCCTGGGTCGCTTGGAAGAAGCCAAGGTAGGTGTTGGGTAGAATACATGTAAACGTCAGTGTTTTGAAAACTTGAACTTTGCACCAAGTCTTCAAATCTGCGTTGATCTACAGACAGTCTGAGAAACTGCTGCAAACTGAAGGCACTGAAACACCCCAGAGTAGTTGCAGGGCAAGATATGGCATGTCCATGTTTAAAACTTGGTTTAAGTCAAGAAATGGAACGCTACCAAGCCTTTCTGCTGAACTAGACTATCTGATACCATTCTGAAGTATTGGGCAGGGGCTCCATCATGCTCTTATCTGGAAATAAGTAACGGTCCTTCAAATCTGAGGCTTGCCTGCTGCTGCCAAGCAGAGAGCCTGTGGTTAGCTCGAGATCCCTGTACGATGCAGGTGCTATTGAAAACGCTGCTCTTCTAAAGTCCTTTGTGGCTTGTAAGTGGAGAAGAAACGTATCCAAATGTTACCTTGTAATATTGGCTTTTAAAGATTTTTTATTCTTTTAACTTTTCCCTTCCCTTGATAGTGGAAGAAAGGCTAGTAAATGATCAATAGCTGCAGTATGCGAACTCCCCGAATATCTTTTCTTCATGTCTTCCCTCTCCCCTCCCCCAAAATAAAGAAATCGGAAGGACAAAGCTGGTTTGTTTGGGAAATGAACTGATCGAAAGAAAACTTGCTGTAGTGGAAAGGTGGCTTCTAGCAGTCGTGTGTTTCCTAAACTGAGAATTCGAACACCAAGATGAGTTTAAAATTCTTGGCATGTTAAAACTTGGATTGCACAAAGAAATTGTCTTGTTACAAGCCACCTTACGCGTCCGCGCTGCAGGGGTGAGGAGTGTGGAGAAATCGGAAAGACCCTGGACTCCATGTCTGTCACTCCAAGCCCCACGCGCATGCTAAAAAGTGGAGTGTATGAACAGCGTAGCTGTCTGTTTGGCTGCACCAGTTTGGGGAGGGTTATCATCTTTACGGGGTAAACGGGAGTGCGGGTTCAAAGTTCCATTACTTTTGTTTTGTGGGATTTCACTTCACAACTTGGATGTGCGTAGCGTCCTAGGGCAGCCTAATCGATTTGGTCAGATCCAGGTTGAAAATAATTTCGTAGCAGCATTTTAAGAGTCTGAACAACCTTTGAGACACTTGGTTCTCAGCCCACCAAGCGGACAGCTAACATGAATTGCACTTCACTGCAGCTTTAGTGTGACTGGTATAGGCCAAGACACTGCGCCTGCCTTAGGTTGCTGACTTCTTTGTTTCAGAGCTCTGGAGACACCTAGTTTGAAAGTGTTATTCCGTTTTGTGAGAACTTAATAAACGAGGAAAAACATCTTGAGTAAATTGCAACGTGTTTCTTTGGTTATCAGTCCATTTGAAAGATCAAGCCAGCAGATTCCTTACAGTTTGAACTAAAATTTAATTCCTTTGTAGATATTTCAGAGCCTTTCTTCCAAAAAAAAAAAACCAAACCGAAAAAAGTCCCTGCTGTATGCAATTGCCCTGATTAACCCTCTCCCTTCTGCATGTCTCCCTTGTTACAGACAGATTGTCCTCATTCCCATGTGTTAAGACATATCCAAAAAAATGCAATTGCTTTGTTGAACTCTTACTAATGATCTTGTTTTATTTTCTCTCTTGTTTTTGGTTTTTCACCACTGATATTGTATTTAGAAGGTTTCAGGTGGGTGAAACCTCCTATTCCATGCGTAAGGTGCCTCGCTGAAGGGAGCTCGAGGCCTGGATCTAGGGCAGACACACACCTCCTCCTCCTCTTCCAGCAAGGAACGCACCGAAAAGTCACATGATGAGAAATATGGTAACGGGTTTGTAACTGCCACAGCAAAACCATTTGCCTCCATGCCTGAATCTTCTGTCTTGTGGCTTCAGAAAACAGCTTAAAATATTTAATTACAAGCAAGTAATGTAAGAATATTTTATACTAGTAGCCACAAATTCTTTCAAAGAAATAAAGTAAAAGTAAATTAAAATATTTTTTTAAAGAAATAATTGGAGATAGTTAATAGTAAAAGCTTCTAACTCTTCTGGTTGTTCATTTTTTTCCTTTTTTCTTCTTTGTTTGGATTGCAGCGTTCTGCTCTTCTGATGATGCGCTGTGATCCTGCAGTAGCGCAAAGGCTGCGCAGCGGTAACGCGCATTGCGTGCGATTAAGCCCTCGTGAACGGTTGACTAGATGATTAATCTCTGATCGGGCGACTGCCCGAGCTCCAGGCTGTAGCCTTTTGGATAAAATTGGGTTATAACGCATTTAAGAGTCCAGACATCAAATTTAATAAGCGAGTTTTGGTTTTGTATGGGCCTGTCTGGTAGATTAATGATTCTGGTTGGCCGTTCACTGGACCTAGGGGCAATCAATAGAGCCAAGCAGTTCGCAGCGATAGCGTGGCGCCGTGCTGTTTAGGATGCGCAGCGATTTCTTGCGCTTGCATTACAGGGACCTAAACCTTCATGCAATCCTGTCATTTGAGGTTTTGAAGCTGCGGGTGATTGACCGGATTTGAAGAAACTGGGAGACGGGTTTTGGTTGACAGACATTTTGGGTCCGTCGTCTCACTTGACAAGGACAACTAAAAACAAAGAACGGCTTCATCTTTTTCAGTAGTTTTTCTATTTTTTTTTAAAGTAATTTCTGCCTGTTTTAGAATATTTCACAAGTTAATAATTTTATTTCACAGCGAAGTTTTTGTTACGCAGTAATTTTTGTGGGTTTTATGTGCTTGAAGATGGCAGGTATTTCTGCCGTACTGCTTGAATTATTTCTGAGATGATCTGTGTGGTGACCTGGTGTTCAAAGTCATGTTCATTCCTTATCAGCTTAACTGAAAAATGGTGGGCTTGCACCTGGGTTTTGGTTTGCGCTGGCGCAGGATCAACAACAGTTTGCAGCGCATTAGTTTTGGCGCAAGCTAGCCTATACTGCAGGGTCACTTTTGGCTGGTTAGAGAAGGCATACTAACAATTATTTTTTCTCATTTTTTTCTTTTTACAAATATCCCCCTTCCCTTGTATCTCTCTTCTTTAACTGTTCCAAGGCCTGTTACTTAAAAGCAATTGAGACTCAACCAAACTTTGCAGTGGCTTGGAGTAATCTTGGCTGTGTATTCAATGCCCAAGGAGAAATTTGGCTTGCAATTCATCACTTTGAAAAGGTAATGATCGAAGCCAGTCGGCTTCACCGCTAGATTTTAATGCACGTGCAGTGGTCTGCTTGTAGAAGATAGAAATATTTTGATCAGCAGAGAACTTATGAGCCTGTTAGTTAACATCCTGTGTTAATTGCTTGGGTTTTTTTACTTCCTGATGTTTCAGACTGCCTGTGTGCCACTAGGGAGATATGTTTAGAATTGCCCTAAGGACTTCACACATGTCAAGTGTAACAAAATTCATTACGTTGTTTTACAGTCCTTTTCCGGGATAAACTTTTTTAAAAAATCTAATTGGATAGAAATAATGTTTTGTGTTTCACATGTGAGAGAGAGAAACAACCTTTTGCTTAAAATCATTTTGCTATTGTGATTTTTTTTCAGGTATTACTGTCCTGTGAGTAACTGAGGAGAACAGTTTTAAGTGACACAGTCATTCCTCTTCTCCAGGATTATTTTTCACCACTGGTGTTTCAGGCTTCTCTAGATTGCTGTCATTAAGTAGTTGTCTGGTACCTTCTAGTTAGTTAGCATCTTCGTTCAATTTATACTCATCTATAAGTTTCTAAAGTGACCTAAAACTGGACTTAAGATGTGGTGGACAGTTTCTTCCTGAAATTTACGACTTGAGAGCCACAAAAATAATTTTAATTGCTCAGGTTTTTTTGATTTTTTTTTTTTGTTCTGTCTAGTTAGTGATAGATTTTAAAATATTTTAATTTGGAAGTAATAGTTTGCATGAGAGTATAATGTGGAGTCTGGCCTGTCAAATACTCACATGTAGCTTATTGCTGCATCTGCTGTAACTTTAATGGTTGTTAAGTTTTTTGCATTTTATTAGCTTAGAAGGGAGTGAAAATATTGGGGGTTTTTGGCGTTAAATGGGTACTGAATTTTCCCTATAAACGTGATGTGCTTGCTCTTCTTTTGCTCTTGTGAAACTGTGTTTTCATGGGCTGCTAAAGTTTTACAATGCTGTCTTATTTTGCAGTAGATAAAGGATATGGATCAGGTTTCTTAGGGTTTTCTCCCCTAAAAACAAGCTAAAGGCAGCATAGCATGGTTAGGCAGGAGTGTGAAGTATGATCTGCCTAACATGAAATAAATGTTGAACACTTTGTTCTGCAGTAGTTGCAACTGACTAGGTAAGCAAAGGAATAAATTTGAAGGTAGTGTATGATCTCGTTTCTACAGATAAATAACTTTGATACTCTGTGATTGATTTTTATAACTTCACTTTTCCTTCCTTACTTAGGTTATTGATAAAGTCTTAGATAAAGTCTTAGATGCTTAGAGATTTGGTTTGTCCAATTAAAAACAAACAAAACGCAAAAAAACCTCAACTACTTTTCCTAATGTTTTTGTGTTAATGCTCAAAACTCTTCAAAAATATTTTCAGGCTGTAACACTTGACCCAAATTTTTTGGATGCTTACATCAATCTGGGAAATGTCCTGAAGGAGGCAAGGATATTTGACAGGTAAGTGTTGTCGCTCTGTCAGATGTATCAAGACACATATTAGATTCTGCATGTAAAGCTCTTCGGACAGTATAGCAAAGACTTCTGCTGTCAGCTAAGCAAGCAAATGGCTTTGAAATGCATACAGAGAAGGTTACTGGAATTAGAAATTTAAATCCTGTGGAAAGTATTCCTTTATGTTTAATAAAATGTTTAAAATGAGAGTTTCTGAAGATATCGATGAAAATGGACTTGAAATTAAGGCTGGGAAGGGGTGGAGATAAGTCTGAGAAAGGCTTGAACCCTTGAGTTCTTCGTTTTCATTATGTGATTCAGGACATAATCTACAAGTGTTTCTCGTCTAACACTTTCCATGTAAGATGAGCTGAAATGCTGAAATTCAGCTGAGCATCTGATGGAATATTCCGTGTTTGTTACGTGTTGACACCATGTTATTGCGTGGGGTTGTAGGACTGTTACGGTCTTTTTGAACTAACTTGTTTGAGACCTCTCATCTGATACATGAATCTTTTGTTTCTGGAAGAAAATCCAGGCTCTGATGTTTATATGTAGTGTACCATATTGCATCTCTTCCGTGGATGACAATTTCTGGTAGCTGTGGTTCGGGACTCCAAATTTAATAAAAGCTTGCAGGGAACAGGTTAATTATTCCAACTAGCTTTGTTGCACACGGTGTAAATGACTCAGTGATTTCTGTTTTAACCACGAATCACTGAGCCAAGTGGGCTTATTTCCTCATTGTAGACTTGACATCACCTTCTCAAGAATTTACTTATTATGTACATACTATTGTGATTTTTCTAGATATTGGATTTGGATGCATCAGTCATTTATTCATATAGTCCTATAGGAGCGATAAAGATCTCACTTCTGAATGAAGTTTGAAGTATAAGTAAAGTATGATACGTGTGTTAGGTTAGTGAAGAGAATAAAGATGTAATAATATGATGCCATTTATTATTCAACCATAACAATATAAACTGGGGAAAAAATGGAGCAAAGGTCTCTTGCTTGTCCTAGTAATGAAAAGTGTTTAAAAAAAGTAGATGGAAGCTTTACTTTTTTTTCCAGAAGAAATAAAGATCACTGTACAGCATCGGGTGGAAGGAAAACATTCCTGCTTTATGAAGTATTTCTTCTAGTCTGCCATTCATTACAGAATTCAGCCTTATTTTAAAATAACATGAATAATAATAATCCTTTGATTGGGCTTTTAGTTCAGGCAGTACTCTTCTGTGTGTTCAGTAACATCTTACAGGGCGGATGTGTGTGTGTGTTAGTAACACATATCCCTTGAAGTTTGTTTTTTAAAAACACAGGTCGTTTTTATGACCAAAGCAAACATGATTGCTGCTCTGTGGGTGATCCTTTACCTTCTTTTTCTTGTTTCAGAGCTGTAGCAGCTTATCTCCGAGCCTTGAGTTTGAGTCCAAACCATGCCGTTGTGCACGGCAACCTTGCCTGCGTCTATTACGAGCAAGGACTAATAGACCTGGCAATAGACACCTACAGGAGGGCTATTGAACTGCAACCCCACTTCCCTGACGCTTACTGTAACCTGGCCAATGCCTTGAAGGAGAAAGGCAGTGTAAGGAGCACTTTTTTTCCCATTGAAAATTTGGAAATGTTTATTGTAGACACCAAATGTCACCAGCTTTATTTAAATGGGATGTTAGCCTCAATTAGTCATAAGGAAAAATCTCCACTTTCAGCCTGTTACAAGTGATTCTATAATGACTTCTTATAAACAGTGCTCTAGGAAAAGTACTACCTTATTAACAGTATCCCTTTGTTTGAAGGTGGTAGAAGCAGAAGAATGCTACAATACAGCTCTTCGACTTTGTCCCACTCATGCAGATTCTCTCAACAACCTAGCAAACATCAAACGGGAACAGGGGAATATTGAGGAAGCTGTCCGTCTTTATCGGAAGGCTCTTGAGGTAGAGTTGAACGTGGTGTGGGAGAGGTGGGGAATTAAAGTTGGGAATGCGTAATGTGACATAGGGCTTTTTTTTCCCCTCTTTGGTTGTAAACAGAGGAAAGTCTGTTCAGAGACCTGTGTCATATAAAAAAGAGCAAGAAATGCACAAGTTGGTGGTTTTTTTTTTCATATGGTCTACTTGGGGCATTTGAGAGACAGATTCTACTTCTTTTTCTTCCAGGTTTTTCCAGAGTTTGCTGCTGCACATTCAAATTTAGCAAGTGTCCTGCAGCAGCAAGGAAAGTTACAGGAAGCTCTGATGCATTACAAAGAGGCTATTAGGTAAGTGGACACTATGTGTGATAGTGCCAGCCTTTCCTAACAGCCTGTGCTGTACATTCCTACGGAAAGTGACTTCCAGTAGCGTATTTTCATTCACATAGTTGCTTTAAAAACTAAAAAGTCTGGGTGAGAGTATGGTTCCTCGTTGGGGGAAGAGCTTTTATTCTTCATTACATGTATCATCTTTATTTCTCAGAATCAGCCCTACGTTTGCGGATGCTTATTCTAATATGGGAAATACTTTGAAGGAGATGCAGGATGTTCAAGGAGCTCTACAGTGCTACACCCGTGCCATTCAGATCAACCCAGCTTTTGCTGATGCCCACAGCAACCTGGCCTCTATTCACAAGGTAGCACATGCAAATGATTTGCTCTTAGAGCATGGCAGGGCACTATGAGTACTTACCCTGAGTATATTTTTATCTGCTGACCCATTTCTGTGTCTTTATAGGATTCAGGGAATATACCAGAAGCCATTGCCTCTTACCGCACTGCTCTGAAGCTGAAACCTGATTTCCCAGATGCCTACTGCAACTTGGCCCACTGTTTGCAGGTGAGGAAGATGAGGCTTTGATTGGAATTCTTAAGGTTCCTCTGCAGGAAATTCTAGGCTTGATCACCTCAACCAATCACTGATTTAAGTGTAAAGAGCAGGCTTAAGTCTTAAATCAGAAGGTTAGATGATACTTACAGTTGTCATCAACAGTAATTTCTGAAGTTCTGGCTTCCATTTTTGGAAGATGCATTAATCTCAACTTGTGAAATATTTGATATAGATCAAAGGAAGCTGTTGTCCTAATATTCTTTTAAATTTTCCTTTTTCTAGATTGTCTGTGACTGGACAGACTATGATGAGAGAATGAAGAAGCTGGTTAGCATTGTAGCTGATCAGCTGGAGAAAAACAGACTGCCTTCTGTGCATCCGCACCATAGCATGCTGTATCCCCTTTCTCACAGTTTTAGGAAGGCTATTGCTGAGAGACATGGAAATCTGTGTTTGGACAAGGTAGGAGGTTTTGGATAAACCGGTTGTGATTGAAGTGCTTTGTGGTTTTGCCTGTTCCCACTGAAAAATCTAAGACGTAGTTAGTTTGTTCCGAGTCAGTGGTCTGTGGAGAGATAGGACACACAGCGTTACTCAGCTTGTTTTGCAAAGTATATGCAAGGGGTGTTTTTGAAAAGCAAAGTGAGTAAATCATTCTTTTCCTGATAGTGAAACAGATCCAAGCAGCTTGTGATAGTATTTCTCAAAATCTGGTCCTTTCCAGCATCTGTAGTGCTTGGAATCTGACCCTGCTGTTGGGAATCCTTGCTGGAGCCTGTGAGCTTTGTGTTTGATTGGCTTTGAGGTTTCCAACTGCACGTGCTTAGTGGTGATGACAGCAACGTTGCAGGGACGATGCTTCACAGTAGGAAGCACTTGAGCATTCGTGTGATTCTGTTTTGGAGTATTTTGTGTACGGTAGAATGGATTCTTCCAAAAACATACCTTCTCTTGCTGTAATTAATTAACTGTGTGTCATCTCCATGAGACTGCACAGCACCTCAAGCTGCCAAGAGCGCAGTTGCAGTTAAAATTCCATGCAACTTCTTTTTCTCTTCAAGCGTAGAGTCATAGCTGTTGCCATGTGTGAATGTGGAGACGGACTGCTTGAGCGGGTTGCTGTTAGAATTGAAAACATGCTGTCAGCCAGTGGAAGGATCTCAGACTTCAGACAATAACACTGAGCTTTCAAACTAGGTTGTCTTAATAGCCTGATAGCCCTGTCAGTCCTAGGGACTCCAAGCTGATGTCTGGGAAAGATAGTGACCGTAAGAACAGACAGCACGCTGTGGTGCTTCATGGGAAGGCTGTTCCAGTCACAAGTGGCTTGTAGTTTGAGAACTCCCTGGTCGTAGTTCTGTGGTATCGATATGTTCAATTATCAGGGGTGGAACACTTAAAAAACAAACAGGTAGAAAAGCAGCAATGTCAGCTTGCAGTGGTGATGGCTGAATGTAGGTACGTTACACCTCCTCACACAGTTTGTAGATGTTACACTCGGCTCTTATGGAATACATATAACACAGGTTTGAAACAACAGGTGCCCCTCGGCCACTTACTTGAATTTGAATGTGGGATAAGGCTAATTCTACAAACTCACGGCATTTGTTTGTCCCTCTGTTTAGCATTTGGTTTTGATTCCTGAGTTTATAAACAGTTGTGTGTGTTTTCTTGACAGATTAACGTTCTACACAAGCCGCCATATGAGCATCCCAAGGATCTGAAGGCCAGTGAAGGTCGACTTCGTATCGGCTACGTGAGCTCTGATTTTGGAAACCATCCAACCTCACACCTCATGCAGTCAATCCCTGGCATGCACAACCCAGACAAATTTGAGGTAAAAATATCAATGGCATGCTTAAAGCTTCAAACACAGCTGTTTCTTTTTCTCGGTGCGGACAGGTAAACTAGGGAAGAGGGCAAATTTTTGTTTCTAGCTTTGGGGTGGTTTTTTTGTTGTTAGTAGGCACTTTTTTTTTAATGGTTTGAAGAGTTCTGCAGCCTGAGTCATCCTCCTTTACCAATGTGAAGTGTTTCTTAGAAGATAGGCTGATTAGATACCTGTCCTTAGAATTACTTAGGTAGGATTTGTGGCCCATGGAAAACTTTTAAGCTTCAGCAGCCGTTCCTTGGGTAGATGTGTTTCAACATCAAGCTACTACTGCCTGGTTACTTCTGATTTACAAATATGGATGTTTTTTATTCAGTCTCTGTTGCTATTTTTTTTCACATGTATTTTTCTCTGGGTTACCTGAATCACTAACATGAGCTTCAGATTGGCTTGGCTACGGCTTTTTCAAAAGGAAATTATTTGCTACGCTTACTGCAGAAGGAACGTACACAATTTAGCAATGCTAGAGACAGTCACATCTGCATTTGTTCTCTATTCTTTTACTAAAACCATGCTTTTGTCCTGCAAGATAGTAAATTCTCTGCATGTTGTTTCTATTTATTTTATATCTAAATGCTGGGTTAGCTAAAGATGCCTGTTTACATAACGTGTCAACCTTGAGTTTCTCAGACATATGTGCAGTTTCTTAATTGGAGAGAATTAGTCACTGTTTAAAGGATCTTTTATAAAGCTTCCCTAAGGCTTAGCTTGTCTTTTCAACCTGAGTCATAATTGTGATTCTCACTAATTGCAAATTCAAGTGTCTTGTAAAAGGTGTTCTTAGAGAAGTTAATGCTTATGCAATTCCATTTGTCAAAATTACTTTTCCTTGCACTGATGAGAACATTGTGTATATGTCTGTGAGATGCAGTGCTGTACTCTAGCACCAGAACTGAGTAAAACTGAGTGGGACCTGGTGCAAATGTGTCTAATACCCAGTGCCCCCCTCTTGTACTTCTTTCTCAAATGATAAATGACATAGAAAAAAATATAATGTGTATGAAACTAGATGTAATTTTGCTCATGTAATTTAAAATTGTGATACCACGTCTTACAGGAAAAGTTGTTTTGTTGGCAGTTGGTGCAGATACTTGATTTTTGGTGTAGATACTTGATTTTTGGTGCCTCACATTCTAGGTATTCTGTTACGCTCTGAGTCCTGATGATGGTACAAACTTCCGTGTAAAAGTGATGGCCGAAGCAAATCATTTCATTGACTTATCTCAGGTGAGCTTTTTCGATGCATTGCTACCTTTTAGCAAACCTGAATGAAGGACAAGATCAACCTGTAGTTTGAGGTTTTTAGTTGCAGTCATTTCTTGAATTAGGCTGATATTAGTCTTGGGAATTTTGCAGTTTGTAGAGGCATTGGCGTTCTGCCTTACCTGGGTTGCAGGTGATTATAAAAAAGTAATAATAATTAGCAATATTGAGTAACTGTTCTGTTAGCTGATAAGATAATAGTAATACCTAAATATCACAGATAAGTCAAGATGCCACAACTGCAAGTATATTTAAGCTCACTTTACTCCAGTGAAGCAGGACAGAGGATTAATGGGGCAATTTTTGTGCCTGTATCAAAAGGCTGTTTTGATAAAGTTTACAGGTGGTTTAGATTTGGTTGTTTTGTGGTTTTTTTAAAGTTCCATGTGAAAACTGATGGGGATTTCAGTAGACAGAAGTCAAGGAGTTGTTATACTACCTCCAGATACCTTGCAAAACCCTAAAGCAACATGGGATAATCCATGTCCATTAATAACGGAACTGGATCGGCACCTGGCCAGTCCCAGTTTTACCTGTCATCCACATTAGGTGATGGGTAAAACTTGTGTGTAGCACTTAAACTCATCATGGTGTTCAGAATCTGCTCTCATGGTGAAGGATGATAAATTGATGTCAGCAGGATTGCTCTTTGAGATGGACTTTGCAACGTCGATCCCTTAAAACGTTCCTTTAGAATAAGGAGTGTCAGTTATGCTTGTGGAAAGCCATCGCCCCCTCAGCTTTTGCAGCTGTGAATGTTGAAAACCCTCGGTCATGGTAAAACAGGGCAGCGATTTGGTATTTGTTGTTGCACTTAACAGCTATCTAGGAAATATTCTTTGCTTTGTCCAGAGCGATACACTGAGTTTTCTTATTTAAAATTCTTGAGGCATCAAACTCATGATTTTTAGATTACAGTGCAACTCTTAGAGATTTGTACGGGGGGTCAAACGAGTAGGAACGGTTTGTTGTGATGTATTGCACCAGCAGTGTAACTTGCAGTAAGTTAAACTAAGATGGGAACTCAGATTGTTGTCGCTCAGGGATATAACCGCCTAAGTGCACACGTTTTCCCTGCTATAAAATGTGAAGGACCTTTCCTGTTTTACAGAAATGAAGTACTTTCATGATGCATGATAATGGCAGAGTGAGTCAGCATTAGCACAGAATAGTTAACTGCCTTGCTCTTGATCTTCAGTTTGAAGTAATTTCTCTGTATGACCTTAGTTTGGGAATCTACCACTTGTCCTACGTGAGCTCTGATGATTAATTAGCCTTACAGGAGTGGTGATGGTGGGGCTGGCCTGGTTTGTATAGCCTCAGTTTCTAGCCTCTGGTTTTTGTTTTACTGCTGCTAAACTAGAGACATCTATCAAATATTTTCTTTTATCTGCTTTAGGTGGTGACTAATTATTTCATTAATGCTTTGAGGAATTTAAAACTGTTGAAGATTGTTTACCTTTCAGTATTAGACAGGAAGAGACACACTGTAATTTCCAAGGCTTTGCTGTTCTTGAAAGTCATTGGTAATACCTTGTGTGAAGTTCTGCTCTTTGGTTTTGATTCAGCTGAGGACTGAGGCAGTTTCTTGGGGGGTTCATTTGTGATATTTTTCTGCATGACGTGCTGAGCATGGCAACATGAGGTATCACTCCACTCTGGCTAGAAAACATATGTTTTTCTTAACTTCAACAGGTTTGGGGTTTTTTTGATTGAATTGAGGAATTAAATCTCGTCACTCCTGGCTTTACAGAAGTTTTAAGTCTCACCTAAATTAAATTATGCAGTGTGGGCATTTATCTGTTG
>JAOXNH010000060.1:21867451-21880930 GCA_028566575.1 Bartramia longicauda | reverse complement strand
GGAAAAAATACACGAATGCGTCTGAACAGCTACAATTTGCAGAAAGAGGATCCAAAAGGACAACACAGCAGCAGGGAGCTCGGCAGCCTCCTGAAGCTGGGCATCCCGCAGAGCACGGTGCTGGGGGGGATGCTCTGGGGCGCACGTGGGCGTCCCCCAAACCCAGAGGAGGTTTGCGGGGCTGGGGAGCCCATGGGGAGGCCCGGCTGTCCCTGCAAATGTGCAGCGGGGAAAGCAGAATTGCCTTCCCCTCCACCCCGGCAGACATGGCCAGCCCCAGCCGGGAGCTCCAGCCCTGGGACGCTGGAGCAGGTGGGTTGAGGTTTCCTACAGGCAGAGGTGTGTTTGAAGGGCTCAGCTCCCCATCATGCAAGCGGTGTGTTCTCCCTGCGCCCTAGGGCTGGGGAGGCTGGAGAGCAGAGTGCTTAGCCATTCCTGCCAAAGCTTTCGGACCTGCTCCCCAAAAAGCCCTGCATCCTCCCCAGGGCTCCCCACTCCCGCCTCTCTCCCTCTGGCTGGAACAGGCACACACCTGGATGCCAGTCATCTTGTATAACCTTCGTTGGAGGACGAAAGCTGGAGCTTTCACCCATCAGCTGTGCCCAGCAGCTCTGGACAGAGGGGAGGGTCCCTCAAAGACCTGCACAGGTTCCCAGTGAGACACAGATGCTGAGCCTGAACCTACTGGCTCCCTGCAGCAGCAATAAGCGTGTACCAAGCCCTGCTGCCTCGCTGCATCGCAGGTGTGCCAGCAGCAGGACCTCCCTACGGTCCCTGGTACCCGCACGGCTGACACTTCACTAATGAGATGGATCTTCAGCCAGGCCACGGTGTAAGCCCTGCTCCTCTCGCTCTGCATCTGCACCCTGCTCTGGCAGAGGGGCTGGCCCCAGACGTGTTCCTCCTTAGCACCCTTATTAAACCAGTCTCCTAACGAGTCCTTGGAAGGACGACCGAAAATCCAAACCTCTAATCCACCTGATGCCTGCTACAAAAACATAAACCGAGAGGATTCTCCCATTGCGATTTCCTTTTGTTGGATGACTTAAAATAGGTTGTAAAGACATTTAAGTGACAAATTTTTATCTCTGCAGCGGAACTAAATAGGGGTGGGAACACATTACCTTGGATTCTCCTATTAGTCACACGCAACACTGCACTGCACAGAAATTAAAACCATTTAAGCCTCAAAGAAGACAGCAGATAGACAGTCACTCCACTCAGCCACCCAGGTTCTCACTGATGCATACTAAACTCGCTGTCTCTTTCAGATTAGGAAAAGTTGAGAAGTTTGTGTAGAAAAACCTACCAACGCTTGCAGTGGGTGTCATGCACAGAACTGACCCTGCACACCATGCATTGAAGCGTGGAAAGATGAACAAAAGGGATATTTCATTAGTGAAGCTTCAGTGTTAGAAATCACTTTAACTAAAAAGCAGGTATTCTCTTTGCAGCATTCAGTATTTAAGCACATGCAAACAGATTCTGCATATTGGTACATAAATAGTTTAAACTCAGTTTTAAGAGATCATAGCAAACCAAATTAATTCTTGAATTCTTGGGTAGTAGAGAGTATCTTTCTTCTCCCACCCTGGTATTAAATTGTAGGACCTATCCTAGAAATCAGGGTTGTTTGGGTGGGGTTCTTTGGTATCGGGTATGTTGACTTCTTTCTGGTCAGGTCAACAGAAACCAAATTGCCCTTAGAGGAACATCATGCTCATGTTAAAACTGACTTTCCAAAAGCAATTTACTCCTGCAAGCAATTTACTCCTTTACTCCATAAAGTCTCTAGTTTAAGCTGAAAGAGGCAGGGTTTTTTTGCTGGACTTGAAACAACTGTAGCCATGATGCTGTTTTCAACAGACTAGACACCCTGACTTCCCCCTCCTTTCCCCCCCGCCCCCCGTGGCAACCCACGATGCTGATCCCTCAATAATTGGAGAAACTAAGCAAAGCAACAGCTTTTGGTAGGAGCTGCTACGTGCCACCTCTCTGCTCCGCTCTCCAGAGCGCTGCAGAGGCTGAGGCCAGACCTGCAGCCTGATGCACAGGGGGAAAGCGGGTGTGCATAACCTAAATTCATCAGAGATTCGGCCTCTGCCTGGAAATGTGCTGCTCTGCCCAAGATTAATGTCTTCAGAGGAGAGCAGGTGCCAGCAAACGGACCTGTTACGCATCAGCCCTGCACGTAATTTCATTGCCATGAGCCAGGGCACGGCAGCAGAGAGAGGGCTGGGTGAGAGCTAATTTATGGTGCTCGCTTCAGAAATGCATGTCCTTATGCCAACTTGGGCGACCTCGAGGAAGAGGAGCGTGTAGCCAGCTGGGGGACTTGGCATCCTCAAAGGTGTCGGCGTTTCCTGGAGAAGTATTTGGCTTGGCACCCGGCGGAGTTGTGCTAAGGTCAGCTCAGCCCATCCCCTCCAAGAGCACTTTGCAGAGCACAAGGCTCAGGAGGCTACTGCTCCAGTCCCTCCCTCCATCTCTCCGTTCAAGATTCCGCTTCCCTGGAAGAACACCTCGGCAGCTGCCAAGTTCTGAGTGTCCCCAAGTGCTCTCCTAACAGGAAAGGTCACACGAGCACAGGGTCTGGCTCCCAGCTCTCTGGACCCACGCTCACACCTGAGACAGTCCATTCTCAGAAGAGAGCTGTCTCTGAAGCTTTTTCCCCCGATCACAAGGAATGCTGAGGCCAAGGTGCAGGTCCACAGCATTCACCTGGAGGCGCCAAGCCTGGAGAAACACTTGGTATGTTTTTATAAATATCAACCAGCAAATGAATACAGCATTAAACATTAAAAACACTGGGCCTTCCTTTCCTTGTGACGCTCTGCGATGACAATAATGATACTAAAAAATGAGCTATCAGCTCTGCAATATTCCTAATCCAGCCACTTATGGTACTTACTACTCTAAGCAGGTTTTGTTTTTCGTTTTGGCTGCAGTGCACAGAGGTTAATTGGCTACTCAGCAGTCACATCTGCCACACGGATATTTCAAGTCCTATATGAATTAACTGAACTGCATCTTTCAATTTTACTCCGAGACCTTAAAAGCTGGGAGTTAAATTGCTTTTAAAAAGCTTAGGCTATGGCGCTGGTCAAAAGACAAGCAAAAGGGAAATATATGCCTTTAAAGAGGATTATGTAATTTGTATTTACTAAAGATGAACCGTTCCCTCTATAAGCATCACGGCTGCGGGAACATGTAGGTCACTGAGACAGAAGCTCAGAAAGATCCCTGCAGCTTCAAGTCAGCAGGAGGATCTGCAGAGAGGTCCACCAGACGTTTTAACATGAGTCCGTAAGAGTGCTATGCAAGAGTCAAAGAATTAATTTGGGATTAACTACTTGAACCATAAGGAGGAGAAACAGAAAGTATGAATCCAAGAAACATGCAGACATTTTTCTTAGTTTGATCACTTAAAAAAAAAAACCACCAACAGTCCCCAAACCAAACAAAAAGGCTAAGAAAGGATCTTTACGAGTGAAAAGCTCTGAATTTTAGTAGATGAAGGAAAAAGAAGTCAAACAGTAAACATTAACTTTTCATCCGTTTTTTAATAGGAAACTACATCCTAATACTCTGTTACTAGGGGGCTCTTACGGATCTGCTCATTAGCTCAACGCCTAGGTCATAAAAAGACAACTCCGATGCCGGGGAAAGCAAGGAGACACTTACCTGTGGGGATGAATGTAGGCTGTTGCAACTGCATGTTGGCTAGAGCCTGTTGGTAGTGGAAAACGCTTGGGTTAAAGACTGTGGTGGCACCATTGTTTTTTTCAAGTGCTGGCCTCTTTGGTAAAGGTTGAAGTGCACCAGGCGGCAGGGCCTGTGGATAAGGGAGTCATTAAAGACAAGTGGAGTAAAAAAAGGGGCCCAGAGGTAGATCAAGCATGCAATAAATAATAGGGGGGGGGGGGGGGTGTTTCAGCTGCAAATCACCTGCAACTGTGTCAACTTCGCGAGGTGGGAAAGAGGAGGGCGGCTAAATCACAGTCGAAGTAGTAGGTGAAAGCACAATTTCACTAGGTAAGCAGTTAGTAAACGCAGCAGGAGGAGGAGCGGGGTCGAGGAGGAGGGATGCTACAGGAGGTGTTCAGCAGGACTGACTTGGGCACACAGGGAAAAAAAAAAGCACAAGGAGGAGGAAGGGGAGAGGTGATGGCCTGGACAGGATACTACAAAGAGCAGTCGAAGGCAACAAGCATTTTGAAAAAAAACCAAACCAGCTAAGAGAAATATAGTAGGTGACTACTAAAATCCAGGAAAATAAGCATAAGCAACAAATGCCATGGGAAAATAAGGGATGCTTGTCTCTGCCTGTGTCAGCACCTCCCCACACGTACCCGTGCCGGTGTGGGAGCGTGCACACTCAGGTGCAGTTGGCTCGTGTTCAGCTGGTGATGCTGTAGCTGTCACCAGTAATGGCCACAACACCACCTTCACAGTGAAACACATTTCCACTCGTTAGTAAAGAGACTGAGCTACGTGGTCTAGAAGGGGCCTGATTCTCCACCCCCTGCACCAGTGGTGGTGGATCACCACATCTGGATGTGGATCTGCCCCCAATTTCCAGGAGGTGGCCTCCGACAGCTAGATACTGCTCGCTCGTTATTAACAGTGGAAAAAGCCATTCACAAATCTGGTGTTCCTACAAGACTTGGGTGGGCCTTGCTATCAGAGAAATCCTCTCTTTTTGTTCTATCACACCACTGGCCCTCTTCCACCCGTCAAACCTGTTTCATGATCAGACTTGGTAAAAAGCATGAACCCAACTCAGGAACTTTTCTCAGCGAGTTACCAATCATTCACCCAAGCATGTCCCAACAGCAAAGCAGTATGTCAGGTTCTTAGGAGACAGGAATGTTTCCAATGATTTACAGCTTTTCATTGTACCCAAGTAGAAACCACTTTTTTTTTTTTTCCTTTTTTTCTCCAGAATGTGACAGAAAAGGGTCCTTTTTAATTATGCCCTGCAGTCCTTTTTGCACATAACGCTCCCATTGACGTCAATGAGATTTATGCATGTGGAAGTCATGCAGAATCAGGTCATTTCTGCCTAGCTGTGTTAGTCTGTGTCATGTAGCAAAGCAAGGGCTGAAAAAGAGGGTTATCACTCCTATTTATTTTTTTTTAATAGGTGGCAGTGAGGGGTAGGTAACGGAGGAGGCTCAGCTAATGAAGGGTTAAGGCTACGAACACACAGTACTCAGAAGGAAGGACACAAGTAGAGATTTTAAAGTGTGATGAAGATCAACACACAACAGGATATAAGTGAAAGCTTGCAACAGTTTGTCACCATCTAGAAAGAGGTTTCACTTTAAATTCAATTTGCTATAGGAGACTGCTCATCTGAGAAATGTTAAGCAAGATACTTCCAGGCAAAACATTACTCCAGCCTATCTCTGTTCACACGGTGGCTTTTAGGTGGTTTTAATATTAAAAAAGAAAATGAGAAGAAGAAATTGCGTTTGCAAAACTGCCCTCAGACATGCACACCTCCTCCGCTACTGCCAGCAGGCAGCCAGGGCCAGCATTAGCACTTCATCTTCCCAGATTTCTTCCAGCTAGAACCAAAAGACAGCAGTCAAACGCGGGACAACGTTGGCAGACACAGCCAGCCAGAATCTTTTGCTGAAGGTCTATCTTTTGGGATGAGATCTTCTAGGTAAAGATCTAAGAGTTTCCATTTCTAGGGAAGCCTTCATTGATATCTACGTTAAATCTACGTATCTACATCTCGTCTCGTTAACGATGGCTGCGTGAGTGTTCCTCCAGGCATGGGACACATTTGGAGCTTGTAGAGACTGGAGTAGCTCCACTTACATCAGAGGTGTTTTACAGAGACAGCGACTGAAGAACTTGCTGCTGAAATTCATGCTCCTTACTGTGCAGGATTGCAAAACATTCTTTTTCAGACGCTTCCAAAATCTGCCTCACAAAAAAATTTACTAATTATAGCAAAGCAACTCTGCCAGGCACATAATGGACTTTTGACTCCTTGCTTCTTGGCCAAAGGCTGTCACCACCCCAAAATGCGCATTATCGCATCATGGCAGTGCCAAAAGCAGAACAGCTGAAGGCTCTGAGACCTTGCTGTTATGTCCAGGGTCTTTACAGGACAATCCCCAATTCCCGAGCCCAGTGTTGCAGTCAGCAGGAGCATCCAACACCTACAGGCCATTAGGGACATCAATGGTCTTCCCTATCATCTCTCCAGCATCACCCTTGCCCCATGCCTGCTACAGCCCCTTGGGAGCAAGGGAGAGAAAGGAGCTATGGAAGTCCCACTACTGCTCCCTGAACAGCAGCTGGGTTGAGAAGCCCAAATAAATGCAACATTTCCAAAGCCACCTAACGAAACGAGCACACTGCAGCAGCTGTGAAGTGTGCTCTGAAGGAGAGCTCTGCCAGGTGGGCTCTGTGGGCACAGGACCCCATCTCCATCTGCTTCTGGTTTGACACAACCTTCTGGGTCACCTCTCCCGTCCCAGCAGCTGGGGGAGCATCCATACAGCAGCATGGCCTGCAGACACACTCCTCCTGTTGCCAACCCATTTAATTGCAGATATCAAGGTGCTGGAGGGCCCAGGGGGACAGAAGGATCTGGCTTCACCCCTTCTTCAGCCCTTGTGTTGAGGTAAGGGCCTCTAGTTAGGAGCACACTCACTGAAAGGCTGTCTACAAATGTCCAGGAGGTGTCTACAATGGCACGTGATGAAGTTGGGCCAATACAGGTCCTGCACAGGGTCTGTCAGGGACACTGGAGCAAACAAGTGTGTCTCGTTTGAAATGAGCCAGAGTCTCTGCAACAGTCCCAGGACCTGCAGGAACTGGAGCAGCTTATGGGGAGACAATTCTGTCTTGCACCGTGTCCTGGTTCTGAAGGAATGCCCCAAGAGCATCCTGCAGCACCCACAAAAGGCAGCTGGAGACACCTCACCACATTTTGACCTCACTGAATTCTGTAGCGAGTGCCTCTCCACTGCAGGATGGGAGCTAAACTAAATCCTTGTAGCAAAGAACTCACTTTGATGAGTTTACCTCACCCTGCTGCTTGTGATGTCCCTCTGGACAAGCTCTGACCATCCCAGATGCAGCAGAGACCTTTTCTTTTTTTCCCATGTGATTGTGTGCACACATGTATGCAACCTATGCACTGCGATCTGCACTGCTGAAAGGGTTAATTGGCTTCACTGCCCATGTGATAGCCTGCACCCATCCCAACGAACCATTCCCACACGATTCTCCAGGCACGCTCCCATTTTTGGGCTGGGAAAGCCACATTCCTGCTGGAACACAGGCATGACTGCCAGACACAACGCAACCTGAGGGAGGGCAGAGGCAGCGCCGGTTCCCTGGTGAGCAGCAGAAGCGATGGAAGATGGTTCCTCTGAGGATTATACCCACTCTTATCACCCCTGTGAATCCTTCCCTGGTGCCGCCCGTCCCAAGGGTTCAGAAGAGGTGACACGTTCCAGCATGGCAGCTGCAAATCTTTAGGTGTTTCAGAGAAGGAAGACACTCAAAGTAACTTAGCTGATGGGGTTTGTTAAGTAGGGGAGGTCAGGGGGTAGTTGGAATTAAAGGGCTTTCCCACCCTGGAGGGACCGTGTCTCCGTGGAGAGGTGGCTGTCAGAGGCACTGCGCAGGTCACTGCCGGTGCTGGCTTTGGGGACACGGCTGTGCCAGCCGCCAGCACCTGGGAGCCAGAGGCTGTCCCGTCATTTACAGGGTAATTCCACCACTGCTGAGGAAAGCTGGTCCCTGGGAAGGCTTTCTGTTGCTGCTGTCTAAAACCCTGATAAGGAAGCCTCTCGACTACTTAAAAAACCCAAACCCAAGTTTTCAGAAGGGAAGGGGAGCAGATCAGCTCTGCTTTCCAGCTCTGGGAACGGGGAACAAGACCAGCTTGAAGGCTTCAGGGCTCCCCTGTGTCCACTCTTCCCTTTCCCCCCCTACAGCTGGGCAACAGGAGCCATTTTTTGCAAGATGTATTGGATCGTTGGATCAGTACTTGGGGTGAATGGGAAAGAGATTGTCTTCTACAGAGCTGGGACAGACAGCAGACTGGGAGGATGACTTCTGCTTCACCATGAGTGTCACAAAGACAGGCAAAACACATTTGAGACTCAGAAAATAATCAAAGATGGCTTATACGAAGACGGCTTGCAGACAGAAGCCTGGGGAGCAGATCCCATGCCTGAAGCAAAAGGCATCCATCCCAGTGGGATGTCTGGGTATGGGGGAGGAACCAGAGCCAGCTCACCGAACGTGACCCACCACCAATCTCCGTGGGTGCTGCTTAGCTCTCTCTCCCCCTGCTTCTGCTAATGCCAGGAACTGCTGGGACTGAAAAGGTCCTAAATGTGTGCTGTGCCCATTGCATGGAAGCCCATTTGGGGGAGCAGCACCAGCAGGACCCTGCCAGGCAAGGCTGTGCTGTCGGGCACGCCGTGAAAAGCTGCTGGACCCATCCCGCGCCACCCAGTCTTCCGGCATATCCAACACGCCACACACCTAACGAGTGTAATTCTCACCCCAACACCGCATTTCACAACTCCAAAACTGCTGCTGTTTGGAAAAACAAAAAATATAAAACCACCTCAAAACCCAGCGCTGCCTCCCCCTGCCCCCCCCCCCACCACCTCCCCAACGCTGTCGGCTGCCAAAAAACTGCAGCCGGGCTCGGGGCTGGTGCAGAGGGTGCAGGATGGGCAGGTCTGAGCGGAGGCTGCAACATTTCTGGCTGGGATGGGCAGTCTCCCCAGGCAGGCACTAACACCACAGAGCCAAGCGCGGAAGGCCTTCATGCAGGTTACGATGGTTACGTGCAAAGCGAGAAGGTGAAAGGTCCAAGTACCAGGTCACAGGTTGCCTCCAGCGGTCGCTTCAGTGATCTGACAGCTGGCTGAGTCTTAATTAGCAGGCAGCGAGCACATGATGGCAATGGGCCGGGGAGGGGGGGTCAAGCACAGTAACAAAACCAGCAAGCAGAGGTGTGTCAAGAGAGAGCAACATTTTGGGGAGGCGAAGAGAAAAAAAAAAAAATTAAAAAAAAAATGAATGCATTATACAATATATTAAAAAGACGAGGCATGCGCAACGCGGAGGGGCTGAGTCATTACCTGGCCTAGCGGCGAGTCAGCTATCCTGCCTCAGGGAATTGGAAAAGTAAAGAAATCTCCTCACTGGGGCTGGCGGAGAGGGGAGGGTCAGGCCCCTGCTCCGGTGCCACCCTGGGCTGGGGGCACTGAGCCCAACCCTCTTCATCCCACTTCATGGCACAGACTTCAGCCAAGCCTGTTCAGCTACCACTCGTGCACCTCCAGGAACCTCAGAGATACCTTCTGAGTTAAGGTTTGAAGTCATCCCAAATCTATTGCAGAAGGTACACCCATTTGTCCGCTATATTTTCTTTTTTTATCCAAGAAAACTGGGCACCATTCTTCCCTTTAACAAAGTCTTACTCCTCAACAGGTACAGTAAATGCATCAAACCTTGAAAAGCCAATGAATAATGTAAGCTGTTTTGGTAGCAGGGGTGATGCAACAAGCCATCAATAAATATTTTAAAGGTTCTAGTTAACAGCATACAAATAAGGTTAATTACATTTTTAAGAGAAGCCAGGAGCATGAATAAAACATGCACTGGCTTTGGTTAAGTAGTAGCCTCCTAGATAATTAGTGAAAAAGTAAGGATTCAGTTGTGAAGCACACGAGAGTTGCATTTCAGAAGGTTCTTTTTCAACAGACCTGGGCTCTTGTTTCAACAATAACCAAAATAGTAAGAAATTTGATAAATAAACTCTGCAGGACAAATAAACACTGCAGTAGAGATTGGTTCTGCAAATCACACTCCAGGTAAGATTGATACTACAGGGAGGGCAGTTGTTTAATTCCTAGAATCTTTCTCATTTTGCATTACAATTCACCATGAATGAAAAGCAACCTTTTACTGTCTTTTTTTAAGAAAAATTTTAGTGGCCTTACTTCAAAATCAACAAGAAGGCAAGAACATATTTTTTAACATTCGTTATTAAAAAAAATGGTAATAAAAATTCACAGAAGAGATGAGGTTGGAAGGGACCTCTGCAGATCACCCAGGCCAACACAACACTGATCAAAGCAGGGTCGCCTGGAGCAGGTTGCTCAGGACCACGTCCAGGCAGGTTCCCAGCATCTCCGAGGGTGGAGCAACCTGTTGCAGTCTTTGATTCCCTTCCTCACAGTAAAGAAGTTTTTTTTCTTATGTTTAAATAGAATTTCCTGAATTTCAATTTGCCCTCGTTGCCTCTTGTCCTTTCACTGGGCACCGCAGAGAAGAATCTGCCTCTGCCTTCTTTACTTCCCCCATCAGGAATTTATACACCTGGCTACGATCCCCCTGGGGCTCTTCTTCCCTCCCCAGGCTGAACATCCCAGTTTGGGAAGTCACCCTTGGTTTGAGCCTTGTCCCTTCACTAAGCCTCGCCAAAGGTATCGGCACAACTTTGCTGAGATCAAACAACTGATATCTCGTCTGCTTTTATGTCCGTGGAAAATTTTGCTACTGACTTCAACAGGCCAGGATCCCCCTGCAAAGGATGCATTATGGGATGGGCAGTCTTGGCTTTCCTTGTACACTGAGGAAGCTAAACTGACACCCACGCCTCAGCCAGGGAAGGAGTTGGTTCCAGGTGCTGCTGTCACCTCAAGAGAATGACAGGGTCTGCCACCATGTCCCTAGCTGGCGAGAAGCACCGCGCCACTCAGGGCTTCATGCTAGGGTGAGCACACAGGAAGGATGAGGAGATGCGATCCATACGGCACATGCTCTCAGCTCTCTAGTCAGCCATCTACAAAGCACTCTGCTTTCCACAAGTGACACGTAGGACACAGACGACATCTCTCAGCAATGGAAATAACAGCTTGAGGAGAGCTCTACTTACCATTGCAGCTGCAGCTGTCTGGTTCACCTGGTGTTGAGCTGCCTTGATTTTGGCTTGCAGGTGTGCAGGGGGATGAAAGTACTTGCATTTCTCCCTAGAGCATCGACCTTTGATGTAATCCATGCAAACTGTAACAGTATTTTCATTTGTGTCTATCATTGCAATATCTATAGGGTGAGCATAGCGGCAATCATTCTCACCACGTGTGCAATTTCCACGCTGAAACTCTCGACAAACCTTAAAAGAAAGTCACATTGTTGAGCAGGACACCAAGTTACTCTTCATTCAGTATTTTCAACACATAACACCAGTTCAGTCTGGCCACATTAAACTACGTGTGTGTGCCAAACCCACGCTCGTCTCGGGTAGCACATACCCCCGACCGTCACGGGGGCAACTGGTGCTACCAACGGCTGGCACAGGGCATGGACAAACCCACAGCAGGTACCAAGGCCAATTAAGCAAATGCAAGCGAAGGACAGAATTTGTGCAGAAGGGAAAGTGACCCTGGGGAAGTCAGTATCATCTTGCCAAAATTTAGGGAGCTCAGGATTCCTCCCCCGCCTCTAAAGCTTAAAGGTGATTAACTCTCTCATTTGTGTCTCAGCTGGATTAAGTATTAGGGAGTACGCTTCCAGGTAGGATATTTCATCCTAAATGTTGCAGGGTGCCGTTATTTGCAACAAGTATCTTCTCTTAAACAGGAGGTCCTCTTTCACATAAATAGTCCTCCACAGCAGGACTCTGACCCTGGCGTGAGGTGACAGCACGTTCCATTACACTGCAACGCGTTTGTAAGGTGTTCCCAAAAATTGCCAGCCTTACAAAGATGTTGCAGGTGTTTGTAAGCCATAAGCACTGAAGCTTCAAAGGCAGAGAAAAAGGTTTCACAAAACGGATCTGCAAGGTTTCCTTGTCTCAGGAACCAGGAGGAATTGCTGAGCACTACAGCTGGTGGTACAGATCACGTACCAGCGCGCTATCAGACTGAGGGTGGGAAAAGGTAAGACATCACACGAGAAGAGAAGGAATCAGCGAGGCAATATAAAGTCCGTAACACAAAAAAATGTGTTTGGAAATTACACCCTTCTCCGCTGCCTTCCTGCGTTATAATTTACACCTGCAGGGGCCTCTGAATTCAGGTCCTCAGCCCTGATCTCCTGCAAAGCCTCTGCTCAGTGTTTGAGAGACATTTCCAGCTCCTCCAGCACTAAGCCCCAGCACACCCAGCCGGCTGGGGAGGGGAGGAAGATGCCCTGTAGCCAGCGTTCCCAACAGCGTAACGCTTCAAGCTTCCTGCAAAAGCTCAATGAGCCCATCTCAAGACAAGCAAAGTGGCTGTTACTTCCAACACATCTCCCGCTAAGCTCAGCCAAAGGGCAGACCATCTACTCGCACTTTTTAAAGCGTAGCAGGTCACGTACAGAAAACAACCACCCCAGCCCTGCTCTAACGCCCACTGAAATCAGAAGAGCGCTCCCAAATTTCTAGTGGCTTCTGAGGATTTGGGATCAGACCCCAGGTGAGAATCCGCTCGAGCAGGGAGCGGCAAGTTAAACTCTGCGCTACGCTGCACCGGGTCAGCTCTAGCAGAGAGCGACAGCCCTGTTCATTTCCGTCAGCAGTATCGTATCAGACGTCCAAATACCTCCAGTTTATCCGTACGCATCAGTTTCTGCCCAGCAGAGCCTCCCGGTACCGTAACAGTAGGATTCCCGGAAACCAGTACAGGAGTATTTGGTAAAAGCTCTGCAGGAACCAAGCCCATCCCAGGAGAAACATGACTCAGGTAGGGACTAAAAGCCATCGTGGGGCTCGTTGCAAGCGATGGAGTCACAGGAAACGTCGTCTGCGTACAGAAAGAGAAAAAAAAAGAACTATCAGTTAAAAAGCTCTGTCTTGGATTAGCCACCAAAGCCTTGCAGTGCTTCCATCCTTTTATACAATTTGATCAGCAACATCAAAACGCTGTTCTCTCCAATCTGTTCATTTATCGCCATTTACTTGCGATCCATTCGTTTCTCCTGACTCACGGATTTGTGACTCACCCTGAACACAAGGAATCTTTATTTGTCAGATCAAAGCATACTGATGATCTTTATAGTTTAATGACACAATTAAGGATTTCATGCCAGCAATTAGGGCAGGCCCAAATTAAACAGACTTCTCATCCCCAAATAAATGTCTTTGCTTCTGCCAGGCTGTTCAGAGACCCTGAGACAAACTGCAGGTCCAGGACCTGGAAGCAGGTAACCCTACGTGGCTGAATTCACTATCAGCCTGCAGCGAGCTCGGTGCTGCCACGGCCACTCCGGCCTCAGGTCTACAAACAGGATGATTTAGGTCATCCTGCCCCTCTGCTCTGCCCTGGGGAGGTCCCACCTGGAGCACTGGGACCAGTTCTGGGCCCCTCAGGTCAAGAAAGACAGGGAACTGCTGCAGAGGGGACAGCAAAGGGCCACCAAAATGATGAAGGGCTTGGAGCATCTCTCATATGAAGAGAGGCTGAGGAACTTGGGTCTTTTGAGTCTGGAGAAGAGAAG
>JAOXNH010000060.1:21615326-21629264 GCA_028566575.1 Bartramia longicauda | reverse complement strand
TTAGTTCATTCTAAACTCCTGACTCTCCTGATCTCTTTCTCCTCCTCTCTCCTCTCTGGTGGGGGGAGAGGGGGGGAGAAGGGCCATCTGTGGGTCTGGTTTTGGTGGGTTCGGCCGAAGCCAGGACACAAGCGATGCACTAAGTGACTGCAGGACATCCCAGCCCGGGTACCTGCACTGAAGTGAAGGCTTTTGTTCTTAACAGAAAGGGATGTTTCACCTCAGCTGCTCAAGCAAGGATGAAAAACAACTTGTAAAACAAAAGGATGTTGTACACATGAGCTAAAAAGCCTGTGTTCTGCTCCCCCCTTCTCCAAACATCCCAAATTGACTCCCACCAGCTAGCACACCGCAGGTTTTATGACCACTTACACTAGCACGGGTCATGCCCTTGGGACACAACACGCTCTTCAGCGTCTATAAATCCCACCATAACCCATTTCCAAAAGAAATTGCATCTCCCAAGACCTGTAGCAGAGCCCAGAACAAACTCCCACAAATACAAAAAGGCAATGATTTCTCATAGCACAGAAGTGCCACCACTGCCTTTATATCACATCCTAGATGCCTGCTGTCCCTTTCCCTGGGAAATTCAGTCAGTCCTCTGCCATAACTGAAATGATTAGCTGCATTGTAGGAGATGCAGCCCCAGACAGGCAATCCGTCTGCAAATGCGCATGTGTCCAACGCCTTCTGCTCGCCCTGAGTTTGGAGGGCGAAGACCAGGTTTCCACCCTGGTCTCCACCACCCTAAAGCTGTCTCCAGTAAGGAAACAGGTTCTAGGTAAGCTGGACAGGCAGAGGTGGAAGTCTCAGGAGAGCAGCCTGCTGCCAAATAAAAAGAGCCACTTGCTTCACACACTGTTTGGGCTTCTCTCGATGATCAGATTTCAGCTTGAGCATTCACCATCACAAGATGCCAGGTCCCAGGTTTAACCAACCCACCCTCCCTTATGAGCAACAGGTACACGGACTGGGATACCAAATGTTCTGAGAGACATATGAATACTCTTAAAAAGATCTTTTAATCCCAGGAGTAAAGAGGCCAGAATTTCACTTATCTTAATAGAACATCACATAAGACATTAAATATTTTTACCGTAAAAGAAAAAAAATAAAGTATGATACTGTATATTTCATACCCATAGCTCTTCCGTGAATACACGGGTTTATTGTGGGAAGCAATCCATTTTCATGACTTTAGGTGACACGTGAGGAAAAGCAGAAGCAAAACTGTCCTGCTAGTTCCAGGAAAATCACATAACATGACGGGAAAAGAAAAAAAACAACCTCTTATACAAGAAACAAGAGAGCCTTAGATTCCTTAAAAAAGCCTGTATTTGCAGTTTCCAAAGTACAGTTAATTTGCAACGTTTAATACACAAGTTGTCGCCAGCCGTAAACCTCAGTGTCCAGCCCTCAGCCCTAGATGGGAGAGCAGCAGAAGCCAAATCCCCCCGCACGACTGCTGAGCCACCGCAGCCGAGGCAGAGAATCTGCTTATATATTTTACAAATAACCGGATCCTTCCATAATCCAGGCTCTGAGAAATTTTTATCTCGCTATAAGCTCAGCTATTCTTAAGCCCTTTCTGTGTTTCTGGTGTTGTGTTTTTTTTTGTTGTTGTTAGGGTTTTTGTTTGTTTGTTTGGTTGGTTTTTTTTGTGGGCTTTTTTTTTCCCCCTCTGTGCTTCCTGATACACTGACCAATTTTACAAAAGGGATTGGCAGATGGGAGGTCCAGATTCAGGTCAGATGGAGCTGGCCTTCCGGGTGTGCCCTCCCAGATGCTACTGGAAGAGAGGTCTAAAAATCCCCTTTTCCCCTACACCCTCAAACCAGACCTACACCCCAGGGAAGACACCTATTCTTACAGCCTTCTCCCACGGAGCCTGAAAAAGCTGCCACTTCTGGTTCTTCAGGTCCCCATCCCAAACCCGACACACAGGTCAGGATGGACACCACCACGTGGGCGCATCAACTTACCCAAGCTGCTCTCTAGGCCTTTGGGTCCTGTGACAGGGAATCTCAATTTTCACTTCTCTCAGCAAGTCTCCAGCCCCTACACCCCCTGCTCGCCTTGGTGCACACGCAGCTGCAGCACTAGACAGTCCCAAGTTGTAGGAAAAGGAGAATTACAGCAGGGAAAGTCGGCATCCCAAACAAGAGCAAAGACACGTGAAATCCCAACTCTGCAGAGCAGGAAGCTTCACCACTTCAGGGCAGCAAGAGGTGCTCATGCTGTCAGACCAACCCTTATTCTGCAAAGCACTTAGCAATCCATTTAAGCACTTAAATATATTGCTTAAGCATAAACTTAGTCGTTTTGTTCATACAACAGCATTCAGGCTCAAGAAGACATCGTTGGTGTGCATCTGAAACGTAGTGATGCACAACCTCCTTCCAACCCCTTCTCCAGAAGGATCAGCACTGTTCTCAGCTATGTGCCTTCAGTTAAACGTCCTGGTAATAAATAAAAAAAGATTCAGAGCAGATTTTCCTCAAAAAGCCATATTGCACCAAACCTCAGGTCCAACACCCTTAACCATGCTCGCAGACAAAGGATGGCTATTCACACGCTTTACCCCTCCAAGCAACAAAAAGGCTCAGTAATCCAAACCCAGGGCAGTGCTCACACATTTCCCATGCCATGTTTTCTCCTTACTGGATTTCTTGCGAAATTGCATGTGGTAGCATGGTGAATATGCTGCAAAACACCGAGCAATAAGACACTTCACAAAACTATTGCCCGGCCAAAATTCACCCCTAGCCATCACCCTCCTCTTCAGCTGTTCTGCACCACTGCTAGCAAGCTGCCATCTCCAAACTCCAGCAGCTCTTATCAGCTGAACCTCAGCACTGCTCCGTAAATCCAACTCGGTGAGGAAGTTGCCTCAGTCCATAAAAAAACCCAAACCTCTGGGAGTACTCATATTCCAACCCAGAATGCTATTGACATCCAAAATGCAAGTCGCAGCATGGAAAGGGAGCCAGTAGCTTCTCAGGAGAAGCAGCTGCAGGTGCAACTACTCTTCTCATTTGTTTTCTCTGTCTCTCCTCTGGAAATGGGATGAAAAAAGGTATTTATAACTCTACTTTGCAAAATGCGTCAGTTAGACCCCAGGTGAGCCCACATTCTTGAACATCTCTGAGCTGTTCCAGAAGCAGGAGTGATTTAAACGGCTATACAGGGTAGTTTTGCAAACTAAGAGTGTTCAAGAGATCCCAGGAACCGACTACAGCTTCTCTTAGGTCTCTGCTGCCGCTGCCTTCTGACTGTCTAATCCCCTCCACCCCGAGCAGACACAGCCTTAACAGTTCCCCCATCACAACCAGACAAAGCCAGAGCTTACAGCAGAGCAGCGATGTCCCATTCCTCCCGACTCTGCTCACTACATCTGCCCTTAAGATACCCAACGCCTCCGATTCAGGAGAGTAGGTGCTAGGATTTCTCACTACTGCTTTTCCACGCATCAGGCTCACAGCCATACCTTTACTGCACACGTAGACCGTGCCTTAGGACAACTGTTCCAGGCTCCTGGTCTTCCCAAGTGGTTCCTTCCAAAGTGTGAAACCAGAGGCTGCTTCATCCATGAAAGGGGGTGAAAATCAGACCATGCAAGAGCTCCGTTGTGAAAGCACCAAGCAGTTTGACCATGTGCCAGCAGCTGAGCGTTCAGGGAGCTTTCCTCTTCCCTTCCCAGGAGAAGGAGGAACACCACAGCCCCAGGGACACCAGCACCAGGCAGTGTCCCTGCCAGGCTGCCACTACAGTACACTGGGCTTTTACATTTAAAAACTGCAGTGTCCCCAAATTCAAATTAAGCTCTTAAAAATATTTCCAGTGCCTCTACTGAAGATTAATCATGTGTAGGCAGCAGAGGTACTATACAGTCAGGCCAGGAAATCCAACATCCTTTATGCTGCATACACACAGGAACGTACCCTGATGCAAGGAGCTGAATTACACAGACAAGGTCAAGGTGGAGAGGAAGAGGACAGGCATGGTGATGGAGACAGGACTCACCCCAGCTGTGAAATCTTGGCTTCTCAAATCCTACTCCCATGTTTAGCCACCACTTCTCTCCCACACAGGCCAGAGCCAAGAAGACAGACCCCAGCAGGAACCCACCGCCAGAAAGCCAAACAACTGATCTTTAAGTCAGCTTTATTTGAAAGCCAAAACTCTACTCAACATTTCATTGACCTGAAGTTATTGGAAATCACCAATATCCAAAAAAAAAACCTCTATTGAAGTTTCAGCCAAAGATGCACAGTTAGGAAAAGACAGGACGGGGAGACCATGCCAAGACAAAAGGTTTCTCCTTTTACCAGTGCCTGACGTGCAACACACAAGAATTGAAGGATTTAAAGCCTAATTTATGCCATTTATGTTTTTGCAAGTCACTCGGCTATCATCAGGCAGACACGTCCTGTTGCGTCTGACATTTCCTTGAGCGCTTTTGTCTTACTTTGTGCTCCCCACTGCACTGATTAGATCCAGCACCCCCACCGAAAAACAAACAGCTCTGCCAAAGGCAGAAGCCACACAGCCATCTTTCCTCCCCATCTACCCTTGGCTACATCACTTCCAGGAGGAACGAAGGCTTCTCCTCTGGGAGCATCGCAAGGAGAGATGCCTCCACCCACACCCAGCCCCCTTTATCCTCCGTGGGCACTGGGTACCGTGGGAGCACTCCCCTCGCAGCATCTTCCCTACCGAGATGAGTTTGCTGCCAAAGAAAGGTAGGTTTTGCTCAAGCAGGACACAAGCATGTTCCCAGTAACTTTATTTAAACCTACAAGGAGAAAAAAAAAAAAAAAGCCAGCTCCAGAATGGCTTCGGATTGCTCCAGGGAATGGCTTTCCCACTGGCGAAAGGAAATGCTCTCCCCTCAGTTACCCTGAAAAAGCAACTCTCAAAAGCAGCTTCACCGCCTTTGACCAAGGAAATGGTGTTTTTCTTAATAGAGGGGATTAAAACAGTGGCTTTACTCTGAACACAAGAAAGCTTGGAGAAAATAATCAGTCACAGAGAGCGCTTGACTTACTTGATTTGGGTGTTTGCTGAGGGATCCCACAGTTCAAACAGCAGCCTGGATGCACAGATTCCCACCGCTGGGAGCCTGGCAGTGTTTTAATTCACCCAACACAAAGTGGAGTAAAGGAAGAATTGATCTTCCAGCTACTTGAGCCTCTAAAGCATCAAAACTTCACAGGCCTTTTGATTATGGGAAATTAGGAGCATTTGCTACATGGATCTCATGAAAGGCATAGTCTTCTTCACGCTCTTATGGAGATGTGCAAAATCATTTAATGCCACAAGATTATCTCCCTCATAGCTGCATATATTTAGTTATATCACATCAAAAGTTTGGCTCCTTCAGAGTTGGATAGACAGCCCAGAACCGAGAAGTAACATGATTTGAGTCTCACCCCTAGTGGATCTTATGACTTATAGGTCTCTAAAGACTAATGATTTTTTCCAAGACTAAATAAGTGGAGATTTCACTCAGAGCTGTATATTAGCAGTATCTTAAATGGATTCTGTCTTTAAAAGCATGAACAGCTGAGGAAGGAGGCTAGAGTCAGGGAAGAGCAAAAAAATGGTCCTAATTGCAACTCATTCAGAACTATTATCCTGTTACAGGCTTATACATGCTATCCACCCGGAGATACACCGGTCTTTACCAATAGACCTACTACTGCAACAAAAACCGCCCCTCTGGATGGATGTTAAACCCAGGTCCCACCCAATGAAAACATTGAAGGAATCATACATTTACTGTTTACATCAGCAATGTGAACTTAAACACGAAAAAATAAGATTGCCTTGGCATCTTAGTCTCACATTAGCAAACCCAATTATCTTTCATTAATTTTACAGAGTGTTCACAGTAGAAATTAAATCATTTCTTCATGTCTGTTTAAGAAAAACTTTACTGTGTTAATTATTCATAAATCCCATAGTCTGCAACTTATTACTCATCACAAATGTGATTCATTTCACTAACGCCTGGATAACTCGGTGCTACCCTATTAGTCCCAGAACACACTGTACAACTGCCAGCATCAGCAAATCAATCACAAACAATAATCCACGCTGGCTCTCCAGTGCTGGCTGCCAAGGAAGAAGAAGAGGAGGAGGAGGAAGAGGGAGGCAGGACCGGCACTGCCTCCTCATCCCATACAAAAACATCATCCTGCATCTCCTGTCTGGGTCAGCTTTGCTTCCATCCGCCGGGATGAGCATCCCAGCCCCGAGCTGGGAGCAAGGAACCGGTTTCCTGGCAAAGGAAAGCAACGGCTGGGGACATTCCATCCCTACGCTTCCCCGCTGCTGCCCAGCGATGGGAATTAGCTGATGGAGAAGGTGGGGGGGGAATGGGGAATTAATCCTTGCAAGTATGTAAGAAGCCTACATGGGTAATTCCAAGAAAGGCTGAGCGGCGAGGGCTGCTTGGCCGGAGTAATCCCCACCGAGCGAAACAAAGCCCGGGCGCCATTTCTGCAGCTAAGTGGTTAAATAAGGAATTACCCAGAGGTTTGTTTTGCGTCCTGGCGGCTGCTCAGCAAGGACAGAGCGAGCCCAACGCCGGGACTGCACACACGGCCGGCTGGACATTGTCACCAGGAGGGGACGAGGGGGCTGAAGAGTTCCTACAGCAATAAAATAGGCTGGAATCTGCTGGAGTTACAGATTTTTGTCCCGTTTCCTCAGCCTGGCCACTTAAAAAGAAAAAAAAAAAACAAACCACAAACTCTTCAAGTTGCACCAAATTACAAATATGTATGTATTTTATTTTATTTCCCATACTGAAGTCAATAAATGGCCAGGAGTCGGGACACGGCTCTCTCCTCCTCACCCCGGTGGGTCCGGTGCCAGCCCCCGGAGCCACCCTGAGGCAGCAGCATCCCAGAGCCACCTCCTCTCTGAAAGATCTCGGCCACATATTAATTATTCTGCTTTCTAGCAACTTTCTTGAGCCAATTTGGGCTGGTGCCGTACAGAAACGCCGCCTTTATTATTACGGTTGCGGAGAAAGTAAATTAATGCAAAGGATTGCACACAGAGGCCTAATCCATTTGAGGTAAATCAATGCATTGCACATTTAAATTGCTCTGCTTTCCTTCAGAAAAGTACATTGAAGTGATTCATTAGGCACTGAACTGTTCACAAGAAACAGACCAATTCTCCTAGGCATGCCAGTGCATCTCTTGCTAGTTAAATTTAAAAAGCAATCAAATCTACTAATAAGTCCTTTTTGCCGACATTTACATCAGTAGAGAACATGATTCCTGACAATTCAGATTAAATAAATGAGGGACAAATTAATCTCAGTTAATACGCCTCAGAACTAATGCTCAACTTGTTAAACTTAAAAATCTGTCTTTTAATAAAAATAAATAACCAACTGGTGATGCTTGAATTACGAAGCACCTTTAATAACCTTTATTAAAGGTTATAAAGTTATGAAGAGGAATCATAAGGCACAATCTGTGTCTATTTTAATACAGTTAACGCATGTATTTATAGTTTCATTTTAATATTTATTAATTCCCCAGAAAAAAATTAGCAGAAAGGCACCTTTTCAAGAAAAAGCAATTGTGTCTTAGTAGAATGGCACCATGCCACGGTGTTCATATTCCCACTCTTTTCTTTAGGGAAGACCAACTCTGACAACAAATGCAACAAACAGTGCAAGGAATTCTTGCTCTACTGCTATCGCTAGAATTTATTTTTGCAACAGCTAACATCTCCTCTCTACCCACAAAAAAACCTTCTCTCTGAATTTAAAAGAAAAGGCGGTAGGAAACATATACTTTTAAATAACTAAAAGTCAATTTGCACTTTATTAAGGATTTAGAGGCGAACTGAAGAGACCTAATATGGAAAATTATTTTTTTTAATCCCTTTAAGAAGTCCAACACTTTATCTGCAAAACCAGTGATATCAATTTAGAGAGCTCTGTAAGTCCAACAGTCCAAACTTAAAACACACACGGACTTAAGTTTACCACCAAGATCTTGGAGGTCAGGCCCTGGAATGGGATTAGGTGAAGGAACTACTTGCATTTATGAAAATAATCCCCTGCCCTTCCCCTCAAAAGCCCCTTTTTTTGCTCTGCAGGCTGTCCCACTGCTTCCAATGCAAACCCAGCTTCACTCCCACCAGGTGCCAGGCAGGGAAATTCCGCCGCCGCAGGTAACATTCACCGTATCCCTCATCCCGCCGCACCCAAACCAGCAGGGTCATTAGGAAATCCCGCTGATAAACGAAGCGGAGCCACTCGGCCCTGCCAGCATCTCTGCAAATGCTCTTTTTTTTTGGCTTTACAATCATTGCAGAGTTTTTCCCGGGGAGTTTTCCTGGTGTGTATTCCAAGGGCAGGCAGGCACCCTCCCGCTGCTCTGGCCAGGGCCCAAACGACAGCAGGTCCTCCCCATCTGCTCGCCCACAGCCTCCAGCTCAGCCGTCCTGGTCCCCTTCTCTCTCCAAGCTGCCCCCCCAGTCAGGCTTCACCCCAAAAGTGGCAGCACTGGGGGACCTCATCCTTGGAAACAGAGCCTGCTGCATCAGCATCCAGAGGTTTTAAGCTGTCCACCTCCTGCTGAAGCCTTTATTATCCACCCCAAGCCTTGGGGCGCTGTGTGACTCTACAGCATCTCCTCTGCTTACGAGGGGTTTAGTGCCCATTTACAGGGCAAATTCCCCAAATTCCACCACCACAGGAGAAAAAATGGAGCTCATCCCCTTGCGCAGCTACACATCACCTCCACTGTTCCAACAGCGGCTGCCATTGAGCAGCCATCTCCCTACAGAGCAATCCCCCCCAAACAAGTGATTTTCCCCCTCCGTATTTCCAGCTTACTGGGAAAACCCGCCAGCCCCAGTGGGACCGAGCTCACATCAGGGCCAATGGCAACGCTTGCTGTGGCCAAGTTGCCTTCTGCCCAGTGCTCTGCCAGCGGTCCCGCTGGCGAGGAGTCAGGCACACCATGGTGGACCATGGAGCAGAGGAGATTTGCAGATCCAAATCCCACCACATTTCCCAAAGAACAAGATTAGTCTGTTCAGCCAATTGAGACACACACAATAAACACTTCCAGTTTGCTGCAAAATGTTTTCATGCATATTTTCTTTAGATTTTCATAAGACTTCACTTAGGAGGCTTTAATTAACATGTAGGAACAAGACAAGAACATCCATACGTTGCCAGGGGCTCCTGGCCCACATCACAACCCCATGGTGCCAGCACCAGGCCTCCCAAAAGCCAGCAGGCACCATCCCTGGTCCTGGTCCAACAGGCTCGTAAAATTTCTTCTGATCTCAGACTTTCTGTCTCCAGAGGCAGTTCTGCAAGCTTGTTCTCCTCTCAATGGAGACCATCTCCTGCTTTAATGCTAGCCAGGAGGGACACCAAATACAGCCCGACCTTTACCCACAGCCATGTCTCTCACCCGACAAGGGTATGAAGCCACGACACCACTTAAGAATGTAGGGATCCGTATTTGCTCCCATGTCTCAATCCATTTTCCAGTTTAATCCCAAGGCCTTTTGTTTTTTTCGCAATGGAGCCTTTGGATTTATTGCTATAGACAAGTTCAGTAGATACTTCCCATAATAATTAGCCAGCGCTGAGCAAAATCTCAGCTCTGTGATGCTCTCACGCACGGTTACTTTGGATGCTGCCTCCGTGCAGTGTGCCAAAAGCTTTGAGGCTTCCACAATCAATCAAGTGACCCAAGTCAGTCACTCATGACTGGGAAAAGGCACATTTTCTCCTTTCTCACCGTTGATGCCAAGCGGGAGAGACAACCCCCTCCTTTCTGCCACCACCATCAGCCCATTCCGCCAACCTCCTAAGCAGCAAATCCAGAGCGCTCAAAGCATCGGCTGTGCCTGCACCTTCCCCTTCCCTCTCCCAAGATCTCCCGATGCCCTAGTGCAAACAGCACCGCTGGAACAAGCAGGAACGGGAGGCTACCCCAAGGAGGAAGAAGTAATCCCACACCCACTTATGTTCCTCCAGGGGAAGGAAGGACCAAAGGAGGAGAGGGAGATCCACTTAGCTACTTACTGCAGAGCACAGGCCACCACTAGGAAGCAATGCAAGTTTCGGGAACCTACATGCTCATAGACAGAAAAGCACATGTTGGTTAAATCCAAACCAACCAGCCAACCAGACACAACACCCATCCTGAGTATTTCTGCCAGAAACGTGCCCTCCAAGCCAACAATTCCCAAAGAAAATAGAGGCGGACTAGCGCTGGGGTTAAGAGCAGAGGCTGGAGGATGAACGCTGCAGGCAACAAGGTCCTTCATGGGCACAGCCTCCAGGCTGATCCCATCAGATCGTAGCAGGGTGATACTCTGTAGCCAGTGCTGAGGTCCAGGACAGGGAATCCTCCAGACTAACAAAGGCACAACTTTTAAACAAAAGGAAAGGCCCCTACAGAACAGCCCTGCTACCCAGGGATCTGAGCAGGAGACTCTCCGTATCCCTCGCGAGGCAAACCTCTGTGCAGAGGAATCCCACACAGGTCCAAGCTAAAAAGTTTGCTGGAACAACAACCGCTCATTTGGCTATTCCCAGACAAGGCTACACAGCCCAAAGACAGTCACTACAGCTGGCATTACGCAGCCACCAAGCAGTTCAAATCCCTCTTACAGCAGGTCTCACTTTTGAATTACCTCGATTACAAATGCAAGACATTATTTGAGATAAGAACTGTAGCTATTAAGCAAGCTGTGTAATTAGGTGATTAAAACTATAACATGATTTCAAAGCCTTTGTGAGAGTAGACCTCTACCTAACACAAAATCATCCCAGCTTCAGTGTCATCCCTCTCTCCTGGCTTCAGTCCCAAGCCCAAGCGACCTCTCAGAAGTCAGCTATGACGATGTACATGGTTTGCCGGAGGAGGAACCATGGCTCTGAACTCTTGGGCAGGTGCATGAAGCACTTCTGTTTTGAGCCAGAAAAGCACGTTTGGTAATCCAACAGGAAAAAAAAAACCAAACAAAACCACAAAGCTAAAAGCTACAGACAAATCTCAGCTCTCCAAGCCCGGAGCTCCCTTCTGCCTAAGGTGGTGGCTTCAGGAGAAGGACAATCCCCGTTTTCCAGAGGACACGACTAACCCCGACCTGCCTCCAGGGAACGAAGGGAATCCCTGCCCCACAGCTACAGCTCTGCAGGCCAGACCCATCTCTGGGGGAAGAGAAAGACACATCACTGGAATCTGTTAAGCAGAAGAAGGTGCAGATTATGCAATTTCCATTTCTGCTGACAAACAACGTATCTACAGGACAGGTAAAATAAACCAGGCAGCCTGCAAGGCTCAGCATCCTGCGCCCGGGAAGCTGGCAGACCCAGAGGGCAAGGAATGGGTTCCTGATATTTGCAAACGGGATGTCACAAAAACGAGACAATTAAAATTTAAAGTAGTAGGGGGAAAACAAAAGAGCAGGGATCACAATAGCCAAGTCTCATAAAGAGCTGCTTCTCGGGCACAGGGAGATAATGACGCTAACCATTTTTCTACTAGATGGCAGTGTCGTGTCATGCTATATAAAAGGAATTCTAGGAAGAAATTGCCTTCTATTTCAAGTGAAATCTGTGCTTAGACTTGACTTCAGATAGCGTGATGTACAACAGCACCCTCACTGTAAGGGGGCCTGCCCTTAGCCTAACAGGAGCGATACCCCCCGCTTCCGATTTCAAAGCAAAACACTGTGAAAAGACACTCAAGCCCTGGGCTGTCCTGCCACCCGGCAGGGCTGCCTGCACAGCCGGGGACAAGCTGCTCCTTCCCTCCGGAGCGAAGGCAGGCTGCAGCCAGGGAGCTCCGGGAGCAGAGACAGCAGCTTCTGGCTGCCCAGGAGAACAAGGCGCTGGGGTCTCCATGGGCAGAGGCAGCGACCACCTCCTTAGGGCCAGGCGAGGGGAGCAACGACTCCAAGAGAAAGGTGTGGGCACGAAGAGGGGAGCCGCCACTAAAATTCCAAGCGCAAATCCCAAATAAAGGAGGTTAGGGCTGAAGGACAACGGCAAATACCCAGCCACAGGAGTAAGCTTTCCTTCGCAAGGCCACGAGCCAAACTTCAGAGGTACCGGTGCCAGGGGAAGACTCGGAACCAGCGCACTGGGGAGAGCCAGCCCGAGCATCCCGGGGGGCTTCGGGCAGCGAGAAGGTGGGGGAACCCCATGGGCCCCGGGGTGTGTGTGGGGGTGTGTGCCCCTGAGCCGTGGGGCTGCCAGGCCTGTTCCCGTCTCACCCACCCTGCAGGGTTTTGTTTGCCCCCCCCAGAGCTCACTCCCCGGGCCGGGCCGGCCCCCGCAGCCCCCTCCCTGTGCCAGGGGCGCTCGGCACCGACACCCCCCCCCCTTTCCCCGCCGTCCCCCCGGGGGAAGGCCCGGCCTCACCTGGAGGGCCGGAGCCGCACCTCCTTCTTGCTGTCCACCACCGAGGGCACGCAGTTGGTGAGCTCGGTCCAGTCGGCGTGGAGCCCGCAGCTCCAGCCGGTGGAGAAGCGGGAGAAGAGCCAGGTCTCCCGCTTGCCGGGCCGGTGGCAGGTGCACTTCTTCTGCCCGGCGCGGCACTCGCAGGGCTGCTCCAGCTGGATGTTGCGGACCAGGTGGCGGCCGAAGGTGGTGCCGCCCGTCTTCTGGATGTGCAGGAAGACGATGAGGTCGTCCCCTTTGATGTTGAAGTCCACCCGCCGCAGCAAGTCGCCGGCGGAGAAATTGAAGCGGGGAACGAAACGCGCCGGCGTCTCGTCCTCCGCCCGGTACGGGTCGGCGGCGGCGGCGGAGGGGCTGAGGGCGCGGAGCCGCAGGAGCTGGCACTCGGTGCCCGGGCAGACGTACTGCAGCACGATCACGGCGAAGAGGAAGAGCATCACCAGCGCCAGCAGCACCTTGTGGGACCGGTCCTCCATCGTCGCCGGGAGCCCCGCGCATCGCCGCCGCTTCACCGCAGCCGCGGGGGGCCGCCCCGGCCGCGCTCCGACGGCCCGGCGGCGAGCTGTGCCCGGTCCGTTGGAGGGATGCCGACCCGACGGCGGCTGCCGGATCGCGGGGAACAGGCGGGCCGGGCACCGTTCGTCGGAGCAGCTGGGGCTGAGGGGGTCGGGGGTGGTCATGTGCAACCCCGTTCTTCCCCGGGAGCGCGGCCGCACTGGGCGGAGTGGGCGCACCGCGCCTCCATGTTTGCGCCCGCACCGGCAGAAGCGGCGGCAAAAAAACGCACACACGAAACGGTTCATCAGTCACCGCCATCCAGAACGGGCCGGACGGCGCACGGCTGCTGCCGGGGCGGGCGGGAGAGTCGTTACCCGACAGCCTAAACCCGACGCCTGAGAGGCTGTTGCTGTCGGAGGGACTGATTCACCCATCCAGAGCGAACCACGATAACGCGAAAACGAACAAAACGGAATCTCACCGGCAGCCCGCAGCTGTTGGCGCCGCGGCACCTTGCAGCTGCGGGCACCGAAAGCCGGGGCGGGGAGAGAGAGACGAGGCGGGAAACCTCCTGGGGGGGCCCTGCAGGGACAGGGGCCGGTTAACCAGAGCCGCTCCGAGCCCGCTCCTCGGGGGAAGGCGGGAGAGGTTCACTCGAACCCATCCAGCACCGGGCCGCCTCTGTCCTTACACTTTACGCTTCGCAAAAAAGAAAAAAAAAAAAAGCGAGTTTAAATCACGTTTGTGTCGTTTGGGAGACATCGGGGGGTTGCATTCTTTTTTCTTTTTTTTCCCCACCCGCCAGTGGTCTCAGATTTGCGAACGGAGAAAGGAGAGAAGGGGCCCGGCCACGCCTGCCCCGGCCGGAGCGGAGTTCGTCGACGGGGCCGTGGGATCTGCCCCGCAGGTGGCGACCCAGGCCGCGCCGCGCAGCACCGGCCACTGCCGCCCGGCGGGGGCAGGGCCGCTCT
>JAOXNH010000060.1:21586101-21597942 GCA_028566575.1 Bartramia longicauda | reverse complement strand
GATGGCAGGATGAAGGCTCTCCTTGGGCTTGTTTCTGCTGGACTTGTGTGTATCCCCTTCCCCCTTCGAGCCTTTAAGATCATCTAGTCCAACCATCAACCTAACTCTGATAAAAAACCAAAAGAAACCCATACAAATACAAGCACAAACACATCCACACCCCCCCATTACTAAACCATGTCTCTAAACACTATGTCTAATTTCCATGTTTGGTCTCCAGGACCAGCAGATGCTGCAAATGGGGAGACTGCGGACACCCCCAGGAACAGCACCAGAGATCCCCAGTGCACCCGTGCCTCCTCCTGAGGGGAGCAATAAAAATCACCAAATTGCTTTAAGGGCTGAACAAAAGGATGAAGGAGAGAACTGAGCTGCCCACCGTAACGCCAGGAGTTTCTGGCCTGGCATCCTGGGGCTGCTGCAGTGATCTCTTGCCCACGAGCAGCTGCGCATTGAGAGCATCTCTCCTTGCTGCTTGTGTGTGTCAGGGGTTTGTCCTTTGGCACTCACTGGAGTAAGTTTTCAGTCTGTCTAGATAATGAGGCTGGAAAGGAGGAGGTCACCCTTAGCTGCCTTGTCTGTCACGTCAGGAACATGCACACCCAAAGCATGGTGCTCTTCTGCAGCTCCTTTTGCTGCCTGGAAACATCCCTTTCTGCAGGGATATCCCATCCCATCCCATCCCAGCAGCGCTGCCTTTGCAAGAGTTGAGTGGAAAACCTATGGCCACAGAGGAGACAGAGCACTGGGAATACAGCTCCATCCACCCAGGACCACCACTGGGGCTGGGTGCAGTCTGTGATCTGACCCAAACTGTTCACATCATGGTGTTTTGTTTGATGCTAAACTGCACTATAGGGTGTTGAGCTCATTGCAGTATTTTTCCTTCCAAAAGGAAACAAAAGCAAACTCTTGCCAGTTTATTATTTCAGCTAATTATATGAACCAACAGTATTTCATCCAAACCATTTTAGGAAAATAATTGGAGAACGTTTGCAAACCCCAAGCAACCATTTTTCTCCTGCCAGGGTGGCAGATGCAAACATAAAGAGTAACGTGTCCATACATCTCCAATCTCAACTTCTTATGAAACAAAATAAAGCAATCTGGTTGTGAACTGATCCAAAGCAAATACAATATTTCAGAACACTCCACATTTAGTTGGTGGGACTGATTTATACGAGGCAATCTAAGACCAGTGTGCAAATACGGAGGGGAGGACTCTTTCCCCTTCACACGTTCTTACCTCACAGATGTTGTTTTTGGTTTGCGTGCCAGCGAGGAGCCCTTGGCCTAAGCAGCAGCCACCTTTGAAGGATGAGCACCTGACAGGCTTCTATGGCCCCTCCAAAAAGGATTGCTTTACAAGCCAGAGCTTCCCTTTGGCATATATAACACTTTGCCATTTATTGTGTGATCCGCGAGATCATCACACAGTGGTCTTCGAAATAAGCATCGCAGAAAGCGTCCCCTGCCTGACGTCGATTTGCAGGTGCTGTCTCTAGTCCCAGGTTACAGATGGAAAGAGAGGGAGGGAGAGGGGGGCATCTTTCTCAGGGCAGCTCCACGCCGGCAGCCAGTGCTCCCCCACCGAGCCTGGAGCAGCAGGATGGGAGCACCTCGAGCGGTACCCTCTCCTTGGTCACACACCACCTTAGAGGCAAAGAGCTCATTGCATTTGAGGTTCCCACCGAGGAAGCGTTGCTGCAGCCACTGTCTCTGTTCTGTTTTTAGATTTCATAGTTAGTTTCCAAGATTTAGTGGCTTTTCAGCAGGTAGAAGAACACCTCGGGTTCGTGGCACTGCAGTCCTACTTACAGATAATTGCCAAAGTAAATCAGAAACACGGGGAGACCTAATAAAAACTGGAAAAGGTATGCTTTAAAAGTGAAAGTGGAAAAAAAAAAAAAAAGAAAGGAGACAGAAATACCAAAAGGATAATTGTCATTTTTGGTAAGGAGGTCATTGAAGGATTTCCAAAACCAGTTCAGTCCCAATTCTCAGTTTGCCTTACTAAAACCTTGATCCATCATTTTGCAATAAGCCTAAGCATCTGTTCCTCAGGGACCCACAGGCTTTCTAAACTAAATCCTCCAGCCCCCCACCATGGGCTGCAGTCAGGAGGGATGCCAAGTGCCTGCTCTAGAAGGTTGCTGCTGCTGCTGCCTTGGACAGAAGCTCCCCAGAGTCCTTCCCCAGCTTGATCCCATCCCACCAGAAGAACCAAAGCTGTGTGTTGCTTGGAGGCTCCACATGGCCAAATCAGAGCTTTACATCCAGGCACTCTCAATGCTTGGGCTGCAGCAGCCCAGGAGCATCACAGGCAAGTGCAAGACACCACCAGGCTGGGGTTGCTCTAACTTATGCCTCCCAGGAATGACAGAGGTCAACAAGAAGAATAAATACATATATTTAATGATTTCTTCGCTGCTTTCACCTTGTTCCCAGCAGTTGCATTTGTGCCTTTTGCACACCAGTGGTGTGAGGAGCGCACTCAGGGAAGGGCTGCATCCCAGGACCCGGAGGGCCCTGATACTTGGATTTCATGAGCTAAGCAAAACAACCACTCTGTGAAAAAATGGAAAATCTTATCCCAATCCCAATAAACAGAGATGCTAATTAATATCCACTTCAATTCAATTCATTTAGGACCTGAATATATAACCAAAGCTCTTCTTCCCCCACATCCGGATATTGCAAACCTTCAAGCAAGGCTGGATGTTTCCCCTCAGCTCCACCAGGAATCTGGCTGCTCCCTGGGCAATGAGCTTTAGTGAAAACTGATTTACTGCACAGCCCTGCTGGTGGGTGGGCCAGGATTCCCACGGCGTTCAGGGCCTTTTCTGCAATGAAATACGCTTGACACGGAGGTCAAGTAAACTACACTGTGTTGCATTCATAAGCATTTTTCAATTAGCACTGAAGGCTGTCCCCAATCTCAGAGTTCAAATATTCAAAGTCTGGGTGGTGCTTGAGGTTGAGCATGGGTTCAGCTGGGCCTAGACCTCCATTTATTTTCTAAACACTGACTTTTCTGCCATCTTTATTTACCATAATTAATAATCCCGTAATGTAGGCTCTCCCTGGACTTGTTCTGGGATGTACTGTACATGTCCCGGAGCTGCTCTTGTGCTGAGCAGTGTTCCCCCACCAGAACACAGCCACAGCCTGATGGCTTGACTTTGCAAAGGCACTTTGTTTCCCATGGAATTCGAAGTATCAGTGCAGAAAAGGCCCCTTTTTATGTCGTGGCAAAGTGGCCTCTTCTGCTCCAGATGAAAATGTGAACATTTCCATAATTATACACTGACCTGTGTTGAACAAGCCAGCTCAAATGCTATTTTAGCTCTGCGTGGCCAGACTTCATCAGATTTATTTTATCTACAGGAAGTCACACCACAAATAAATAACTTCAGTGCTACACTGAAGTGTTTGAAAAGCAAATTATTTGGCAAGTATTCCCCCTTTCTTCTCCTCCCTATTCACCTGGTTTACAGGGCCATTAACGAATGCACCCTGGGCTAAAAGTGTGGCCTTAGAAACGATGAGATAACCTCACTGCTCTTCCACTTCATGAAGTTTTATTTTGAGTCCCTCTCTCCTCTTGTCCTCTAGAGACTTCATGTGCTGTGACATTTTCTGAGTCGCTGCTGCCAGCCTGGGAGGGTGGCCAGGAGACGAGCTCCTTGCAAGGCACAGGGATGTTATTTGGTGCCCTCCCTGAAGGACAACGGCTCCTTGCTGGAACTACAAGTTCTGCAAGACTCCCTGCAGGCACCTTTCTGCCACCCATCCTTGCTCCCAAAGCGCTCCTGTGGCGGGGCTGGCCGGCACTGGATCTGGGTGTAGGTAGGAAGGAGGATGATGCCCTCTTGGATGGGTCAGCACAGGCGCTGGCTCTCCCTGCAAGGTTGCTTCTTGCATTGCCATGGTCCCTCCTTGCTGCAAGCATGACAAATGCCAGTGCTCTTCAGCCATTTTCCTCTAGGAGAATTAAAGTTTTAATGACTAACGTTTATAAATTACAACAGCAATGCCCTAAATAATAAATAGTTTCTGGCCAGGTCTAGCCCTCTGAGCTATTATTCTCCAGGATGATATGCTGAGTCCCCATCTGCATTTATTTTCCATACTGTATTCAAGTCCTCTTATGTCATTGAGATAAGCAGTCAGGAGATATGTGTTTTCCAAAATGATGTCCTCATTCATCATTTCTTCCTCGCTGCTCAGCCTGATTACATTTAATTCAAGAAGAAAGAAGCCTCGCCTGGGCCCACTGAGCATATAAGGTTAAAAAAGCAATGCAAATGAAGCAACAGCTTCCTGGAGAAATGGCTGCAGAACACAAAATAACAGTATCCCTTATCAGCGCTGAGGCTGTGTACTCTCCTCCTCATTTCCAGAGAAAACCCAGAGCACAAATGATCCATTCATCAAGATCAGCAGGTACAACTCTGCTTTAAACACACACGCACAACAGCAACCACCCTCTCCATTAATGGGGAATGAGCTTTGAGCATTAATTTCATCCCATATTAACGCAAAGCTTAATTATGAAGAGGGATAGGGGAGTTAAAGCTTACTGCAGCCTGAGCTCTTTCCAGTGACACTTGGCTTAGGGAGAAGTGCCTTTTGTTTCTACAAGTTCTTCTCTGTCGCAGTACTTGGCGGCTCCCGGATGCAGCAGGGAGAAATAATGCCAAAATGTGTCTGTGCACAACGTGAGCAGCAGCTTTCCAAGCCTGACGAAGGATTCCTCCTGAATTTGCCCACTTGCCCTCTGCGTGGCTGCCCGGGATGCAGACTCTGGGCTCACCTTGGAGCGGGGAGAGGCCGCCCAGACAAGGAATGCTTGCTCATCTTCTGCAGGGATGCAGCCACCATGAGCTGCTCTTCGCCAGACTACGCAGCGCCAGCCCTAAGCCAGGGAGCCCTGCTCTGCCCCAGGGTTCAGGGGGGACCATCCTGCACCCTCCCAGGAGCCAGCACAGCCACTGCTTGTCCCTGCACGGCTCAAGGGCAAAGATGATGCTGTTGGGAAGGACGACCTGTATGGTACAGGCTGGGCGTGGGAACCCGCACGTGATGCCGATGGGAATGGGCATTGCGGGTCCTGGTCGGTACACGGCTCTGCGGGGTGGCAGTGACAACCCCTCCAAGCCCACTCCGCTCCCCCGGACAAGCGGGGGCTGGCTGCTCCAGAGCCAGGCTGGCAGCCGCCTGTTTGCAGAAGGAATTTCCCACTTGGAAAGGCGGTTTGTGTATTTGCTCTAATCAGACTTCAAAGAAGCACCAAAGGAGCCAGGGAAATGAAACACGTACTGAGCCAGCAGAATGGGCAAATAAACACAGGCAAAAAAAAGCCAGAGTCTCTGACCAAATGAACTGAGACCAAAACCTTGGATTTAAAATGAGAATCAGAAGGGTCTTAAAGAGCTGTGTGGCTTCCCAGCATGTCCAGAGGGCAGCAGATCCGAGCTTTGCCCCACAGCCATAGCACCAGTGGGGCTGCTCATCCCACCCTCCAAGGGGAGGAAGGCTGTGGATGCTCTGGGCTCCCAGCTCCTGCTGCCTCTCTGGGTTTGAACAGTGTGTTTGGTTTTTTTATTTTTTTGCAAGGAAGTTGATGTTTTCTGAAGAAAAACCTTTAATAATTTTTTGGTATCTGTTCTGAAGAAATCAAACCCCTCCTCCCACGTATGTTTTGATCAGCACTGATTTGGAGAGTTCACTGTAAGTCAGTTTGCATTAAATGCAAGTGATCAGAGCCAGTTCTTAGCACTGGGACTGTTTTCCCACATGGGCACCTGAAGATGCCTACCTGAGATGTCCCGGGTTTCCTAAAGCTCCCCCACAAGACTAGGACACAGCCAAGAAACAGAGCATCAGCTACATTACCTGCTTTCATGACATTTTGCTCACTGTGCCCCCTGAATGTTTTTGAAACACGTCCTCAAAGGGATGGAGACACCCAATTCCCATCGGGGTAGCTCTGAAGACCAGTTCAGCCCAATTTGTCTCCTCTGCCTCAGCACGATTCAAACTCTGGCTAAGCTATCACAGGCTTAGGGTTTCACTCAACAGCTATGGCACTCACTGGAAATCTTTCCATTGGCTTCAGTGGGCGTTGGGTCCTGACCCCTAATTTGTATTTAAAAGTGTCCTCCTAGGACCTAATGCAACTGGCTCTCCAGTTATGGAGAGCAGACAGACACCTCCTGGGTATAGGTACAAGAAGCAAACATGCAAAAGGTTAGTAAACATTGATAAATCCTCCACCTGGAGCTGATGGGCATGTTATTTGGGTTGATTGCAGGGCTGTAAAAACTCAAAACATAACAAAAATAAAACTGCAACAGCAGGAAGGCAACTTATTATTCAGCCCCACATCATGCCAGGGGTCAAGGGCTGAATGGAAAACCAAGATTATGTATTGGAAGATTTTTATAACAGAGCCATGTCCAAGAGCAAGAAAACACAGTGAGCTATCGACAAATCACCCAAGGGGTCTTTTTGCAGCAAGCAGCAGAGTTCCTGGGCATGCAGCCTGTGCACGGACTGGGGGCTTCTGGCACGGAGACATGAGACTCTTCCTAGAGCCCCAGAAAAGCAAACGGAGTTGGGAGAGCAGCAGCCCATGACCTGTCTCTCCCAGAGCCTGCTGGGGCCAAGCAAACCCACGTTCAACCTGCCCTCTCAGAGGAACCCCCAACACGTGCAGCTGGGGGTCCCCCTGCCCCGTACAACAGGCTGGAGCAGCGAGGGAGAGAAGCTGTGTTATCCCTTTGAAGCTACAAAAGCAGGCAAAATGTAATTATAATCACCCAAACTGGAGTTCTGCCAGGACATCAGGGCTAATGGTCTTGCTCTTGCAAGAAGTGCCATGGGATTTTTCTAATGATCAGAAGTGGTCAGGACCTCAGTTTAACATCTCATTTAGAAGATAATGAAGAAGTTTCCCATTTATTTTTGTTCTGAAGGGAGGTAAGGACAAATTGACTATGTCAAAGGGCACGAGGACTTAGAAATATAGGTTCTTTTGCTTAAGATGTGACTGGGAGCTCTGACAGCCAGGAGGGACAGCAGAGGGAAAACAAGAAGCAAGGAGGATGAGCGTGTGGTTTCCTACAACTCCTGTTAGTCCTTCAACTTTTTCTGAATCTGTTGCGACTCCGGTGACATTGCTGAAAGGAAGGTGAATCTTTTTTCATGTGAGTTATTCCTGCTGTAAAATATATTTGGAGGGAATGAGTTTATAAAGCTATCTCTGAGATAATTGGCAAGGATACTCCACTCTCCCATGAAGGTTATGAGTGGGTTACAAGAGGGTCTTCACTTTAAACTCAGAGCAATGAGAAATTAATAGATCTTGCGGTGTCAGTCCCAAGGCAGAGGATCATGATGAACTGGAAACAGGCAGAGAGACTCTCTTTAAGTTGCAGAGTGGAGGGAGAGAGATGTATCAGACTCCTGGGAGTTACACAAATTCAAACTGACACCTCTGCTGAGCAGGAGCGTGGTGATTGCCAATAAAAGGTCAGTGCAATTGGAGAGGACAGATATTGCCTTACCCTCCGAGGAGAAGCAAGCGTGGCATCTCCAGAGTCCCTGCCTGTTGCTTGCCTGGAAGAGCGAGCTCTGCCCTGGGAAGCCGCACCACAGTCAGCACGGGCAAGTGATACCTTTTGAAGGGAAAGCTGCTGTTCACACGGGGAATGATTCTTCTCTTTCCAGCTGTGATTATTTCCATATCCAAACCCTTTGCACGGCCTGCATTGCCCCTTTTTTTCCTGCCAGGAGCATAAGAAAAAGCACTCTCACTCTAGAAAACTGTAGAGAAGGGTTTGGACAAGAGGAAGAATTGGCAAGGGCAGTTCTGGAAGGTCATTAGGTGGATATTGGCTGTTGTGTAGATGGAGCTGCCCGAGTGGAGAAAGAACTGGCTGCGATATTGATGAGAACGAGTAGTTAAATTAAAGCAGTTTGGGTTGCAAAATATAGGCTGCCATTGAGATCAATACTGGAATCAGTTTAATTAATTTGTATGATCAATAACCTGGAAGGATGAAGGCACAGACCAGCAATGCAATTTGTTCACGGCACAGAACAATCAAGGAGGAGCCGTCAACACGCGCGACAGCGCTCTCCAGCTCAGACCGGGAGAAGCTGGTGCATGCGAAGGGCACGGGAAATGGTGGCAGGGATAGCCACCATCTCAGTGATCTCACACAACAAAACAGAGACTAATAAATAAGGAGAAAAAGCTCAGCCCCCAAGCGCAGCACTTGACTGCTGGGAGCATGAGGGGCACAAGGCAAGGGCGCACCAAAGGGACAGAGGTGGGGAAGGGATACTGGTGTCCGTAGGGAAATAAGCAAATATTGCAGTGCTGTGGGCTTCAATCTATATGGGGAAGACCATAAATGACACATCGAAGGTAAGCAGGGCCCACAAATTGAGACACGTTTCCACAGAGCAGAGACTGAGCAATGAGGATTAGCTGCCCCAGGATCCGACGCGGCAGCTGAGAGACCGAGCTGTGAGGACAGAGAGGGCACGGCACTGGCGGAGGAGGAAGAGGGAGAACTGGGCTTCGTGCTCCTCCTTTGTGTCCAAGAACATCCTGCATTTCAGCCTTCAGGGGAGCAGGGACAGGATTTAAGCTGAAAGCACCAGCAGCAGGGTTGTCCGCGACCACAGCGTGCTGTTCAGGAGCTGTAAGAGAGCCCGTCAGAGAAGGGGTGAGGCTGGTGAGGTTCATTTATCAAAAGGCTTTGGGGTAAAACTCTGATAAAACAAATTCTCCCTTACACATTCTTTCCTTACCCTCCCAGGGCAGGGAGCGTGGCTTCCTCTGACTCCGGAGGAGCAAGAGAAAGGGGGAGAGTATAGGGGAAGGAAGGATATAAATGTTGGTCCCTGGGGAGAGAGGCTGAGAATTCCCTCATGGTTGCTGATCTGCAAACCTTGTCAGAGGCTTTCGATTCTCCCAGAGCAGAGAAAGGAAGAGACAGATGCTGAGATAATTACTACCCTGGCAAAGAACTTATTCTTGTATCCAGAAGGAGAGTTACAGCCTCACAGCTGTCTTCAGGATAGAGTGAAAGCATTTTTTCCCTGGTACATTGCAATAGCAATTAATTTTCTTGATAAGCTTAAACTAACCTTTATTTTAAAAGGGAAGATAACTTGTTGTATGAAGCATCTTCTAACCTGGCATTTACCAAGGACAATGGGATAATAATTTGAAAAGCAATTAAAGGCACCCCCCACCACCACCCCACCCCAAGCTTCCCAGTGCCTTTCTAAGGTGCTGCAGAGCCTCTGGCCCCTCTTGCTCAGGATGACTCAGTATTTCTTCTTCCACAGCACATTTCCAAACGCTCAGGGCCCCTCAGAGCCCAGCCTTTGGGGCCAAACCTCGGCACAGGCTCTCTAAAATAAGAAACCGTTTGATCAAAGGATTGGGCCATTTTCCTGCATAGCAGGCGTGTGAAACAGGTCAAGTTCTTCTCTTCTAAACAAAATTAGTTGGAAAGCCTTTTTGAAGCATTCCAGTCCTTCAGCAGAAGATGATGAAATGTTAAATTCTGAGAGCTGCCCCCTTGGCCCCGGTGCTCTCTTCCAGTTTTTATAGAAGACTTTTTTCCTAGATTAACTTTGCTGAAGTGCTTTGAAGAGGAAGAATGCCATGTAAATGCTCAACAGCATTCTATTATACTAAATAATCCCTTTATCTTAATGGAAACAATATTTGGACCATTTTAAATAATGCATTCTAGCTTTTTAATCAACAAAACCTCTATAATAATACACATGTAATTACTGCCAAGAACATGGCAATATCTCATTCTAAATTACAATAGAGGAGGCAGCAACGAGCCAAAAGGTACAGTTCATGGAAAAACTATCAGCTTGGCCTTGCTGGTGCTTTTCTTATGAAGCATTTAGTCAGGATTTAGCACACAAGTGTGACCTGCTCCAAAATTAAAGAAGGGATCCCTGCAAGGGCACCAAGGTGGGAGCCCCTGGGACCAATGCTATGCACATAGCAATTAAGCTGCTGCAGAGAAGCTCTTCCCAGACGCACCCATTGGAAAGGACCTTATCCAGGGACTTCACCCTTTTCCTTTATTCCTACTAGTGGAGATGAGCTTGTGCCAGAAGGAAACCTGATATAGGTGACGCAGAGCAAGGCTGCCTTCCTTACCTGTGGGCACTGGTCCAGCTTGCAGCTGGGTACTGAAGGCCCTGAGGTGTAAAACCCTCTGCACACACACAAAATGTTGCTATAAAGGCAGAAATACAACGTTTTCCTGAGCAAATGAGCGCAGGGTGTGCTAGCAAGGAGACAGCCAGTCCCACTGCAGTAAGGCTTGAGCGCAGCAACGTACCAAAGGAAGACACCAAGGCAAATCCATCAAATATTTCAGGAAAGTAATTTGCTGCATTTTGTAGCCCCAGGTGCACTTGGTCCTAATTCTCCTGTCACTAAAAGGATTTTCCTAAACAGTTTGCTGTAGCTAAAAGCAGACAGATAAAGTTTTTAAGAGCCAAAACCTCAGCTGGTACAAGACAGACTTCATCCAGGGAGTGGGAGGAGGAAGGGAATCAAACAAGTTACCCCAGGGGCAACCACTAGTCCTGAAAGCATTGTTTACTTTAAAGTTTCCTTACCTTCATGTCTTTGACATGTGGCACACACAGCAACATGATAAAATATCTCCAGTTCCACCTAATTGTTTTGTGGGATGACCTGTCAAAGCATAACTAGATCATTCCATGCATTGTTGTTGCAGGGAAGCTCTGTGATCCTTGGATGTCAAGCTGTCACAGAGATAACCTAACTTTTGAAGTAACAGTATGTTAAAATTGGGGGTTATTTATTATTGGCAATGCTCTTTACACATCATCAGTGCAGAAGCACTGCAAGGGAATAGCAAACCAAAAATCCAAGATGCAACAATGATGATATACAACAATAATGACAAACACGCAGCAAGGGGGATCTGGTAACGTAGTCTCTGTAGAAGTCAGCAGCACTGCAGAGAGCCCTCATGGGGCACCATACCTCACCCTGACTCACCTGCTTTAAAAATTGGATCACCTGTACTGTTTTCAGCTGCTCCAGCTTTATATCTCGGGTCCTCAGATCTCTAAAAACTATACTGCTGGAATTTAGATGAATGCAGAAAGTCTGGATAAGACTGCTTACCAGAGGGAATTATGTTACAGTATTACTTTAGGAAGAGATACCTATGGGAAAAATTGTTTTATATAAATAACTCCTGCAGAAGTGTAAGGGGGACTGGGGATGAATTGATAAGAGAAAACAAGTTGCATGAAAACAGATGTTTTAACAGACAAAAACACCTAGCAGTCAAATGGGCCAATGAAGCCACCAGAGAAGTATCAAACGTACCGCGAGACACGAAGCAGGGTAGGCCAGTACCCACTGAGGACCGACGCCAGCCACACCACACCACTTCCCAGACAACCCACCCCTGCCCCTCTGCCTGCCTGCCATGGTTTGGGCAACAAGACAACAGGTGCTCTCCCCCACCTCTTGCTCCAAGGAGAGGAAGAAGAGAGAGAAAGAGAGTTATGAGTTTAGGAAAAAACCTAAACTACTTTAATGAAATATTAATAATGAAATAAAGAGAATCTTAGTCTTAGTCTTAGTGGTTGGAAGGGACCTTTGAGAGCATCGAGTCCAACCACATTAAAAAAAAAAACCAACCAAAAAAAAAAAAAACCACTAACAAAATGTCGTGGTTTGGCCTCAGACGGCAACAAAGGACCACGTGTCAGCCGCTCGCTCAAAATTTAGTCCCCGCCGCC
>JAOXNH010000060.1:21515444-21528512 GCA_028566575.1 Bartramia longicauda | reverse complement strand
TCAAGCCCCGCCTGGATGCAGTCCTGAGTGATGTGCTCTGGGCAACCCTGCTTTGGCAGGGGAGTTGGACTGGATGACCTCTGTGGTCCCTTCCAACTCTAAAAAATTCAGTGAAATTCAGTGAAACATCAGCGCTCCCAGCTGGGACCTCCCCACCACAATCACAACGGGCTTGAAAATGTTTGTGGCAGAAACCGTGGTTTCTCTTCTCAGGGCCCAGTTTGGACCAATGCATGAAAGGAAAGGTTTCCCAGCCAACACGAGCTGGCAGAGCTGGTTTGTAATCAGCCAGGACAGATGGGAACACACAATGCCTTGAACCCAATCAAGGAAACATCCCAGGAATGCCTGTTAATGCAAACCTTTGCAGGGGTAAAACGGTCATTCAAATCAGAGCAAAATGATTGATTCCAACCTAAGAGAAAAAAGCACAAATCAAACTGATTCCTATCCAGGGATAGGAAAAAAACCAAGTGGTTTGATCTGAAGCAAGGCTTGACAGCAGATGAATTCAAAATTTTTCAGCTTCCAAGATAAACTAATACAACGGCACTGAGGAAAGCTGGATGAGTAAGTCCCATTTGTGTGTTTTGCAACACCAACTGAAGGGTTACACTCAAACCATCACGGGCATCACTTTCCTCCCAGGAAGCATCCTTTGCTTCACCTGTAAAATCGCATTTACCCCCAGGTGTGTCACTAATAAGAGTTGTCCCTTTGAAAGGACTCAGCAGCACCGGTTCGTGTAAGAGGTCACCTCCTCTTCTTAAAATTTCCCTCCGATGCAGAATTATAATCTCATGTGTCACTATGCATTTTGGTTTATAAAACAGGCATGTAACACATCTAGAAGAAAAATTGCACCTGTCAAATGCCCTACCCCATGAAATAAACCTGTGCAATTTCACTTTTCACCTAGTAAATACCCAAGCGCTCTCCAGAGCGGCCCCTTCCAGTATTCAAATCTGTTTCCATTAATATTAGAAGTTAGGAGGGTTTGGGAGAAAAGGAAGGAATTGATTAAAAGCAGATGGTATTCATTATCTTGCTAATCACAATCCTGCAGGGTTTTTACAAAGAAAAAAGAGAAAGAAAAAGCAACATCAAGAAAAGGTCATGCTAGGACTTTTCAAATAAAACATTAGAAAAGTAACACTTCCAAGGATTTACTCCCCTCTCATGAGAAAATCAGCTTGTGTCATATCACAGCTCAGCCACGCTGGGAAAATGCCTTTGTGATACAGACATCATTCTCACATTTTGAGCTGGGACTTCGTTGAACATCTGAGAAAAAAACCTGTTGAAAGGGTCATTACCATGAGCACCGTCCCCACAGCCTCGGGTGGCACTGCTCTACCTCACAGCCTTTCTTTTTTTTTTCCCTAAAGGGAAGTCACAAATAAGCAAATAAAGCAAAAACAAAACCAAATAGAAATAAAACAAATAAGCAGTTTATTGGCCAGAACCAGCGTAGTGGGAAAACTCAAGGATGGATTATGTTCAAGCTGACTGGCTGGAGTTCACTCAGAACGATTTTCTCGTGAGGATTTTCACTCCTGGTGTCTGATCCTGCTCCCATTAAAGGCAACAAAATTGTTGTTATTAACTGTCCGTAGCACTGGGAGAAGGGGAGATGCCTATAACAAAGACCTTGAAGCTTTTTCACATTATAAAGTCACCAGATTCAAGCGGGCCATATTCAGCCTTGCTTGGGGACAGCAGACCAGGATGCCATTCACGAGGAGGCGGCTCAGGAAAGAAAAATCCCAGTGGTATTTTTCAACTGCAGGAGCACAACTGGTTGCTTGTTCACCATCACACTCTCCTCTGCCTTTCCAAAACCTGCCAGCCCTTCACAAAAAACTACCCAGAAAGCCCGTCATGTCTTAAACCAAAGCTGGGGGTCCTCCTGCTCATCATTCTGCCGCCCGCCTCTGGGTAGCTGGGGCGGGGGGTATTGGCCCCCCGAGGTAGCAGCAGCCCAAGGTGGGCTCAGAGAAGATAGGATACAAAAATCCTGTTAGGATATGCTCAGTCTTTTGGAATGAGAGGCACTAGGAAAGCACCAGCTATTGTCATTGACAATAGACTTTATTCTTTCCCTATGATTTCTTTTTTTTTTTTTTTTAAATAGGAAGCGGTTTTACGACGTGGGGCCAAAATGTTCCCTGAGTAGATGTGGTGCTACGTACGTAAGCCAAAAAAGCTATGCACTGCTGAGATTTTGTGGTCTTCAGACTGAGATTCCTAAGCAGCTATTTATATGATAATTTATTTTTGAAACCACAATGACTCCAGACTGCTCCGCACGGCAGCAGATTCATTGTTAACAGTCTTTCTGTGCCATCTCACAAGGCACTAAAGAGCTCAGAGACAGCCCAGTCCCAAATATGCCTCAACATCACTCCTGCTCCCTGCCTGGGCAGCACATCTATGCTGATATTTAGGCTTGACCTAATGTTTTCCTTTAACTACCCCCAGATTCTCCTGCTGTATTTTCTTACTCGCAGGTCAGTCCTTTTGTGAGGTGAGGGTCTTGCCTGCAACGCATTTCATTTTCAAGATGGGGTGAAGAAATGTGAAATGGAAAGAGAGACAGATTTAGGTCCTGTTTGCAGGCACATGAACAAGAAAACCAAGCAGACTCGCGAACAGTTAAACTTAGGAAACCTAGTTTTCTGCCACTTTTGCCTGTACGTTTTCTAAAGGCCACTAACCAAGGGTGAGACTCACGTTGGGATCCTCTCTCCACCACTCTGCTCCTTGTTTTTATGAAACTTTTCTAAGCTTGATCTCTTTGGGATACTCACAGGGCCAGAACCAGGCAATTGGGTCAGAATCTTTTCCTTTTTTTTTTTACTTAAGAGGTGTTTTCTTATGAAATGAAGTGAAAACCTGAAGGCCATTCCTAGGACATGTCAGGAGGCAGCACGCTGTATCTTCACGGGGTTACGGCTGGTCAGGTGGAGCTGCTGTCCATACATCTTGGGATGTGGGAGACACCCGCACAGCTCTGGACTGGTTAGTCACTGCTCACACCCACTGCTGGTCCAGCACCGCATTTAATATCCATCTTCTCAGGCCTGAGCTTTGAGTCCTCCCGACACAGGACAGAAATAAAACCAGTGCAAAGCTGGGATGGTGTGAGGAACACCAAGAAGAAGGTATGTGACTACAGCATCTCCTCAAGGAGCTGCTGTTTCCAATGTCCCCATGCAAGAGTCTGCTCCCCAGTCCAGAGGGTTAAAGCCCAACTGTGCCAGCACTGCAGGTGAGGGCTCACCATTCTCCCGAGCTCCTGGTTGCCCGTTATCTCACCTTCAAGCCCAAGTCTCTGTGGTATTTGCAAGAGGGAAGCCAGAAAGCGTATATTTCTAGTTAGCACTTATTAAATAAAAAGATCCCAGATGAAAGAAAGGAATAGTGGGCTAACGCTGACACTGCAGAAAGATAAACTGCAGCCTGGAGTCCTGCGGGGCTCTCAGTTATCTGGCTAAATAAAACACCCCTCCCCGCCTGGCCAGAACAAAGCCGGGTACGTGGTCACGGCGGGCTGTGCAGTGACCGCCCGGCGGTGAGCTCAGCCCGACACCCGGCCAAGAGAGACCACCACACCCAAGAGAAGCAAAACCCTCCAGGAAACATGACTCTCCTTCACATCAGTTTTTGTTTTACTGCCATTTAACTTCCTTGACCCGCGAGCAATGCTGTGGGGTCAATCTTCTGTTTGCCCAAAGGCACCAGCCAAAAGCTCCCCTTTCTCTCTCACTCCTTCCCCCTCCGTATGTATAGATGTATTTAAAGAAGAAAAAAAAACATGCCACAGGATATCTTTCTTTTTAACTTCATAGTCAGCATCATGCACAACTATTTTGGAAAAGCACAAGGAAATAGCCTGCTCCTCCTAAGTTTGCCACTGGAGCCCTTTTCCATCCCTCCCCAGTTGAACACCATGAGCTGCCAGAGTCACACCATGTGCCATGATCCTTTGGTGGAGCCAAAAACAAAGTCACCTGGGCACAGGCAGAGGAAAGGCAAAACATCTCCATAACACTCCCAATCTGGCTGGGCTTTTGGGCTGGGGAAGGGTGCCCGGGCTCGGAGGGCTCCTTGATGGCTCCAGCCACAAACCTCTCCATGCATTAGTCTTTCTCCCTTGCCCAAGTCGCCTGGCCAGATCTTTAAGTAGATTAGATCTTTAAATAATAATCTTTTGGGCTAGAGCAAAATATGGCAAAACTTTAGCCAAAAAGGCCAGCTTTTCAAAGGAAAGCCTGCTTGCCAGGATAGGTGCAGGCGGTCACAGAGGGAGGAGGGACATGTATGCATCGCCCACAGGGAGGCCATAGAAATATAGCCAGAGGGGGCTTTCTCAGCTGGAGAGACACCACCAGCCAAAACAAATGCTAAACATTGCAACATTTCTTCTTTTTTTTTTTTTTTTTTTTTAAGCATGGTGGTTTTGGGGCATGGGGGAGGTTTGCTGGCTGATGTCCTTGGGGAGTTTAGCCTTGGGAATCCATCCGCACTCCTGTGGGTGTGGAACAACAGAACAGCATTATCCATGCCCGGGGAGAGCATCCCCAAGCCCCCAGCACACAGAGCAGCCATGGGAACTTCCAGCAGCTCCCTGGGCCTTGGGAGAGCGGCTTTGCAGGAAAGGGCTCCAGCTGAGCACACGAGATTTTCCCCAAGACAAAATGCCTTTTTTTTTTTTTTCCCCCTCCTCATTGAGTTGATGGGAAACTGTTTGCAAAACTGGAAGTATCCCCTATGGAAAAGTTTGAAAGAATTCAAAAATAGTGAAACAGCTGCATTCTTTAAAAGTCTCCGGGGTGAAATTTGATGGAAGGTAAGATCTTCTACATGGTGTTTTCTAATGCCTTTCAGAATTCGGTGGCAGAGATCTAATTTTCTGTTAAGTTCCACAAGGAGGTTACGTACAAAATCCATTGAGATAAAACACGCTGTTCAGTACGGCACGCTTAAGGTTTTTTTTCTTCCTTTCTTCCTAGATAATCAAACCTTCACCCAGATACTAAACTGCAGAGGCTTAGCTGTAATTTTGAGATAGAGCTCACACACTGAAAGACAGATCATGTCTCGAGTCTATTCTGAAACATATTTTTAAGTATTAATTCTGTTATGAAAGCACTAACAGCAGCCCCCAACTTTAGAAGGAGCCGGCTCTGCTCTTCCAACAGAGTTCATCCCGCTGATACAGGTGGAATCTGCAGCGTACCTTCTCCAGGCACACAGCACCTGCAGCCTCTGACTGCTACTTCGCAAGCCCGACTCACAGGTTTCCTGGTCATGGGGGTAATGTAGGAGTTAATACCTCATTTGTAGAGATGGTCTTTAGAAATGGATAGTTTGCAACCAGGCTACTTTTTGCCCTGATTTATTCTAGTGCCAGAAGAGCATAGATCTGCTTTAGCTCTTCCATTCAGAAACCCTACCCATAAGGGGGGAAAGGATGGGGGGGGATGTTTTTTAGCAGCAAATGGATGCTATCCCTCAACACAAGACCATCTCCATAACAAAGACAACGAAGCTTTTTTATGGTGTGAGAAGGACGCAGTTTTACAGCCTTTCAGAAGAGCAGAAATGTAACACATCACTAAACATTAGTATCAATAAGCCTGTGCTACTATTCCTGAACAGCGGTGCGAGGAGGCATAATTTGAAATTTCTACATCTCTGCTCAAATTTCTTTTAACTTCTCATGACTGCCTGGTGCCTGCAAACTTATCCATATGTGGATGGAGCACCAACCTAAGGTACTTTATAACCAGGGGGGAAAGGGCTCAGCCCGAGCAACTGGAGTCATCCCTGGTTTGTCATAACGGGTAGCGCAGCAACTGCTTTAGGTGTCACTTGTGGCACATCCCATGGAGCCAAAGGAATTGCTCCTAGGACTGGAAAAAAACAACAAAACCCACCAAAACGCCAAAAGCATGCAGCCCAGAAGTATCACACATCCCAGAAGTATCACACATCCCAGAGGTATCACACGCTGAATTGCTCTGAGACACATCAGGGTTGCAAACGGCTCAGCACAGCAGAAAAGAGACACGCCGGTAACACGGCGGTGCAGAAGTTACCATCACGATGAGCATTACTGTGCTGGTAGTCCATCTGCAGCTGGTACTGGAGTTGAAAGGCCGTCATGATGATCGCTGCTCTGTGGCTCAATGAAGTCCCATAGTGAAGTCCACGCTCTGAGCATGGGATGGTGGGATGGGGCAAGAGCCACTGGCAGTGATGCGGCTGGGAGGATGTACCACTGCACAGCTGGAAAAGACCTTACTGGGAATGGAGTTAAGCTTTGGGTCAGCCTTTGGGGAGAGTTTCTAACCTGCTCTTCCAAAGGAAGTCACCACATGGTCCTGCAGCCTCGGAGACAAGTCTCGTCAAGAGACTTTCTCAAGACGCCGACTGCCTTGATAAGTAACGTGCAGTGGAAGCAGCCAAACCTGGCAGAGAGAGGGCCGGCTGAGCACTCACACAATGTCAGTGGTAAATGCAAGGATCTCACTGTTACTCACCTGGCAGATGAACACCCCTTGGAGAGACTGGTGCAGTCATAATACTCAGACACTGGCACTCCAAGTTCATGCATACGCCTAACTACCTGCTTTAATTAATCTGAAGTCTTTGACACACTCTTTTCCCTTCCTTCTCCAATCACTTACGCTTACAGCACTCTCCAGGATGGTGTCCATACACGTGCTTCCTCATTCATCCCATTAAGGAGGACTCTACAGATGATGCTGCCTTATTTTTCTTTCATTGCCGTAAAGACACAGCCTGCAGTGCTCGAGGCCTGTTTTTTGCACAGGGAATATAATTGGTTTGAGACCACATGAATCTAATGAGATTTCTTTCCTGAGCGTGCAGTAAAAATGCACATTTCCTGTCCACCTCGCAGTCCCCGATACAGATGTCCTGCTTCTCTCAACATTTCCCAGGTCTGCAGGAGCACCAAGGAGTGAACTGCATTTTAGGTTTGTCAAATGGGGAAGGGGCAGTAAATTTATACGCTTTATGATGGTAATTTTTTTTTGTTTCTAAGGCAGTTAGTATGCTCGCCTAACTGAAAGGAGGGAAAAAATTACAATTCAGCTCAATAATACAGCATTAAAATATGAACCACCAAGTTTTGGGAGGTTTGCTCAGCAACCCAAGCCTGAGAGCCAGCACAGGCTCGCGCTAAGGGAAGAACTGCTGTCATCCATTAGAAATGGCAACACATGGCACTGGTGGGGCCACTGGTAAAGCAGGGTTTAACGGGGGAGCGGAAAGTCCCTGCAGCAGCACTTTTAGCTGGCAGCTATCTTAGTTCTTTGCTGCAGATAAGGTTTCATGTCTGCTCCTCTCAGGGGGTAACAGAGACAGAGAAGCGACTTGCCAAAGATCATAGAAAATATGCCTCATGCAAAACAAGGCATGAAATCAAGAATCACTGATTGACAGTGCTGCAACGGCCCAAACAACACCCTGAGGCCAAGTCCTCCTTCCGGGAAGCTCAACCGAGCACAAATGCCTCATTTTCCAAGAGCAGCTCTGCTCCAAGCCTTGCATCTCCCGGGCAGGAAAGGCAGCCAGCTCCCTCTCCATGGAAACTTAGATACCCAAAGTGGTGTGAGCAGCTCTCCCCACACCCAACCAAACACTTACAGGCAGAGAAAAGATTTTTTGCAAGTCTGCAGAGCAGTGTTGCATCATGAAGTCTCCTGTATCACTAATTTTAGGGGGTTCCAGTAGGAGGACCTCACTGCCTCAGGGGGGACAATTACCCTAAACATTTTTCCCGAGCATTTCTGCAAGGCCAGCACTGATCACGTAGACGAGCAGCTTGGAAAGTCTGAGGACATGGGTACTTTGAGACTCTAACACAACATACATAATCCTTCTGTTGACCATTAGACCTACTGGCAGCCACATGCCAGTGCCCTGTAGGGACACCCCAGGCAGCCGAAGGGAACTCCAAATGAAAAACAAGCTGCAGTCAACTTCCCTGAACGCCCCGGAAGGACACGAGCCGGAGACCACAGACGTTTCTAAGGGAGCATATCCCTTGCTCACCACCATCTGGGAAAGCAGGAACTTGGTTTTACTTGAATGCTACTCAGGATTTTGTTTTCCAGAGAAACTGCAAGGCTGGATACAAACAGTGATGCATTTGTCCCAGCGAAGCCTTGGGGCTGGCACTGGAAGGGCAGGAGGTGCTCCCAGTCTTGGAGCATGAACACCCAAGAGGACACCAAGTAGCCCCGGCTGCTCGTGCCCATGTTGTTCAGCATCCCAGGGCTGCACCATGGGGTGGATGCCCTGGAAAAGCCAGCCTGGGATGGGCTTCATCCTCTTGGGGGTATGGCTGTGCTGCAGACCTGCCCCAGGCATCCCTCCTGGATTTTATTGACTTGGTTTGCTCTCTGCAAATAGAAGTAGGGATTGAAGAGCACAGAAATAGCAGCAAGTTACCTTTGGCCCTTAAAAAGAAGCTCAGAGTCCAGAGAGCAAGTGACAGTTTAGGAAGCCTCACAGGTTTACAATTCCTCTATTTTTAAGGATGCATTTTAGGCATTCAGTGCCAGCTATAGTACCCAAGGAACCAGGTAACAACTGCTCGGGGGCACCCTCTTCTCACACCTTTCCTTTATGCTGCCCCAGCGGGTACAGCTGGTGAGACACTGAGGCAGAGAGGATGGCTGCAAGGATGTCGGAGACCTCGAAAGGGAATCGCCTCAACAGGCAACCAAGAGGTGCCGCTGAGCTCCTGATGTCTCTGGAACTTGGGGTCCTCCTTAAGATGCCAATGACCTGGCCTCGTTCATATTTGTCCAACTTACCTGTAAAGGTTGCTGACAGCAGCAAAGACCGTTGCTAACCGTGTGCTCAACCCGTGCCCAAAAGCAATGACCAGAGCTGCAGTCACACCAACTGCAGCAGCAGCTCTGGGATGCCCAGGCACCGCCACCTTGGAGCCAGCTCATGCCAGACACCGCAGCCGTATCTCATTCACACAAGCTTCAAAATAAATAAAAAAAAATAATAAAAAAATCACCAGTTATCATTAAGAGTACTGCAGAGCACACAAGAGGTTGGATCTGTGCAAATCATGCCTTTTCCTGGATGCTCAGCAAGCACGACCCGAAAGGATGCTGTGGGAGAGGGCAGCCTGTCTGGGTGCCAGCGGCCCCACCGGAGCCCACTCCCCGTAGCTAAGTTGGCAATGCCATCTAGTGCATAGAGACAGAAATAGCACAGTGTCCGGGGGCAGGCGTGCGTGCCCGGAGCCAGATGTGCAGTCCAGATGTGCTCTCAGCCAGGGTGGGAGAGATGGCGATAGCACCAGGCTCTGGCCATGGCCCCTCTGGGTACCAGTGCCCCCGGCTGCACTCACAGCCCTTGTGATGCACATTCGTGCAATCTGATACATTGCCTGCCCTGGATTTTTTTCACCCAAAAAGAGCCTGGCCTTATCCAGAAATCCCCACTTGCCTGGAGAGGGAGAGAAAATCCTCCCCTTTCCCCCAAGGATTTCATCTGAATTGTTCCAGCTTCATCAGCCTGTGGTCTTTATGGCCAATATAGCTCGACGTTCTGCCTCTCTGGCGTCACTCGAATGTAAAACATCTCCCACAGAAACATTTTTTTTCATGCAAGGCAAACACTCTCCCAGTAACAAGAAACATTTTTCTTAGACACGAACAAAGGGTGAGGTTTCTTCAGACAAAGGAACCAAAGGTTTCCTTTTATTGAGATCGTTCTCTGACGCAGACCAAAATTTTTTGCGTTTTGGGGTTGGGGCTTTTTTTTTCCTGAGTGCCTACTTTTTCCAAAAATATATCTAGGCTGATTATTATTTTCTTCTTGGGCAACTTTTCTGTAATTTCATCAGTGATTTAAAACATTTTTTTAAAATGGAAATAATTTGGCTTTTGAAAATATTTTTAACCAAAAAAAAAAAATACGTCTTTCGCTAAGAATGTGTGACCTCTGCAAGCAAAATATTTCAACAGCTATTGAAAACAGATATTTTGTTAAGAAAATAACGAGTTACGAGTTTTTTGCTTTGTTGAAAAATGGGTCCATCACTGGCTCGGTGAGACGCATCTCTATCTCCAACAGTTTTCCCAAGTTGTTCTTCAACCTGCTTTAAATTTGAGACGACTATTTTTTTTTAAAAGCTTTCCATTTTTCCATACCTTGATCAAAACATTCAAGAAGACTTTCTTCCCCATTACAAACTCTTTGCCTTAGAAGTGCTTTAGACATTTAACAGGCACAAAAAGTCAGGGGAGGGGGGGAATTGCTCTACCTGGGCTTGAGGTTGAAATAAGGTTTAATATATAGACCAGGTCTACCCTGCTTGTTGCTCCTGAAGGTTCTGGGTGTAAGAGCCAGGCTGGCTCCCCATGGCCATGTACTGAACCAGCAGAATGATGTGGAGGTAGAGCAGAGGGGATGCTCCAAGGGTTAAGTCCACCTTGGCCAGGCAAGGACCAGCAAAGCCTCTCTGTGGATGAAGTGGGACCCGGAGCAGGTTCAATCCGACTGCTGCCGGAGTCAGCTCCACAGCCTTGGAGCTAAGTCAGGGCTTAAGTAGCAACTGGAAGGATAAAAGCTTGTGGGATCAGGCCTTAAACCAACAGCTCCCGACTCGGTACAGCCTCAGAGAATGTCTAAAATAACCAATAACGTTACGGGCCCATATGTTAAAATAAATGAAAATCAATAATGTTAATAGACATTAATTCATGCTAATAGAATCACTGCTCCAAAAGCAGAGTTAATAAGCCCAGCTAGACCACTACCACCGTCTACATATTAAAAAGATCCAAAACATTTAAATATTGACCACATTCCTTTGAAATTAATAGTATTTCCTTTGGATTACGCACTGATCTCGGCTGAGCCACGCTTGACATCTGGTGCAGTTAAAATAGCAACCTGAACAGCCACAGTCTGCCACTAATTTTGAAAGGAGAAAACCCATTTTAATTTATGTGCTCTCATTAAAACCGCTCCACTGTCTCAGCGCCGGGCTCAGACAAGGAAAGCCATGAATCCACCCACCGCCGGCAGATTAGCTGAGCCGGGGCTGCTGTGCCACCACGGCCACGCTTGCCCAAGGTTAAGCCTCTGGGTCCCCAAAATCCCTGTCTTCCTGGAGGAAAGACCCCTTGCACAGAGCCCTGATGCTCAGTTCCCCACTGGAGACATCATTTCATTGCTTACTTTCACAGAAGGAGTTTGGGTTCGTTTTGGCCAGGAATTTCTTCCTGTGCTGGGCTCTGTGCCACGGTCCTGCCTGCCCCACAGGGACGGCAGCCTCGGCACAACCTTCATCACCGCAGCCTCCGAGGAAGGCTCCTGGCATCGCCTCACCCAACGGCCATGGGGCTGGAGGGGCTCTGGGTGTTGGTGGGAGTTCTCCCCCTTTAATGGCTTTTGAAAAACCGACGGATGGAATACAATACTTTCTCCATCCATCGAGACAGGACTAAAATACAGGTTTGCTCATGGTTTTACTCAAGTTTTCCACACACCACCCAACTGTGCAAGTTTAACAGCTCCTCACATCTGGGGACCCTGCTTCAGCTCCCTGGGTGTGAGCAGCAAGGGCATCAAACTGAGGAAGGGGGCAAACCACCCCCGCAATGCCACAGGCACAAATCCTGCCAGAGGAGGTTCTCCCTTCCAGAAGCTTCAAATGAATTCCGGGTTCCTACAATCGCCTGGACGGTGCAGCACAAAACCCAGGGACAACCCTCTGCTCCTGTGCCCCGATGTCAGCTGCATCTCCCTCCCATCACAGAGAAAACCACCGTGGTATCACGGGCCAAAAGGAGCTACAATCAGCCCCTCTCAGGAAAGAAGCAACTAATAAACACCACAAGGCTGACCTCCATTTAATGTACTTTAAATAACAAGGGAGTGAAAGAAAGGCCAGGAAGGAAGTGGGTGGCAGAGATGAAGCTCAAGTGCTGCTCAATGCACTCATCTCCTGTCCTCCCTCTCACTTCTAACCACCGCCTGCCGGCCCCACAACGCTGGGAGCTCCTGGATGAGCTTCCAACTCACCCCTGTGCCGTGCCAGCACCACCAGGATGGAGCACACCTTCAGGGAAGCAGATTTTGACCCCTTTTCTAATCATTGGTTTGTGGTAAGGGTGGCAGGGCATGCTTACACCAGGCAGCTCTGACCTCCTACCATCCCATCGGCCAGGAGCTCCTCAGGGACCTCATCCCACAGCTCCTCAGGCCCCCCAACAGCTTCTCCTGCCTAATATTACCTGTGCAAAGCCCAGCTCTCCTCAGTCCCTCCAGGAGCAGGGATGTCGAGCTGGGGGGTGGTGGCTGGAGAAAGACCAGCCACGCTACCTGCAATACATCCATTATCCCTTTCGCTGGGAGGCCTAACGTCAGAATTGTTTAGCATGGAACACACGGGGAACAGAAGACACCTAATTTATTTGGCTAATTATTTTCAGGTAACGAGGCTCTGGAAGATCTCTATCAAAGACAACAGTTTCTTAGCAATAGTGACTCTCTTGGCCTTGGTGAGCCCAGCGCTCCTCGCGCTGCCACGTAAACACTGTTCCCAGCTCAAACCCGAAAATCCCACCACGATTCTGTAGCAGCAAATTCCTATTCGATACTGAAGCATTTTTGAATGCACAGACCAACCAAAGAACTTAATAATGAATAAACAGTGATTATGTATTTTAAATTTTTTTCCCCAAATTTGGATTTTTTTTTTTCTATTGGAAAAGCAGCAGTAGCAAAGCCGTGATGCACCAGCCAAAGTTCCCACTTGTCCCAAGACACAGAGGGGTGAGAGCATCTCAGAAGTCAGCACCTTCTCTCATTCCCTGACACGTTTTGCCTGAAGCACCCTCAGGAAAGCAGCATGGTCTATGTGAGGGCATGGGAAACTCAGAGCAAACAACAAAGTCATTTCACAGAATCACAGGATGCTATGGGGCTGGAAGGGACCTCTGGAGATCATCCAGTCCAACCCCCTGCCAAAGCAGGTCCACCCAGAGCAGGTTGCAC
>JAOXNH010000060.1:21468490-21491817 GCA_028566575.1 Bartramia longicauda | reverse complement strand
TCTCTGGGCAACCTGGGCCAGGCTCTCACCACCCTCACAGCAAAGAAGTTCTTCCCCACATCTCATCTCCATCTCCCTTCTTTCAGTGTCAAACCCTTCCCCCTCGTCCTATGGCTCTCCTCCCTCATCCAGAGTCCCTCCCCAGCTTTCCTAGAGTCCCTTTAGGGACTGGAAGGGGCTCCAAGGAACAAGAACTCCTTCCTGAAGAAAGATTAAGGTCCCATTCGCCTTCAGTCAAACCAAGGGCAAAGACTGCACAAAGGGGGACTGGACCTTTGCTCTCCCAATTACTAGAGGCACGACATTTACTGAAATGAGAGCTCAGTGCCGTGATGTTTTTGACAATACAGGCCTTAATTCTTAATAATTCATTGTTTTCTTATTTCATCACCACTTTTCCTAAGCCCACATTCAGCATCCATGCCAAAAAGGGCAGGAGCCACGGGTCAGGGGATGCAGCTGGAGGGAAGGGAGCTCACGCAGGCCAGCAGTACGTTGGTTTATGCGGGTCCAGAGCTTCAACTTGTGCTCCATGGATGCCTCGTTAGAGATGAGGCAGCACAGAGCAAAAGGGGCTAAAAAGCCACTGGGCTCTGGCTCCAGCCTTGGGGTGGCTGTGGGAAGGCAATCACCTGCCCCCTCTGCAATTCTCTTCCATCAAGGGTTTGAAGAAAGTTCCTTCCTGGGCTGCTATCATCACACTTCATTAGAGAAGAAACCTCAGCACCATGGAAGCCAAGCCTCCTCCCCCCACCACAAACATCTCCAGCACCTTCTTCTCAGCTGTTCATGTCTCTTGAGGACAGCAGATGAGGAGGTAGGTGTATTCCTCACATGAAGCTGTGCATCACTTCACATGACTCCTACCTGTATTTCCAAATTAAACACCATTTTTTGCATACAACTCTGAAGCTCCTGCCTTTCCCAGGGTTCCCAAGAATGGGCTGGAAGAGCCTTTCCAGCAGCTCAGCTGCTTTGATGGCAACTGCACCTCGTGTGGCTTTCAGCAGGCAAATGCTTGTTGGGGAGGTGATTTGGGAGCTTGCAGAGCTCCCAGCAGTTCGTCAAATGACTAGACAGAAGGGCGAGAGCAAAAAGGAGTAAAAGAGCTCCAAAACAACAGCTCATCAGCATAAATCTCCTGGGGGGGGGCTGGGGAGCTACAGAACACTCTCACCACCGCTGCAACTGCAGGAGGTCCCCTCTGCACATCCCCACCCGCAGCTCTGCGGGGAGACGGATGCAGGGATTCGGTGTAGCGTGGCTGCCACGCTTCATCCTTCCTGCCCCTCCACTGCTGACCTCCAGCCAGACCTCACCTTGGGTCAAGCAGGCTCCTCCCGATCCTACAAACTGCTCTCAGGGGGCTCACTCCTTGACTTCACCTTCTTCTTCTTCTCCCCCCACGACGGGGACCTCCATCCCACAGCTAGAGTTGACGCGCACCCAACAAGCACTTTGCCCTCAAAGATGTCACGACCCTTGACTGGGCTGTGGGTTTAATCGCATGTAACTAATTAAGGGAACATCTCTGCAGCTTGAGAACTGCCCAGTTGTAGGTTCTCACCCTTTTTCGGTCACTCTGGGCTCTGGGTTGTATTTGCTCTTTTTTTTCCACCTCTGGCTGGGGCAGGAAATGTCACTGCTGGCAGCAATTTAACTGGGCTGACTTGAGTGCTTGACGAGCGATTAGGGGATGGGCAGGTTTCCGTCTCCTGAAGGTGAGGGCAAGAAGGTCAGAGAAAGCACCCGGCGTCTGCCAGCGGCAGAGAGAAGCCCTGGAGGCCCTCAGCTCCTCGAAGTCCACCTCAGGCATAGGACTCATCTCCAGAGGGCAGAAACGGCACTCTAGGTTTTCTTTTCGGATCTGCTGTTCAGGACTGAGATGGAGAATCTTGTACTTTTTGGGTCCAAAAAAGGGAATTTGAAGGGTGAAGACTTGAGCATCAAAATTATGGGGTTTAGAAGTCTGTGGTTTCTCTCCATTGTGTGTCTGGGCAGCAGCACACGGCCTCTGAGCTGAATTAAAAGTCATTTCCGAGCATTCTGCACAGAAATCAAGCATACTTGCAGCTCTTCAATATTCTCTTCTTTCTCCCCTTCGGTCACAAACTCATGCAAGGACAATACCTTCCTAAACACATCTCCCCAGTGAAGATGTAAAAAATATATAGGGTCATTAAAAAGCCATCAAGGTGGTTCTACTGTAAAGCACTCTTTGCTCTCCTGATAGCACCCCAGGAAAGCAAAAAGCAGGTGGGTCTTGCCCCAGTTTGTATTTCTCCTCCTCAGGATTTCAATTAAACATTTTTAATTCGCCTGTTACAAAATGCATTAAAAGTAAAACTAATTTGCATTACTTTGGACATTTTTTTTCATAAAGAAGAATAGTAGATATATCCCTCAAGTTAATCCCTGGTATAAGCAGCCATCCCACTACAACTCCCGAGTAAAAATAATAAGGAAGCAAAGTCAATAGAGTCATTATATAGAGCTCAGCAAAGCCAGGCTAATCTATAAGTAATGTAACAACCGCACAAACACAACCACAAAGCAGCAGGCAGAAAACCAGCAGCTTTTAAACCCACATATAGAATTTCACATTGTGTCTTGCAGAAATGCGATGTTAGATTTCTACTGACTGGGATTAAAACATTACAGAAGAGACTGTTAGTCCTTCCACCGCTGCCACCAAAGCTTTGGTATTCAAGTAGCAGCGACTTCAGCTGCCACTTCAAAAAGTCAAGCTGTTGCAGAATTTCCAGTGCAACTTGTGAAACTGAAGAGGAAAGTGTGGTGACTGCGATCGTCCACGGCGCGTGAGCTATTTTTGCAGCTGAGTGGGTCTCTGGGTAACCTTCCACACTTGAGCAATTAATTCTAGAGTTGAAGGCAACTCTACACTCGAGGATCTTCAAAAGGGAGAGAGAAAAAAATCACGATGCCACCTCGGGTTCATGACTTTGATTCGTAACAGATGCGGGGACTGTAGCCCTCGTGGTCCCGTGTCAAGCCTGGAGACGTTTTGATGAATTCTGAGCAGATGGAGCATAAACACGATCCCTCACCCATGTACGTTTACTGCCTATCAAGTGATTGCACATTCCCGAAAACTCTACTGGGGCTTAGCAAACAGACCTCCCACCCGAATACTCCATCCACACTCTCCAGCGGTGAAAACCCTTTCTCCTCCCTTTTTTTCTGACCACAGTATCTACCACGATGCTACACAGCCAGAAAGAAAAGTCACCAAATTTGAAACCCCAACCAAGAGATCGGCAGGCTTTGCCAGTGACCCAACATGGAGACACAACACTTGGCCTCACCTAGCACTGACCCTCCCTCTCACATCTCCTTTCCACCACAAGACGGTGTCCCTGAGGCTGGAGGAATTTGTGATCTCCGAAGAGGGACCATCACATGTCACCCATGGAGCTCCACAACACACATCCTCAACCCGCAGCACCCAGACATGTCCCCTGGTGAGAGTCATCACTATTAAATAGGGACTCAGAGTGTCCAAGGACCTAAACCTGCCACTGCTAACTTACAACTTGCTCCTGGAGCCTGAACATATTAACCATGGGAACTCTTCCCTTGCTAATATTCTCTGCCCTATCGCACACATGCAGGCTTATCACAGGTTGTTTATCTCATTTCTCTTCAAGAAAAATTAACGTGGAAGCAGATTTTATTATTTTTCTTTCCAGAGAGACAGTATTTTAATATTATCCCTGTAAGTCAAGGCAATTTGAATGATTATCTCACTTAACGATACTGCTTGTGCTGCCTCCAAAATTGCATTCTGCTTCTAAGAGCACCTGAACAGCTATTCTTTTCTGGTTTAATACTTTTTTTTTTTGTTTCCTTTTCTTTCTTGGCACTTTAAGGTGACTCAAACTACTGCCTGCCCTTTCAACCTGGTGCTTTATTACCCCATAACCAGGCAGGGAGAAAGAAAACCCCTCTCTGCCCAATTAAACGATTATACTAAATCTCCTACAGCCCACAGGAAATGAGCTGAGTTTGTTAAAAGGAAATCACTAATATTTGTTATCTCACACAATCACTTTAAGGGGATTATCAAATACACCTGTTCTTTATACCATACAATATATGGTATATATGGTATACCATACATACTAAATTAAAGACAAATTTCACATTAAAAAAAAAGTCACCCCAGTTAAACCACTCCAAAGTGGTTTACAAGAAGAGGGAAGTAAACATTTAAGTGACCAACACATTGCATCTGTTTGACCCCCGCAAAAAGTGACTTTACCATAAAAAGCTGAGGTCCTGAGGTCTAACTCCTGCTGTGCGTGTGGCACCAGGTACAACTGCCTCCTTCCCTGCGCATATGGCTCCAGATTACTGTTATCATCAAAGTACTGTTTGCGCACGCTAGCAGCAAATCATCAGCTGCTCCATAATAGATGCCCACAGCATCCATGACTCGCTGTAATTTGAAGGCAATATTAAGAAGATAGGGCCATTACCCAGGCAAACATGGTTATTTCCACTACAGAAGGCATTTAATTCCCTGCTCATTGCTGTTCCCGGGGGACAGCGTCAACCGGGGGAACATGCCTGCTGCCAGGCCGCAGCACTGGATGGTGGTGTCTCCAGAACATGACTCTGCCACACAACGGCACAGCCTACATAGATGGAGTTTGGTCCCACCTGCACTCAACCACCACCAACGCCTTTAGGTACCTAGTGAGGACAACAGGGAAAGACGCTACCCGTTACGGGTCCATGGGACATGTTACTAATCGCAAGATGGAGCTCACCGCTGACACTTTGCTCACGACGTCCCTCGCGACGGCAAGGCCCTGCGCGAAGGTGCGGGCGGCCACGAACGCTCGTGTCACTTGTAGCTTGAGCTTCCGCGGCACGTCCCCAAAGGGCTTCAGCTGCTCGGTGTACTTGCTGACACACTCGAGGTACTCATCTGTGAAGTGGTACTGGGGGTTGACCAACCGGAACATGCGCTCCAGCAAGCGCGCCCAGAACTCGTTGAGCATCTCCTCCAGGTTGACGTTGCCACCCACATAGTACCGCTTTAGCTCCACGAAGAGGTCCTTGAACAGCTCTGAGTTCTGCATGTACAAACGGCCGTACGTCCGCACGAACATGTCGTTCAGTGACTTCTCAGCGTTTTCGAGAAGTTCTTTGAAGAACTCTAGAAAAGAGATAGAGAAGACACGGTAAACACGGGCATTGGGTTGTGTGGTGACAGACTGCTACAACCACTGGCATCGCTTAACTGGAAAATTCAGCACACTGAGACCGTCACCCAAACGACATGCAAAAAGAAAAGACTCTCTCAAAATTTTCAAACCATTTAACGTATCTCACAATTCTTGATTACTCTTCATAAAGCACGCTCCCCCTCAACCTCCTTCCAGATCCGCAGACTTGCATGAGTGAAATCTCTTTTGATGCAAATCTGAATACCATGACAAAAGTCAGCAAAATGAAGAGGAAAAAAAAAAAGCCAATTTCTTATGTTACCGTTCAGCTGTCTTAAAAGAAGTCATTTCAAAGCGCAAGACTATCAGAAAGAAAAAAAAAAAAGGTGTTTTTTTTTTGTTAAACAGACATTTTGCACAAATAGGTCTTTTCAGTTCTTGTCAGTTCATTTTCTGAAATGATTATAAACAAGCCTCAAGAATTAACAAGTTTTAATACATTTTAAAAGCAAACCCCAAAATCTACCTACAGGTTCTTTCTCTCCCATCTTGCAAGCTTGCTAGCTCTCAGGGCAGGGCCTGTATCTAATTACTTAATTGGTCTTGATTGCAGACAGGGCTTCAGATGTTTGTGGCAGTACCAAAAAACCACAATTAAGCCAGAATTTGCTCAAAATCCATTGCTCAAAATCTAAGGGCTAAACACTTGGCACAAGGACAACAAAAGAGATTTTTTCAGATGGCAAAGGACAGAGAGGGGCCCTTGGGTTTCATGGCTTTCAAAAAGCAAACCCCTGCTTGGGTTCCTCCTCCCAGAGCACCAGACAGCCCAGGGCCAGAGAAGTCACCGTGTGCCACACACGTCTCCGGCGCCAATAATGAGCTGATCTGACCATGTCTGGCACGTCAGATGTATGACTGCCAGGTCAGTTTAAAGAACACCTCCTGCCAAGACAGTGCCACCAAAGCCTTGGCACGTCCACCCAAGTAAAGACACCCCACCGCAGAACCTTTGCCTTGGGGATTTGGTAGAGATGAGCTACAATAAAATAAACAACAGGGGAGGGGGCCGTTAAGTCAACTGCATTTGGGCCATTTTGGAACAAAACTCCATGCTGCATTGCCTGGTAAGGAAAGCAAGGGTAGGTGCCACCAGGGCAAGCCACCATGGGGATGCTGGCACCCTGGGTGTGGGTGCAGCCTCTCCACCACCACGTGTGCCAGAAACCATGTTATTTTATGCATGCCACCAGCAATTGAAGATTCTGACCTCTGCCTTTCTGTGACTCATATTCAATAAATATTTTTTAATAAAACATGCCTCTGTGGTTTTTTAATCCTTAAAGGAATAATGTTTAGGGCCAGAAGTTGTTAGAAGGGGGAATGAGAGAGAATATTTTTGGCCCAGTGTAAATTTAAACCTTGTTAAAACGTATTACAAGTATGCTGAAGTTCAGATTTTCATCTTCAAAGTGCTCCAGTACAAACAAAGCCTAACACAGAAAACATTTTCTGGAAAAACTGAAACATTCTTCGAGTTCCTGACGAACAAAGTCATGGGGCTCGGGGCCTGACATAGCTGTATATAATGCAGCCCCTTAGGAGCACGAGAGAAATGATCCAGGGAAGAGGAGATTGATTTCAAACACCCGACATGTCCTCTGTCCAATATCAGCAGGAACCTCTACTTTTGTTCCCATGACTGGCATTTCCTCTCCAGGAAGATTTTTTTCTGTTGAGTTTATACTATAGAGATTAGTTTGGTGTATATTAATTTCTAATTCACTTAATCATTTTGAAGGCTCACTTCCTTCCTTTGCTCAGACCTTTTAGTACCACCAAATAAGTTATGCATTTAAATACTTTTGTGCCAGGCACAAGAACTGGCAGATGCATCAAGAAGCTCTTCAAAAGGAATTAGATTTTGAAATTATATTGATGGGAAATCCATTAAATACTTCTAACCACTAGACTAAAGGAACCCAAAGCAACGCTTTAAGCCAGGAAAGTTATCTCAAGTAATACAGCCATATTACCATAACCAATTTATTCTCTTGCCCAAACTCCTTGTATTGGTTACACTCCAAAGTGGAAGCTGAATAAACTGTATCCAGGCTTTAGAGTGAATGAAATTTCTTAGCTATTTTTCATGTGGGCTAGAACCAGGTATGCTCATTAATTATCCTGGGGGTAAAAAAAAAAAAGCAGCCTAATTAGCAGCAAATACCTGTGTACCTGCAGTCTTCCAGCCAGCAGCTTTTCCTTGCCCAAAAGGAAGGTAAATAAAGGAAATGATAACTTTCCACCAAACCCAGCCGCTTCTGAAACCCCAACACACCACTGCTGGAGAAGGCACCACGCGGGTACAAAGCCATCGTCCCTGCTCGAGCACCAGCCAGCGTCTTCTCAGGCCCCTTCTCAAGTGCCCCTTTCCAAACAAGATGGGGAGGACAGGGGAGGCTGTGTGTCCACCACCCACCCTCCTGCCCCAAATCCCACAGAGCCTCCCCGCCACACACCCCCGCATCCCCGTGCCATGCCAACAGGATGCCCTGGTGACCAGTGCCAGTGGCTTGGCCCATGGGTGGCCTCGCTGACCCCTGGAGCCTACTGGGGTGGGGGCAGGGTGGGGAGGAAGGATGCCGAGGGGCCAGCGAGCACCCAGCAATGAGACCTTCCTCCACGAGACACACAGCGCTCATAACTTGGCCAGCAGCGAGACCAAATGAGATCTATCGCTAGGTTCTACTCCAGCTGGTGGCATCCTCAGTTTCTGTCTCCCCATCAAGAAACCAGCTTGGGCACAGGAAGGAAGGTTAAGTTTTTCTCTTCACAAACCATGGGCATAGATGTCTGCAACAAAGAGAAGAAAGCCCACCAGTCCTTTCCTTTTTATGACTTAAATGCTAATCTGACTAGTAACTCCCTACATCTAATTAGATATTAATTCTCCCCTTCCCAGAAACAAGCTGATTAGCAAACGCCAACGTAACCCAGCATTAACCTTGCCACTACAAGAAGAAAAATGGCAAGTTCCTCTCTTGCGTCTTGACTGTTTGCTGGGTAAAATAAATGACCACCTTTCATTTGTACGAGAAGTTGACTTGCTCTCAAACAAAGCAAACACACAAAGGCCTGGGTTGCTTATTTTACAGCACTGTAAAAGCACGTTTTACAGCTGTGTTGCAAGCAATCTGTACTCATTAAATTATCACTCTGACAGCCTTCCTGTGAAAAGCTGTCAAAGGCAAACATTTTTCACAGCCGACAAATCATACTTTGCTGGTGCTCCCTGAGATGCCGCTATCCAGAAGGATGGCAGGCTCTCTCTTCCCTCCCAGTCACCTTGTTTAAGTGCCCAGGACAAGGGCTGGCCCTTCTGGGGACAAACAGGCATAAGCACACACACAGCACCGGGAAGGGCTTCACAAATTTCCCCCTGGGAGCTGCATATGGCTTGAAGGTCTCCCTGGTTCTCTTGCCCGGGAGCAGAAGAACATGGAGAGATGCCTGGGCTACACGGAGAGGACAGAAATGGCGCTGGGCTCATGGGGCTCAACCAGCTCTGGTCCATGATACGGGATCAAGGCCACATTTTACTGCTTCAACCCATCTCATCTATACCTTGCTGATGCAAAGCCATCTATCTTGTCCCTCGGGGTGATGCTTGGGAGGATGAGTGCAGGAACAAGGCTACCGGCAGCTGCCCACTGGGACCAGAGCCACGAAACCTTTTTTCCTAACCCCAAGAAGAAAGTTTAAAATTTGTCTGGATTGCAAAATAAATCCTGTGGACACTCCCGACTTTGAAGCTCGAAGGAAGATGACACTTCCAATGCAATTAACTTTTAGAGATAGAAAAGGCAGTAATCTGCAGTCAGGCAACCGACAGCTCTGGGCTCTGTTTATTCTTTTAACACGTCTGAATTTCAGGGTAGAATTTCAATGCCCAACACTCAGAGAAAGCCTAGAGATGTCATGAAACAGTAGAAAGACTGGATGTGCCGTATCTGGTATTTCTGCAGTAAGAGTCCCAGGGGAAAAAAAAATAAAAAAAAAATCTGCTTTTGAACAAACTCTTCCATAAAAGAGCACAGTGGGAAAGATAACCATAGTTACCCGGCAATTTCCTTTTTTCCAGGTAATAAGATGTATTACCTGTTTGCAGCTTGAGGGCAGACCAGCCCTCCCAGTAACCCAGCGCAGGAGAGCGCCGCACCTCCCCAAGGAGCTTCCACATGACATCAGTTCCCAGAATAATTCAAAACAACCTTTCTTCCCAATTGCGGATGCAGGAGGTAACTTGAAGAAACACAATCACTCCACCCACTGCAAGACGCAGGGCAAATCCCACCTCTGGACAACATACCCCCTTCCTTGGATTTTCGTACCCAGTATTTTTTTTGATCTTGGATACATAGGTCTCATCTGAAAATATCCTCTTTTTTTTTTGAAATAAGAAGGGATGCAACATTTTCCTATTCCTCATGCTAATATTTTGATATATATTAAAAGTAGGATTTTCATACAAGAGGGCTTTTGATGAGGAGAGCCTGCTGCTGCAGGGCACAGTCCTACCTAAATCAAAGGCAGCTCCTGGAAATTAGATGAACGCATCAAAAGGGGACGTTCCTCTTCACCCACAGGCAGGTTTGGCATTTCCCTAAAATGCTGATGACAGGAGCAGCAGCAAAACTGCCTGGCCTGAGATGCCTCCTGCCACCACCAGTGCAGGTGTCCTCTGTCCCTACCGCCATGGCCCCGGCAGGGCTGACCCCACAGCCGACCACTGCAGAGTGGAAAGTTTTGTCTTGAATTTCCTGATCTTTAGGAATGAAATGCATTTATTTCAGAAAATGATTTCCCGGAGAGAAGTACAGCTCCACGGCACCCGGCTTGCTGCTCTTCCAGCATCTGCAAAGAGTCAAACCGCGAGCAACCCGGGGCTCAGCATCAAGAATCCACGGTTTTCAGAGCAGAGAAAACCTGAACTGCAGTGCAAAAAAAGGCAGAGTCTTACCCAAGAGCTTGGCAAAGCCGTTGAGCCAACGCGCTCTCCAGATGCCCATCTGTTGGCCACGTTTGGGTGTGCTGGTGGCCTCCAAGGAGCAGACCTTTGAAAAGGCTACCACGCACCTTTCTGCTCCCAGAGGCCACCAGGAATGCTACACCTCCCATGCACCAGGTTTGCTTGGTTTAGAGCTGTTTTCAGCTGGTCTTGTTCTGTTTGAGTTTCCAAATTAACAATGCAAACAGATACCGGGTAGACATGCAGTTCCTCAACACCGCCTAAAAACCAAGTAAAGCCAGGCTCAAGCATGCAGAGGGAATGTGCTTAATTTTTATGGGCACAATTAATTAGTTTCAGGTAATTTGCCATCCAGCTTTTCGGGTATACTCTTAATATGTTGTCCAGATTATGATTAATTAAGGACTGTCTGTCTTACTGAAACCTTTAATTTGCTTGTCTGTGTAGACAATTATGCTTTCTAGTGCATACAGGAGAAGACTGTCACAAAGAGACTAATTATATTTTCTCATAAAATGGTTTACTCATAAAATGTCCACAACAGTGAGATGGATTCCCAGACGGACGCTCTTGCCCGAGCCGTGGCCCCGAAGGCTCCGGTGCCGGCACCATCCCAGCACCTTCGTAGAGGTGCATCTGTGGATGCAAACTCCACCCTGCAGCTGCTCCTCCCATGCGAAGCCAAATTCAATCCAGACAGATAAAAGGAATTTGGAGGAAAAAAAAAAAAAAAAAAGGAAGAGATGAATGTTTCACAGCTCTTTTCACCTTGAGGGTGCAGCCATCCGTAGCCATGCCACCTACTCCAAAGGAAAAAGAGATATTTTTATTTTTTTTCTAAATGTGCCTCATTATTTTTAATATGCCTTCACTTCCTTTATTGCATATACTGCATTTGTAATTTCCACCAGGGAAAAACAAACCATAGCTTAACAACCTTTTTCCAGAAGTGTTGAGAAACCGATGAATACATAGTGTTAACACATTTATTGAATATGAACTCAGGAAGGGCAGGGCAAACCCACAAGCTGTTTCTCTGTCCTGTTTTCAAACATGTGTTAGCACTTACTGACACAGGAAGAACTCTTCCGTGGAGTTTGAAGAAGTACAGGCTTAAATCATGCCAGTGTTGCAGCAACAGCCCCAAGATGTGAACCTTGGAGAGCTGGGAGGGACAACAACATCACCCCAAACTTTGCTTGATTAGCGAAAGGTTTCAAGACAACAACAACAACTGGGCTGCAGCCTCAGAGGAGAAAAAAAACAACCACCAAAACCCAGGGATTTCTATAACTTCTTGTTTCTGGAGGGCCCGAGAACATCATCTTCATCTGCCTGCCTAGGGCTGGCAGGAGCCCAGAAGAGCAGAGAAGGACACACAGCGCGAGTTCACCACCATCACACTGAGACCGAGCTCCTTAAAGGAATAAGAAGCACCAAAGGAGGGGGGGAAAACCAGTACAGAGGTGGCCGTCTGTGATTCAAGAAGCAAACAGCAGCACATCACATTAGGAAAGCGGCGACAGCAGAAGTTCCCTTGAACCCTCTTGGTCCATCCCGCTTTGCCACATCCCACTCAGCGGGACAAGCCCAGCCTTTGCAGCCTCCTCATCCCCATTTCCAGGAACCATCACATCCCCTACGGGATCAGCTATGGTGGGTCTCTCCTGCTGCTCCCACACTGCCTCCTCCCCAAGCAGCAGATCCTTCATCCCCAGTCCTTCCATCCTCCTCCTCGTGACCACAAGCCAACGGCAGTCTTCCCAAACACACCTGCCTCGCTACTTCATGTCTTCTTCCCTCCGCTCCCTCCCCATGGCTAATGTTCACTGCCCCCATTCCTCAAGCTCACCTGGCTTTTCAAACACATCTATTATTTCCCAGCAGCTTTAGCCTGCTGACCCAGGCCCGCTCGGTACCCACACATCCTGAACAACAAACATCACCCACAAAATCTGAAAGGGAATTCCTTCAGGTTGCCTGCCACATACCCCCATTCAGAGGAGCTTTCTGGGACACTCACTAAGGTATTTCACACATACGTATTTTTCCAAGCCGCCTTTCCTATGACTGTTGTTGAAGAGCTTGAGGAGGACCTGTGCTGCTGAACGACAGGGATGGCTTTCTTGTTCCCATTACCTCAGTTCCCCTCATCTCATTATATTTGCCTCAAGAGCTCTTCCAGCTCGGGCCATCTCCTCTGGTCATCCAGCATGCCAACGGCTGGAGGCTAAGACATGACAGTACATTAAACGCTAACAAAATAACTCCAGTTCTGCCCTGGTGGAATATCACACCTCCAAGCCCACCACGAGACCCCCAAATGCCACCAACTCAAACAGCACCCAGGGGAGCAGCTCCCAGGACTCCACAAGCAACCCAAGCCCACACATAGGGTGGGGAGGTGGTTCCGTTGTGCAGGAAAGAGGAAGAGACAGTTAATTTTAACCAGACAAACAATAGCTCATTGACTGGGTGACAGGAATTAGTAACCAGAGAGCACCAGGCACGTTTCCTGTAGCTGAGTATAAAGCTTGGTGCCCGTACCTGTGCTTTCGGAAAAAAAATAATCAAAAGCCTAAGAGCAGTTTACTGTGATCTTCAAAGCAGAACTGCTTGGACCCAAGACACCAGAAGACTGTTTGATCCCTCCTCTACAGAAGGTGGCTTTGCCCATTGCTAAAGTTTTCACTCAGTTACAAAAGTCTCATTTTCCCACCCCCCCACCTACAGGGCAGGGACCTCCCCCCGCTTTGAGATCTCCTGCTTCTGAGACAACTTGACCCCAGGATCTTTCTTGAGTCTCCCAAAACAGAGGTCTAGTCCCTGCCCCTGTCAGACAAGCATCACCCTTCTCAACAAACAAGACTAAAAATCACAGTGGTTTTTGTACCTCCTTAAGAATCTCCAGATGGAGAGGAGCCCATTAAAAGACAACAAAGAATAAACAAGCTTCCCCAGCACAGACAGCAGAGAATTTGTTTCAGCGCTGCTGCAGTGAGTGGGAAAGCACAAACAAAAGCCCACAAGTGGGATTTTCTAAAGGAAGTGTGTTGGTGGTTGCTCCCTTCTGCTTCTCCTCCTAAATCACTCCATCTCTACCCTGGGGAAGAATGGGTCCAAAACCAAGTCTGAAGGACTGGCTCTCAGCAGAAGGCAACTGCTGCTTCTGCAAAATCCGAGGGACCTTCCCACCATTTTCTGCCCTGATGGGTACGAGGTTTAGTGTCGTCCCTTTCTGGAGAGGGTAGAAGAAGGCAGTGCCTTTGTCTAGACGTGAGTGGCAGCAGACAGACAAAAAACTATGTTAACCATGCAGCCATCACCACCGCGCTTGCCGGAGGACGGGTTGTAATGGTAGAGCTCTCTCCACTGCACAGATTTATTCAGAAACACAAACATCCCGTGGCTCCAGCACAGCAAGCATCAAAGGGCCACCAGGTCTCTACTCCCAGGTCTCTACTGCCACAGCACCCAGAGCTGGCTCCAGCAGGGACCAACGTGCCAGCAGCCAGGGCTAACCCCAGGGGCTGGGGTGCATGGTGGGATCTGGCACATGAGCAGGATGAGGCCTCAGGTCTCTGCTTTTGCAGGTACCTTCCGAGAAAAGAGTTAAGGCTCCTGAAGGTCCCCAAAGGGCAGTTATTTCGGTAAGGCAGAGCGCCCCGATGCTCTGCCAAATTCTAACTATAGGAGCGGTGGGCTGGGCACCCGCCGGCTCGTCTTTCACCCTTTGCCTCCGCACTGCCTCGAGCAGCGGAGATGAAACCACCACAAGCTTCCCCTCATCCATCCTGTCTTAATCCCAGATATTAATACTTCCCAGCCATGTGCCCACACCTAAATCCTACCTGGAGACAATGGCTGGAAACTAAGGGTTATCTGAACAATGAAATCTAGATGAAGAAATGAGATTACAAGTGGGGTTTTTCAACAGTTGTAGCAGAGTTTGGAAGACATTTGGCAAACGCTCCACCTGACAAGCTACTCGGACTCAGCCACGAGCCAGTTATCAGAAGTAAACTGGCCTTTGGGCACCCAGGAGTAACACAAAGCTGGTGCTGGAAGATCAAGGGCACTCTGGGATGGATGCTTCAAAGATGCATGGCATGATCCCGCTTTACAGCTACGTGAGAAACTGGACGTGAGAAGCTGTGGCTGCTCTGTGCAACACAAAGATGGAGCCCACGCACAGGGGTCCTCCTCCAGCCCCCATGCTGGGAGGGGTGGGGGCACCATGGTCTTGGGGACCCCTGGCTGGCTTCTGCCGCCGGGGCTCGGTTTTTTTCTGCTTATTGCCCCAAAAGGGTTTTGTTTACACTTCTGCATTTGTTTTATTTTGAATGCTAATGGAAAAGTCAGGGGGAGCAGCTCGGAAAAAAACAGTGTTCTCAGCATTTAATAGAGAGAGACAGACACCGTTCTCAGACAGTACCATTCAGTACAAACCCTTCCGTCGCTCGGGCACTGGGAACACTGGAAACACCAACCCTGCTGCCAGCCCGGCCGGGGACAAGCCACCTCCTGCTCGTCTCTGTACACAGCACTCCCCAATGACAAGGGTTGCAGAAGTGTGTTCGCCACCCCTGAACCCAGAGCGCCCAGAAGAAAGGGACAGGACTTGGTTCAAGTGCAACAGCAAAAGCCCTTGAGAAACGCAGGGGCAGAAGAAGCAGCAGGCGCTTACATCCTCTAAGAAACTCAGGAGGTGCCTTTAACAAGGAAAAAAAAACCTAAGAACATCTTATCTAGGAAGCAAGAGAATAGCGGAAAGGCTGCAGAAGAGTTATGTGCTATGTCCTGTCCCTGCTCCAGGTCCTCAGAACAGCTGAGCCATTTCCCCAAAGCGCTGCTCAGCCAGCACAGCCCCCGGCGTGGAAAACTTCAGTCTCTAAGGGCAAAAGAGGTGAAAGTTCAAGTTTAATAAATGGGACCGAGCGTTTACGCAGGCTTAATGTCACCATTAATCCTATTAATGCTATTAATCCCTGGGGGAGGAAGAGGGAGGGCACTAACTGGTGAAGATGAGACAAGACAAAGGAGATTTTAAAAAAAAAAGGAAAAAAAAGGAGGGGGGGACACAGCACACTTTAAGTCCTGACTGCTATAGCTGCTGCTATGACAGGAGGTATCGTCGCAGTCACACAGCTCTCTGGCTTTGCCATGGCTGTCACTGTCACGAAGAGAGACGCTGACGTGGCCAGAGAATCTCATCCACACATTTCTCAGTGAAGCCCTGAGATCACATACGCCAGAAAAAACAGCAAACCTTCACCTTAAAAACATTTAGCAATGGGGAACGTGACAAGTCCCGAAGTATTTTTTATTTTATTAAATAAGCATTTCCCTCACTGCTGAAAATATATACCTTACTCCTACACTGGGATTGGGCTAGTGGTTTAAATTACAACAGAGAGACCCTCAGGAGCGTACATCGCTGTACTGTAAGCAAATATTTAGACAGGATGTATAAGATATGGGGCTCCAAAGCTCCAGTCTGCTCCCAGCATCTGCAAATTGAACCCGGGCAGGAGGACCTGACGCTGTCACATTACGCACGAGGAGCCGGAATGACTTCTGGTCAGCCCTTTGGGGACGGATAATCAGCAGCTTGTTCCCTGCTCCCGATTAAGAGGAGATAATCCATTTCTGTACGGCTTTGGTGTCAGATCAGAGCAATTCTGGCAAGAGTTCCAACAGCACACACGGTGCTCTGGCAACAGCTGATGCAAAGGCTCCAGGAGCCACAGGGCACCATCCAAGGGACGTGCTGCCACTTCCACTGTCCTTTTGCAGCGGCAACTGCAGGAAAGGTCAAGCAATTGGAGGAGGAGTTGGAGTATAACCGAGGCAGCAGCACGGCTTTGCCTCTCCTCTCGGACCCCAATGTCAAGGCTGAGAGATTAGCAGCCAGGGAACACGCACCAAAGAGCTCCAAAGAGCTGGAGGACACGGTTTGCTGCTTGAGCTGCACCCTGGAATGGCCCTGGGCAGCACGGAGACGTGTCACCCTGCACGAGGGGCATCTGTTCCACCGGCTGGGACAACACTTCAGTGAAGTGAATTCGCTCTCTGCAGTGACCGGCTCAGTCCCTGTGCACAGCTGTAGTGCCAAGGATTTCTTGGGGGATATGGTGTAGGGGAGAACTTTGTAGAGTAGGGTTGATGGCTGGACTCGATGATCCCAATGGGTCTCTTCCAACCTGAATGATTCTATGATTGTTAAAGACAGGAAGGTGCACAGCTCTTTTGCATCAGCTTTGTTTTCATCAGAATGGATTTAGCTACTAGTCATGAGGCTGCTCTAAAGAGCTGCAAACCCTCAAATCAGAGCACGGGCCCATGGAAAGGAAGAGCTCTGGAAGGGATCACGTGCTTTTCCAATCTCATCCCTAGAGGTCAGGACAAACATATGGGCCTTGATCATTTCTCCTTCCTGTAGTTTGGGCACAGCACAGCAAGAAGCGTGGCAAGAATTACATTGGACAAGGAGAACTCCAAATTGCAAGGCAGAACTGACCACAGTTGACCTGATGACCAAGCACCAGGACCAAAGGAAGGTAACACCACACCACAAGGAGCCATCACAGTCGCCCAACAGCAGGCTCTTGAACAAACACCACTACCACTGCACTCCAGGGCACTGCACTCCACATTTTTTGCAGAAGAGTCTGAGGAGCTCAGAAGGGAGATTCTTCAACCTGACCCAGCCACCGGCAAGAGCGTGGCTGAAGAAGGGGTGCCTTCAGCTTCCAGGTGACTGGGCTGGAGGGAGAGAAGCAGTCATAATTAAAAGTCTTCCAAGAGGCAAATGATGGAGGATAGTAATCAGTTCATCTCTGCTTCTACCCCAGGTAAGATTAAAAAAAAATACTAATCCCTAAATCAACTCTGTCTGCAGCAGATGAAGACTGAGATCTGATATTAGCAAACACTCAAAGATGGGGCCATTAGGCTGTGGGACAAGCTGAGGAGGCTGCTAATTCTCCTTCATTAGTTCTGCACAGGGCAGAGCAACACCCTCCAGGGACAGGTTGGGCACAGTAAATCCCGCTTCCAGCAACAGGATCACAACATCCCCTTCCAGATTTGCCTGTCAAGGGCTCCCAGGGCTAAGATCAGGATGAGACCAGCACCGGGCACGCTGCAAGGGGCTGAGGGAAGAACTGTGCAGCGCCCACAGAACAGCTCGTTCAGGGCTCCCTATCAAAACTCTCCCGTTTTGAAACCTTGTGCTTTGACAGGTACCCAGCTCAGCTTGGCTTCATATCACCCGGCCATCCTGCAAGCCATCTCTCACCCTGCAAAGGGGCAGGCACACCTACCACCACCTCAGGGATGCCAACACGGTGAACCCTGCACGCTCTTTGTTTTCAGTGCAGCATTTCAAAAAGCCTCGTCGTTCATTTAAGGTGAAGCAGATGCTGTTCCTCTGGTCTCTTTGAAAGGGCTTATCTATGGGCTGGATTTCATTAAGTGCCTTGTTCTGCATTTAATAAGCCTGCAAGTCTAGACACTTTGGTTCTCTCTCTATCACCCCTTTGGTGTACCAGCAGGTAGAGACAACAGAGGTTAAGAGGGAAATATTTAGCTAGCAGATTTAGATGCTATCAGGCTGATTGCGTAATTCCACTTTGACTCACTGCAATTTCATATCCAGGGACTTTTTCGCTCACCTGAGTTCCAATCCCTTTTGAAAGAAAGGAGCTGCTACCTGCTGCAGTAGTGCAGAGGAGGTCCCTGGGAGGCTGAAGGCCCAGACTTTGGGATATTAGCAGAAAATCCATGTCAAACCAATGACTGAACAAGGGAGAGAGTCCAGAAAAAAACCCACAGAACTGTGCAGTGAAATCACCCTCTGCTACCAGACAGCAATGATGATGTATGAGGAGAACAACAGTCTCAGCAACCCAGTCCACCTGCCTCTTCAGATATTTCCACCTGCATCTGGGTGTCACCTCGTTCCCCCAGCCAGCGAGGACAACCCAGGCAGGAGCTTGATGCCCTGCTCCTCCCTCATGGGGATGTCCAGGACTGGGAGCACCGAGGCACCCACAGAGTCCCCCAAGAGACGAGGCTCAGACTCATGGTGGGTGCTGCACCCAACGCCCGGGCATCGGCTTCAGCTGTTTGCAAGAGGGACCTACCCAAGGTGTTCTTGAAAGAAGGGCGCTTGGCTGCAAGATGGACAATGCTGGAAGGGTATGTGCCAGCTACCTCCGGAGGGACCTTCTCCCTGCAGCTCCCACAAGCGAAGTGTGCCCTGTGGAGACCCAGTCTGACGGGACACAGCTACGGATCCTGGGGCAATGCCGGGAGCAGCCCTTTGCCTGTCAGCCAGCAGTCAGCACTGTCACTCCAGCCATGGGAAATCAGCCGAGACTTGGGTCTTGCTTTTTGCGAGACTTTTGCTGCTGACCCTGCACCACACTTGAACCCTCCACACGGAAGCAGCTCTGTATTTATCTGCTGAGCCCCAAAGGCGAAGGGAGATGGATACAAATCCTATTGGTTAACAACACACTGGGAAAGATCAGCATTTTTGTGGATCAGAGCTGCAAGTTAACGCACTGTGGGGATGTACCAACTAAGCTAACTGCAATCTTACATTAAGAGCAACATGGTTTTTCAGAAGATTAATCAGAAAGAAAGATCTCTCTCTTTGGGAAACAAGCAGCTATAATCAGCAAATATTTCTCTCTCACAGGATTGCAAAACACAGCATGCTCTGCCCTCTGAGCCATGAGTCATGAACTTCCCCAGCAAAGGGGGAGGCAGAGCAGAGCCACCGTACAGAGAACAACAGGATGGAGATTTTTTTACCTTTTATCCCAAGGAGAGCAAGTTCAAGGTCTCTGCACTTACCATCAAACTTCTTGTATCGGGAACTAAACATGGTTTGTAGGTGATTGCTAAGCTCCACGACGGCGTTTCTGAAGTCGTGTTTACTCTGCTGACTGTACTTCTCCTCCATCTCTTGAGAGCAGCATGTGTAGCCTTGCGAGCAGACTTTCAAGTGATCACCTGAAAAGTAGAGAAGAAAATGTCCCAAGTTAAAAGGATTCTCCACGCAGGGGCAAAGAGGTCAGTCTGGGAGGCAGGGGGGGAGAGGACCCGCAGCACCAAGGAGAACCCCCCCTCGCTCTGAGCGCTGGACCAGGCACATCAAAACCTGATTGTGTAGAGGAACTTTATAGCAACACGTGTAAATACCACAGCTTGTCTTTCTGCAAGAACATTAAAAAAAAATGTCCTCTTATTTATTCGGTTAATAAATGGAATAAACAGATACTCATCTTGCACAGTATAATTTGAAGAACCAGCAAACTGACCCGTATTTACTATGATATGTACATATGATATCTCCCATGAAATTTTTGCTGAGTATTTTAATTAATTCCAGATCATCCAGCTAATACACAACACAGTGTCAATGGCAATGGTCCTTTTGGTACAGATAAATCCTTTTTTCTTCACCTCCAATTATCATAGGAGAAGTAATCTCTCTCAGAAACACAGCTATCACCGATATTAAAGCATACTTGTTTCACACAACAGCTCATGAAAAAGCTTTATATTTCCCAGCTCCTAATTTTGCAGTTTTCTGTCACCATCCTGGGCAAAACTGGGTGTTTGTTTTTGGAGAATTCAAACAGATTTTTCTTCCTTTACCCTGAAAGATAAATGTCTCCTAAGAGTCATCTGGCTCAAGCTGGCTTGGTCAGAGGAATCACAAAGTGCTCCAGTGTCTACCATAGCTCCATTTCAAAATCTCACAGACAGCTCGGGCACGGGATCTGGTCCCATATAATTTGCCTTTAGAGCGTTTTGCTGCAGTGCAGGATGAATCTGCCCTTCTAGCATCACCAGTAAAATGCTGCTGTCAAGTTTTGTGGGCCAAGATAAAGCCTTGGCATAGCAACCCTCTGCTCCAGCTTCTCCAACAGGTCCCACAACGCCGCACCACCACAGGCAGGTGGGCTGACGCTAAAGCGGTTCAAACTTGGGCAAACTGTGCAAATCTTTTGTCAACGCTGAAGACATGATCCAAATAAGCAGTTAGGATGAGGAACTCATCCTTCCAAGTCAGATGGTATTTTAAAAGACACAGCCTACATGTAAGCTGCTGCCTTCCCTCCCATTTCACACCCCGCTGCCAAACCTTATCCTCCGCCCCGAGGAAGCAGATGGAGAAGATAATGGCTCTTCAAGCAGATGGAGAAGAAGATGGCTCTTCCTTGCCCTGGAAGCCACCAACCACCTCCAATCGCCACCGCCGTTCAGAGACTCACGGCGAGAGCTGCAAAGGACCTGCACAGAAAACACGCTCTCCACAACTGTGCGCTTACTGCAGAGCCATCCCAGCTGCCAGAGCGCCAAACGGGGGCTACGAGAAAAACACCAGCCATGTTTGCATGGTGCGAAACAAAGCCTGCCCGTGACCAACACGAGCGGTCACCTCTCTGCCTGCCACCTGCAAGATCACCTACCAACATCTTTGGGCCACCTACTGAACCTTTGCATCCCTTTGCACGACATCCTAGCACAGAGATGCCAGTATCTCTCCTTTCAGACAGTTGTGGACTGTTTTAAAACAAGATATAAATATTTTTATATCTCTCCCTGCATAACTCCTAAGGACCTCTCCTCCTAAATCTATCTTCCTCTTGCGCTACAGGGTTTGTTTGTTTTCCCTGGCATCATGGAGAGACCTTGACCGACAGATAATTCTGCCACAGCTGATTTATTGCACAAGACCATTCGCCACTCTGGAGTTATGGAAAGCTCAAAGTCTCTTAGGGGAAGCAGCACCGCTTAGACACAGCCTTCAGAAAACACAGAAGCAGCTCACTATCTCCTTACAGATCTGTTTTTCATGGACTCTATTTCCTTCCATCTCAGAGGAGCTCCTCTAGCGGCAAACACACGGCGCTGAGGGGTGCAGCTCCGTTTAGCTTGGTAAGTCGTTTAGAAGAGAGGAAGATGCACACCCAGGATTTTCGGATCCTGCCCACCAAATCCATCCCGGAGCACGCCTGGGGACTCCTCTATGAGCCTGCCTTACCAGCCAGCATTAATAAGCGACAAAGTGCCCACGTGCCACCGCTTTTATTTCACTTTGAATCTCTTTGCTCTGGCTCCAATATAGGACTAAGGCTCTTTGACACAACAGGAAACAAATAAACAGCAGCGAAGCAATAATTACAGCCAGAGCAACACCTAGTCTCCCAGTGTCAAAATAATTTAATTTCAAAAGGCTTGAAACAGTTTCTTCCCCCCCGCCTCCCTCCCTCCCCAAATTTCTTATGGAAGGGGAGTATGTTGGAAATATATTGCCTGAAATGCACTTTGTGGTTCCAGTACCATTTCCATGATGCATGCCTGCCTTTGGTGGTTCCGACTGACATACTTCCCATTCTTTTGTGTCAGAGGGGTAAACCTCTCCCCTGCTTGGCAAACACAAACCTACTGATAGCAGGACGGCTATTCCTAGTTACACTTTGCAGACACCTCTGGATTTGTCACAGATGCCCTGGGAGCCCTAAAACAGTAATTTTAACGACAACTCTAATTTATTTATGAAGTTTTCAAAAAAAAAAAAAAAGCCCAATGTATTTCACAAATACAAGAAACAGTTTTACATCTATTTATAGTATTAAACTAAAGTTACCATCCTGCCTAATATTACAAAGCAAAGTCATTTATCTGTGATCCCCCTCGTCTCAGATTTGCATCCCTGGGACACAGGTGCAAAGCTGAGCAAGGAGAACGCTACTGACACTAAACCAGGCTTGCACAGGTCCCATTTGGTCGATCGTTAAGAAATTATGCTCCAAAACGCAACTCAGACATTCAAAAATGAATGACCAAGCAATCTAATTATGGAAGATATTTCTCAGTCATGTCAGCACTATGTGGTCTTGGCTTGTGATCAAGAATTAGCTCTGTCTGGAGCTGAGGAGAGCTCTGGCCACTCAGTGCTAATCACAGAAGGATGCACTGTGTTACCCCGAGTTTAGGGCTGTAGGCTGCTTTTCTTGCAGTTTTCTTATGCCACAGTGGGAGATACCAATGGAAAGTCACTGGAAGCCACTGGGGCCCCAGTTTGCCTGTGGGGGAGGGCTGTCCTTAACACCTCTGCATCCCTAAGAATACACCTTTGCTTGAGCAAAGCGACAGACACTGACACGGTTTGTGAGAAATCTCATTTTAAAACCAGCGAGCAGCACTGATCTGCTCAGCATCCATCCACGGGACTCATCCCACACCTGAGTTTGCAAGGAGAGAAGGCTACGTCCCACTGTCCCATCGCCTGGATCCATCACACGCCCCTTGGGCGAGTGGCTGCGGTGGTGGGAACTGCTTACACCTCCGCGGACAGACCCCTCGAAGCACGGCACCGGTGGACAACAGCTTCAAAACACAACAGCGCTACAAGCACGGCGTGCAGGGGAGAGTGAAAATGGTGAAGCCTGGAAAGCAGGCGCTGCCAGCACTCCACGTGAGCACGGAGCGGTTACAGACACAGGAAACACTGACCTAGAGCCAACACCGAAGACAGCACGATTTGCTTTTCCAACTAGCAGTCTCTGAGGAAAAGGAGTGAAAAACACGAATATTTAGGCTCACTAAAACAGAGATCTAATGTTTATGTGTGTTATGTAAAGAACACTCATGGTGTGCGCTCACTGTCAAGGACACATTGGGCAATAATTATTTCCCGAGTTAAAACTCATCAAACAATGCCCATAGAAGGCAACTCTTCATCTACTGTTCAGTGTTAAAGACTCAGCAGCTTTTGTAATTTATCACCATGTGAGCAGAGCAACAATATAACTCTGCCACAGACTGCCCTTCAAGTTTGGCTTTTTATTGAATGGTTTGGCAGGGTGCACAATCGTCCCATGGGGGGCTGCCGGGCAAAAAGAGCTTAAGTAGCAGAGGACGACTCCAAACGTCTATCCTATAGGCACACCACGGAATCACATGGGGTTGGAAGGGACCTCTGGAGATCATCCAGTCCAACCTCTGCCAGAGCAGGTCCACCCAGAGCAGGTCCCACAGGAACGTGTCCAGGTGGGGTTTGAATGTCTCCAGAGAAG
>JAOXNH010000060.1:21357953-21368649 GCA_028566575.1 Bartramia longicauda | reverse complement strand
CTAATGGACAAACACCATTCTCGTTTTATGCTGCAAAAGTTCGAAGAGAATTTCTCATATATATACATATATATTTCTCATATATATATATGTGGGCACTTACCCAGATTCAGTTTGAGAAGACAGGAACTAATGAGCGAGCGTGATTTCTGCACACAACACGTTCGCCAAACGCAAGCAAGCTCAAAAATGTGGTGTGCTGCTGAAAGAGCACAGGGTTTTCAGCAGCGTGAGCGGCCTGGAATAAACCGAAGCCAAGTCATCAGCAGATTACACACATTAGCAAAAAATCTACACGCAAAAGGAAAAGCTGTGGAACTCTTTATGAAAACTGCACCAAGTCTACCCACGTCCACAAAATCCAAGCTGCATCTCCCATGCGATGCATGGGGAGGAATTCATCCTGTGGTACTAGATTCACAATTTACTGGTAGTCCCATGGGGACTTGAAAAGATGCTCTTTTCTCCAAAAGATTCTGGATGTCTGAAAACCCTGAAAAGCCACTGTTGGCTTGAGCTTGGTGGATCAGGAGATTTTCACCCGTCCCCAGTCCGGGAGTCCCCACCGCTTCCCAGATCTGAAGCCAACACCTGAAAAACACAACTGTAATTCATCCGAAGCTGCTCCTTCCACATTTCCTACTCCTTGGCCTTCCAGATGCATTCCAGATGTGAAGGAGAGCGCAAAACTTCAGTAGGCTGAGAAAATAAGTGTGATGGTGAGCTACGACACCTCAAATCCCAAATTTAAGTGATCTCCACAGTTACTTCCCCAGTATGTAAGCTACTTACCATAGACCAAAGACCCTCCGCAGGAAGAGCTTGGTTCATAACTGATTTTCACAGATCACTTCCCATTTTCCCCTGATCCCCCTCTTTCTCAAACACAACTTGACAAGAGGGTTTGATTTTTTTTTTCCCCAGGCTCTTACATTTATGTCCTTTACATCAAAACAACTCACCTGCCCCCCATAACACGTTCCCATCCAGTATCGCAAGCCAAGGAGGGGGGGCGCTGTAAGAGATAATGATCAAGCTGACCATATTCCTCCCTGTTTCCCACCATTTTTCCCAGAGCAGCGCCTGACAAAGACACGCTGCTGCTGCAAACAGCTGAGTTCAGCCCGGCGACGTTTACGCAGGGTCTCTCATTCCGCAAATCCCTGCTCCTCAGCAGCCTGAGCTGTTCAGCAAAGACCTAACTTGACCCAATCTGGCAGCCAGCATTTCACAACCACTTCATGTCAGCAGTTTCAAGCACACTAATAACCCTGTTTTGTTCGGTGCGACTTTCTCACTGAGAACGGCAAAATATCATTATCACCTGCAGGTTGAAGCCTGCCCTCTACCCCATTTAACAGGGAGCTGTTATGCTATTTCCCCCCCCTCCTCTCCTTTTAGTAATTACGGGCTGTTGGCAGATGGCATGGCTCGGGGAGGCGTACGGGAAGGCAGAGCGGGCTGTGCTGCCGTTGCCCACGTTGACTCCCCTGTGCCAGGGTGCTCCTGGGGACCCCGAATCTCTCACTGCATCCCGCTCCCAGACAGCGGCTAACGAGGCATGCCGGCATCGGAAGGTGCAGGGGTTAAACCGGGAAGCGCTATGAAAACAGTCCCTGGCTGTCGGGAGCAGAGGTTAGCAGAAAAGTCGCTAAGGCAGCAACTCCAGACAGAGCAGCCCTCGCAGCCCACCCGGCCGGGGACCAAAGCTGGGCTTAACCCCAGGAACCCACCGCTGCCCAAAGCCTCATGCCGGAGCGATCCTGAGTAAGGTCCTCACTGGTAAGAGCTCTCTCGGGAGAGACTGGGCAGCTCAGCTGTATTAACAGACAGCATTACCGCCTGAGTATTTGCTCTGCAAGGTCGCAGCGCTGCGTGTCCCTAGAAAGTACAGAGATCCGAGCTATCAGCCTACTGAAAAACACCCCCTCCACGAGTGACCCAGTGACACAGAGAGGAGAGCAGAGTCCAGTGCTGGACCCCAGCCTGGCCGGCCCAAAGCAATGCTGCAGAAGAGCTCTAGGAGGTTAAGCATCGCAAGCTGAATGCCACACAGAGGTGCCACTAATCCCTTGGCAGCAGCGGGGCTTGTTCACAGACCTAACCTGGCCTGGCATGACAGGTAGAGACAAGATGCTGCTTGTCCTGGCAAAGATGCCAGGGCTGAGACCGTGGGAAGGAAGCTCCCTCCCCAGTGGAAAGGGTCTCATCCAGCTCTGCCATTTCCCCATTCAACGGTGATTTGCCCCAGTAGGAATGGGGAGTGGATATCCAGGGCAAACAGCTGTATCTCTGCCAGCTGTGAGCTATGCCAAAGGGGACTCCTCCAACCAGAGGGGACATTAGGCACACGCCGCATTGAACTGAGCCAGCACCTCGTGCTCGAAGGCATCATGGCAGCCCTGTCTTTCCTGGTCCTCCATTGTGCAGGGGCCAGATGCTCAGCAGAAGCACACCATGGGGAAGCATCCATGCACCTGCTGAGGCGCAGGCTGAGCCTTGGAGGGCTGCAACACGCGTGTCCTGCAGCTCCTGCTTCACCCACGGAGCATCACCCCAGCGGGCACGAATCAGGACCTGCCACACATGCCCTGCCAGCCTGGTACCGAGCGGGGCCCAGGCAGCACTGACTCTGGACACGGGTGCTGGAGATGGAGATGCCCCAGGTTGTCTGGCTGAGCCCAGAGAAAGTGTGGGGGAGGCCAGACTGATTTGGAAACCACCCACTCTGGAGCCATCCCTGCTGGCATGCCTGCAACAAACCTGGTTGATGTGTTTCAGCTTGTCAATAATCTGGCTGATCACTGGCTCGGGACCTCTCATCTTCACCTCATGGTTGCCAGGCTGAGCTTTTGCTCCGTTCCTTGTGATCTGGGGACTGTACCTGTGGGAGTGAGAAGAGAGGAGACCACAATGTGATGGGGATAATATAGAGGAGATCTTAGCAGTTCAGTACAAATGAAAGAAATCCCAAGACAAGCACCAGCCCCTTCCAAAACAGAGAGCATAAGACAGTTAATAATGACAAAGAAAAGGCAGAAGATTCCCATAAATATTTCTGCTCTGCCTTTGCGAAGCAGCAAGATGATGAACTTGTATCACTTGAGGACGATGAAGTCCTTTTCAGTCCATTAGTAACCAAGGAAGATGTTAAACAGTATACAACAGGGATAAATATTTTCACATAACTTGCACCCAAGAGTCCTAAAAAAGCTGGCTTAGAAATTCTGGCTTGCTCATGTTTGTTTAAAATAAATCTTGGCAGACCACGGAGACTCCAGCACAAGAGCAGTAGTGTTGTGCCCACAGCCAAAAAAAAAAAGAGTGGGATGACCCAGTTAACTGCAAGCTGATTAGCATAACATCAACCCCCTTGCAAAATAATGACTATCACTGATGTGTGATTTCAATAATAAAGAATTAAAGCATCAGAATATAATTAATGCTGTCAACATTGCTAATGGAAAATAGGTGTTGTCAAACAATCCTGATTTCAGTCTTTGATGAGATCCAGCCGTGGGGATCAAAGTCACTGCTTAGACAGAATGTACCTGGACTTTGGTGCGGTGCTGGGCTCTGCACCACACGACACCCCAATTTACATGGGCACCGCGCGAGGCAGTAAAGCACCCACAAAGCACATAAAGAGCTGGCGGAGAGATCTCCAGATGCAGGTCTCCACAGGGACCCTCTTGGAGCAGCCAGTTGCCAGGGCAGCTCTGCAGAGGAGGGCGGCCAAGCCTGTGCTCGGCTCTTTCATCCCCGATTAAGAAAGAAATATACATTCACTGCTGCAAAATTCATGGAATGGCAAAGTTTATCAGAGTGATAAAAGCAAGAAGAGGGACAGAGGGATTGCTGCGTGCTTGCCTTTGGAGGAACGTGTTTCTACACTAGGTTCATGATGCTCTAGTTCACTAGACTACACTAGTTCATGATGCTCAGGGCATGAGACAAGAGCGTCCCACACCAACCTCAAACTCAGCTCCGGGCCCGAAGTGAGCAGGTTTGACTGTGGCTGACTGCTGGCAGCCACAGCGGCGGCACAGAGCACACCGGTGCCTTGAACTGTGGGTTGTTGGTATTCACCGTAGCCCCAGTGATGGCCACGGTACTCTACAAGCACAGAACAAGTTCTCACCTCCAAGAAACAACAGCCCAAGCACACACTGCCAAACCCCGGCACAGCTTACAAAAGCAAGATCGCTGAGATCATGGCAAGTATCAGTCTGCTTGACTGTACTACTGTTTTTCCGGTGCCACGGGTAAACACAATGAATATTCCTTTCTGCGATTCATCTGCTACGTGTCATGTCCTCACCCAACTCCCAGCACCAGCCCCAGTGGCTGCCTCCCCGTCTGCCAGCTCCTTGCTCCCCTAATCCTTCATCCCCACACTGCTGGGCGAGCCCAGGCAATGACAGTAGGCCCATTTCACAGAGGCTTTGGGGAGAAAGTGGGACTTCAGCAGGGATTTAAAGGAGGGAGAGGAAGGAGACGGGAGGGGTGTGGGCTGGTGCAGCTCAGGGAGGATGCTTTGCTGGGGGAGAAAGCAAGAGGCATGGGGACATTCAGTCACAACAGCTCTCGGGGCACACTGAGGGTTTTGGGGATGCACAGGGGGTTGGTCCCACTTAAACTCTAAATTAGGAATGCGACTGACTCAGACATGTGGGGATGCAAAGGCAACCCCAGATTTAATAAGAGTGCGGCAGGAATCTGCCCCTGACCCAAAATATTCACATCATTTAAAACTACAGAACTGAAGCCGATTTCCACTGCAAGGCTTTTTCGGAGCAGGAGTCGTACACCCAGGAGTGCTCTGCATTCCCAGCCGGGTCCCCAGCACCGGGCACTCCCCAGCTGAGGGCTGGCTGCCCCGCGAGCTGCTTCACTGAAAGAGATGACGGACGACAAAGGATGGGAGAAAGGACGTGTTTGTGCCTCTGACAGAGGAGCACTCTCCTGTGTATATATTCCTGTTTCCGGACATAAACAGCTTGTCCAGGTACAGGAGAAGTGTGGCTGCAAAGCACAGACATCCCCTGGGGTCTCCCAAGCCCCTCCCAGCTCCTCAGCACGGGGGCAGCTGCAGGCACAGCCAACCTCCCACCCGGCACGGTGCTGCCCAGGCACACCGGACCCACTCCAACAGCTCTGTCCTCCACCCAGACACCTTTCCCCATACCACTGCCTCCAGTTAGCTATCAACAGTTTGCAAAACACACCTTTTTTTTTTTCCTTCTTCTTTGATAGTTGCATTATCCTGGGATGTACAAAACACAGCTATACCTGAATACCTACCAGCTCCCAGCTCAGAAAAGCACGTAGACATGCAATTAGAGGCTGAAAGCGAAGTGACTGGTAGAAGTGGGGCCAGGGAGCGCCCAGCTGGATCCCAGCCTGCAGCAGCCCATGCCCAGGAGAAGGCCTGGCTTCCCGGCCCCGGCAGCCAGCGGGACTACAGGCTCCCAGCACCATCTCGTGGGAAGATGCTGCTGCCGCAAGCACAGACCTGCCCGGCTCCGCCAGCACTTGGGCTTAACTTTTGGCAGGGGAATAAAGCATTAGGAGCAGCAAATCATTAAACCTGCCGCTTATTTGTCACATGGTCACTTCATGCCACCATGCCAACCTGAAAAAACACTTCTGGTGACTGAACATAAACATCCATAAGACACATGACTTCATAGACGCCAAAGAAATTACCATTTTTGGTGTCACTGTAAATTTAATTTAAAACACTGTTGGAACTTTAAAGTACATTGCCGAAAAGTCTCCTGTGGTTTAAGAGATTTAACTAGCAGGATAAATCTCCCGCAGGTTTTAGCAAGAGCAGAATCAAGCCTGTTTGGTGCCTACCTAAATTAATACAATCTCTGTCCTAAACAGTTTTACACAAAGAAACTCAATAGCTTGGATTTGAGTGGGTGAAACCCCTTCTGAAATCCATGCAAGGACTGCCAGAGAGGGTTTCTGTAGCCGAGGCGATGTCATAGAGGAGGGAGGAACACAGCTATGGCAGGTCACCATAACACTGTGTCCAAAGGCTGAAATTATTCTCTGGAAGACAGAGTCCCTGACATGACCTCGCTGACTGCAGTGGAGTGGTGAGGATGCCAGATCACCTTCCCCAGAGGGACAAGTCTACCACAGAAGAAAGCAAACCTGAAAGGGTTTGCAGAGGGATCTCTCCCTACAACAGTGATGCTGGGGAAGCCGAGGGCCACCACCTGGTCCTTCCCTCCTGGTCAGGCACAAGGGTATGTAATAGGCCCAAAATGAACCATTTGCATCATGACACCGGGCATTTGAAGCAGTAAGGCAGTGGGCTCTGCAAGCTGCTCATCTTTGAGAAGCAGGTACACAGGGACACGCTACATCCAAAGAGCTAGAGAGGATCTCCCGTGTGGCTTGGGTGCTTCAGGACATGTTGTCTCTGCAGTGCCGAGCTGAGACCTGCCAGTGCGCTGGGGTACGAGGGGGACACCAGCTCCCCTGTGGCTGTGCTCCTCTCTGCCCACCCAGCAGGGCTGGCACGCATTCAGGCATGTGGGATGCTGCCATACGAAGGGTTAAAGGCTTTGAAATACAGCTTCAGTGAGGGTTGGACATTCCTGAAATGCCAGAAAAGCTGCAAAAGGCAGCTGGCACCTCTCCCTGCAGCCTGGGCCAAGCAGCCGGGCCTTAATATGACAGAGAGATGCCTTTGCAGTCCCCACCAAGCTGGAGGACGGGGGGCTCCCAGGGCAGTGCCCCATGCAGGTTCCCCTGCATCCCACCACACTGCTGCTGGGCTCGCAGATCCCATTGCGAAGCAAAGTGTCACCTTCCTCCCACCTTCCCCAGCCAACAGCCCAGCAAAGGGAAAAATCTCAGAGCCGCCTCTAGCTGCTCTCCACGTAACACCCACAGTACAGCCACTCCTGCCACTCCACGAAACCCATCACATACCTCTGCCACGGTGACAGCGGCATCAAACAGCAAATATGCACAGGGTTAAAGCCCACCCTGTGGTCCCAGGGGGTCCCTGCGCCGAAAGGATATCAGTGTTGCAACATGAGCACGGTCTGGCTTCCACTTCATAAGCAAAGCCCAAAATACTTTCCTCTTTGACGTGTCTTGACGTCAGTCAGCAGCATCTCCTTGCCTGGGCTCCCTGGGTATGGGCTCTTGCTGGGGACGTGGTATTTTCCAAAGACAAATGTCACATTGTAAAATGTGCTGATAAGCAGCCCTCGCCAAAAATGACTTTAAAGATAACCACCTGACGAAAACACCAACGATCTGTGGGGACAGCACAAGTACAGGCCCTTCCTGCTCCTTCTCACCCACCAGCCATAAATGTCAAAGCATGCAGCCAAATTAAGGAATTTTTCCCCTCCTTTTCTCCCCACCATCCACAAATGTCTCCTGTGAACATTCAGTCATTCCGGTCCAAATGCAGCTCTTTGCAGACTTTCCTTTCAGAGCAAGGAAGACAAGGTGACAAATGCAATTTAAATACATGGCAATGGGTGTAAAATGTGTGTTCATCCTACTTGGCCATGCTAGGCGTAGAGACGAGTTACTGCAATGCCTGACGTGTGACTTAGAGAAACTAATCCTGTAAGTCAAACATAAAGAACTACACCTTTCGGAAAAAGGAAAGTAAGTTTTTCATTCAAATAACAATTAATTTATGCCTGCCTTCCAGTTGCAAAGTATTTATTCAAGTGTAGCTCCACAATTTAGACAGCGTGGTATCCCTCACAGGCTCTTCCTCTATTATCTTTGCTCACTGAATCACATTTGTTTGAGGGAGTGGATGGGGGGACAAATCCGACACAGGCTGCTACAAGACAGGACTACAATACAAGAGAAGAGGTTTCATTACACAGGACTTAATAACCAAGCCAGAGAGAGGAGGGTTTCCAGCACCTGCAGTCCTCTGAAGCTGCTCTGCATTTCAAGACATGACTTACATGTGGGCTGGTGACACCGAGTCTTCACCACAAAAGAGGCAAAAAGATACAAAAAGGGGGAGGCAAGAAAGAAAAGTTTCTCCCCTGCACTCCTGGTAGGATCTCAAGTCTTTTCTCCAGTTGGTTCTCACGGGTCAGTGAAGGTGGGCGCAGTGGTGATGCCCACCTTTTAGTCTCTCTGGCCCAACTGCCTTTTGGTTCAGGGTGACAACCTTAGTGCCATATCAGCAGTGCGAGTGGTGGAAGAGCCAAAAGGCTGGAAGAGCTGCTTCCAACACACCCATCCCATCCTGCAGCCAGGGAGTAACTCCTGTATGAGTCCATAAGTCTCCAAAAAGAGGTGATAACTCTTCCCCTGTTGGTTCCTCTCTAAGAAGAGACTGTCCAGAGAGACCTGGTCAATCACCAACTACTCCAGCCCAGCCACCGTCTGGGTGTGGGCTGCAGGCCAGCCAAGTGCAGGTCCACCCCAGCTGTCCTCTTCCATGTGGGGAGCACGGTCCCACCATCCCTTGACTATAGGCTATATGGGGGTGCAGGTGGCAGGAGAGAATTGGGGTGTACAGCTCTCGGTTTCTTGCTTGCAGTGAGTGCCTGCAGCCACCACAGAGCTTGCAATGCCACAGTCGATTCACACCATCAGAGGCTCTGAGCAAGCTTCTTCAAAAGCAACCTGGAAAACCCAATGCTCTCAGTGGGAAACATTCTCACCTAAATAAAAAGGAGATGTTTTCTGCTGGATTTCCTAGTATCAGCCACCTTGCAGCCAGGTCTCACTTCCATGAGAGCCCTCCGAGATGCTGCTGTTCCTGCCAAAGGGAAGTGCTGCCTCTTCCCACCACCTTACGCAACGCGCTATGGCTGGTAACCGTGCTGCAGATGTCAATTTGTTTTATTAAACATTACATCTCAGATAGACACTTGGTTCTGGAAGATGGGACTTTGAGAACGGCAAAAAAAGTAATATTCATAGCAAATCAATGGGAGTTTGAAGCATAAAGCCTGAAGTCCCCCTCCGTTCTTCCTTCAATTGAGTAAAGTTCAAGATGAATAGATTATGGAAAAATTGGCTAAACCTGAGGCCAAGCAGCAGGCTTACTATAGGAAGATTCATGATCTTCATTTCTGAAATATTCTGGAAGCAATTACGGCCACTCAATAACCCACTGAATTTGCCCACTATCCTTTCATTATAGCTTACATTTGCTACAAAGCTGTGTTTTATGTGCTTGAAAAGTTATGCAGCCTCTCTCTTTGGGGACTCCATTGTATCAGATATTTTGCAGCACTGCCAGAAATAACCGAACCCTTCATGAGCTAAAGGGTTATTGCTGGCATGGAATTTCCTTTGTTCCAATTACAGAATCTCATTTTTCTCTCTTGCTTCCAATTGTGCTTTCATTGTTTATGATTTGTATGATTAAAACAAACCACAGTACATTGGCAACAGCAGGGAAATCTGAGACTTCTAGCTCGAAGAAGAGAATCTGGCAAGGTGCTAAAAATATATTAATTTGGAATTGGTATAAAGAGAACAAGAGTTATGCGGGTGATTTATATTAATGTACAAGTTTGTCTGGAGAAATTTGGAAATGGCAATATCTAACAGTAATACTTAAGGCACTTACAAGTTTTGCAGTGGGCAAATGTGGCTGTCATTCTATTCAGAACAGCTTGAAAGGAATATACTCATGTAAGCAGATTATTAAACTCTGAGAATCTAGATTTTAATAAGCTTTTAGTATTAAATGCTGCAAACGCCTGATACTATAAATAAGGCTCAAATCACCTTCAAGATTCAGATGCCTAACTCGCTTAGAAATGAGATGAGTTCAGTATCTCGACACCCACTTGACTCAAGCTGAAGTCTTCAAATAAGCTAATTATTCAGCCAGGGCTGCGGTGGTAAGAATCACCCTCTGTTTTTAATCTGCGTTGGGTGGAGATAAGGATAAGAGAAGCTGGACAACATATTCTCACCACCCAATGCCACCAGCATGAGGGCAGGTGGGAGGAGGGAGCACGAAGGCAGAGACAAGGAAAGGGCACGATGGCAACCCTCGCTTAGGCAGGTTCAAGCTGCTGCACACCCACCCTTTCTACACGTCCCGCCCTCTGCTGTCTCAGGGACCTGCCTGTCAATTAATTGAGCCCAGGAAAGCTGCACAGAGGTGCACAGGGGTGCACAGAGACAGAAGGAGATCCAGCAGGTCTGGTTCCCAGCTACAACGAACACCCAAGCACCGCGACCCTTCACAAGCTCTTTGCAAGTGGCGGAGTGTGCCACCTGTGGTTTTGCTGTGAACCTTTGTGATGTCACATAAAAGCACAACATGCTTTTTTCAGAGTTTGAGAAGTGTGAAAAGCAGCAATTTCTTGCCTTTTCTTTTTTCTTCCCACTTTGGCTTGTGTTCTTCAACCAAGCAGCAACAGCACAGCAAAAGACACAGACACCGCTCAGTGCGTGACCAGAAAAATCAAAAGTACCGTTCCTTGTATGGTTCCCACCATGTGCAAGCCATCTTTTCTGACAGATCAAGGCACCGTGTGCTAAACCCAGGTAAAGGATGGTGATCAAGGTACCAACCCAGAGACCAAGCCTCAGGAAGGAGGATGAATTCTTGCCGTTCTCGACCTAGAGAAGTGAGCGAGATGGAGGGGTCTGGAGCCCAAGTCTTGTGAGGAGCGGCTGAGGGAGCTGGGGGTGTTCAGCCTGGAGAAAAGGAGGCTGA
>JAOXNH010000060.1:21133627-21144107 GCA_028566575.1 Bartramia longicauda | reverse complement strand
CCTCCTGGCCGCCCGCCGCCGCCGCTGCCGCTCCTCCGGGCCGCCCCGCTCCATGGCGACCCCCAGTCCCTGCATCGTGGTGAGTGCGGCCCCCGGCGCCGCTGCAGCGGCCTTATCCTGCGGGGGAGCCCTCCCGCCCGCTGGGCCGGGGGCTGCCGGGCGCCTGAGGGGGGAATGTGTCTCCCACCATGTGGCCGCCGTCTGAGGGGAGGGGGGTCCCGCCTGCCCCCCCAGATCCGGTGATCTGTGAAGGAGCGGGACCGGCGGGCGGGGGAGTCTCTCAGCGGCGGGAGCCGCCGCCTCGCGGAGTCACCTTGAGGGGAGCCCCGGCCTCCCGCCGCCGGGCCCGGAGCTCCCTCCCCTTCCCCGAGCGGTGCCGGGCCCGCTCCCGCCGGAGCGGTGGGTGACGGGTGGCCTGTCGGGAGGATTTAGAGGCGGAGGACGGCGGGGGAAGCCGGAGTTGCCGCCTCAGCAGCGCAGGGGAAGAAGTTCCCGGCCGGCGGGAGCCCGGGCGGTACAACTTCCCATCCCTGTCGCTGGGGGCGGCTGCCGCGGACACGGCTGGGCAGCCAGGGCCGGGGGCGCCGGCGGGGTCGCTTAAACGTCCCGGTTGGCGTGTATTTTTGGAGGGAGAGCGTTCTGGGGGTGTTCGGGGTTTTGTTTTTTCCTTGCTGAATCTGCTGAGGTTCTTACATACTCATTTTTATTGTTATTAGTGTGGGTTTGTGTTTTTTTTTTTTTAAAGCCAGTGCCGGGCGCTCATGAGGCACGTCCCTGAGAGCTGTGGCGGCCGCAAGGTTGCGGCTGTAGATCTCTGCGGTCAATTAAAAACCCGATAAAATCTGTAGGAAGGGCCCATTCCCTGCCCGGAGCAAAAGGGAAGGTTTAGCGGGCATGCTGTGTGGAATGGTGGAGCCGAACCACGGGAAAATACCATGTGTTTTGGGAGGGACATGCCTTATTACTTAAAATAACATCCCGCTCTGGCTTGCAGGGACTCTGTCGGGGGCGGGAGGCCTGAGATGGGTGCGTGGGTGGCTCATACAGGGGTTTTTTTTGGACAGGAGGGTGAAATACTCATTAAATTCCCCATGTGAAGTACTCACTACAGGGTCACACAACAAAACCCATGCGACCGGTTGGCTGGTCACGGCCCAGGTGAGTGCTTCCTTGGGCTGCGAAATAAGATTGTGTCCCGCAAGGGCAGCGGTAGCCAAAATTGGTAGTTTAAAATGCCTGCCCTGGTGAACTATCAGTAATATACTTCATTTATTCTGAACTTCATTTTACACATAAATAACCTTCAGCTGCATCTCTGACCGAGAAAGTGAAGTAATTAAACATCACATTGACATTTTCCAAGTTGCAGTGGGGTTAAGGCTCCGGGGAGGCTACTCTTGATGCTGTTGCAATGATATGCCCTGAAGCTCAGCAGTGTTTGGGATAATTATATACATACACTAATCCCTCATGCTAATTAATATACATTCATTAATATTGCAGGCTGTTTCATACAGGGAATTTGCCCATGCAGAACAGGTTGCTGAGGTAGAGCTTTCCTTTCAGATGCTGGAAGATCTCAAACCCCCATGGTTTGGGAAAGGCTTGCTTCTCAGCAGCATAACGGGTGGTCCTCCTCTGGCTCTATGGCTTTGTCCTGAAAACTGCCTCCTGTGTTTTGCTGTCATTCGGTGGTGTGGAGATTTGGAAGGTGTCCATGTCGAAACCTCTGCTTGCTGAATTGCAAATGCAGGTTTTGCATTACAGCAGGAAAATCAAAGGTGTTAAAAAGCTCCTTGATTTTTTTTTTTGATGGAATAAAGGGATTAATGGAGGTGTAGTAGTTTCATTTTCGCTCCCTTCAATGTAGAATAATGTTGTTAGGACTTAATTTCTTCCCCACGTCGTACTGCACAACAGCTCATGTGGTAGTTCAAGCAACCCTTGTGAACTGTAGGTTCTGTTAGATGGTTGTTAGATTGATTGCGCTTCATGCCGTGTTCGCTGTGACCGATGTTTTTATGGAGAGGGCAAGTAAGGTGATCCCCGCGAGTGCGATGGGTTGGGTCGTTTACTGAACACAGCAAAGGACCTGCCCTTTCTCGCTACAGACTTTCTGTAAGGCTTTGTAGAAATCTCACCTTATTTCCTTTTCAGATTGGCGACGATGAACAAGGTTACGACCTGGACTTGTTCTGCATACCTAAACATTACGCAGATGACTTGGAAAAAGTCTATATTCCTCATGGGCTCATCATGGACAGGTTGGTTTGACTTCAGGCAGTCCGCTGCTCTGGCTGGTTCCCTGACGCTAGACTAAACAGTCAGTGATAGTTTTGCTGCCTGGTGACTGTCTAAATAGATTAGATTTAATTAGCGACTAAGAAGTAGAAGTGCTAATTAACTCTTTCTTGTTTGGCTTCTAAGAGTTTGTACGTTTGCTGTTGTGCTATTGTTTGGAAATTTGTTGTAATTCGCAAGCAAAATTTTGTGGCACATAGCAACCTACCACTTCCTTTATAGTGTTTCTTTGATGCTTTACCTTCTTAAAGCCTAATTAGAAGATACTATTTGTTGTGCCAGTTCAGTCTGAAAGTAATTATAGTCTCTTGAATTTCCTGAGGATATTAATAAAAGTAAATGATTAATCACATCATCTTAGACTTTCTCGTGTTCGTGTGGTAGATAAGTAATATCCAGCTTTCTCCTGCCTTCTGGCAAAGACATTAGTCTCCGTAAATATCAGTCTGTCACTTGTGTGTTTGCTGAAATCTGTGATGTGCTGCGGCAGCTTTATCTTGTGTGATCAAGAACGGATGCAGAAGCCTACAAGGCATTTGTGTTTTACTTTGTGTTTGGTAGTTGCTAATTCCCTCCAAGAGAATGGACAAACTCAGTGAAGGAGTTTTTGGGAGACACACGAGCATTTAAGAGTGATGCTGGGTGGATCTTCCTGGAGATCTGAATAGGAATGCATCTAAATTTGGCGTGGTGCTGTATGATTAGACATAATAAACATTCCTATAAAATGTTTTTTACAATATTGTAGAGACTTTGCATTGCAAGTCCAGATAGAGGAAAAATCGGACAGGGTACGTGTCATTAGGTAATTGATGTAAAGTTTATAATGGTAGGCTTTGTCTGTGAAACCTGCTGTCAGCTGGCACACGATAAACACATAGCATGCTTTCTAAAACAAGTTACAAGATAAATTTAGAAACAATGATTGCAGAAAAACGGTGCAGTGTTTTCTTGCTCCGCTCCATTGGTGTCGTATTTTGCAGTTAGGACAACCTTCTGGTCTTCCCGCTTGGCGAATTACCATAAGCTCTTTGCAGTTTGAGAACTTTCTTGCTCCTCAGTGAGGGCTACAGCCTCTTGGGTTGTGCTCGCTTGTGTTGCTCTTTGAATGGAAGCTGAACCTGTGGAAGGTTTCCTTCTCCTTTGGAAGGAGGAAACACACCTTCCTGTGGCATATCTGGCAGTGAAACAGCTCCAGGGAGTTGAGGTTGGCTTTGGCTGAGCGTGACGTATGAAAACAGAGGTGTTTGGCAGAGCACTGTTAGATTAACCTTGAAAAGTGCAACTTTTATTGACCGATAACGCGGAAAAGTGACTGAAGTGGTAGGCAAATATTTCCAAGCACAGTGTGTTTCCAACTTCGGTGCATGTGTTTGCTGCTGTTGTTAGCGACACAAGATGCTGCTGCTATAGTGAGCAAATGAAATGTGTTTGTTATGACAGGCTCTCTCTTTCTTGGTTTTGCACAGGACGGAGAGACTGGCACGAGAAATCATGAAGGGCATGGGAGGACACCACATTGTAGCCCTCTGTGTACTCAAGGGTGGCTATAAATTTTTTGCTGATTTATTAGACTACATCAAAGCACTGAACAGGAACAGTGACAAGTCAATCCCTATGACTGTTGACTTCATTAGGTTGAAGAGTTATTGTGTAAGTATCTCTGCAATACTGTGCCATTTTTATATAAATTTGACTAACTTCAAATTATTAACAGAGGTGGCTTAATATTGTTACCACCAGAATGTGGTATATTAAACAAATAATGAAGGGAATTAAGAGTCACAAGCTAATTTATGCTTTCTCTACCTTATTATATCATCTGTTTTCTTTTAGACCTTGATATCTCCACAGCCCAGTAAAATCCTTATTACAGAACAGAGAGACCCTTTCCGTGTCGTTTACTTGTTAAACAATTTCCTCTCTGCCCACTCCCCTGTCTCTAAAGCTGTGGCTCTAGAACAATACAGAGGATTCTCCTGCAAGTATGGTTACAAAACTTTAATTCTAGGAATTTTTGTGTGGCTTAGACATCATTCGTTGGACAGGAGGACTTGAAAGCTGCAAAAACGGTTATACCCGAGTTCCCTGTCTCATCTTAACCAGACAATGAATGAAATGAGTTGTGTTTGGCCTTGAGGAAATGCTGGATTCTTAAACCTAGGTGTGTGATTAGTGGCTGCTGAGTGTGGCCACCTTCTCAAGACTAGGCATAGGTTGCCTTGGGTGTGCGTTTTTTGGAAAAGAATTTACTTTCATTCTGAACACAGGGATTTAACTTTATAGGGAAGTTGAACATTCTGTGACATGAGGTAATGTGTAAGTTTTACAGAAGGAAGCATAAGGTTATGTTCTGCAGGTCAAAGGAAGAAGCAGATGTATGTTAGTACTCTGAGCTTCCTGACTTACCGACAGCCTACCATTGTGTTTCCAGGATGGTATTTATGATTCATTCCGTAAGACCGTTTGTAGCATGGAAATAATTACACTTTTTTTTATTTCAATTTAGGATGTTTAAATAAATTGTTTTGCAAGGAGATTGCTGTTAGTTCTCAGTAACTTTGCGTTCAAGTCAGCAGTATTAGCTACTTGTTGCGGCTGTAGACAAATGCCTATTCCGGTAGAAAAAAACCCAGAAATTAGTAAATAGGAAAATCACCCTCCTCCTTCGTTTCATTAAACTGTGAAAGCAGAGATGGAGTTATTTGCAGACGTAGTTTGGACTATCGAAGAACTTCATAGACTCATGGTTTCTGTTGAGTGATCTGTTAATGTTTCACAGCGAAGCCCAGAACTGCTGCGGGGTTTTGGTCACGTCCATCTTCAGGAGGAGCGGCGTTAAACACGCGGCTGGCTGTCCAGGGGTTACCTGGAAACCATCAGCACGTTGGCTGAGCACGAGGCAGTGATTTAGCGTTGCTCTTTAATGAGAGGGCAAGGCTGGGCAGAGAGGTTTGTGCCAGCCTTTGGTTGTATCTCGCTCGCTGTGCTTGTGCACTGTGTTTAAATCAGCGGGCAGGAGCTGCTTGACACCTTTTCCTTCTGCGCCTCCCCCCACCTAAAGATCCAGGCTCCTGCTGCTGGTCCACGTAACCACTAAGCCACCACATGGCCATATATTCTGCCTGTAGAAGCCACAACAGAAAGCTGAATGTCTCTATTACAGGATAATATGTTAAAGAATAGGAAAGGATGACTCCCAGGTTACTTTTTTTGTGTATCTTCTGCTTTCTTCAAGGAACACTTCCAGTAACTTACTCGCCTAGTTTTAGAAACAATATAAAGGCTGCACCCTTTGAGTCTCTTCACTTTCTGACTAATTTGGAAAAAAAACTATTGGAGAAATGGTTTGAAGCACCTGAAAAAAACCCCTTTGTTAAAAAGCAAGGCTGCCATATTATACCCATGTTTTCTTTGCTCACGCTGGTGTGTTAGGAGTGCTTTGGTTCCTTCTTTACTACAGCTGCTTTTGTCATTTACTCCCCAGAGCTACGGAGCCTTGATATTAATAGGAGAGTGAGCAGCAAAATAAATTTTATGGAAATTACAAGCCTGGTTTTGTAGTAAAAACAAGCAGATGAAGAGAAAAGCGGAGAAATTCAGACAGAAGGCTGTCCTAACTAGGATGTTTTCCTTGAGGTGTTGGCTTCAGGGTTTTTGGTTTTGTCAGCCAAGTCTATAAAAGAATGTTTTCTTGTTCTAGATGAGTGAGGAGCTGCTGTTACCTGATGCCTCCACTCCAGTATTTACGAGCGTTTCCTTTCTGTGGGCTCTCTTAGGTGGTTATTAATATCCAGACTTATGTCCTTTAGATTGCATAACTTAAGAGACTGGATAAGATTGTCCTAACGTGAGCACGTATGTAACAGCTTGACTACGTCTTCCATGGTTAATGGTGTCAGAGGGCTAAATCTGCTTTGTAGTTTTTATCTGTGCTTTAGGAGATAGAGGGATCGGCCTCGTTAGCGATGTGAAAACCATCACAAGCAGTAATGGACGGTTGAAAGCGGAGCTGGCACTCTCGTCAGAGTCTCTGGATGCGATTACTTTGTCGTGCTGCCTGCCTTTACAGACTGGATAAAAGATGTTAAAAATACCCTGGTCGCATAAACAAAGCAGCTGAACTGGTGTCGTGGTTCTGAAATGGGTGTAATTGAGGTTCTATTCTTGTTTCAAACCAATCATTTAAAAATCAACCATACACTTGTAAATATTATATTTTTATTTGTGGAGTAGTGCAAGGCTCAAACTGTTCTGCACTCAAAAATAATTCTCTAACAATTCTGACATGATCAAGCTGTGATTAAACTTTGGTTGTAACTCTGATTTTCCGAGTCCTTACAGATGAATTTTAATGATCTGGCAAGCTGTTAAGAAATGGAAAGATAGTGTTTGTGAACAGACCCAGATCGTGGTACTCTTGACAAACAGTTTATTCTGTTTGTGCTCCAAGAAGAATAGCTTTTCACCAGTCTCCTGCATTTAAACTTGGAAATGAGCAAACACTGCGTATGTACTCACAAAGGGCAGCCAAAAGACAGCAAGTGTGTTGCGCTGTCACTCAGGAAAATAGGGATTTTCAGTGGAATACGTGGTAAACTGTGGTTAGGCTGGTTGTGGAAGTATTCCGAAAGATTTCTGTTAACTGAGCCTTACAGCAAATACTGTAAGGACCTTAAAATGCCTTTTTAAAAGGTGATGTTGGAGTCTCTGGGGTCAGGAGTTACAATCTTGTAAAGCGTTACTGTTTTCCAGTGGTGACAATGGGGAGGCAGTGAAAACCGATCTGAACAGTAAAACTCTTATGTGTTAAACCACAAAGCATTAAAGTCTTACCAGTACTGAAATCGGAAATAATTCTCCTGAAGATAATTAAAACGTTGCTTAATTATTAAACAAAGTTCTTTCCAATGGAAATCTGGTTACAGCCAGTGACGGAAATTCTTTAACTGTTTTTTATCCTTTAATTGCTCAGGAATTCAGTACCTGTGTAGGAGCGCAGGTTTATATGCCGGTGAAGATTTATGTTTTGTGTTAAAAGGCGTAGCAATTTCTATGATTTTTGGTGGGAGGAAGCAGGAAAGCTTCTGTAGGTTAGACTTCCTTTTTTATCATACTTTAGTATGCATAATGCAGAGATTTACAGCAACCTACTACCGTTTGGTGGTGGTCTTGTTTGAGTGTAGTACACTGCTTTGTAGCCAAGCAGATCATCAAGAACTCAGTCTTACACCGAGGAGTACCAGCTGCCACCTGTGCACGTGATTTTAGTGCAACAAACACCTGTGACACCTTTCTCTATCACTGTTTTGTAAGGAACTTTGGTGGTTTACATCCTTCCATGGAAGGAGGATGAAATCCCTATTAGCGTAGGAATAGGCAGGAGGGAATCCTGTAACAGAAACACGGAAAAGCTTAAAGAAGCTGTCATTTAAGATAATTTTAGGATAGGGGGAACACAGGAAATGTCCATTAGAATACAGTGCTTAACTGAACCACATTTTTGTGGTTGATATAGCCGGTGTCCGGGCGTGCAGTAGCAGTGTGTGTATCTGCTGGGTCAAGCAGCAAGCATTTTGGACACCTTTGGTTTTGGACTTTTTCAGCACAGTGACCTGGATGCTGTTGCGTTTAGTTATTGTTTGCACTGTTACACAAGCACTGAAACAGTTGACTATTTATCAAAAATGAAGGTTCCTTATAGTAATGAAACATGCCACTTCAGTGTAATTTCAGAGTGGTATAACTCAGTGTTTTCTTTAAAACACATGAGGCAAAACTGGAAAGATACTTTTTTCTAGTAATTTATTTGCAGTTTTGTATGTTGTGTCATAGGAATCTTTTTAAGGTATCTGTTAGTCTTATCTGCCTTTACATGCTTCGAGCTAGACCATTGACATCACTGTCAAAAAGTTTTTAATACGTTTTCTCTTTACTGTCATCCCAGTGTTATTGTGTACCTGGGGTGTGCCTCCCTAAATAATTTGCCTCCCCTTTTTTATTGTAACATTCTTAGTTTTTGCCTACAATCCATATAGCAGGAATATCCATCTTCAGGCGGCTGTACAAACAGGAACCTGTTTGTGGCTGTTTCTGTTCCCTCCTGGTCCCCTCTCTGTTGCATCCGTCACTCCTGGGTTTGGGGAAGGAGCTGCTGTTTCTCTGCATAGCTGTGCAGCACGCTTGGGCTTCACGCTGCGGCAGCAAAATAACAGCAGTTTTCTAACAGAAAGATAACATGGTAAGAGGTTACGAGAGTAAAGTTTGATGAGCGATAGTAACCTTTGGCTGAAATGATTAAGTTGTAGGATAATAGCATCATCTGGAAGTGGTAGGATAATAAGCATATCACATCTAACTGTGGAAGATCATCAAGGTTTAAAGTTGGTTGAGTGAGTTTAACTGAACTGTAAAGATCTGCACAGTGTTCCTGGCAGCTTCAACTTTCTTATAACACAGTTCCTTTACGTGTGTAACAAAGTTTAGTTTTATTGCAGTCAAATGCTGTGGTGTAGTGATAGTGTACCTGTGTGGCTGCTCAGTTACTATAAGAAGTAATCTGATTATTACTAATATTTGCAGTGAACTAGGCAAACAGAAGCTTTTCCGGCTATTATATTTCTAAATATTAATCTGTGCCTCATTTACTGGCTATTCCTGTTATTGTTAGCCGAATAAAAATAAGCATTCTAAAGCATTAAAGTTTAAAATGTAAATTACCAACTCTGTTGCAGCATGTAACGTAAAAACTGAAATGCTTTTTGTCTTATTTCATACCTGTAGGGAATGCATAGCAAGTCATATCATTTTAGGTACATACATATATATAATGGTCACATGCATGACATATATGTGTATAATGGTGTCTGCATTTACGCAGATCTCTTGTCAAACAGTCTTTAATCTGAAATACCATCTTTTAATTTGATCACTTCTAATTTCTTAGATGATAGCTGGTGGTGGTGCTGTGTTGCTGAAAGCATTGACAAGATACTTTAATTCTGATAATGCTAATGCTCACCTTCCTCTTCCTTAGAACGATCAGTCAACTGGAGATATAAAAGTCATCGGTGGGGATGACCTCTCGACCTTGACTGGAAAGGTATGGCCCTCTGTATGTTTAAAAACAGACAAAACCACTAAAGAACCCACATACCTGGATGCTTTTAATGCTGCTCTTTTAGTGTGTGAAGATTATAGAGTTTTAAAAAATGAAAATGGAAGATTTTCATTTAAATATTCACCACTACATCCTAGGAGAGCAGATAAACTCCAGGAAAGCTGTCAGTTTAGTCTGAACTTAACAAAAAAACCCCGTATTCACCATCTTCAGTATCAGCAAAGTTTTAGGAGATTTGTTTTTCTGCAGTTCCTGAGAAGAATAATCTTGCATGGGTTGCTGTCTACAAACTCCTTTTAAAAGAGAGTGGCGTTATTTACTTGCTGTATTGGTGTTCCAGTGAAGTAGTGATGGGAATTCTGTCCAGACCTGTCCCCTGCAGCCCAGGACGGGGACAGAGGTTCCTGTTACAGGCAGGGATGAGAGGAGGAAATGGGAGAATGTAAATAGGGAATCTGCTTTTCTCCAGTGGCTCTGTGGAGATCATTGAGCCAGATGTCTGGGGTTAAAGCATCGGGGCCTCCTGCTCTGTCAGAACACATTGCCTTCCCCTTTTCCTTACACATACGTGATCTTTAGGGCATGTCTGTCAATATAAATTCAATAGTTTAATATAAATGACATAAATATGACAGAATGTGTGTCTATAGTATGACACTCTGCTTTAGAAGAATACCAGTTGTGTAGACTCTGGTTTGTTATCTTGCATATATCTAGAATTCTCAGTGTCTCAATACTGTAAAGACCGCTTAGTACTCAGCATGAGATGTTGAGGAGAATCTCATTGCCAGGTAATGGTTACTGGAGCATCAGAAATGTTACCTGCACAGAACCTGCTGTTACACCTGTGGACATACATAAATGATGGTACAAATATCTAACTGCAATGAAAATTAATAAATTGTAGAGATTAATGTATATAAGAAATGGCATAATCTCTAGATATTAATGGATTTTTCTTTTTTTCTTCTTTTCTTTTTTTCTTCCCACCAGAATGTTTTGATCGTAGAAGTAAGTATTACATTTCACTTTGAAGTTCTATTGTGTGACTGGTAAAAC
>JAOXNH010000060.1:20897225-20911413 GCA_028566575.1 Bartramia longicauda | reverse complement strand
TTAGGACCATAGTAGATTTTCATTAAAACAGTACAGAAAAGCTTAGCAAACCTAAGTGCAGTTCCCATGGCTTTGGGAACGCCTTGTGCATTTGCCTTGAACCTTGAAGACAGGGGAGGTGAACCTGCAAAGGCAGTTCTGGGCAAAGGAAAAGGGCGAGTGAAACCCCATTGTAATACGCAGCCCCGAGGCTGAGAAACATTTTAAAATGCTAAAAGAGGTCCCATTCCACCTGCGCGGTGCTCTGCAACCTCCCAGAGTGTCTTTCTGGAGGCCTTGGAGTGTTCAGGGCTGAAAAGCTGTGGAATGCCTGGGAAACCTGTAATAGACTTATAAATCTCTGAGTACAGACAGGCCACCACATAGAGGCAGAGACCTGCACCCAATTCCCGTGATTCATAAATATATATAGGACAGGTGGAAAACATGAGCTGTTCTGAATAGCTAGAAGAAAGTTTGAAGCTTCTAGCAGAGCTTGAGAAGTTATCGAGGACAACACAACCATGGTTACACCTGACAGCCTCAAATTCTGTGAGGACTACCTGGCAATAACCTGCAGATATGAGAACGAGACTGAAACAGAAATTGGGAAAGACAGAAAAAGATTTCAAAGTAACTGGGTTTAAGACAAAACAAAATTTGAAAATGGGTCATATTGTGGAAAAGATCATTTTGATTTTCATGTTAGGTCTAAAACTGGAAGATGTCTCATTGGTTATTACTAGAATAAGAGTTTTAAGACATGGACTGGATAAAATCTCATGAAGTAACAAAATCCAGACCATCCATGCTTTATGTTCCAGTGCTGGTGTTCCACTTCACCACGTAGTTTAGAGAGTGTGATTTAGAGTGGTGGGGACATAGAAAGTGGTCTAAAAACTTTTCATTTCTTTTTTCCCCCCTTTTCTTTCCTTTCCCTTCGACCCCACCATGAGATTACCCTTTTTGCTTGGTTATATGTTCTTGACATATGAGATGTCTCCTGGGCAATTCCATTTTCTCCTGTGGTGAAGTGATGGACAAAGTATGCTTGGAAGAAATGGGCTCCATAGAAGAGAAATATGTAGTTAAATGTAATAACATTGAAAAATAAAAGCATAATTATAATTTTTCACAGGGTAAGGGATCAACCCCGACAAGGAAGGCAGGCAGTTAGTGAATGTCCTCTTCAGTTCGTATCACTCCAGTGCAGTGGGAGTCTGGATTGGCATCGCACACCTGTGATCACCTCAATAGCCACTGGATGTCACTGATGATCCACACAAACTCAGCTTAACCCTTCTAGCAATTCCTTGAAACGCGTGGAAGAGTCAACAAAAAGGGTGCTCCCATGACCTTGGGGATTTGAATTGTCTACCATCAACATCTTCAAAAACAGATAAAGAAGAAAATCTCAAAAGAAATGGGGATGGGATAGGATCAACAGCAAGGCATAGAATGAGTTAAGATGCTTCAAAGTACTATTTAAATGTGAGATGATGGCTACTTATGACTCTCCTAAAAACATTATATCAATCCTTCCTGTATGTTCCAACACATAACCACCTGGGTGGAAGGACATCCCTCTAATATTGGTCTGTCTTCTTTTCACAGTCTGTGGAAGTTGGCTGGATGTTTGGTGACTCCTATTGAAATATTTCAACAACTCCAGGATCTTTCTGGAAGGACTGTGGAAATTCCACCCCTTCTCTGGGGATTCTAAATGACCATAGCTGTTTGATGAGAAGCAAATCTTTCTCCAGCATGTTCCTGCTATCTGAAAGGTAAAATTCCCTATGCCAGTCCACAGGAGAGAAGCAGATAGCTGCCCACCATAGGAAGAAGAGTAGTGGAATGAGAACGACATCAAACACAAAGCATCTATTTCCACCAACACGAGTTGTTTCTTCTTAAAATTATCAAATTCATGATAGTGATGAACCAGTTCTTTCCAGCCTTTAATAGTGAGTACATTAAGAGGAGAGCAGTGAGAAGTGCACTTGTCTATTGTAGAAATGAGGCTAAAAAGAAGCTTTTTCCATCTGTCAGTGCCATTGCATTCTATCTGGACTTAAATGACTTCCAGGTTTTTCCCTTCATGACAGAAGATTTTTTGCATCTTCCAGCAACAGCAGTCTCCTTGAGAAACCATGCATCAATTAGTTAGGGTGGGTTTTTTCCAACATTTGAACTTAATACTTTGCTTGTTGCCTGATGCCAATGTCTCCTTTTGTTCGGGGATGGTGTAGAGATAGTGATCAGAGCTTTTAAAGGCTCCTTTACAGATAGAATAAGACACATCACAATGAACTCCTCTCACTGATGCAGTTTTAGATAACTCATTAGCTGTATGCTGTGAAGCCAATTGAGTCTTTAAAGAAAACCATGGTATTCTTTTCACTTAAAGGAGTACTTAGCTGCCCTGTTGCAACTGAAAAATGATGTAAAGCGTTACAAGCTGATAGTAATTTGTCTGTACAAGCAACTCAGATGCTAACAGACAATGGTCTGGGAAACAGAATGTTGGTTGGGAAGCAAATAAAAATTATGTTGTTTCAAATCTTAGCTTTTTCACACTGTATTTCTGAATTAGTTTCATCATCCTGTCTCTGGCTTTAGACAGCAGCTATGGAAGAAGATAAACCTGTGCTCCAATACAAAGAATAACACCGAGCCCATGAGGCATGTTTCAGTCCATATTGAAGTGGAATATTCTGGCCTCCGGGGAGATAAATTATTCCTCGAAGTACATGATTTGACAATATTAACATTAATTAACAAACTCAGTTCCTACTACTGATTATAAAAGTAGCTTGCTTTTAAAAAAAACAGTCTTCAGGAGTCCTTCTCGCAGGTGCTCTACTTGCTGTGTCTTTTGCCAGATAACTACATGCAGTCTGATGAGAAGTGAGACCTCCGTCTATCACGAGATGAATAATTGAATCGTTTGTTCATGAGTGAAATAGCGTGGAGTCACCTGTTTTGAGAGGACTTTCGTTTGTCAGGTCCTGCATCTAAATACCACATTGCCCACCTAGTGCTGTAAAACCTGACATAGGTTGAGCAGGACCTGAAAACGATGGGAGATGACACTCTCACTTCACCAAGTCTTCTGTGTTTGAGTTGGCTGCCTCAGGTGGTTCATTCATTTTCCTTCAGAGGAGAAAGAAGGGCTCTCCCAGAGGAGATTCAGAGATTTGTAAATCTATGTCACTCTATGAAGTACTGCAGCACGGTCAGGGGGTTCAAAAAGTTCGTGCTCTTGTCCTGGTGTCCACTCTCCATGTTTCACATTGGATTTTGTTACAGAGGGGCTTTGCTTCACACCTTCTTGAGGTTTTTGGTCCCACAAATTGAATGTCCATTAGCACCTGAGCACACAAGGTCCTTATATTCTTGGGTATGTCCCATAGCTTGACTTCCTATAATGGGAACTGAATTAATGTGCTGAGAGGCATCTCCATGATGCAAAATAAAGCACAGAAAATGCAGATTTTTCAGGCTATTTATTGATGTGCTCCTAAACAGAACTAAAATGTTAATGTGGACACACTGTAAGGGTACAATAAACCTCTAAAGAGATTGTCCAGTCAGTGCAGCTGATGTATCTCTATTTTAATGTTTTGTATTTTTATTTTAAATTATCAAAGATTAATATTGCTATATACATTTAGAATACAGTTCAGAAGACATATTCTCTCTTTCTTACTTTATTTTTTTTCCAAATTCAGTAGCTAGATCCGCAGATAAAGGAGCTAGGATCTCATTTACTTCCTGACACCAACTTATTTAATGGTGGCAGGTAAGAAATTTAGAAGAGCAGAAACTGGAAATGAGGATTTTATCTTGTCTTCCAGGGAGCACTCCAAGAAGGCAAATCCTTTTCCCCTGTACCCTGCTTTGTAGGCTTTGATGTTGCCAGATACAGCCAAACCCATGACATTACACTGAAAAGCAAACAGGATTTTGAAAAACTGTGAAAGAGATTCCTACACGCGCTTAAAGAAAACAAAAACAAGAACAAACCAACCTCAGTTTCTGAAAGGAAACAGAAATTCTTCATCATTTTCTCCCAGAGCAAATATTTATAGATTAACTGCCAATGTGTGTGTGTCAAGAGATTACTATACATATGTGAAAAAGAATATGAATAGAGAAAATGAAAGTACAGAAATAGAATGAGCACTTACAAACTGTGGTGACAGATTTATTAAACTGAGACCAGAGAAAGAAAAAATGAGTCAGAGTACATTTAAAAACATCTGTGCGATTGGTGATTCTTCTCAGAGGCTGTTTAGTACAGAATCGACAATGTACAAAACCAGAAAGTATAAATGCAGCAGGAAGGATAACTTGGGACTTTCCTTCTCAGGGAGGCCTTTAGGCAGACAGTGGTGCTTGCTCTGGGGTCATACACCCCCAGCCTACCAGGGACCATTTGTGTGTTCTTCCAAACTGAACCAAAAAACTGTGAGGGTGGTGAGAGGTTGCCCAGAGAAGCTGTGGCTGCCCCATCCCTGGAGGGGTTCAAGGCCAGGTTGGAGGGGGCTTTGAGCAACCAGGTCTGGTGGGAGGTGTCCCTGCCCAGAGCAGGGGGTGGCACTGGATGGTCTTTAAGGTCTCTTCCAACTCAAACCATTCTATGATGCTATGAATGAGCTCCTCCTGCCCTGTGCTTGAGGGGACAGTGTGGGGCAGGAGGAAGATTTGTCTTTCTGGGCTGGGAAAGAGTAGTGATAACCCCAGCATTCACAGCATATGTTTAAGCTTAAATCATCACTGTTAAAGTGCTGTGGTCTCCTCTGGTGGTGGATGTCCTGTCAGAGGGACAGGACTCTGCGTGGGGCAATGTGATGTAAATCCTGAGTGGAGAAGCCTGCGGTGGGGGCAGCCGCCTGTACCATGAGCTGACACCCTCCTCCGACCTCCCTTCCCTGGCAGGGCTGCGAGGAGCCATGGCATTCGCCTTGGCCATCCGCGACACGGCCACCTACGCCCGGCAGATGATGTTCAGCACGACACTCCTCATCGTCTTCTTCACGGTGTGGGTTTTCGGAGGGGGCACCATGGCCATGCTGTCCTGCCTGAATATCCGGTGCGTGCGGTGCTTGCGGGGCTCGTGTCCCCCCTTGTCTTCTCCCTCTTACGTTAAAGTGCTCAGTTTTAAGAGATAAGAGGAAGATTGCGTCCCTTCTTTCCACCCAGGCTGTGGCATGTCCCTGGCATTGCTTGTGCTAACCCTGTCCTTGTTTTCTCCCCTGCAGAGTCGGTGTGGACGCAGATCAGGAGAACGTGGTGAGTGCCTCTGCAGAGGAATTTGTGCTACACTCGTCAGTAAAAGGGTTACGTGGAGACCCTGTGAATGCCCCTCTGTGCCCTGCTCCCTTCCAGCTGCAGGAAGGTTTTTAGCTCCTCTGGTGAAAGAGCTGACAGTCAGCAGGAGCCATGGCTTTTCTGTGCTCTCTGTGGTTGCGCTGAGGCTTGCTTTTATTCACTTGGAAAAAAGAGCATAGAAGTAACGCTGGACTGTTTGGTCAGTCCATGTTACTGCCATGATACATTCAGTCTCTCCATTGCTGGGTTTCAAATAATTATCAAAATGTGCACGACACGGAGGCTTTCTGCCTCATCTCAGCACCCAGGGCAGTACAGAAATTCCATTTACTGGCCCATTTTATGTAGCATCTTTCATCCCTCTGTTACCCACATGTCACCTCTCTTTTGCCCCCCTGGTTCCTGAGGGTAGTTATGGGGCAGCCCAGGAACCACTGACCGCGCTGAGATAAATGCTGGAGCCTCAGGGGTTTTCCTGCCCAGTAGCCCTGAGCTGTCTGGCTTGTGCATCTGGAGCCTGGCCATGCTGTAGCTCTGCTTGGTTTCAGTGTGGGTCCTGCACTTTGGAGGGTCATTTTATTCAGAGCCATTTCTTGGGCTGTTCACCTCCTGGAGAGAAAGAGTCAAATGCTGAAGGCAGCCCAAGAGCTATAAATCTGAAAGCCAAATTTCTGTGATATATGTACTCGTATTCATAGTCCCCTACAAACAGTTCTGTATTTTTTTCTCTGACCGAAAGGAAGCCAGGAGTCCCCATAACACATGATTATTTGCATGCAAAATTCTCGGGTGAGATTTGATGGAGGTTGGACCTGTTGGTCACTATTAAATGTGATGTTTGGATGCAGCTGCTGGCTCCAAGGCACTTTAAACCTTGGGGCCAGAAACTGGAAGGCTCTAGCAGAAAAGTGGTTACTCTGTGCTTTGATGCCACCTCCCTAAGGCTGTTGTACGCTGCTGAACGCAGAGCACAGTGCTGGTAGCACCTTCAGCCTGTCGTGCTGTGAACGTCCTTAAACTTGCTGCAACGCAAAGCTTTCTTCTGAAGAGGCAGTGGGAAGGTGTGTGTAACCAGGGGGGTAACTGGGGGCCTCACCCAGGTCGTGGCACGTTGCCCTGCTGCTGTTTAATGTCTTGCTCTCCCACAGGGTGTCCCGGAGAGTGAGAGGAGGAGTACGAAGGCAGAAAGCGCCTGGCTCTTCCGCATGTGGTACAACTTCGATCACAAGTATCCTTGGATGGTGGTTGGTGTGTGCCGTGCCAAATCCCGTCTGTCCGAGCAACCCCCTTGACTTGGAGTGTGACTTGCTCCCCACTCAGCAGAGGAGCCAGGGTTTGCTTTCCTGTCACGCTGCTGACTTTTGCGTGCCTGCGGCTGCGACGAATGACCGTTTCCATCCACCATTAACTGGGAGTGCAGCAGTAGCTCAGTTCAAAGCTGGGTTCTCCCGGGCTGGAAACCCGAGGTGTCCTCGATGCCTGTGGCAGGCGAGCAGGAAGGGCAGAGGGTCTTCTCATTTGTCGCCCTCTTACTGGATGCTTTGCCATCAATTAGAGGAGGAGGATTTGCCAGGGTGAGGCACAGGGTGATAGGTCAAGTGATGCTGCCAAACCTTTTCTTACAGGGGCTGTGCCCTGCTGTGCTCATGTCCCGCTGTTTGGTTGCATTCATGCTCCTCATCCCTAGAATTTTTGTGCTTCCAGGGACTTGTGTTTCTTTTCTTCCAGCGATTTCAAGACACTGAATCCCTTGCTGCTGCCTCTGCATCCCACCCCTTGACCTGCCGATATCACCCTATTCCTCTTTTCCTTAACCCTCTCTGTAGCTATCTAAAGCCCCTGCTGACGCATAGTGGCCCTCCTCTGACGACCACGCTCCCGGGGTGCTGTGGGCCTGTTGCCCGGTGCCTGACAAGTCCACAGGCGTACGAAGTGAGTCCATTGGTGTCCTTTCTGTTGGGGTGTCGCTGGAGGTTGACATGTTTGTGTTGCTGCTTTTGGATGCTGCTCTGCAGCATTGAGCTGGGAGCCTGAGGGGGGTCAGGTGCTGGGGCTGATGGATGAGCTAATTCCCGTGAGCATTTTGCTTTTCCAGCTGTTTGGTCATGAAGGGACTTGTGGTGTATTCCTAGTGGTTCCTCAGTGATGGGCTCAATGAAGCTGTCACAGGTTTCCTTCCCATTCCCCATCCCCAGCTGGGAGGACACACAATTTCTCCATCCCCTACTTCCAGCCTTGCAACTGAGCCATTCTTGCAGCCTGCCTTCAGCTGCATCACTGGCAACCAAAAAGGTTACCAGCATCTGAACCGGGGCTGATTCTCACAGAATCATAGAATGGTTAGAGTTGTAAGGGACCTCAGAGATGATCTAGTTCCAACCCCCTGCCCTGTGCAGGGACACCTCCTGCTAGATTTTCTCCTGAAATGGAAAAGAGCCCTTGTTTGAGCAGCCCAGAAGGGCAGCTTTGGAGAGCACGTAGGCAGTGCCCTCTCCCACCATCGCTGCAGAGCCTGTGTGCACCCGCGCTCTTTGAGGGGCTGGGTTTGCTGGTCAGGCTTGTCCTCCCGTGGCTCTGGGGGCGAATGGTGCCAGCAGGGCTGTCTGGCACGGCCTTGGCACTCGGGGCATCACTGTGCCAAGGAGCCCCTTGCGGCAGCAGCTCTCCGTGGCAGGAGTTTTCCTGCCGTGCCCACAAAGTGTCAGCATCAGGTTCCCTGCACCAAACAGAGATGGCTCTGATGGGTCGGTGATGCGGTTCCTGGCGTCCTGGATATTTTAGTCCTGACAAAGCCACTCAAAACCACATTCCCCATATATCTGGCTGTGGCATCAGAAAGAAGAGCCGAGCGTGCCCTCTTTGGCTGCCAGCAGAGAAGCTGGTGAGCTGTGCGAGTCTCACAGGCTCAGAGATATCGGGTGGTGGTGGTGGTGCAGGAAGAGTCTGTGATTTGGTGCCTCTCTCTGCTCATTCGCCCCTACCGTGTGATTTCAAACCCAAGCTCTTCAGGCAGAGTTAAACAGCATTTTCGTCCTGTTTGTTGCCCAGAATCAAGAGCAGCTGAAGGACGATGACTCCGACCTCATTTTGAACGATGGGGACATCAGTCTGACCTACGGGGATTCCACCGTCAACACCGACTCCGTGGCGTCCAGCGGCACGTCACGGCGGTTCGTGGGAAACAGCTCAGAAGACGCCCTCGATCGGGAGCTTGCTTTTGGGGACCATGAACTCGTAATCCGGGGAACACGCCTGGTCCTTCCCATGGACGATTCGGAGCCACCGTCAAACGTCCTGGATAACGCAAGACACGGTCCAGCATAAGGTTGCTCGGTTTAATTGACAGTAATATTTGCATATATGATCAAGAAATATGTACTACCTAAAGTCTAATGCATGTCTCAAAATGTCTAAGCTGTATAAATATTATTTATATGGTGTCAGAAGAATATAAATATTCTCTGCCAAGCACTTGTAAAGAACAAGCTGCAAATTTAAGTTAAAAACTGTGTTGACTGCACTATGTAGGATGGAACTGTTTTAGCGTAAGAGTCTTTTGCACACAGTGAGCTTCTTTAATCTGTGATTTGAGGAAGGGTTTAGTTCCCAGTGGGGTAGGTAAAGAAGCTGATTCCCTGTTCATCCCTTGAGCCTGGGAGAGGAGGGTGGGGAGGTGCTGGTGAGCACTGGAAATCGCTTTCTATTCAGATGAGGATTGTTTATTTTTTTTGGTCTCTGACCTTTTGGATAGTCACGTTTGAAATCTCAGCGAAAGAGACTGCCCGCGGCCCCTCTTGCCGGGCAGCAGCACTGATGACAAACTTGTTCACTTTGTGGGAAACCTGAGCTGGGAGCTGGAGATCTTCTGCTTTTTCGTGCCCCTCTGCCCAAGCCCTGCTCCAGTGGGTTCAGGGCAGGCACCGGGCAAAGCCGGCAGCCGGGACTCCAGCCAACCTCGAACATGAGCTTTACAGCTACAGATTGACACGGTACCTCCGGGCCTCTCCAGAGGTTCCCAGCATCCAGGTGGTACTGAAGGGGAGTTGTCCGTCCGTCCATCCTCCTGTATAGTCAAAAAAATCATTGCACTTTGTTTAATAACTCCGTAGCATGCTGTGTGTCTGTAACCCCCACCCCATCTCTCTCGTGTCTCTTACCGTTCAATGAGAAATGTTTGCGAGTTGATTATTTTTATGGTCGGTTTGTTGTTTGGGTTTTTTTTTTAATTTTTATTTTTTATTTTCCAAGGAAGAGCACAGAACAATTTGCGATTTCACACTAGTGTTAAAGGATTTACTCTGTAGTTAGGAGAATGGCTGAAAGTGCAGTGAAATCGTTAACCCTGACATCCTTCTTTTTCTCCTGAAAAGGGGGAATCACAGAAATTCACTGTATGTAATTTTATTGTCTATTTTAGCTGCAGTTTTGCTATAAAAACCCTTCAGGGTTATCTGTGCACTACAGGCCCCTTTCACCCTCTCCAGAGGGCTTAAACAGAGGTGTTTTAAGAGAGAGAATATATGAAAACGAGACGGGTGAGTCTGAGTACTCCTGGCTCCCATTGTCCTTCCTTGGAACAAACTCTGCATCTCTCAGGATCCGACCCTGAGAGCTCAGAGCAGTGTCCCCATGGCTGTTTTCCCCAGGAAATACCAAAATTTTGAGTGTATATGTATAGTTGAGAAAATAATATTTTTTTTCTTTTTTTTTTTTTTCATTTTCTCAGGTCTAAGTAACATAGCCTTAAATTCACGGATGTGAAACTAATTATTTTGGCAGTTTATCCCCAAGAAAATGCTTTCTTTTTCCTTCTGAACAAAATGTCCAAATGTTGCCATAGGACTCCTCTAGAAGGGGGGTATCGCTCTGTTTATATTTAGATAGGGCATCTTCCTTGCACCAGTAAATGGCAGTCTCGCTGTTAACATAGCTGTTGGATTAGTGCTAGCCTCTTTGTTTCCTGCTATGCAGGAATTCCATAAGGTGTGCGTTTTATATGATGTCTGTAAGTTAACTTCATGTGTTTAAAAAACAAAACAAAACAAAACAAAAAAAAAAAAAACAAACCAAAAAAGGAAAAAAAATCATGTTAGGTACCTGTTGACTTTAGGTTTTACTGCATCACTTCCACATCCTGTTTTACGTTCGTTTTGCCTTTTTGAAGAGGTATGATAAAATAACTACCTCTTGTTTTTTCCTGTCTAATCTGACTTTGAATTCAATTTACACAGCTGGCCTTGCTGCAGCAGGAGGGGCAGAAGGGTTCTGCCCCGCTCCCCAACAGCCCATGGTCCCCTCGGTCCCCTGCACTGGCGCAGCGTCCGGGCAGCGCAGGGCCCCCTCCTGGGCCATCCCCGGCCCCCCCAGGGGCGAGTGTCACTGGGGTGGCGGCGGCGTCATGTTTTACCGTAGCCGCAGTAGTAGTCCTCTCTTCCTCTGACCCTTCCACTTCAATTTATCCACCCTCTTTAAGCTTGCCAAAACATTACCATAAGCCTCAGCTTTTGACACCACTGACAGTTCAGTTAGTACATTAAAGAAAAAAAAAAAAAGCTAACAAATGATGATTTTATGAGTTACCTGTGAACTCTTATGATCCATACATAATAAAGCCAGGACTGTTTTGAATAGTCTTGGTGAATGAATGAAATTCTAAACTGAAATTCAGGAGTGATTTGATAAATGACTCACATTCATCCTCAGCTGATTGTTTCCTTTGTCCTGCTGCAGCAGAGAATGTGCAAGAGGTAGAGCCCTGATGGCTTGTGTGCTGCAGATGAAGGTAAGGGTACCTTGGAGAATCTGCCCCGAGACCTTTTGCCAAATAGATAAGACAGCCCCGAGGAGGCAGTTTACAGCCCCCGCGAAGATTTAGAGAAGGTGCCCTGCCTCTGTAAATTGAATTTTCATGGTTTTTGCACATGAAAAAGCATGGTAGGTAAAGTTATGATTTGTACTAGTATGTCTATTTGTGTGGTAATGGCATTAACTCCGTAGTTGTGGTGTTTGTGCAGCTGATCTGTGATGGCTGATGATCACTATTGGACCTTCTGTTTACACTGACTAAATCCTTTACTGTTGCATTGTACTGTGAAAGAAGGATTACGGGCCTATAAAATTTTATTTCTTTCTTTTTTTTTTTTTTTTTTTTGCCTGGAATTGTGTGTACCGTTCCATTAATTCACATGGAAATAAATCTGTAGCAAAGTGACGACAGGCCACTTGACCAGTTTGTTCATGGCTTTTGGCCAGCGGGTACGGCAGCAGCCAGGGATGCTGATGCTGAGCTCTGGGGCCTGGAGGGCAGCCGGGCTGGGGACCGCGCTCCTGCATCTGCTCCTGTGACACAGCCCAGCCCTGGGGCCTCGCTTGCAGGAACAGGCGCTGGGGAGCCGAGAGATGCTGATGTCTGCTGAAAGCCTCTGCAGCTCCCAGGCTTCTCCATGAGCAGCAAAACCCAGCTGGGGCAGAGCTGCTCCCTTGACCTGGGGGAGGGAAGGTGGGTGGACCTGCCTGAGAGGCATCGCTACGGGGTGTTTGCAAAATTGAGGCTCCTGAGCTTCTATGTCCCATTTTGTTTTTGTTGAATTTGCAGTTGGGCTCGTGGCAATTCTTCCGTCTGGACCATTTTTTTGCTGCTATGTGCTGTCAGAGCAGCTGAAGAGCTTTGCTGTTCAAATGCCTTACAGTCCTTCAATACAGAGGGCATCTCGGAAACTTCAGGAGTCTGATTTTGAGGGCTTTGATTCACAAAGGACAACCTTCACCTTTCGAAGGGTATAAAGATACATTTTTCATGTACATTTTTCAGCGGCATCACTATGGCAGGATAGCCCCCGAAACCCAGTTAAACACACTTACTTCCTGTAATAGCAGCAGACAGACGACGTGGATGTATGTTCTGCTTTCTAAAGGGACTGTGGTCCTTGTAGGGTGGCAAGTCCTGAGCTCTCCCCCTGGGTTTTGCAGCTCACTGAAGTACCTGAGTCTGCAGGGGAGAAGGGCTTGTCCAGTGCCATGCTGGTCGTGGGTAGCCCCTGCTACTGGAAGTCACAGGAGCAGGACAGGACACAATGGTCTTTATTTTCTTACTATGAAATGATGCTAATTCCACCCTGCACACTCACACCTCAAAATCCTGACAATCAGCATAAACACCGCTAGTCGCGCTGGGCGCTCAGGTTGTACTGGGGCATGTAACTAAACCAAACAAGGACTTGACTAGTTTAGCACTTGAACAAATGCCTGTTGGCAGCTCTTTACCCTTGCAAATCCTCAAAAGAAGGCATGAGGCAGATCCAGGTTGGCCAGGCTGAATGGGGCTTGCAGCAACCTGGTGTGGTGGGAGGTGTCCCTGCCCAGGGCAGGGGGTGGGACTGGATGGGCTTTAAGGTCCCTTCCAACCCAAACCATTCTATGATCCTATGTGAGATGAGATTTGAAAAAAAACAGGCTTTTGATTCTTTTTCCTTACCTCATCATGGCCTGCAAGGAGCTCTTGTCCTTGCTGGGTCCTCTAGATGGCAATATTGGAAAGGACAGTAATTGTCCATCATCGCTGTGTTCCTGCAGGTCCGGGCAGTGCAGAGGCTGACGGCCCACCCCTGCTCCAGAGATCCTCTCCAGCCCCTGCCATCTTCACCATGTCTTATGCACCATCCAGCTCGAGTCTTTATCTGCAGAAAGGAGGAGACACTCCATTGCAACAGCAACTGCTCTTACACCCTGAACCTCTTTGCAGAAGCCACCACCTTCTCAAACAACCAGGAAACCAGGAGTCTGGGGGCAGTTGAGGTGACCTTGTGCTGGGAGACTGTACATCTACCCCACATCTTCCTTTCCCCTTTAAGGCCAGCTGCTTGTTGGCATTTCCTGTGTCCCCCCCCAGTTAGGCTTTTAGAACCAGGAGTTTAAGGTGAGTGGTCACAAGCTGGTCGCAACGTCAGTTTTAGCCCCTCAGAGACAAGCTGCAGCCCTTGCTGGAGCTGCTGACAAGTATTGGAGCTGGTTCAAACCCCACACACAGGATCAAGCCTGCAAGGGCACCTCCCTCCATGGTGCTTCTCCTTCCAGGTTCCCCAGGTCTCACAGGTAGGGCATCACCTGGGCTTTAAGCCATTCCCAGCACTAGAAGTTGCTGTCATCTGCAGCCAGTTCGTGGTCATGGTGTCTATTTGCACTGTTGCAAGAGGACTTTTCTCTCTGCTTCTGCTCATCACAACCCCAAAACAGTGTTTGTCACCAGATGTGGAGATGGTTCTGGAGGAAATACCTTGGCAGGATTAAGAGAGGAGGTGGGGGTGGAAGTGCCTCTCAGGTGCTAGTGGACCCAAATATATTCTTATAATACTAAATTGCAAAAGATCTTTTGGCCGCATGTGTCTGTGATTGGAGGATAACTGGAAGATGAGGCAAGTAAAAGGGAAATGAAGAAACGGTGTCCTTGCTGACAATCATAACAAAACCTGCCAAGCCAATGAGAGAGCCCAGAGGCCATGGGAATATTTGTGTACTCTCTGTGTCCGGTGCGAACGTAGCAACACTGCCCTGCTCAAACACCGCCTGTGCCCGCTGCTTTCCACCTCCTCTGCTCTCTGCCGAGTGCAGAGCGATGTGGGGGGTCAGTTAATCCAAAGGCATTTACAATCACTTCCTGCCTTCAACCATGTTAACATCAGAAGCTGCTTTGCATCTTGCCGACAGGAGCAGCACTGGGGACAGCCCGGCTCCCAGTCCCCGGGCCGCTCTGCCATGGCTAAAGTTTGGAGAGAAAGTTTGGACTAAGGAAGATCTTCCCTTGGTGGAAGAGGACCAAGTTAGGGATCAGTTAAGAATGCTGGACATCCACAAGTCCATGGGTCCAGATGGGATACAC
>JAOXNH010000060.1:20864253-20879876 GCA_028566575.1 Bartramia longicauda | reverse complement strand
AGGGAGTTGTAGAGAGCGAGAAGGTCTCCCCTCAGCCTCCTTTTCTCCAGGCTGAACACCCCCAGCTCCCTCAGCTGATGTTTAAATTGGTGGAATAAAGTCCCTTAAAGAAGGATCAGGAGTTGCTCCGTGCAGGGAATTATTCCTGTGGTGCCTAGAGGCAGTCACAATTGGGCTAAAATGAAGTCTATGTGCGTAGAGAGCCCATGGTTGGGTGCTGCTCCCATAAAACAGGCAGGGTGTGCAGAAGGGATGAGTGTCAGGAGAACAGAGCTCTGTCCCAGATTCTTACTCTCAGTCCCAGGGGACGCGGGTGCTGTGCATCCCATGTGCTCTCCTTCCCCAGGCCCACAGCCAAAAATCTCTCTCCTGCCAGAGATTGACTTGTTTTGCTGCTCGAAGTATTTCCCGCAAAGGCTTTGCTCTGCTCCCAGCTGGTATGTGGAAAGTCACAAAAAGGCTGCCTTGGCGGGGCAGCGTTCGCTCTCCCTGCACCTCCCTGCAGCCTGTACTGAAGCAGGATTTGTCCCCCAGTGCTTTCGGAGCAGTTCAGGTGTGTGTGGTGCCAAGTACGCTGCCAGAGCAAATTCCTGCTGTCAGAGCAGAGAGAGCAGTGTCATCTGGGGGACGGACGGACGGATGGATGGATGCTCTTACGCTTCTCCAGCTTTCTCATCTCCCTCTGAGGAAACAGGTCTTTCCCTCCCAGAAAATACGGCTCATGTCCTCTGGAAGGACAGGACTAAAATGACATTGAGGGCTTTGAAACTATTCAAAATCAGGGCAAGGATTACATTATAGCCATGCTGGAATGGCACGGGTTCTGAGGAAACACTCTTTCAAAAAAGATTCAAATTAAAGAGTGGCCTGAAAAAGGCTGGAGAGCCAGGACAGGGTTCCCGACAGTGAGGAAGCTGCAGCCCAGGGTGGGAAGGTGGTGTTTTGCTGTGTGCCTGACTGGAAACTTTAAGGCAGAGTTACAGTTTTGGTTTGGATGGTATTATAGAGTTGCATTATTTTTATGAATAGGAAATTCAAAACCTCTTGACTTCAGATTGGTGTTTTCAGAAGACCCACTCATTCCATGGATGTGCTTGATCTTTTTTTTTGTTTCTTGAGGTGACCCCAGTGACTGATGTAATTTGGGATGCTTCCTTATCTTCCTCCTGCTTTGCAGAGCTGGCTGTTTGGCATGTGAGTGGGCAGTCAACAGCTGGTAACTGTGAGGGATTAAAAGCACTTGGTTTGTTGGGATCAAATGCAGAATACCAGTTGTCACCCAGACCTCTAATGAAGAACAAGGGAAAAACTTCCTGCAGGAAATTGACTCCCTGCTGGGAACAAGCACTGAGGGTGGCTTTCCAGCTTCCTTGTTTCTAATATCTTCCCATCCCTGGAAAGGGGAAACCAAACCAGAGTGGAAAAGGGGACTAATGTTTGCCTACCGGAGGCTGCCTGACAGGTATAGCTTGAGGTTTAATAATTTGAACCAAAATGTTTCAGAGCCAGTTTACTCATGGAACTGCAGAGCTATAGTGAAATGAGTCTGTTCTGGTGTCTCTATTGCAATGCAGATGGGGAGGAAGAACAGGAGAAATAGCTTAAAAAAAATTAAAAAAATAGAAAAGCTTTTCCTCCTGGAAAATCCTCCCGCTTGTCTTCAAGACATGAGACTTTCATGCTTTTTCATACTTTGAAATAGGGGGAACTTCACATGAATGATGGCTGGCTTCAGTGGTGTCTACTGAAATGATGGGTTTAAGAGGCTACTGTTAACAAGAAATTGCACATGCTAGATATGCTGAGGGAGAGGCACGGCCTGTAGAGATCTATGGTCCACCTATTTTGCTTCAAGCTACCTTTAATGGCACAGTAGCTGCCCCCATATGTGAAAGTTCTTGTGTTACATCAGTGTCTAAGCAGCAGAGGACTTCAGAGCTGCTGGCAGAATTGTTCTCCACTGTTTTGCTTGGCCAGAGAGAGCATAAAAATCCACTCAGTCCTCCAAAACTTTGTCTTATGAACCAGTGTGCTGGATGTGCCTTTCTTCCTTTGCTAAGAAAAATAGGAGTGGTTCATCACACTAAACCCATGGCTGGTCCAGCCCCCAGTGGTTGCTAGTTGGCTTTCCTGCAGGGAATTGGCTCCCAGCTCTTCCCCAATGCCTTGGGAATATTCAGTTTTCATGTGCTTCCAGTGGTCTCTGACCAAAGATCCCCGTAAGAGTAACTATGAAACCACCCTAAATATAGTTCCCCCATTGCTGATAGGATGCTGGGGTGGGAGAAAATAATGTGCTTTCTTCTAAAGAAATGCCCCAAGTTGTGGGAACCGTTCTGACTTGGCAGCCTACTCACAAGGCATTTGCTATTTGTTTAACTTGGGACTGGCTGCCCCTGGCAGTTGTTACCATCAGCCGCCTTTCTTATCTGCTCTTTTCTATAATAAACATTGGAGCAAAGATTTGGAATTAGTCACTTCTGAGGCACTGCCTGCCTGCCTTTCCAGCTTCTGTCTTATCATCTCATTTTTGGACTCTCAAACTTTTTCCTCTTTGTTCTGTGCCTCTTGGTTTGCCCCTCTTCTGACATAGCAAAGAGCTCTTTAAAATATCCCATAGGTGTGGCATCCCCAGGACTGCCAGCCTCCCAGAAGACGTGCTGCCCTGGGACATCTGTGTGCACTCATGCTGCTGCTGGGTACTACAGGGATTTTTCTAGCATGACTTACCTAATCCAGTTGGATGAGTTGTGCTGGCTCACGTCTGTTCAGATGAACAACCCGTGGAGGCATCGGAAGGATCCTGAAGGCATCCTGGGGGCCTGGAGCACCTCCTACCCTTTGGTACAGCATTAACCACCAGGCGGTCGGGGGTTTGAGGGAATGCAAACGCAGACAGCACCTCCAGAAGCACAGGGCTGTGTGGTCTTCATCCAGAAATCTGAGCAATTCCTACTTTAAAATTCCCTGGTGTCTCTAAGCATTGTCTTGACCTGGTCTTGCTTCTGGCAGTACTGCTGTAGAGGCGGTAATGAGCAGTCCAGGGTGCAAGAATCTCCCTCTCTCTCTCACTGGTCTCATCTCACTTTAAAAATACACGGAGCTATATATTTCACTCAACACATGCAAATGCTGTTTCCTACCTACCCTTGCTCTGCTGACTGAAAGCCGGTCACGCTTCCCCTCTGGGACAGCCTGCCAGGTAAATGCCACTTGATGTATAATGTATTTCAGCGCTGCCTCTGGAAACGGCCCGGGTGGCAGCACAGGAGCGGGACAGAAAACAGCCCACGTTCACCCTTCAGCGACCACAGGCACTCACCGAGGATGCAAATCTAATTCTGTCTGGATTTGCTTTGTTGGATGCACAAGCATGTCGTCCACCTCTCACCATAATCTTCCCTTCTCTTTTATACCATTGTCACCACAATGATTTTGATTTAGCTGAAGGTGGAAACTTTGACTCTGGATCAGGCTGTGGTGGGATGGGTTTCTTGCAGTGGGCTGGGGACACAACTTGCCTGTTTTCATTTCAGAAGGCTGGCCTGGGGACTTAGCCACGGGTTACATATCTTGACCAACAATTCAGCTTGCTGGATTGAGCTGATCAGGGTAGAATTTCTCTTTCTTGCAAAAATGCATTCAGCAAAAAAACCTCAAACCCTTTGTTAAACATAGAGGGTGATTTTGGGCAACTTCTGAGCTGTATTTTGGCTCAGGTCTAGGTGTGACAGAAAACCAGAGATGGCTGATCTCTTTCAAGCACTCTGTGTTGCAGATCAGAGCAGGCAAATACTCTGGGGTTAGTCCTGCTTCTTGGTGCACTTTGTGCTGATGCATGTGGTGGTGAATGGGAGAAAATTCCTGCCCAAGAGCATAAACAGGCAGGAAGAGCTATAAGTGGCCATACCCATATAGTCCAGACACATGAAATGGAGCCGATGATGGCTGGGGCTGGTGGATATGCTAGTGCCGGACCCTCCTGATACCTGTTTCAGGGAAAGATTGTTTGATTTCTGAGTGGAGACGATTGCAAACAATAATCCCATGTGCTGCTGGAGGAGGCTACCACTCATCTGGTGTTTGGGATGTGGCAGGAGGCTGCCCTGCAGGGGCATCCATGGTGTGCATGAATGAAGACCATGTCTCAACACCTCCTTTTTGTGGTTTCATGTCATGGGGGTCAGGCACGAAGTTAGTGTTCCCCTGACGTCCAGTGCTAACGCAGCCCATCTCCATAGCAATGGCTGAAACTCCGTCCTCCACACGCTCGTACCCCAGGCTGTGTTGGTGCTATCAGGTGGTGAAGCTTTCTGTGTACCGCACCAGACGCTGAAACAAACAACCAATAAATCTGCTATAAACCAATGAGTAATTTGTTTTGGTTACCAGGGAGATTGCCAAGTGCAAATTCGACCTGAAATAGTGATGAGCTCATCCTCTGAGCAGCGTTGGTGCCTGAGCTGGAGCAGCTGGATGGAACGGGAGCCAGCACCAGTAAGGCTGTCTGCTCCACTGACACTTGGACGCTCTGCAGCCTGTTTTGCCAGCGAGCTCCTGCCTTGCAAATGAGACCGAGCAGGGGACGGTGCGTGAGGATGGTTGTTGAGCCCAGGCTTTTTACAATTCCTGGAAGTGTGGCGGTGATGTTCCTTCCCGGTGGGCTGGAGAGCCCTGGGAGTGGGTTAAAGTGCTGCAGAGATGGTCTCTTCTGCTGCCTCCCATATCTTGGAGACCCCTCCCTGTGTGAGGATTGTGGGGAAAAAACGAGATGCCTGATTTGTAGATAAGGGCTTGTTTTCAACAGCTAGTTAGATAGGTGTATCTGACGGGCAGAGCCTCTCCCCTGCTGCTGCTCCAGGCACTGGAGCAAGGAATTGGGAAAACCTCACCCTATTCTGCAATGTACCTAGGGCAGGAACTTGAAAATTTGGGCTCTGCTATTATTTCACCCAGAAGTGCCCCCAGCTTAAGTTAGACCAGGACTTGACTTTTGAAGGGCTGATTCTAGAGGCAGGATTTGGTAGCTTTCTGTCTGTCCATTCCTGCTGTTGCTCCCAGGAATATGACATCCCCACATATGACACTAGGTGTCAGGAGGACCAGCGCTTGGATAGCCATGGGAGTCATCTCCCACCAGGGCAGTGTGGGAGCAGCTGCTGCAAGCAGAGAGGTGTCTTTCTTCCTCTCTGCTGCAGTGCTGACACCTGGGTGGTGGAGGCTGGGGTTGGAGGGGGCTCTTGCAGGGCTGCTGGCTGTGCTGCTTGGAAAGGCAGGACTGGGTCTCTCCGGCAGCCCAGCCAGGAGGGCTCCAGGCAGGGCTCTGATAGCATCCTGCACCTTTCTCTGCTAAGGCGGAGATGTTTCCAGATGTACTTGTGTTCAATGAATTCATACTTCCTGAAGTGCAATTTTTGACTAAAATTCTGTCTGTAGGAGGAAGCACTGCCTGTCCCTCTGTACTGGGATGCTGCAGGGGAGAGGCTGACAAACGTGTGCCAGTGGTCTATGCTGTTCCCTTTTCTTGGTTTTTGCTCCCCATTTCCAAGTTATCAAATACGTGAAATGATGTAGAAATACATCACCATATTGCCCGGCAGCTGTCTTGATGAAGCAATGCATAAACCACTTACCAGGGGCCCACTGATGGATTTCACTGAAACTTTTAAGGCATGGTTACCAGTGGCTGAAAACAGGTAACAGTTATCAACAGCACAAATGCAGACAAAAGCTGAGCCCCCGAAATGTAACCCATGAACCTACTCAAGTGAGATAAAAACACATTTTTTTTTTCAATTAACCTCATGGCTTTCTGGAGCAGGGGATGAAAAGGGCACTGGTTTTGACAGAGGTATTTTTGGTTTTTGGAAGTCTTTTATTATAATTTTACAAGCATGGAGCAGTCTGTGTTCTTGCACATCCCTTCCAGGCCTGTGGGTGGATTTCTTCCAGCTCCTTTCTGGAGCCATGTGGGGAATGCTTTGGTGACATATCCAAGTCCCTCAGCATCCTGGGCAGCTCTGTCACAATAACCAGCTTTGGGGAAGGGCTTCACGACACCCTAATACTTGGAGTAGGTCGGCATTTGAAAGAAGGTGATTTTTAATGTGAGAGGTTATAACTAAGTGAGATTTGGGTGAGAGAGCATGATTTCAGCTGTGCACATTTGCATTTTATAGTTGGTGGTGCTCTTGGTGGCATGCCTGGGCCAGCTCCGTCCACCATGTCCCCCATATTGCCCATACTGGAGCTGGCAGGCAGCTAACGAACTACTCCACGGCATTTTATCTTTGGCTTTCAGCACCTCTTTGGAGATGAGGCACAGCATGTCTAATGTGTGCATGAATTATTTGATATTCCTTTGCGTCGCCTCTTTGAGCAATGCTGGGTGTTAGTGTTTGGGAATGGGACAGGCATCCCTGCGGGTCTGCAGTGTCTCTCTTCCCTGTGTCCTCTCTCCAGTGTTTCACCTACTTGGTATCAAGGCGTGTTTGCTTTTTGGCTGTCTCTGGGCAACTAAAAGCACTGCTGTACTTTTCACAACCTTGGCCGGGACCAAGCCTAACCTTGCTCAACCCTGGCATCAAGAGGCAAGGGTTGCTACTGGGCAGTTCCAGCACAGCCGAGAGGACAGTTTGGCTCAAGAGGCCTAACTTTATCAGAGGGACACTAGAGTCCTTGCTATTGCAGGAAAAGTCCTCGATGATTTGGAAGCCCTACCCTTTCCCCATTGTCCTGCAGCATTCCCAGGAGGACACGGGTGCTTGTGGGCTCTCATGCAATGCGGCTGCACAAGCTGATTTTAAAAGAAAGCTGTTTCACTGTTTCACATCTGCTTTAGCTTTTTGACAGTTTTCTCTGGCACTTGTGTGCAATTAGTGCTGCTTTTTTGTCACATGGAGCCGATCCTCTAATAGTTTGATTTGGACAGTAGTTTGACAGCCAGCAGCAATTGTATTGAGAAGGGCTGTTTCTCTTTGCAGACTGTGTTACTCATTGACCCTGAATTTATTGTCTCACTGCTACTTGAGAAAGAAAACAAAATCATTTTTTTGTGCCTGGATCCAGCCACAGAGCAGAGGACGGCTTAATCAAACACATAAGTGGTTGCACCAACTCCAGTCGGTTTATTACTGTGTTTTAAATCAAGCACTTTTCTAAGTATGTTATTTTTCTTATTCCAAGATGTGTGTTTAATTAATGTAACAGCCCATAGACTTCTCCTGTCGCTCCAGGAGCGAGCACCGATAGAAATGCTGTAAGGTGCAGTGCTGCTCTAAGAGCCTTGGTGGGGGACACAGGAGAGGAGAGGGGACCTCCTCTTGCCCCCAGGCACCCTGGCCCATCCCTGTGGAGGTGGGAGATGAAGGCATTTCCTTTTTCAGCAACTGGGAGGTAAATTAAATGTCTCATTTTAAAAAACCTTGCCTCTCCATACTGCTTTGGGCTGAACTGTCTCATGCCAAGTATTAGTCTACTGATCTTAATATTTCCAAAGACACAAAAACAACTGAAATTTTGCTAGGTTACCCAAAAACTAGAGTGGGAGGGTGTTGTGGGGAGAATTCCCTTGCCCTTGCCTCTAAAACTGCCTCCATCCTGCAGATGGGGACACTCGGCTGGGATGCCACAAACCAGGGCTGGGCTCCTGCTGCTGCGCTCAGCCCCATTCTGGGGTTTTGCCTGAAATTGAATCCTAACCCTGATGAAAGATTTAAAGATACTTTTTTTTTTCCTTTTTATTTATTTATAAACCTGAGAATCAATGTTTTTTAACCGACCCCACGGAAAATGATTTTTAATGTAGTCCTTGCCCAGCTCTGATCTGACATGATTTCCAGGGAGACCCAGGATCCTTATCACTTCATAAAAAATGAGATTTGCATTCCAGAATCACACAGGCACTCTGAAAATATTATCCCTGACTCCAGAGAAATGGTTCATACATTTTAATGCCGTTACTAGAAATTGAATAGACAACACCTCCTCAGTGGAAATTGCTGTGCAGCTCGGGGGGGAAAAATATGCAGAAAGCCCTGGTGGAGACTTCAGAGAGCTCTCGCCAGCCTGAGTTGTGTGTGCTTTTGGTGCAGTGTTCCTGCTGAATGAAAAGAGCAAGATTTGATCTATGCTGGAGAAGAGGGAAAACACAGGTGTGTGGGCTACCAGCGTGGGATGAGGCAGCAGAGGGGCTCAAAGCACCACAACAGCTTCTGGACAGAAAGGCAGAGCGCACCCATGGTGGTGGGGAAACATGGGCTGCTCTGGGCTTGCGTGTCCCAGGGTGTTGTGGAGATGTTGCACACTGGAGCTTTATTTGTTGTCTTAATAAGTGTAAAGAAATCGAGGTGTCTTAAAGGGGCATAAGAGTGAAGAGCTGTTGTGGTGCTGAGGCTGGTGAAAGATGCTGTTGGGAGGAGAAAGAGCAAGGAACTACAACCAAAAAAACCCAAACAGGGTTCCTTTTTAAAATAAATTATTTTTTTTCATGGCAAATGAACTTGAAAGAAGTAGCTGATCTCCGCTCCTTTCAGGGCAGTTGACCTCAGAGGAAGACTTCACATTTGGCTGCAGTATGGTGAGACTCTGGAGTTGCTGAGCTGTGAGTCCCTTGCTCATGAGTGTGGAGGGAGAAAAAGGGTCACGGCTGGCAAAATACTCCTTTCTCAGGGTTTCAGGCTCTTCTGGAAGTCTGGCTGACTTCTCTGGTTTTGCCAGAGTCCTTAGTCTCTCGGAGGCCAGTTTGGGAAAGAGCAGCCAAGGCAAGTTGAGTGTGATCAGAGCAAGTGGTCTCCTAGTCTCGCAAGGGCTCCAGCTTCCCTGCAAAAGCAGAGGGGCATGGAGCCGGGCTGAACAGAGTGATGTGTGGTCACTAAATGAACAGGGCTTTGATGAGAGACTTAATGGGCTGATTTGCAAAATATTCATGTGAATGGTGGCTGAAGTCAACTCTGGCCACAGGCTAAGCCTGGGCCAAGAGGAAGGTTAAATGACATCTGTTTCAGCAGAGGAAATGTGTGATAATGCAGGACCAGAGCAAAGTGTCTTAGAAAGGCTGAACCGTGTCTCCATCTTACAAGTGAGTGGGTGCTTGTGGGTGTCTTCTCCTTGGCTTGTCCTGGAGCATGTCTCCTGGCACAGCCAGTGAGTGCCCATGTCGTGTGGTGCCAAAAAAGCCATTGTGAATTTGATGCCACTCCAAGGTGAAGGATTTCCATTTCTTCTGCCCTTGGTGGTGGTGGTGCAATGGCACTGTCCTGGCTAGGTGCAAGGAAGTTGACACCTTCCTCCATTTTAAAACACACTTATCTGAAGCTGGAAATGAAATCAAACCCCCCCAAAGCAGAGGTTTCTGAGAATAACTTTTGTGACTAATCCAACCCCATAGACCTCACCGGAGGGGACTTTGCAGCTTTGTTTTTCCTTGTAAAGTATGCCCAGCATATGTCCTGACAATTAGTCAGAATGCCCAAAAATACCCATCAGCCCTGCAAGCTGATCTCCTTCGGCTCCCAGAGCCGAGACAGACACAGGGTTATGCCCTGTGTGGCTTTGGGAAAGGTTATTTTTAAAATGGCCACGTAACAAGGGTGATTGGTCCTTTCGGCCACCAGTGCTCTCTAGCAACTGACGACAGCCAAACGCTGATCTTGCTCGAGGCGACTGTCCTGCGCCCAGGGTGATGGGCTGGTTGTCCTGCTAATCCCATATGCCAGGGCCGGCTCCTGTCAGCTCTAAATTAGTGCTCGGGGCATGGCCCTGGGGCCTGTGCCAAATTTGGGCTGTGCTTTGATGATGTGCTGGATGCCGGGTTGTCTTCCCAACCAGCATGCCAGTGCTTGGAAGGGCATGTCCTTCTCTTTGAAGTGGTGGCCTGTCTTTACCCTTAGCCAGGCAGCATGCTTCTGCCCCAGAGAAGAAGCATTTACTTTACCCATCTCTGACCACCTGAGATGAAGTTTTCTATCCTGAGTGTCTCCCATGTGCTGAATTTCTGGAGGGTGTTTTGCCAGAATTGTAGTCCATCTACAAATGGTCCTTTCTTCTTCTCCCCTGAAAATAAAGCTCTTTAAGGGGAAAGAACAAGGCTCCTTGGTCTTGCAGAGCACCCTTTGTGTGGGGTTTTGGCTTGGCCCACTGTGCTGTGGGGCAGAGGAAGGAGGTCTGCGGACCCATCTGCCCAGCAATTTCCTGGGAACATGATGTTTTGCTAGAAAACATCACATCAAAAAAGTTCCCAGCCTTGGGAGGAAGAGCTTGGGCATAGCCAGCAGGCTTGAAAGTCCTTCTTGCTGCCAGGCCCTGTTGCATGGGCGCAGGAGGATGACAGGGCCACCGGAAACCCATGGCGAGGATGCTGAAGAGCATGTGTGTTGTAGCAGATGTCTGGGTAGCTGCTAATTTCTGACTTGTGCTGGGTAGGTTTCCAGGGAAGGTGAATGACCTAGCCCTCAAGCAGTGATGCAAACTAATAGTTGAACTTCCTTCCGTGCTCTCCACAGTGAGCTGTTTAACTTCACTGGGGGAGGGCATTGCTCAGCCAGCTGCCGTGCCTATGAGAAGTAATTGAAAGCAATTAAGAGTGCAAAGAATGTAGTGGAGGCTGTGAAATATTATTTCAGTGATGGCATAGTAACAACTTGGAGAAACCCCGACGTGAGCATTTATTGTGTGGGTATGGTAGGATTATATCCCTGTGAGTGTTCATCAGACCTCATCTTTCCTGGAAGAGACCGCCATGCTGCCTGGCTGGGATCAGCGTGGTATTTATTTGACAGGGACTGAAGTTACATTTCTCAGCTCTGAAGCCAGGGCTAAGCCACGGGGGGAAAGCTGTGACTGGCAAACTTTCCCTCATGTTTGACTCCAACAGTCATTGCTTCTCCATGCGACTGCATCTCAACTTGAACAAAGAACAACACTTGCAGTTGGCCAAGATTGCCCTAAAGAGCTCCACTGTCCTAAGCGTGAAGCTTTGGGGTAATAACTTGGGGAATAACTGAGTTGTGGTGCAGCTTGCTTGGCCCCAGGGAGGGCTCCTCCGAGGACCACACTGGCCCTGGGGGAAGTTCTGTTGGTAATGGAGAGGCATCACGTCCCTGCCATGGTTGAGGGCACAACGCTGCGTAGCTGGAGCTCCAGACATTGCAGTGAGCAGAAACCCCAGAGGTCTTGAGGGGCCTAGCCAGTGTGGGTGAGAGTGTGGTGCTGCTGAGGTCCTGAGATGCTAACCTAGAGACCTTCAGCACTGCTCCTACGTCGGGGACATGCAGGCAGCTTCCCCTGTGCCTGCTGGCTCCTCTTCCCTGGGAAACCCTGCACCCTCGGCTGCTTTTGTGGTAAATGAACTTGCAAGAACCAGATGATTTCTACTCCTCCCAGGGCAGATGGCCTCTGAGGAAGACTTCCCATTTGGCTGCAGTGCCTTGGGGCGGCTTTGCTCAGACTGGGCACTGCTGGGTGGAGATGTTCGTGATGCAGCCATAGGCTGCTGTGAAGGAAGGGGTGAATGCTGTGTTTGAGGCATTTTAGCCCAGTTATGGGCTTGATGCTCTTACAAGGCATCTGAATGGGAACAAGTCTTTGCAGTACACGTGGATCTTCCTCCCAGGAGGAGCAAAGGAAGCCTTTGTATCCCCTTAGGTTTGGCCTGCTCCTCATTTCCCTCTGCAGACCAAGTCAAGGCAGAAGGGTGTGGGAGACGGAAAGAGAAACACGGCCTAGGTGCATTTAAGATTAATAAATTTGTCTTTCTAAGCGATTTAAAAAAAATAATCTTCAGCCTTTTGAGACTATCCCTTTTTGAGCTTGTACTGAAAGGCTAAATGTAACCGTAGGGACCACAGAAGGCACTCAGCATCCTTGCTGCTGGAAGACATAATCTTGGCATCTTATCTATAATATAGCAAAGAGCCCTGGGGCAGGGACGAAGTGGAGATAGGAGGAAATGGCCTTTCTTGGTGCAGGTGATTCAAAGCCAGCCCTGTGCAGCCCCTTGTGCTTCACCCTTCCTCTCACCTCTCTGGAGTCTGTGGGTCTGCATGGTGCCTGTGTCCCACCACACTGCAGCTTCTGTTCTCCAACCCTGACATAGGCCAGAGGGGACACAGGAGCTGGACAAAGCCTTGTGTCTACAAAGCAGCTCTTGATTTATGTGCAGATGCTCCCCCCAGGCCCTGGTGTCACTTGGCTTTCAGCAGCAGCTGGAGGTCTGCCATGTCAGCAACAGGTGAGGGGAAGAAGTGCCAGTCAGGAGCGTGTGTGGAGGGGAGCCGCGGAGCAGACAGCAGCGGGGGAATAAATTTGGAGCTGCCATGGGAATAGTCCTGGAAACAGTCCAGCCTGTGGGTGGAGGCAGATGGGAAAAACCCGGTTTAGATCTCTTCCCAGTTTTGCTATTTTTCAGATGCCTTTATTTCCAGCTCCGTTATCTCTGGACCACTCTTTCCTCTCTGTTATTACACCCTCATCCTTAATTTTTCTCTCTTCTTATCTTTCAGTCTTATTCCACCGTCTTATTCCACCTTATCTTTCCCCTTTTTGTTTCTACTTGCACAATATCTGAGTTCATGGAGGGTTCTCCAGTCTGTGTCTGCCTCCTTATATATTTATTCCGAGTTCATCTATCCCTACCTCCATAGCTGGTCCGAAAAGCTTCCCCTGGCACTGAAAGGCTCAGCACGTGGATCCCACCCAGCTGTGGGCTGGAGTTCAGCATGGAAGAAAGGAAAACATCCTGTGTGCCTTTGCCATGCACTGCCGGTTTCCTTCTCCACCATCCCTTTTGAGCTGGTGGCCCGAGGGCATGGGGCTTGCCTTGTGGCTGGTGTCTTCATCCCCTCTGTCACTGCAGGGGTGGCCTGGCTGGCTGTGCTCTGAGTGTGGGTACATCTCCTGTGAACCAGGGTGTCTCTGTCTTGTGTTCACTCGAGTGCCTGCAGGATGCCTCAGGGATACAGGATGGGGAAAATTCCCAGGAAGTTCATGGGATACTGAGTGCTTGGAGAGCTGGATCAGCCCCAGGAGTCAGTCCTGGATCCCAAACCTGCCTGGCGTTCCTGTGGCAGTGGGGCTGCTGCCTCCTCCATCCCACTGGCGGACCAGCCACAAGTGCAAAGGCAGGCTCTTCCTTGTGTCCCCTCTCCTCTTAAGCCTAACTGCTTTGTTGACTGGTTTCCTGCAAACTCTATCTTTATATATATATATATATATGTATATATATAAAAGTTTTAAAAACCATATTTTGTTTAGTTTTTGCCTTGGAAGAACAAAGAGACCTTTAACTGGGGTCTGCAATAGGTTGGGCAGAAGGAGTGCTCTCTGCTGTGGGAGAACACACATTGCATGCAATCTAAGATAAATTGGCAATTAAAAAAACCCCCTGAAACTGCTATTACTTGAGAAGAAGGAAGTGTTTGTGCAAATGGTGGGAGCAAACACGGATGTGAAGAGCAAACCCCGGTGCCGCCTGGAGCAGCCCTGGCCGATGGGACTGTGCTGGTCCTGTGTTACTGTCCCATGGAGTGAGAGCATGGAGTAAGTCAGTCCAACACCTGCTATGGCAGGAAGGAAGGGAGCGATACAGGACTCTCACTTTATGGGGAGCCTGGTGAATGCCTTGTGTGCTTTTCTGTGCAGCTCCACTGTGCAGTGTGTATGGAAGCAGAAGGTACAGCGTTACCCGAAGAGGTGGACACGTGCTCCCCTCCTGCTCCTATTTACTGCTGCCTGCTTCTTTCTTTGATGATGGTGACTAATAGCTCATCAATGCCTGGGTTATACCGGCTCTATTTAGGACCCCGTGTCCATTGAGTGACAGCAGGATGTGTGAGCAAGCTGAGATGCCCAGACCTTTTCTGGCTGGATTGTTAGGGCAAGAAAATACTCTGGAAACCAAAATGTGAATCATTTGTCTATCCGAGCAGATGACACTATGTCCCAGCCATGCCACTTTGCGGTCAGACCTGTGCTGTGGGATCAGTGTGTCCAGATCAGTTCCATGGAGTCCTGAAAACCCACAGGACAGGTTTAACGTTTAAAACATGAAAACCCAAGCCTGCATGCCCTGCTATGTGCTTACTGATGTGTTTGTAGTGCTCTCTCCCCTGGGACTCGTGGGTGCATGGTGCTGGCTAGCAGAGAAGGGCTCGGACAGGTTGACACACCTTCTCTCTGGGCCACCCTCTCCTTCCTGGAGGTTTCTGCTCCCTGCCATGTTGCACAGGGCAACGGTGTCCCTTCTTGGCACTTGTGTGATACCTTGCACTACTGGTGTGTTTAATCACCTGGGATTGTACGGACCAAGAGGGGCTTGGGGAGGAGACAAGAATTGTCCAAGATCATATGGCTAAAGCCAGCCAAGAAACCAGGAGCAGCCCTGCCTTCTCAGCAAGGGTTGTTTCCCCAGCCCATCCCTGTTGCACTGGCCTAGGAGGACACAAATTCAAACAAAACAGCCTTTTTATTGCAGACTACTCTGGGGAATCACTGGAGACCTTGCAGAGTGCATGGCTGTGCCATGAAATGCTGCTCCAGGGAGCTTCATGGTGAAGCTTCACAGGCATGAGCAAGGCTGGGTCTTCCTCCTGTTCTTTGGCCAAGCCTTCCTTCTCCCGCCTCCTCCAGCCCGTGTCTGTTGTCACACTGCAAACACGCATCCATTTGTACACGTGAAATATTTTGATGGCCAAGTGTCCATCCCTGTTCTCCCCATGCCTCCACAATGCCATCAAACCGCTGCTGAACTGCAGCTGCCTCTGGGGTGGGACATGGCAGCTGCTGACATTGCACAGCAATATTACGCCGCCTTTGGATGGGGACGGAAGGTTACTCTTTCTAATTGAAATACAAGTGTATTCCAGAGGAAGTAGGAAATGACTGCCCGAGTGGGAGGGTGCCAGTGCTTTGTGTGGGGAACTAGAAAGGAATGAGAATGGTTAATGGTGCAAACTCTACGCGCATTGCCAAAAATGAACTCATGTCTGTAAATATTACACTGCGTGCAGCAAGATTAGCACAGGAAAATACCAGTTGTTAGGGTTCCTGTTACCATCTGAATTATGCAAACAATTTGCTTGAGTTTATAGAGGAGCTGGGGCAGAATGACACTGGGCTTTTCCTAGCCAGTGTTTCAGTGTGCTAGTGCTTTAGCGTCTTTCCCAGCCTCAATCTGCTACACAAGTGGATCTATGCTGTGCTCTTTTGGCATGGCATGCTCTCAAGCGTGGCCTTTTCCAGGCCATGTTGGAAATTTGGAGATGTTGCGATGCTGCTGAGATGCTGACCTTGCACCTGGGAGCCCTAAGATGGGTGTGAAGGCCCAGGGGGTCACCGAGCCCAGTGCTAGAGCTGGAGGCTGTGCATTCCCTGCCGTGTGTGGGTGATCAAGGAGCTCTTGGGACCTCTGTGAGTGAGAAGCAGAGATGTTCCTGGCTGTAGCAGGGCCACTTGGGCTGAAGATGCTCAGGACTCTTTATCAGAGAGTGTAGTGACAGGACAAGGGGTAACAGTTTTAAACTGAAAGAGGGGAGATTGAGCTGAGATCTCAGGAGGAAATTCTTTGCTGTGAGGGTGGTGAGAGCCTGGCCCAGGTTGCCCAGAGAAGCTGTGGCTGCCCCATCCCT
>JAOXNH010000060.1:20702316-20715068 GCA_028566575.1 Bartramia longicauda | reverse complement strand
CCCAAACCATTTTATGATCTGCAAGGAAATAGTAGTTCTGTTACTGTATAACAATGAATGAGGGCAACTACTTAATTTACAAACATTAAAACATTTTGTAGCATGTACTTCATAAAAATAGTGTGCCTTCATAAGTTGTTTTTGTTTGTGGCTCTGAATTAATTAACAGTTCAGAGAATGTGAGTGAGAATGAAGCCTGTAGGGCCAAGTTTGTATGTGTGTAAACCTAGTCAGGTGTCCATGTAACAGGTGGCTTACGGAGGGGTAAAAGCATGTGAAAAATCCGGACTCACGAAGTGGAGCAGTGGAGAGCTCAATACCCCTGGCTCCCAGTGGAGTGCTATATCTGATAAGCACAGTCACTTTTAAAAGGCTTCTTTTTTTACTGTTATTTCTTTTTTATTTCTCTCTTCTTCTCAGGAGCATTGGTCTTTCCTAAATGCCTTACTTAAATCTTAAATTTCCATCTTGGAAAGGAGGCAAAGTTAAGGGTTGGACAGATTATGTAGGAAGAGCAAAGTTCACTAGTAGAAGTTGGTATAAAGAATCATTGTGGAGCTCTCTGTGTTATAGATGGTTCACTGAGTTAGATATCGTAGTATCTCAGGTTACTTCATTTTGCTGGTGATTATTCAATGGGTATTTTATCAAAATAGATTTAAGAGACCACGGGAGCCAGAAGTTGTTCCTCTACTCCATGAACACTAATAAAATTCCTTATCCCTGTTCTCTGACAAAAGATTAGAATATTCTGACTGGCCTAAGCAATCCTGATCTACAGCCCAGTGTTGCACTGCTTCTCTGCTTTGGGAATAGAGCAGCTGCTGAACGTCTTCTAAAGCATATTTCCAAGTAGTGCAAAAAGTTGATGATATTAACTGTCAACATTCCTCAGAAAAAATTGGAAGAGTCAAGTATTTAATGAAAGTGATTGCAACTTCATGCACTACTTAATTATTTTTCTTTCAGTGGTACTATAGTGATGGATACCAACCTTTGACATAGTCCTTCACAGCCATAGCAGAAAATTACATGTTGAATTTATCTGCCTTCCTTCATCACTTACTATGAAAAACCAGACGTTGGATGTCTTTGTAAGCCTAGGGTATCTGTTCTTCATTTGGTTAATCTATTCCTTTCCATTTCAGTGTTACCAGTAGTTAATTAGATGCTGGCATGTCTTGTAGTATTGTATTTCTTTTCCTGTAAGCTTAATTGCCCCAAACTGTACAACTGTGTGGGTATGGAGAGAGAACTGATCTCCTTCTGTGATGTTGTCCACCAGAACTGGATTGAAGGCCCAAGTAAGAAATTCTGTGAGTGCTTGTTTTCCATGCAGGCGTGGCATGACATAAGTACCAATAAAAGCCTTTATACTTGTATAAATTCCTTTATGTTTGCAAAAATGCATTTTAAAATTAAGTAGTCGTACCGGTATATATAATAGAATGGTGGCGTATTATTGGAAAAAAAATCTTTGCTATTGACTAGCAAAATTTGACAGTCCATGGTAGGTAATTTGCTAAGAATAAATTTAGCTTTACATGAGAGTGTGGTTCCACCTGAAGTTGAAAAATAATACTGCTGCAGGAAAGTGGCTAGTTGTCACAGGTTTAATCACTAATTTGTCAGTGGTTTCTCTGATGAAAATGAGTAATATTGTTCACCACAGAGTTTAAAAGCTTAATTCTCTGGATTTCACCGATCTTGATACTAAGGATTTGTTCAGATTGCTGTTGTCAAATATAATGAAAGTTATTAGAACACAGAGTATTCTTTTCTTCACTGAAGGTGGTTGCACTCTTCCTTCGACGATGTGTTACCTCATGTCTGTGAGAGCACCCACTTACATTCCTGATCAAGGCGTGTTGCAAATCTTGTTTAACATAGGAGCTATTTCATGCCAAACTTTTCAGTTCAGTAGGGCTCCACAGCATCTTGTGTTATTCATGACAAGACTGTTGCTGTCAATTCGGCGTTTTTGATTTGTCACAGTAAGAGCTTAGAGTTGAAACATCAGGCTTCAAATCACTACAGAAGATATGAGATTGTGTTGGTAATGTTGACACTACTGTCCGTCGTACCGCTCTCTTACAATAGCTTAATGACAGTAAGTTTTGTTCCCTTTTGAATACAGATGAAGCAAGTACAGCTAAAGTGCAGTCAGGTAAAATTTTTGAAGGTTAAGGCTCAGCTTTGGGAATAAATAATTTCAGAGTGTAAGACTTCAGAAAGTACTTCATCGTGCAGTGATGCTAGCAAAATCAGCTATGATGTATGTTATAAATATGCAATAATATGCATGTATAACATGTCTTTGTATGTTATTGCTAGTGGCTAGTGCTAAAATTTTCCTGGCTGGAAGTATCAGGTGTAATTGGTAGGGTGTTTTTGGTTTGGTCTCCAAAAGATAGACACTAGCCAATATATATTTTATCGAAATATAGTCTCTCTAGAGAAAGAGCGAGGCAATTATTTATCTGTTAGTAGGATATAATATGAGTATATGGCTTTATAAACAGTGTGTTAAGATAAGCCTCTAAGTGCAATAATTATTGTCTGTCAACACAAACATATGTCAGCTCTGAAAATGTTTCTAAGAAAAGGCAGATGCCTACAAATGTCAGTCGTTCATCATCTGCGAATAAGTCGTTGGCTTAGCTTCAGTGTCACTTTATCTCTTCAACGTGGTCAGGAGCGCTTGGGTTTTGTCCTTCAGGCAAATCCAACTGATGTTGAAAGCAGAAAGCTTTGCTTGAAAAAAGGCAGAACTTGTGAAATCTTTGTTTAAAACCTTCATGTGCTGTATGGAATCAGAATGTTAGTCTAGTTCAGGTTATGCCTGTACTGATTGGTTTTGTTTTGCGTGTGGCTTTACAAAGATGATTTTAAAATAGTTTTTAAGTGCTGTTATTTTCTATGTTGCTGGATTAGAAAATGGCCATCGTCAATCCACTAACATTAAAACACTTAGAAACCTAAATTTATTGTTTGTTGAAATTTTGGGTTAATTTTCATAATTTCTTTTCAGATAACAGAAGATTTCCTGGCAACGTACCACGCCAACTATGGCTTCCATGCAGAGGATACAGACAGTTCATCTGCTTCTGGCACAGCGACTGAAAGTAAGCAACCAGTAGGGTCTAAGACATCAGGAACGCAACCGTCAGCAAATGAGAAAGGACCAAAACAAACAGATCCAAAGCAAAAAGCAGAAAAACGGAAGCTTGAGCCAGGTAAGTGCCAAAGGGTTTCCCTCTGTGTAGGCTGCAACCTGTATGGTACTGAGTGGAACCTGACCAACTGTTCAGTGTTACCGTGTACAGCAAAGATAGAGGTTCTGAACATTTCCAGAATGATTTTAAAATTGTTTGGTACTTCATAGGCATCCTCCTAAGTACATATACAAGGTGGAAAAAAGGCAAATTAAGGCGTGTTCAGAACTTTTCCTCTGGGCAAGAAAACTTAGAAATCTGATGGAATGTGAATGTTAGCATATGCTTAATATATTGCATAACTGAATTTAAAATCTGTTTTTAGGATGGTTTCATGTTGAAGAAGACAGAAACACAAATGTTTATGTGACTGGTAAGTAGTAGCATTTATTCACCTGCTTTAAGCTCAGGATGGTAAAAGAGACTCGTATATTTCTCGCTGACTTCTAATATTACCTATTCAGTCTGCCACTTGCAAGCTCCTTAATGTTTTGTTCCTGACTGCATAATGTCTTTGTGACCTTTAAATTGCAGATGTGGGAAGAGAAATATAAGGGACATACTCCATGCTTTTATCTCTTAAATGTGATGTTCTGTGAGCTGTGTCAGCCAAGTCACTAATTATTTATTTAAGTAAGCTACAACCAAGAAAAAAAATCCTTGTGAACTCCTAAGGAGTATTCACTATACATATCACTTAATGTTTTAATCTTTAATTTTTCCTTGAGGTTATAAATACATAAATTAAATTACTGGATGAGAAGGAAACAGTAAGAACCAGAACAAACCTAGAACTGAATGAACAAGTAACAAGAAAGCTCTAATGAAACTACTTGTTTATTATTATGGAATTTCTCTGCCTGTTTTGGATGGTGGGGTGCGATCTTTAGGTGCATACACAAAGGTACATTTGGTGATTCTGAGCAGCCACAGAAATGCACACACTTGAATTCTCAGAAATCTTCATCCAGGCCAGACTGGCATGAACAGTCCCATCATTTTCTCCCTCCGTTTTTGTTTTTTTCTTGTCTTCAATTCAAAGTTTAGACTTGGAAGACTCCATACATTATCAGTTGCTTTTTCTGTCTAATTTGTGGGTGGAGAAAATAGTTTTCTGTTTATAGGCTAGGTGGGGTTTTTTTTGTCTCCCATCCTTAGAGGTGCGGTGGAACGTAAAGCTTGGGCAGGATAGTTACGTTTGTATACGCCATTGTGGCCACTGCGGTGTCGGTACCAAACATAACACTAAAGCTCTAGCTCTGCATATTAGGGAGCACAAAGATGGTGCTGTATGTTACACCTCTACAAAAAGGATTTTCAAGATACTGGTATGAAGTAATATTTAAAAGGTAATATCAAAAATATTGGTCCCAAAGGCAGTGGTGGTTTCTTATTGTATGTGTAAAATTTTGTCTTTACATTTGACACAGTTCATTTTGATAAACACTGTGGGATTTTTGTTCTAATGAGGTTCTAAAAGAAATCTGAACTTACTTAAGCATTCTGGTTTAATTTATTTTGCAGGCTTACCTCCAGACATTACTAAAGATGAATTTGTACAAGTCATGTCAAAATGTGGTATCATTATGCGGGATCCTCAGACAGAAGAACACAAAATCAAGCTTTACAAAGATAAGGAAGGAAATCTTAAAGGTGATGGCCTCTGTTGCTACCTAAAGGTGAGTGGGGCACTGAAATGCAGTTTTCCTTCCCATTGAAGGTACTTGTGGCCACTGAGTCAGAACCACATTCAGAAGATTCTTGAAATATCTAAAGTATAATGTAAAGTGGAGGTGTGATTTCTTGCAGAACTGCTGATTTATCTAGTTGTGCACCTCATTCGTTTCCTCTTATCCACCTGCACCCTTCCCCTGAAAATATCTGTAATACCTGCTGAACATGTCCCTACATGTTCCTGTCTTGGGTGCCAGTGATTCTAGGGTGAAATTGGGGACCTCTTCACATTTTACTTTGAAAGTATGCCACTGTGTAGCCAAGAATACAAAAATAACGAGACAGGAAGGAACATACCATAGTCCTGTATTTACAGCATTTAGTTGGGAGCTGGTGGGGCTCAGAGCTGTTTCTTGCATTCCCTATTAGCCTGTAGAAGTTTAGGCTGCAATACTCTTTCCTTTGTGGGTCTCACTTGTGAAGCATTTGAAAGACTACAAGTGCAGTCTGCTTTAATTCTGCAAGAAGCACCAGGCAGTACTAAATCAACTTCCTTGTAGTCCGTGCTAGTTTTGTAATTTTAGTAGTTAGGGCTGTTTAGTGCACAAGTATAAAGACAGTCTGTGCTCTAAAGGACTTCTAGGAAAACATTAAAAGTTACTTCAGAGCCCCAGAGCCTGCTGTTCTTGTAAAAGTGATACAAACTTGCTAGAAAAATCAGCCCCCTGACTTTTTTTTATTTTCCCTTTTGAGTTCACGGGCTCGCTTGACGATTGCAGGTCGATTTTTGTGACATATTGAATGAAATGTATGCAGTTGCTTTCGGGAGCATTAATCCACTGCGGTGAAGAAATACTGGGGTTTGAGAAAGAAAGCGTTGCCAACTCTGTGTCAAGAGACTTGACAGTATGGTTTTCAGTGACAGCAAATTGATTCTTGGCACAAAATTGTTAATTAGATGTTACTGGAATTATTTGACTGCGCCATGTGTTTTAAAGCTTGTGTTCTGTTTTATCTTTGAATAGAGGGAATCGGTTCAACTTGCATTGAGACTTCTGGATGAAGCAGAAATTAGAGGCTATAAATTGCATGTTGAAGTTGCAAAGTTTCAACTGAAGGGGGAGTATGATGCAAGCAAAAAGAAGAAGAAATGTAAAGACTACAAGAAGAAGTTGTCTCAACAGCAGAAGTTTGTATTTTTTATTTCAGTAAAATATTGTTTGAATTCTAAGTGCTATTAGTAAAGCGCTGCTTTCAAATACAATGCTATGAGTTATGCCAAAAATTGAAGTCTTAGCTGACAGTGAAATAGCTTAAATATCACATATTTGGAGGGAAGGAACTTCTAAGTGAAATGTTGACTTAATGAACTTCTTTGTGATTGACACATTAAAATAAGGTCTTTTCAGTTACAGAAGAAAATACTGCAACTCTGAGGGCATAAAAGACTTTTATTTCTGAGTAGGTGGGTGTGCAAGTCCTGTCACCATGTCTAGGCTTACTGTTTTTTAAAATAATAACACTCTTACTGTCCGCATAGTGTCTGTACCATAGTTTATTTGCTGCAGAGGGTAAGAGGTGCTAACTTTTATAGCAGCAAATACTAAAATACCTCTGTAAATTCCCCCAAATCCCTCTCTCTCTCTGGTCTGAGATATGCTATTTTTTTAATTCTACCTGGATTCATTGCTTTTGTCACTTAAAAACTTTTTTCCTGCCTTTTGGAACCAAGAAGATGCGGATTAAAGAAGAAAAAAAAAAGTTTTAAGTGTCTAGAACTCTTAATATTTTAAGGAAAGCAGCATTCCACTAAACATTTTAAATAGTGATGCAAAAAAGTATTGTGCAAGAGTTAAAGGGAACAAAGTCTACTTGGCATCTTATCAATTAAAAATAAAAAGCAGCTTGAAATGTGTCTGCCTCAGAGATACATGGCTAGTTCTTGCTATAAATCGTCTCCAGGGTGGAGAGAGAGAGGTATGAAAATAATGACCTTGCATTTGACAGCAGTTTGTGTGAATAAACTGACTTCAGTTGCTTTTCCTTTTGGAGTTGAAGAGCAGAATTTACCTGCTACTGCCTTCAGTGGAAATCCAAGTTTTCTTCAGCTGAAGTAGCAGATACAAGAAGGAACTTAACAAGATTTTATTTTTATTTTCCTCCCAAATATAAGATTTTGGGGTTCAGAAGTGTAAGTGAATGTGTATTTTTACTGTAATAGAATATGAAGTAGGGATTTCTACCAGAAGTCATAGGAGAAATGCCCTGAGTTACACTGCTAGTTTATGGCAGTAGCTCTGTACATTGTGGAACAAAATCCATCCTGCAGCAATGCCTGTGTGAGACTGAAGGCGTTCTTACCTCTTTGTTTAAATAAAAGCAGTTAAATTTTCCCCAAAGGAATGGTGGATCTCCTTTTTTTACAAAGTAAGTCAGGAAAAGATTGTGAAATACTGACATTTTTATCATACTTGGCAGCAATTGGTTCCTGTATCTGAGCTGATAATTAAGAAGGAAGTAAATTTTTTCAGTGTTTAAGAAAATGCTTTGATTCTTAATATTATTTATAGTCCCTCTATGAGCATTTTAGTACCTTGAAACCTCAACTGCTTTGTAGAAGTGGTAAAACTGGATTGTGATTGCATTTTTTAGAAGAGTAACTTAACTCTTTTGTGTCAAAATACATGTTTTAGTTGATATATTGCAAGAAATGCCAAATTAATGATTTTTTTTCAACAAATACTTGTAGAAACTGAAGAGAGCCGCAACAATATCTTCTTACTGTTGCTTCATTTCATTAGACAGCTGGATTGGAGGCCTGAGAAGAAAGACGGCGCAACTCGAATGCGACATGAACGCATCGTTATTATCAGGAATATGTTTCACCCAAAGGACTTTGAGGTAGGTAGGTGCAGTTGGCTACTGGAGATTGTGCTGTTATCATTAATATTGTCTGAGCTTTCTGCCGTAAGGTTTTTAGCAAAATTGTGGGCAGATGAGAACAAAATTAAACTTACTATTTGAGTAGGATTTTTTTTTCTTTTCCTGTGCAAAGCATCTGTTTAAAATTCATTCCTCTATTTCCAAAGAAAACAAGACAAAGTTACATATTTTTCAAATTGGCCTTTTTTGCTGTGTTCCTTTTTGGGATAGAAAGAGGAGTAGGCAGTAACTTTTAAAATGGAGCAGCCAGTATAAAAGCCTTTATTAATAAGTAGCATTTATTAAATTCAAATAAGGGCTGTCTGTCAGCTCCCAAATGGCTTTGAAAGCGCAGCATAACAACACTTAATTTATGAACTTTTAATAGGTTGGCAGATGTATTCCATTGGTGATTGAGCAAAAACAAAGCCGAGAAGAAAGTGCTTCTGTTTAATGTAATCCGTGTGATTGCCTTGCAGGAGGATCCCTTAGTGCTAAATGAGATCAGAGAAGATCTGCGGACGGAGTGTGAAAAGTTTGGTCAAGTAAAGAAGGTTCTCATATTTGATGTAGGTATTCTTTACAGGTTGTGTTGGCAGAATTGATGTAATGTGCAAATAAGCAAAATATTTAGGATTCTTTAAATATGAGTGGAGCATTTATTTGGTTTTGTGTGTTTATTTTTAAATTTATTAATTTATAAGCCCCTATCTACTTCAGCCTATGCGAAGGCAAACTCTAAGTCTTCCCAATAACTTACATACGTATCACAAGTTTGAAAGTTTATAAAAACACATTTATTTATAGCTGAACTAGCTAAAACATTTGGTTTCTGTGTTCAAAAAGTCTGTTCCGTGTACCAGTAGAACAAAATGTGTAACCTTGCAAGTTGAATTTTTCAAACCCGATTGCGTGTGATCAGGATGGAGCTATATCCTGATGAATTTTTGTAAGACAGTCTAAAAGATCGTGGAATAAATATACTATTTAGAAAACTATTAAGCGAAAGTTGTCTCTCCTTACAGCGACACCCTGATGGTGTGGCTTCTGTGTCGTTTAAAGAAGCAACAGAAGCTGATCTGTGCAAGCTGACTCTAAATGGAAGGTGGTTTGGTGGCCGCCAGCTCAGTGCTGAAACGTGGGATGGAGTAACCGATTATCAGGTAGCCTTTTGTGGTCCTATTTCATCAAATGTTTCTTCCAAACTGAAAATCTGTTTTAATTTGAGAAATGCATGGTCTTCTCATCCCCTTCCCACCCCTGCCCCATCTTGCTTCTTGTCAAAAACTGCAAGGATGTCTCAAAAAAAGATAATCATCCTTATTTATTCAATTTAGCAAAAATGTAAAGGACCTGCTTGATGTTAAAAATTGTGTGTTGGAGTTGTCAACTTAGAGGATTAGTCACTGGATGTACAGATCATTAGTCCACACTCAACAGGGCCTATTGAAGTCTTGAGATATTACTGCAATATAAATGTTTGTGTGGTTTTATCTGTGTAAATATTCATTTTTACAAGTGTGACTGTAATGATGTGTATAAATGTATCTTTGATAGGTGGAGGAGACTGCAAGAGAAAGGGAAGAAAGGCTCAAGGTGTGGGGATCATTTCTAGAGGATCCTGATGCAAAGGAGCAGCAACCAACATCTGATTCGGATGCCGCAACAAGTAGCGTTAAACTGCCTGAAGGCAGACAACCTGCAGACGTTAATGACACGTCTAAGGATGTAAATGATGAAGCTCATAAGAGGGAGAATAATGGTGAGGGCGTTAATGAAGATGGTGCTCCATCTACAGACAGCAGCCTTGCAGGCAGCGATGGTGAAGCAGATACATAACATCTTTGATGCTTTATGAAAGCATGGGTTTTAGGGTGATGTTTGAGTTTATCCCTTTCTTCAGGGTGACTGCAGACAATGTTCATATGAATATATGCATATTAGAATGTCATCAACTGTGTGCTTTGAAGTTTTCATTAAAAGCAGTATTTAATGAGAATCTAAAAGTTTGTATTAATTGGCTGTTCAGGTAAAGTAACTCAAGTTGCCAAGAATGCAGTAAAACCTATCAGGCTTCTTTTGTTCTAACTGTGTGTCAGTGTTTCATTATGTAAGTGTGAAATACGTTCCAACTCTTAAGTTTCTGTAACTATATGTAACTTAAATAATGCAAAGCTATTACTAGACTTGTGGATTTCCCTGTTAATTTTCCTGTACCCTTTCAAACTTGGTATCTCATCCTTAAAAATGATTCTTGTCCTGAGTACTTTGAGTCATTTTATGGAACAGATGCTGTGATGCATAAAGGGTGAAGGCATTGGATATGTTGCTGTGCGTTAAGTGGCAAATGAGAAGAGCAGTATCAAGTCACAAACTTGAAGGAAGTGGAAAAACAAACAAGGTTGCCGTAGCCAAGATAGGGCAAACCGAGTGAAGGTAGATTATTTAAATCATAGCATTCAGTCAATTATGTTTTTTCTTCCCCTGGTTAGATCTTCTCTTGAGGCTTAGGGCTTCTGTTGAGGCTGGAATTATGTCAGGGAGACTAGAAATGCATGAGCACACACATTCTGGGCCATAGTGAATTAAGACTGATCTTAAACTCTCGTGGTCTGTATGCACTAGGTATGCAAATGCTTTTGATTGGTGTGTTTGCTTTGTTTAGTTACAGCTTTAATATTAGCGTAAACATTTTTGTTTAACTTTGTTAGATGATGAGCCTGAGTTCTCTTCAACATTTTAGTTTAGCCTTACATGCTCTTTGAAGTGGAGGATCTCCCACATTTCATGAAATTTCAAGGCTTTTGGCAACTTGAACTACAATTTGTTGTGCAAAAGTTAGAATACTTGAAAATACGCTTTCAAGTAATATTCTTTTATATGGAAAAAAGCAAATGCTAACCCTTAGAAATATTTCCAAAAGCAAGGATTGAGAAGACATTCTAATTTTAGATATCTTCATAAGTGGCAGGCTTTCAAAAATAACTTTAGGGGAGCTGGTCTGGGCATAGTCATTCCTCATTTTGAATCCCATTATTTTGATACCTAAGGATTGAAGAATACAGACTTAGGCACTAAGCAAGAAGAATACAGACTTAGACACTAAGCAATTAAAATATTGGTGCTAAATTCATAGCACGCTGTTCATGTGGGTCGTTACTAATGCATGTTTGTAAGGAGGATCTTTTGAATTTTTTAAATTCATACTGGATTGCAAGAAACCATAAATGCTAATTCTTGTATTTCCATCCTGAAGTATTCGGAATACTCTGAATCGGGGTACTTTGTGTATATGTTAGTGGTATATTTGAACCACCATTAGAACTTCAGAAATGAGGAAGATGTCAGATGTTGAAGCTGCTGATTCCCTGGTACCTAAAGAACTTCCTCTTAAAATCAAAGCGAGGTGATGAGATTATTGCAAGTATTAAGTAAACCCACGTCCCGTACTTTCCTCTGGAAAAATGTTAGGAACACACAGACTGAAGTTCATCTCTGTTATAAAAAGAACCAGTAGGTGATTATTGGAAACAGATGTGAGCAAGTCACTATGTCCCACTTCAACGGCAGCAGAAGTGGGAAAAATGCAAGAGATAAGCATGAAAATACACGCTGCCTGTTCTGCCTTTGATATATGATAGACTATTTGAATTACTCTTAATTTTTCCACACATTTTGGCCTACTTTATTTATTCAATCGCTGAGTACCCAGAGATTACTGTTAAGGAAAAAAAATGATGGTTTTATGAGGAAAAGAATGCTTTTAAAATGGTAGGAATATTAGAACAAAAATCTAAGCCCACTAACTGTTGTGCCATTGGACCACATTTGTGGCTTAAATTAATAAACCCTGTGAATATGTAACACGTGAAATGTAATCTCTTGGATAACACAAATTCTCCAGTATGTTTACAGCCAAGAAAAACCAGCCAAGAAATATTTACACAAATGATGGAAAAAGCCAGTCCCTGTGTTTTTGAACTAAAGACACTGAATACGAGGAGGTTATTGGAAGGCTGGAAGAACAATGGTTTATCATGTGTTTTCTTTAAAAAGTTTTGCAAAGCTATAAAAAGGTTGGAAAGGCCATTAAAAATTATTTACTGTAATTCAAAGAAGTAGTAAAATATTTAATAAGGAAGCCAAAGGCTATGTGCTTCCTTTGTTTGAGAAAAGAAATAAATATGAGAGTTAAATAAGGAACTAAGATCCTGAGGCTAACAACGCCACAGAAACTGTTAAAAATGTGACATTTCAATATTTCCAGGCCAACTAACCTTTTTCATCCCTCTCTAGGGATAGTTCACATCAACCCTAACAATCCAGCCGTCTTTTCTTTAACTACATCAGCTCTTCCGCCCAATGTCTGGGTGGAAGATTTCAAATCCTACCTAAGGATAAAATCCGATCTTAACGAAGTCGGTGTTTTCTATGGTGAGGGTAGCTCAAGTATTAGCCATTCCTTCTGAAACACACACTTTTGTTTTTCTGAAGAAGCTATATTGCTAAGGCTCGTAGGGAGAGGGCCTTCTGTATTACCTGACACAGTTTCAACGAGGGATTCTAGAACTATATCCATAAAACGCTTAAATACAATATAAAACACTTCTTTGCTTTGGTTTAAAGAGTTTGAGTGTTGGAGAAGGCTACCACACCTCTGTAATCCCTTACAGGGGTTATTCCTGCTTCAAGACGGGCACTCCAGATTCTGCCAGGAGATGCTGAGCTTTCCTTTCCAGCCACAGGCCCTTCCACGTCTGTGTCCGCCCGACGGGAAAGCCCCTCAGCGTCGGGCGCTCCCTCCGCTCACAGGGCAGGGCTGAGGGCACAGACCCTTTCTTTCACACAGAACACACCTGTGGAAATTGGTACTCAATGGCTTCAAGTCCAGATGGAGACCAGTGACAAGTGGTGTCCCTCAAGGGTCTGTGCTGGGACCGG
>JAOXNH010000060.1:20689606-20702216 GCA_028566575.1 Bartramia longicauda | reverse complement strand
AATAAAGAATCGTTCTCTGTGCAGTAACCTTCCTCTCTCCAATTGATGTACGAATTTGATTGGCTTGCTTCAAAAGTCAAATGTGATAATCATCTTTTCACCTTTTTCCTCTCGACTTCACAGTGAAGTAGAGCACCGACAGAGACTGAGACCAAACACTTTTCTGGCTTTCCTATTAACTAGGATTCTTAAGAAAATAAAAGCTGTTTTTTTCCATGCAAATACGTTGTTCTGAAGTGTGGCATTACACTCAAACTGATGTTTTCCTTTTGTCTACCTCTGTTGTTCCCCAGTAAAATGTAAAAATATATTTTTATAAACTATTCATTGAGTTGGTGAGGCATTTAATAGTCTATGGAGAGGTTAATGCAGCTGTAACTTTCTTTTCAGCAGATTTTCATTGAGACCGAATTCTTTTGATGTTTTCCTTTTTTAAATGATGCAAATTTTTATAAATTAATCTGGAGATAAATTAAAATTTTCCACAAAAGTTAAAATTACTATTTTGAAGTATGATGATGAAATTCTTGTACTATAAAGCAGTAAGGTTTAATACCAAATTTTAACAAATTGGAAGCTGATTTTTAAACTTATATTTTTTCTGACTGAGCAGCATCGTAAATAGGTAAGAAGACCCCGCTGCAATTTTGACTATATTTGTTGTCTAATTAAAAGTGCTTTCTGATGACTTGTCTCGCTCATTGGAAGTGACAAAATCAAAACTTTTTGCTCAGTTTCTACTTTTTCTTAGGTTCCATTCCAGCGTTCCAGTACCGCGTGTTCCTTCATCCCCAGGCTTTTGGTGAGAGGTTCATTTTAAGAAAAGCTGTCTCCTTCCCTCCCTATATTATGAAAACAACAGCTAGCAGCAGGTTGAAACGATGGGTGGATAATCATCCTTGCTCAGTTTTGAACTAGAGAAATATTCCCAGAGTGTAACAACACAGATGTGAAGCCACTTAAATGTAACAGCAGGGAAAGAGTATTAACTTAACTGGTACTTCAGCATAATTTGGCATAGATAATGGCTTTTTTTAACCGTGCAATACAAAATCAGTTGCTTGGCTTCATGATATATTAGTAGTTTGCTCTACAATCAGATGCTGCTTAGTGCTTTGTTTAGTAGGGAGTTGTAGGGAGTTAGGAGCGTTCATCAGAGATGCCACGGTTTGAGGAGCGTGGCTAAGGTAGACATCTGGAGACAAAAAGCCCCAAAAGCAAAGGCCCGTAAGTTGTAGCAGGTTCTCGAACGTTCATATACAGCTGTAAAGAGAGAATTAGTTTCATTTTGCATCAAAATGTTTATCTGTTTCTCCTGCTGACTTTTTTTAATTACTTTTTTTAATTGAATTTCAGTCCCTGGTACAACTTACATTTTGTATAAGGATTGCAATTCACTTAAAATCATTAGTATGTTAAATGCAGTGCATTTTGGCTAAAACATGTCCTAGACATTATTCCGTTAAGGTTAATCTATTTACAATTACAATTAATTAACTTAATTCGCTTAAGAAAACTTAAAGGTATTGGATGCTTCATGGAAACCCAACCTTGCCTTTAAATTTTCCAGTAAAATCAGTATCCATACCCTGAATTTTTCAACTGTGTAACCTAACCAAATTCTTTAAAACAAACAAATGGGATTTAAAATTCTTCTTTTTATTTCTGAATTTGAGGAAACATACTGCAGTATGATAAATGAATTATGTAAATTGTGTACTTGTGTTGATTTCACTTGTGTGTATTTTAGTGCTCATTATACAAGGCTTGAAGTCTTACTGTCAGGATACTCTGAAAGTTCTGTAAAATATTTATAGAATTATGAAATCTTTTGCAGCAAATTGGTTTTTTTTGCTCATTCTGTAATATGAAAGTATATTGTTAGATTAAACTTTTCAATAAGTTGACTTGGAATTTTTCTGCCAGGTTATTTTCTTTCGATAAGATAAATTGATCATTTATGCTTTAGAAAACCAACATTTTTTTTAAAAAAAAAAAAATCATATTTGAATAATATCTAGACCTGTGACAGCATCTGGGAATCCCTTGATTTGTCTTCAATTTTGTTTCTTAAAGGGGTTGTGTTTTATACTACCTTTTTAATAAACAAACTCGTGAACAAAACAAGTCTTTTCTGATTAGTTTTGAGATAATGTATTTGTCTTACCTTTTTTCCCCCCCAGTAAAAGACACCGTAGTATTTGCTGCCCAGTGACTTCAGTTTATAAAGCCTGTGTGTTAACAAGCCTGAGCTTTCCAGCTGGAGTCCCCGTGTCCGTGTTGCTGGAACTGTAAGTGTTCCCAGTGGGACATGGTATTTGTTCCCTCTTGGGATTTTGTCTTGGACTTGGTTCTGGCTTGTGTTAATGGGCCCTGCGTGAAGATAAAAGGGGCAGGAGGAGTGACTGCAGACACCGTAGTTACAGCTGAGATTACTTGGGGGGCAGGGGGTTGTTTCTTAAGGAGAATTTCAATTTTTATTCTCAGAAATGAATATTTTTATATATTTTTTTTCAATTTCTATACTACAAAGGGGCAAGGCTGATAATGCCATTTTAACCCAGTATTTCTTTGAGGTGTTCACCTGGGAGCTTTAAACTGATATCAACTACAACTTGACTAGTGCTTTAACTGCCCAACCTAAGAGGAAACTCTAGAATGAGGTCTTGAAAAGCCTTGGCAGAAGAAATCTCTGCTGTGTGAAAGAGTTTTCAAAAAGGCTGTCGGAGAAGGAATGATTGAGGTGTTGAAGGCACTGGCCCTGCTGATAGACTGGAATCCAGTCTGTCTCACCATGAAACTCTGTTTATACAGAAAGTGTGTCAACAAAAGACTAAGCACCTTCCTGGGAAATCTTACAGCCTGGTGGTTAAGTTGTTCTGGGAGATGGCAAGAGGGTGGATTCGTACGTCTTTAGGCAGAGGGAACTGGATTGTGCTCTCCTACTTTCTGGGTGAGTAAACAGACTCTTAAGCCACTGCAATAAAAGACATAATGTCACCAGTTTGGTGAGTCTGGTTCCCCGGTGTATTTTTCCAACTGGCAAATGTGACCCTGATTCAGCATTTCTGGAATGGCTACAATTTGGTAATTTTGGTTGACTTACTACAAGAGAACCCCAAAGTACCTGTTCCTTTGTTACAGCCCTTACAGAACAAGAAGGATATATTTATTTTCTGAAGATTTCTGTAGGCATTTAAATAGATCCAGCAAAGAAGAGAGAGGAAAATCGGTTATCCAGGCTATCTGGGCTGGAGACGGGTGAGCTTTTCCTTTTGGTAGATGTTTGCAGTTACCCATTTAGTGCTGAAACTGGGGGTTTATAACCTGGGGTAGGGACGTCCTTTGTGATCCTGGCCGAGTTTGGTTTTCTGCCATAACTTGTTTATCATCTTCCTCTAAACTCTTCCGAAGTCCAGACGCTGTCGTCTTTGTTGTGTACATATAGTCATTTATAAAAAAAAATAAAACAAAAACCAAAACAAAACCAACCCAAACCCTACTTACAATCTTATTTTCCTCATTCCTGAAACCTCCCAACCCGGTTGACTTGTTGGAGTGCATTTCATGCATTCTTAGCAGATGGGCTGAAGGGAACGCCTAGTTCACCGGCAGCCAGAGGCTAGAAAGCAGGGAGGGAGTTCATGAACGCTGCTTGTCCTCTCCTGCAGTCGCTGCGGAGCGCACGGGGAAGAGAGGGGAAGGATCCCAAGCTGCTGGACACAGCATGACCGCGGAGGATCTTACTGGTGTGACACCGCTCGTGACAGTGAGTTAAGGTAGGAGAATTCCCTGATAATTTCAACCTTTGCTCACTGCCTTGCTGAAATCTTCCCTGATTTGAAAGTTACTTGTTGAAGGAGAACGTCTGCTTGTTAAGTCATTGCCTAATACCTGGGAAGTGGAAAATTTTTAATTATTTTTATTTCCTTTATTTGGGCTGCATGAAATAAGAGAGAGTTCCCTGCCTGATGCTACAGTGATGGGAAATTAATACTATTAGCAAGGATGGGGAATGTGAAAAATGCTGTAAAGTATTGTCTCTTGTGGTGAGCCATCACCAACAGCGTCTCCTCTGCCTGCGTTGACCACGCATCCCTCCTTGTCCACCTGAAGGACAAATCACTTACACTATTTTGCCATAATTAACCTGTCGTGAGGCGAGCTGAGTCCTTTTCATCCCGAGCTCCACTTCTACTATATTTTGACAAGAGTTTGTGGCAGACACAAATCGGGAGGATTTCTGCCTTTTTTTTTGCAGACTTCTTGCTGGAAGATGGAAGAATGGGAAGTTCAGGTAACGAAGACCACAGTGCTCCAAAATTTAAGTCCTGACTCTTGGGACATCAGATTTCCTCACGTGCATAAGATCACGGAGAGGACTGAGATGTAACCTGATTATCTCCAACCTTCTTATGACTACTTGTTGGAAAGCACAAGAGATTTTTAAGGGAAATGAGGAAAAAATAGATAAATGATCGTTCTTTGTTTAAAATAACATTATTTTTCTAGCATCATAACTACTGTGGCCACAATTCACACGAGCACAACAGACCAATAAAGGGTGCTAAAGGAGCTTACAATTAACATCACGAGCAAGTTAAGTGTGTTAATAAAGCGGTACAAAGACGCGGTGGCTGGCTTGCTCTGGGCAAGGAACAGGAAAAATAGACCTCTGGGCCAGAGCTAATGCTTTTTAAATAATATGTTGAATGTGTGGTGGTGGAGCAGCGTAGGAAGAGCTGGTTTGCTGCTTGCTGTTGAGATGGCCCCATGAAGTCCTTTCTCAGGCCATATGGTCGCTGAGAAAGCCAAGCTTTCACTGCCTGGTTGGAATCTTCATGGCAAGCATTGGCCTCCAGCTGAGCAACCAGAACATCTCTTAACCTAAACAGTGGGTTGCTTTCTGAAACAAGAGTGGGGAAAAAGAGTTTCTCTTCCTGTGCTTGAAGTTCTTTTAGTTGTTTGGCTGCGATCTCCTCGTTCCTGCTCCCCTCGTCTGCCTTGGGAAGGTGCCAGTAAAGTGGGAAGAAGGATTTTTTGTTTAAGTTTCTGTGTTTGGGAAAGTTTGGTCAGTTTTAAAGTTCTGAAAGACGATGTTCTGAATCCAGCAACTGTTACAGAGCATCCCATTGCATTTCCTAACTGGTCACCAACCTGTACACGTCCCATCCCCACCACCATGTTCAGGTGGACCAAAGCTTGGAGCTGGGGAAAGGATGCAAAGAGGACAAAGCAATAGAAATCCCAAGATGAGAAACCTCTTGAGTTTGAACATACATTGGTAGTTGATGACAGGGGACTAGGGCTAGCTGAAGAAGGGGTCATGAAGAGCTGAACAGAGAACTAGGTAGAGCCAATAAACAAAACTAGACGTAGAAGCAGATGATAAACATAGACAAGAGGTTTGTAGATGACAATTTAGGATTAAGAAGGGAGATGGGTTATGGATTGATGACCTTAATCCTCGTATTTCTTAATGTCCGAATACTTTGCAGCCTGAACAGTCTTTTCATGTGTAAGAAGCAGGGACCATTTGGAGGCAGCCTTTGCAGATACTTCAGAATACCCTTTGAGACACCAGATGAGTGCAATGTTTATTGGGTAGCTTCTGAGGATTGGGCTGTTTATGATTAGAAAAGAAATCAGATAAACATATTGGAATAGGTTAAGCAACGTTGTGTATTGCAGAGTTAGTTGGATGGAAACACAAATCTAATGATTCATTAGGTTTTGCATGATACAGCTGGCCATTGGCCGAAGGCTTCCCCCATCTCTGCAAAATAACAACCGCCTTTTTGCTACCAAGGTAAATCAATTACGTGACGTGGTGTGGTGAGCTGACTGTGAGACTGGAAAACTGAATAGAGCCAGCAGGCCCTTCTCACTGCATTCACAGCCTGAGCATTGCTAAATATGATTTTGATTACAGCAGAACATGTGAGCTCTGGCTGTAAAACCAGCTCCCCTGCGGCCAGAAACGGCACAAATGCATAAAAACTACACTTCTGCAGGGCAAGCAGTGACATTCCTTGTCCTACTCTTACCATATCTGGCAGCAGGGATTTTTAAGAAGAACAAAAAGGAGTCTGACAGTCTTCTGTTGACTTCCTGCAAACTATTTTAGAGTAATTCCTGCCCTAAATCCATAACTTCTGGTTGAGCTACACTGTGTGGTTTAGCAGTCTTGCTACCAAAATTTTAAGCAACTGGCAGGCCCGCCACGTTCCTAGGTAAGTCGTTTCAAACAAAGAAGTTTTTTTTGTTTGGTGGGGGTTTTTTTATCTGAATTTGCTAGAATTTGTATTTCAAATAACTTAATCTGAGTGTCTTTTTCTAACAGGTGAAGCAACTAATCGCTCTCAGAAGACTTTTCCTTGTGGAGGTCTGTGCTGACAGTGATCAAGGTACTTTGAATTTCACCTTATCTAATGTCATTATTTTAAGTTCCAGTGAGATATTTTTTTTCCTCCTTTAATTTTTTTTCCACTCTGTCAATGTGTTTTTTGAACAATGCAAAAACCGGAATTGGNNNNGGTAAGTTCACCCTGAACTTCATCCAGGGCTAATGCCACCTCTGAATCATTTATCCAAGTGCTTCAATTCTTTTAGCACAGTTGCATCCTTGAGGCATGTGCTGGGTCCTAAGCCCAGGATTATACAGATGGATGAGGGCAGAATGAGAAATGACAGCTGGGAAATAGATGTGCCCGTTTTATTTTTCAATAGATCCGATGCTACGGCATTGACAGGCAATTCATACGAGGTTGGTATCCATCAGAGCCACTTTGAGCCATTCACTGCTTTAAAGATGCAATACCCCTTGCTAATGTTGCATATTGTACAGTTGTATCAGACTTAGCGTTTACCAGCAAAAGATACTGCTGTGAAGGAGTTAAAGATAAATGGGACTCAATTTGTCTGATTGGGAGAAATGGATTCCCATCACAATTCTGAAAAATGTAATGCATGTTTATTGGAAGGTTTCTCTTTTTGAGAAAGTATTTCATATTGGAAGTACCTACTGAGGAAATCTGTAAAGAAAAGGTGCATGGAAGAAGCAGAAATCCATATAAAGAATCTCATCTTAACAGTTTTTCTGGCTGTACCATTTTCAGGCGGAAGATGGGCTCACCACTGACTGTGCATATTAAGTGAAATAGTATTTCTTTGACCAGTCTGTCTTTTTTTGGCAGGGGCTGTTGGTTATTGAAAATGGAAGAAACAAGGAAGCTCTCCCCAAAGCCATGTAAAGGCAAAGAACCTGTGAAAACAGAATGGGGGTCTCAGAGTGTTGTATTTACGTACTTCCAAGGGGATATTAACAGCGTGGTAGACGAACATTTTTCCAGAGCTCTAAGCAATGCCAAGAACCCACAAGACCTGAGCACAAAGCACAAGGGCGAGACTGTTGTCCTGAAGAACGGTGAGCGGCTTTCTGTGCGTGAGCGTGGGGTTGGACAGGGGTCACCAGCTTTCACTAAGGAATTTAAGATGCAGTGTGCTTAAATTTAATATTGTGTGCAAACAGAAAGGAAGAAAATCATGTTTCAAAACCCTGGGTAATGTAGCTGAGATTTCCTGGGTAAATCCCCTGTGATTGCTGGGGTTCTTCCAAAGCTCTCCATGGGCCTATTGGCAAGACCAGGTCCTCATTTTCCAGCCAAGAGCCTCGGTCACTGTCAGATGCGTTAAGTGCATTGTGACTTAATTTGTTGTCTTTGCAAAAATACATTTGTCTAAGCTTGCAATTGTTAAAATCCTGCCTGTGCTAGTGACCTGTAAAATAACATGTCTCATATTGACTTGAAAGTATTGATGGTGGTGGTGTAGTCCATTCTTAGTATGAATTTGTTGTTGATTTTTAAAATAGGCAGCGCCAAAGTGACCATATATGTCTTTAAAAATGAGTGTGCAATCTGGTAGCATTACCTTAGAAGTCCATTGGAGTTTGCCTTGGGGAAAAAAAAGTAAGAGTTGATGAGACTTCAGATGCTTTCTTTCTCTTTTTAAGTAGACAGCATGTCTCCCCATCAGTGGAATATCTCTTCACATTGCTCCAAACCATATCCGTCATCTTCTGCTCCAAGCATGTCAAATTCTGGCCTGAATTTTTCTGCTGCTGGCATGGCGGGCCAATTCCAGCCATCATCTCTGCGGAGTCATCCAACTCAGCCGGCAGATTTATGGCCCTTCCCTTCCATCGGGACTCCTGGTCTTACCAGTTCGGTCTATCATCACGCCTTGCCTGACCTGCACGCGGTAGATGAACCCATCTCTGACAGGAAATACGGTTCTCTTCTTGGTCTCCTGCAACAGGAAAGGTGCCTAACATCCATGCAAGAATGTGCCGTGAAGCAACACTCAAGTTCTGCTTGTATGACTGGACCTGTTAGGTTACAAAATATAAGTCAAAGTTCAGCTCCTGGGGGAGGTATGGAAATATTTACTATCACTTTATCCTTTGGTGGCATCTTATGTAAAGAGACAAAATAATACAGTCTGTTCCTAAGGTTCTTGAATTGGAGCCATCTTCAGCCCAGCTCATAGGGATTTTTTTCCAACGGTGAACCCATGCTGTGGTACTTGGGGTTGGTTAGCTGTAGGCTATGGCTTAATCAAAAATATGTGTGCCACTTGCACAATATTTTACCTTCTGACTGATGCTAACATCAGCCAGATATTTTAATATTTTAAATGATATATGTTTTAAATGCTTATAAGCATTATCCACAGTGCCATCAGGATCTCTACCTTATAGGTAGTAGGTAGAGCTCCTGGATTATGACCAGAAAGGGGTGGCCAGGTAAGAGTCCTGAGCGACCTCTCTTACTGTGTAGGGCCTTAACAGGATTTTCAATCCAGGATGGGAAACTGCAGCCCGTACCAGAAATGCCAGGGATTTCTCTCCCTCCCCACTCCCTCTCTGTAGCTGAAAGGACTGGGCTGAAGGGGCTGACAGGTCAATATTGCCTCGTCTCCCTGCTAATTGCTGCCTTCCACGAAGCACTGCTGCCTGGTGTGTCAAAGGCAGCGATTGCTCTCTGCGGGAGATTGCCCAGAGCTGCCACCATTCACGCAGGAGCAATGATTGATGATTGTTGCTTATTTATTATTAACAATTAGTAGGAATCCCAGCCCTGTGTACTGCCAGCACACAGAAGAACAATGGCTGGTGACTGAAGTCCATTTCCCGGGAGCTGATGTCCCCACAGCATCTAGGTCTGTCGGATAAAATTGCTCCCTAGTGAGTAATTGCTGGTTTTGAGAAGCTCTGTGGGGCCAGGCTTCCTGGCAAGAGCCCTGATGCCCTCTTAGGGTACGCCCACATTGCTGGCCCTTGGCGTCACCCAGATCCTCACCTTGGCACTGCCCTCCAAGAAAAATGGGTTGTGAAATTGTTTTTGGGAGTCTGCTGGAAAAATATAGCGCTTCCTACCTGGTGCTTCTAGATAGAAAGGACCAGGCATGTGAAGAAGAAATCCTGAGCCTTGGGTTTTTAAAAATAACCAGCTGAGAAATACCTACTGCTTGCCCAGTTTCTAATCTGCGTCAGCAGGAATTTGGCAGAACGTGGGCTTAAAACTGCTGTTTATAAACCACTGTTTATATCTGCAGGCAGCCTCATCCTCTTTTAAGGCTGCACCAAAGCTATGTGGTTATGAGGACCCCAGCTGTAGGGGTTTTGCTTTTTCCTGCTTGAGTGTTTCCTGCTGAGCCTGTATGTATGTATTGCACCCTAGACTTTTTGCAGCTAGTAAACGACAGCCTAATTACTTTAAGAACACTTTCTGGGCTTCCAGGATTTAATTTAAGAACAAGGTTAGGTGCCCTCTTCCCCCAAGGGGGCAATGTCAGCCTGTCAAGGCAAGGCTGGGGAGCCCAAGGAACTGACTCCTCCAAAAAAGGAGATGTTTCATGAAACTAGCCTTGGGGTCGAAAAAGGGGAAGCAGTTCTAACAACACTGGACTTGTGTTCAAAATTTCAGAAAGAAAATAACTGGGGGAAAATTGCAGAGGAAGATAAACAGCTCGCTGTTCCCTGACCGTGGCCGATTAAAGCCTGTTCTTTCAGGATGTTTACAGGGCCTCTCTGAATATTTGGGGAGCCTCCTAACGCCCCGTGTGTGACACTGTGCATGTGCTTATCGAGCAACCCAAAAAGAAGAGATAAGCAGCGACTGGCCCATGTTCCCAGGGAGTCTTTGGCAAGTCCCTAGGATGTGTGCATCTAGTCTGGCTGTGGGAGTCCCTGTTTCTTGGCTCTAGCTGTTAAATATACTTCTTGTTGCGCTGTGTCATGTTTAAGAACAGCTGATATTTATATTTATGGAAGTGTATGTATATTGCTGTGCCAGACAGCACAGAGCTCCCCAGCACCTGTGCTATAAGCTGGGCTGCAAAAGCACAAGGTTTCTTTAGGAACTACTGCCTACTTTTAGCTTCATGTTGAATCTCTGCTCATCTCCAGTATTTTTTTTATTATTTTTTTTTTTAAGAGAGGAAAGCAAGCTCCTACCAAGGCTCAGAAAATCCCAGTGTAAGCCATGCCACTGCAGGTGAGTAATGAAACCAGCAGGTCTGGACCAAATTAATGCTCCCCTATAAAGGATAGCTGCCTTGCTTGTGCATGCAGAATTAAAGATGCTTCCTTGCTTGCTTCCAGACCGTACTTCAAAAGCTTGCTTTTTCCCCCAGATGTACACACTACCTCCCATAACTACATTAATGGAGAAGGGGGAAAGCATTCTTCTAAAATGAGATACATGATTTCCTCTCTCCATCTACCTCAGGTTTTGTGGTTACACCATCGACCTGCCAGTTCCCAATGGCTATTTTGGGCTGGCTGTCCAAGTTTCAGATCCTGGAAAGACAGGACCCCCCTTGCTTTGTACCTCAAGCACCCGGCTTCAGGCTGAGGTCCCTGTGGGACCCGTGTGCTGCTGTTACTGCTGCTCACACCAACAATCCCACCGCACTGCTAGCAGAGTTGTTCTAAGAAATTATTCCCAAAGTATTCAGGCTTCCGTGTTTTTATTAGTCTCTTGAGACTGCGTCAGACCCTGGTGTTGGTTCTTTGATGTGCAATATTTTGGGGATACTTTGGATGGGTCATTCTGGTTATTCTGGTAAGGGCCCTCTTGCATCAGAGCCAAAGGTGCAATTTTGTTTGCACAACACCTTAAGATATTGCACAGACTGTGCTGTTTGACTGTCCTGATAACTGTTGTGTCTTTCAGGTATTCAGATTCATGACAGAAGACGAGATTTGTACTTTTAGCAACCCAACGTTTCCACTTTTCTCTGAAAGAAAGTTCCAGCTGTGAACTTTTATTATTTGCAACTGTGAATCAAGAAGACGTGAACTGCAGATATTCTGTGCTTTTTCTCTCAGCTGGAAGAATACATGTACTATTTGCTATGTGGGGAATGAAAAATCATCTTTTTCTATTCAGTAAATAATTTCTAATAGCTGTGGTATTAAACCTGACAGTGTATTTGTTGTGAAGAAATATTGTTGACTGAAGGCTTTTCATGTAGCCCTCTTGAAAGGACTTGGCACTTGTTAATCTTTCTGCCTTTATCCATTTACCATCTCTTGGTAAGAAGCACAATTCTCATCGATGCAGTTGATGACTGGTAAGTGCGGGGATGCAGTCAGCAGAAATTCAGGGCTGCAGCTTCTCAGCTCGATTTCATACCTCTGTATTCTTTAAAATAGTCTTAGACCACAGGCAACAGCCTTCAAAACAACCACAGGTCAGCAAAGCACGTTATTGTGTTTACGTTTTGGAAGTACAGTGATTTGTAACCATACTTGCAATTCACAGGGACGTTCTTCAGAAGCCATATAATATGCATACGCCTGAAGGCTCTGTTTTGCCCTCTCATAATGTATAATCATCCTTTAGAAAAGAGTGAATTAACGCTAGGTCTGGGAGGAAATCTGCATCCTCATTGGATGCAATTAAAATACCATCGAGCAGAAAGCTGGAGATGGGAATGGTCTATTTTCCCAGCCTCTCTGCAGGTGTGAAAGGTTCCTTTTTTTTCTAAACAAACCCTGCAGGGCTGAATTTTAAATTATTGAGCTTGAAGGACTTGGCCACCTGAAGAAGCAAAAGCCAATCCCTCCAGGGCAGCTGAGCCCCACAGACCTTGGAGCGGTTGGATGGGGTGGGGTGGTGGTCTCGATGCTCCCCCCTGGAGCAGAAATGGCAGCCGGGAACCGTGCACGGATACTGCACTGTCAGATCCCCCCCCGCGTCACCACTCGCCCTGGGCAAATACAATCCCTGAAGCTCCTGTGAGTAAAACCTCATGTGACTGTTGCTGAGGTTTGTGTGTGTAATCCCTGCAGTAGGAGAGACTCCCCGAGCCTTTATTGTCAGTCCTAAGGATAAAGAAGGTACGGGTTTATGGTTTCCTTCTTCATTAGCTATTCATTAATTTAAGATAAAGGAGCACGATTAACTTTTTCTGGCAGCTCTATGCAGTTGCTGAAGGAAACATTTTTCCAGTTCTGGGCCCCTCAGTTCAAGAAGGACAGGGAACTGCTGGAGAGGGGACAGCAAAGGGCCACTAAGATGATTAAGGGCTTGGAGCATCT
>JAOXNH010000060.1:20647789-20672240 GCA_028566575.1 Bartramia longicauda | reverse complement strand
GTCTGGTGGGAGGTGTCCCTGCCCAGGGCAGGGGGTGGAACTGGATGATCTTTAAGGTCCCTTCCAACCCAAACCATCCTGTGATTCTATGGTTATGTCAGCAGCAGCTTTTTCAGCTTCAGTTTGCTCTTCTCCCCACAAAGCTGGTTGCTCTGCAGCCTGAGGACTACCCTGAGCTGTGCCCAGGTCCCCGGGACACAGGCTAGGTGAGGACACACACCTGCTTGGCTGGAGGGCTCCTCCGGCATCGCCTACAGCACCACATCCCGGCATGGAGGCCCTTCATTTTTAGCAACATCTTTCCAGGTGGCTGTGTGCGGCAGGGATGGAGGGAGGGATGGATGGGGCAGGGAGGGGAGCCAGAGAAGTCAGTAGATGGCAGAGTTGTTTAGCATCTGCTCTCTGCCATGTCTCTTCCAGGCTCCCAGGGATTTTTATGATGGATTTGTCAGCAAGATGACGTCCCAGAGCTTGAGCCATGGCAGCCTAGCCTAGGAGCAAGCTGTCCCTGGGGCAAGCATTCCCACCATCGTCCTGCAGCAGGGAGAGGGCTCCTCGCGACGCCTATGTGCCTGGCTCGGAGCACCACGTCTTACGGCGCCGAGACGAAAGGGCTGTGGGTTCCCATTGCAGTATCTGTTGCACGCCATCGAAGGTGACGCCGCTCTGCCTTTGCGTTGCTCTGCAAGAGATTCGAGATCCGTTTTGCTGCCTCCGGCCGTGTGCGCCTCATCTTGGTTGGGCTCTCAGACCCAGCGTTACTAGAGAGCGTGGCTGCGTGTGGGTTTCCACCCCTGCCCCCAGGCGCTGCCTTCTCCATGGGGATGGTTACTCCCAGGCAGGGGCTGGGGATTTTGTCCCCAAAGCCAGAGCAACGCTCCTTGCCTGTCTCTCACCCTTGCTGGCTGATCTCCTGTCATCGCGAGCAGCATCATTCTCTCTTGCTCACCTAGGGGCCCTGCATAACCCCAAGGGAATCCCAGTGATCCTGAGGGATGAGCACAGCTTCCCATGGGATTGGAAGGTCAACAGAGGGAGAGAGGAGACATGACAGTGCAGGCTGAGAGGGGACACAGTGAAGAGCCACAGAGGTGATTCTCGTAGTGGTTAAGAAAGTTGTATGATGAGAGCCTTATGGAGGTCGCTGTGTGTAAGGGTTTGAAAAAGATGAGTAATTTGCATTAATATTGCCTCGGCAGAGGGTTTGTGGTTTAATGCAGGAGATTAAATTAGTGGCTGCCAAATCAGCCCTGGGATGTTGCCCATCTCTTGATGATTTCTAATCAGGATCCAGATGGCTTGCTGCAAGGCATGTCGGTGCCGTGCAGCTGAGAGCTGTGAAACCCTCCATAGGGCACAAAGCAACTCCTGACCTATGGACATGTCCCACCAGTGTGGCCGGGGACCCTCATGGCGTGGTGGGAGCTGAGGCCTGGGTGGCTTTGCCGTGGCCGGGCTGGGTTTGGCCCCATGGAGCCCAACGAGTGCTTGGAGCCGGCTGCAGCAGCGGCTGCTGGGGGGGCTCAGACCCATAGGGTGGGGAGGGATGGCAACATCCCCCTCTTCCTCCCAAGGCTTTTGCTTTGTTTGCGAGTCCCACACGGATGCAGAAGATGTGGTTCTGGCTGCCTTTCAGTCCTGTCTCATTGGGGGGGGCGGGGGAGGAAGGCGCGATGACGGGGCGATGGCGGGACCCTCCCCACCCACCCCATCGCAGGGCGCCGTGGGAGGCAGCCGCTGGTGCCGGCAGCCCTGCAGCCTCCCTCAGGTTTTGCTTTTCCCCACTCCTGCCCTTTCCTTTCGCAACATGAAAAGGCAGAGCCTCGCCGGGGTGTTTCAGTGGCTTTGATGGCCACGGGCCCCCGCACCCCGTACCAGGGAGAGCTGTTTTGGGCAGCAGTGTGAGTGCGGGGGAACGCACGGGATGCTCCCGCTCCCTTCCGGCCGTGACTCAGGCAGCAGGGGCTTGTTTGGCAGGGCCGGGGCCGTGAGGCTCCCCACACCAGGCTCTATTTTTAGGAAGCCAGGAGAAGGAGGTGCAGCCTGTCACAGCAAGAAGTTTCTAGTGCGATTTGTGGTTTCACGGCTTCGGTGAGGCTCAGCATCAGCAGTTTAGAGGCCGGGTGCTCTCCGTGGCTCAGCACAGCAAGGTTGGCATCACCACCCAGATGTGCAGCCCAGATGTGGTGCCAGAGCCACGTGCTTTTCAGGGCCTTCCATCCTCTGCGGAGTCACTGGGGCTTGTTTCTCTGCTTTCTTTGCTCTTCACCTACCTTGATCCCCTTGGGAAAAGCCAGCTTGGGGTGCATCCATGGGTGTTACAGCAGGATGGGGAGGTGAGGAGGGATGGAGGGCGCAGGGGATGATGGCCCTTGGAGCAGGGCAGCTCAGAGGAACAGCAGCACCCCATTGTCATCCCCCACAGCTCTTTCCCATTGCTCTTTGCTGCTCTGGAGCGTGGCAGGGAAGGGACAGATGTCCCCTCACATCTCTGGGGAAAAGGCAGTGGAGATGGTGCTCCACATCCTGTTCTCATCTACCTGCTGGGCAGCAGGAGCCTGGGACAGCCCGTGTTCATGTCTGCTGGCGCTTGGAACTTCTGCTGACTTCCACATGGGTGACTCCATGGCTGAGGGCCATGGTGAGTGATGGGGCTGCAGCCTGTCAGTACCACCATAGTGGCTACAACCACCATCTTCTGCTCTTTTCTTCCACAGACAGATGGGACCATCACAAGGATTGAAGCCGCCTCCTGTTCCTGAGGCTGCTTCTTGCTGCTCTGGATGCCAAGAGCTTTCTCTCATTCATACCAAGGTAAAAAAAATGAACGGAAACTACAACACAACCTTTCCTTCTCCGGATGCTGGTGATGCTTTATGTGGTGTTCTGGCTGTGTCTGTTCCTTCTTCGTCTCCGGTGACGAGGTTGTCCTGGAGACACGAGAGCTCAGAGGATGGAGGAGAAGGAAAAAGCTAAATATGTGGCAAAACAAATGGTGGAAAAGCCCAAATTTCCCTTCTGCCCTTGGCCCTGTGCTGAAGGAACTAATTTAGGTTTCTCTTATAGGTTCCTTTCTGCATCCCTCCCACAGCATCGTAGGCAAACTCCTTTTGTGACTCAGAATAAAATATTCTTTTTGAATGTATTGTTCTTAGTACCGCGCAGCACCCGGCTTTTGTTAATTGTCAAGAGCTTGTGGGGTGAGCAGCACATTTAAAAGAACTACTCACAAAACCGCAGCAGGCACCCAAAAAAATTCACTCTCTTCTCATCAGCTTTCACCTTGCTGCCTTCAGACATGCTTCCAGCCTTTGACAGATCACCAGGGTAGGCAACCGGATATTTTCTCGGTAAACAAAACCCTGAGCGCCGAGTACAAGTGGAGACAATTTGCTGATCAGCGGAAATACCGCAACTAGGTCAATAGGAATGCAAGCGATGGATCACATTTTCCCATTGTCTCACCCGGGGGCTGGCTGGCTGGAGGAACTCTGCCAACTTGGGTTCACGAGTGGATGGGGATGGTTACTTTCAGAGGGTTTTGGGGGTGAAAGAAAATCCCATTGGTTCTTCAGTGGTGGGCTCATCACCAGGTGAAGGTGTGACTTCACCTTCTCTGGGGCTATCCCATGCAGACAGACTCTTCCCCCAGGTGTTGGGTCCTGTCTTTGTTGCTCATGATTCCTCTGGACCATGCCCCTCTTTCCCCAAGGCTGTGTTCCCCACTCTGCTATGCCCCCCACCATATTCCTACAGCAGCCAAGTGTCCAAGGATGTGCAGCTATAATGCTACCTGGCCCTGACATGGCATAACGTGGGTTTTGAGGACTTTGAGTCTCCCCCCCCTATCCCTACCATCCATGTGAAGCAGTAAGGTGGCAAGAGAGCATGTCCCCTGGGACCAACACCATGTGGCAGCTCTGGCTTGCCTGGCACTGAACAGTGATGGTGGTGGGATGGCCTGATGGGACCCTGCCTTCCCCAGAGCTTGGTTGGTACCTCCTGCTAGATCTTGTGCTACGGCCATTGACGACTCCTGGCTTGAGCCGGAGCAGCTGCAGGACCTGGCGGTGTGGGGTGGAGGAGGTGGCTCCTGAGGGCTTTCTCCCCACCAGCCAGGGTGGTGAGGGTCTGGATTGCCAACGTGGAACAATGGTTTCCTGAAGAGGAGCTGCCAGCCTGCCCTCCCTGCTGATAAACCTCTGCCAGGATCCCTGCTGTCACATTTTCCACCCGGTTTCTCCCGTCAGGGTGCCGGTGACTAGCGACTCTCAGTTTCCTGGGTTACAGCACAAGCCAGCCAACTTTCTGGTGATGTTTTGTGCTGGGTACCCAAAATCGGAGCATTTCCCCATCCTCCTTGCCAAACCTGGCAGCCCCTCTGAGGCTGTGACCAGCTCCATCCTCCCCAGCAAGGTGTGTGTGATGGAGTCGGTGATGCACTCGGAGTTTCCGGCTTTACCTACAGGTTCTTCTCATTTCGGCGAAACAGTGACTGCTGGCTATCCAGAAACAGCTTTGAAGAAGTTTCATCTGCCAGGGACAGCCAAGGCTCAGGAATAGCTGTGCAAAAACTCACTTGCTGCGCTCTGCACCTCTCGTTGCTGTGGTTTCACACGTTATCGGTTGCCTCTCGGTCCTGACACTCAGGATTCGGGGAAAGTATCGAGTGATGACTTCTCATGTCATTTGGTTTCTCATGTAGAGACTTCCCCCAAACGTGAACGTTAAATTTAGAGGAAACTCTGAAGAGCCCTGGAAAATGCCGGTGACCATCATGGGGCTGAGGCACGGGGCGAGGACTTTGGGAGCTGCTCCTTGACGTGGTCTTATGGCCCTCAGCTGTGTGGGGTGTCCTTGGGGACGTCCACCACAAAATAGCTTTCTGCCTCTGGCAAGCTCCTTGTGGCAGGGACAGCGTGTAGAAGCTCAGTATCAGACCAGACCCCTGTGAGGAGGCCAGGGTTGGTCTTTCCAAAGAAAATGCCAATTTTAAGATAAAAAGGACTAAAACCAATAGGTTGGCAATGCCTGCAGTCTGTGTGTGGGCTTAGTCTTGCGCACAGCAGGGCTGAAAACCCAAGAGACCAGGTCCAAAGCCCAGTGATGCCAAGGGGATCCATCCCCTGTTGTGACCCAGCACGGCACATCCCCATCACTGTTTGGGTCACCCCGCTGCTCCTGGTGGGGCTGGGAAGCCCTGGTGGGCTGGACAGTAAGCATGTTGGCGTGTGAGCTGGAGACATTCTTGGCACGGAGGGGTGATAGTCCCCATGACAGTGACATGACTCCAGAGAACCAGTCAGGGCCTCGGCCACGGGCTGTCCTCTGCCCAGCCACTGAATTGCTGCCCACAGAGACCCTGGTGCCACCCCACGCTTGCGATTTGGATGCTATATTTAGGAACTGGGTGACCTACCAAGGTCAAAACTCTGAGGTGGTTGCAGAGATGTTTGTGCTTTGTTACCAGCTTCTGCATCTGCAGCTCGCAGCGCCCTAACCACACAGGACAGGATGCGAGAGAGTGGGTAGGCAGCAAAAGCGAAGGCTGGACTCCATCCTGCAAGGCTCTGAGCAGCCCCGACGAGGCGCTGAGAACCCTCCTCTCCCGGGGCTGCTGGCGAGCAGCGACCTGTTCAGCACCCTGCTGCTTCTGGCAGGATCCAACCCTTTATTTTCTGCATCTGATAAGAGCCTTGCCTTTAGCATGCTACTTTCAAAACAACTTTACATGATGGCTTGATGACTGCCTTCAAACCAGCAACCCTGCCTTCCTCCTCTGTAGCCCAACAGAAACCCAGATTTATCCTCTTTACATGGAGAAAAGGAGGCTTGTCCCCTGCTCTAAGCTGTGAGGACCCCTCTGCATTTTACCTTAAATTATTTTGTTGGTGGTGCATGGCCACACATAGATGCTCTGGGCAATCCTGCTTCAGCAGAAGAGTTGGACTAGATGATCTCTATGGTCCCTTCCAGCTCTCAAAAAAATTCAGTGAAATTCAGTGGGTGTTGGATGCCTCAAGAGCTTGGGAGCAGGACCTCACCTCTCTGCTGCCAGTTTGAGAGGTTTAGGGGCATAGAGGGGACACGGGTTGCCCAAAGTTGAGTGGAGGTGATGCTGGGAGGTCAGCAGCTGCCAGGAGTGCCCAGCATCCCACCCAGCATCCCTAACAGCCCTTTTCATGCCTAAATATATAGATACAGGTAACACGGGTAAGTGAGGACAGGGCTTGAGATGGCTTGTGCCCTTGGGTGGAGGGGCAGCACCTCACAAGGGTACCAAGAAATCTGCTTAAAACTTGTCTCTCCAAAGCGATGGCCAAGCACCGAGACCCAAAGTCCCGCTGTCTGAGCATGAAAGCTGTGCCTGCACGAGGGTCACAGTGTCCACAGAGACACTCCTTTCTCCAAGATCATCCCAGCTATTCCCTCACCCCCTGGGGGGCACAAGGGAAGGCCAGAAACCAGCACAACCCACCTGCCTCAGCCAAGCATCTTCACTGCGAAGTCATCCTCCTCATGAAGGAAACGGGGGGCAAAAAGCCTTTCTTCCCCTTTTGAGAAACCACTGACTTTCCGAGTGCTTCCCAGCCCCTGGCAGCCCACAGTGCTGCTCAGCAGCTCAGTCCCTGTATTCACGATCTTCATTTCTTTTAAGACACATTGCCATGAAACTTTCATGCACAGCAGGAAAAAAAAACACCGGGGCACAGCCTGGAGTGTTTCGAGGGCAACTATGAATATATGGAATAAGAAACTCTCTCTGCTTCTGGTAGAACGGTAGGAAAAAGCATGGAAGTGCACCAGAGAAGAAAGCCTAAGCAACCTTTCTTTTTTTTCTCTTTTTTTTTTGTTGTGGGAGACGGTAGTGAATAAACCTACCCACTACGAAGAGTTTTTTCCAGGAAGTGTAGGTTGCTGCAACCTGTATCCCTTGAGCAGCGGGCGCTCACACAACAGTTCTCATGCTACTTGCCAGCAGCGCATTTGAAGGAGCCCCAGCCAGGCGCGCAGAGGATGAACGAACCCTACAGCCCCGCGACGCCCCGACCCATCGCCAGCACCTCGCCCGGCACCATGAAAATGTTCATGGGCTTCCTCACTGTATTTATTGTAGCACAGATGATTGGGACCGTACTCTTCTGTTTGTATCTTCACATGAAGATGGATAAGGTAAGTGGAGAAGTAAGGTGGTCTCGGCCGGATTGCTAACAACGCGATTTGCCTCCAGCCACGGCGAGGTGTGCTCACCAAAAGGATGAACTTGGTAGAAGATGGATGCCCGAGCAGCATTTATTACACCTATATTCTCATTTCTGCTTTAATTTGCCACTAAGATGTACACTGAGGAAGAGGATCTGTTCCCTTCATTAACAAAACGAGAACGGATCGATCAAGAAGAGCCGTTAATAGCAAACCTGGCCAGTCCGGGGAGAGGAGAGTGTGGCTCAAACACATAAGTAGCTATTTTAGGATCCTCGGTGGCTTTTCTGATGCCATAGCACCTGGCAGCACTGTGACACTAGTGGTGAGGATGTGGCATCCAGAATTTGTTTTATTTTTTAGTATTTACATGTGTGAATTTGACCAATATCTCACTTCAGATGCTGCCTTTCTGTTTAGGGAAGAAAAGAGTGGATCTCAGTCTTTTGGGGTTTTTTTGAGTGACACCGTATCAGTCATCCTGTCCCATACGTGGGACAATATTTACTAACAGAATGAAAAACTGAAATGCTGTTTTTGAGATTGACACAACGCCGAAAATCACTGATTTAAAGCTACTTTCCTCCACACCAGAAAATACTACTGGCCAAAGAAATTAAATGTGGCTGAGACCCAGAATGAGTTCTCCTTGCCTCATACAATGCTAAGGTCTTCATTACTGATTTTTAAACGTTGTCTCAACTTATATTGAAATTTTAGTGGGCGTCTGCTGATTTTCAAGCGTGGAGAGCAATCCTGAGCTAGGGGGGCTTCAAAGTCAGGGAGCTGGAAGGGGACTTTGCTGCAGGGGGGTTGCAGCCCACGGTGAAAGAGCCAGCAGAGGGTCCCCAGCGGAGTGAAATGGGGGTGCACAACGCTGTGGCGGAGGACCAGAGGCAGCTGAGAAGCAGTCACAGGTGGCAGGAGGATTTCAGCTGCCTTCAGAGATGTGACAGGGCTTCAAACCCAACCTTCTGCATCCCAGCAGTGCCTGCACTGAGCGCTCTGCCAGCCTCTGTGCCCTCATGCCCATCTACACTTCTCTTTACCATTTAGCCAAATGTTAGGTTTTTACCAAAAAATGGCTGTAATTTCAAAAATCAGTATGTGTGTGTATAATATATATTTAGTCTTTTTTTTGGCTTTCTGATTTTTTTTAATCTGAAGCTCTTGGCAGGATTCAACCCCAACCCACAAGTCATTTTGGTCCCCTGGCCAATAGGTTAGTTGGAAAAATGAAAAGCCACCCTGCACGGACAGGGCAGCGTGGGGCGGGGTGGGCATCCCAGTTGCCTGCTGGGGCTGGTGGGGAGGCAGCAGCAACAAGCCGCTCACTGAGATTTCTCCACCGCTGTCTGTAAAGGCAAAGGGGTGGATATTTGCCACCTGCCTACTGGAAAAGGCAGAATGGGAAATTTATATCCATGACAAGGGTGACAGAAAATAGGAAGGGATGCTGAGCAATCCTCCTCTCGCTCAGCCAAGCAGGGTCAGCCCCGTGGGTGCAATTCCCGGCGGATGCGGGTGCAGATGCTGTGCTGGGTGGTTGGGTGGGAGCGCTCGGTACCCGCAGTGTCTCTGCCCGGCTCATCCCGATGCTGAACCACTGACCTTGAGCTCTCCAGGCTGTGATTTATCATGGCTCCTCGGCCAGCCGTTGCGGGTTTCCCACTAACATCCCATTCACCCTCTCTTCTCTCCCCCGCCGGCAGATGGAAGAGGTGTTGAGCTTAAATGAAGATTACATCTTCCTGAGGAAAGTACAGAAATGTCAGACGGGAGAAGGTCAGAAGTCGACGTTACTGGACTGTGAAAAGATTTTAAAGGGCTTCCAGGATCTCCAGTGCAAGGTACGCTGCTGTTGGGTGGATAAAGACCCCGCTGAAGGTGGAGGGGGGCTCCCAGGCACACACACGGCTTCACCCCAAGCTGTTTTTGTAAAACCATGGGTGCCCTTTACCTTGGGGCTGTGTAGCACATGCCCGTTTTCACACTATATTCTTTTTACACTATATTCTTTTTACACTATATCTTTTACACTATATTGATACCATTAAAAAATCTCATCCATTTTTTGCTCAATGGTCAGAGCACATCCAGCTGTGGCCAAGGGATGCTCGGGGCTTTGCTGTGGGAGGGATGGAGCTGCAGCCACCCTGGCTCTGTGCTCTGATTCCCATCTAAAAATCATTGATTTTCTGCTGTCTGGCACCTTGTGCCGGGTGGCTGGGAAGATGCTCGTGGCCACCTGCCCCTGGGAGCACTTTTATGCCTGCTTTTCCCAGGTGTCGATGACAGTACAAGGCTCTGGCCAGGCAGCACGGCTCCCAGCCGCCAGCGAGGAGGATGCTGTGCAGAAGAGCCAACCTGCACTGCAACGTCCTTCTGGTGCGACTGAGGGCTGCCCGGCCAGGGATGAGGTGTCCTCAACCTGCCCAGCCCTTCAGTTCACTGTTTAGGAGGGACTGTGCTGGTCAGAGCAGGCAGGAGAGGGCCATTTCTTCCTCATTGTTGGTGCGTGATGCCTCAGCTGGTGGAAGGTGCTGGAGGGACTCTGGGAGTTGGGGTACCCTCCTCTGAGCTCTGGCAGCACCAACCTGTGCGATGGCCAGAGCATCCTTTACACAGAGGCTTTCAAATTCCTTGACTTGTAAATCTTTAAAAATAACATACATATTTTTGCTGTTTTTTCAGGACGGGGGAGCCAGCAAGGAGCAGCCCAAGTTTGAAATGCAGAGAGGTGAGTTTTCAGGTGCCACTGGTGGCTCATGGGGGGCAGGAGGAGTAGCTTGGTCTGAGAAGGGGTTTCCTTCACTCTGCAACACCCACCGGTGCCCCAGGGCATGGTAGGGGGGCAGAGGAGGGGGTTGGGTTTTGGAGCATCCCCATGGGGGTAGGACTGTGCATGGCGTGGGGCTGGCAAAGGTGGGCACTGGGCATGGCTGTCTCGCCATGGCGGGCAGCTCTGGGTGACACGTTGCCTGAAGTCAATGAAAATTAATCCAAAACTAAATCCATGATCTTTTCACGTTGCAGGCCATGAGCATCCCCATTTGATGCACAAGAATGAGACACCCGTGGCAGGTAAGGAGCGACCACATCCAGGTCCTGTTCGCACGCTGGGCAAGGTGGCACGGTCACCTCTGCGGGCTTTATCGCTCAGGGGACTCCACCTCCAAGTTGACTGAATGTTTTTGCTGGGCAGAGGCCAGATCCTGCCTCACTCAAAACTGGGGAGGGGGACAGCTTTGGAGACTGTGTCTCTGAGCTGGATTTGTCCCAGAGAGAAATAGCAGGGGTGGGAGATGCCATGGTCCCTGCAGAGGAGCTGTGATGCCGGGAGGGGACAGAGGGTGCCAAGCCATCGATAACACCGGCTTTTCCAAATTGCAGCAGAGAAGAGGAAGCCGATCGCAGCCCACCTGGCAGGTCAGAGGAGCAACAAGGCAGTCTCAGGTAAGACAGACCTTCTTGGCAGTGCCTTGGCCAGGGATCCAGTGGGGAATAGCAGTGTGTGTCCCCCAGCCAGACCCAGCAGTCCTGCCCCGTGGCTCTGCAAGGGCAGGGACAGAGACAACACAACTCCAGTGTGAGAGAAAACCTCCCAGTGGTCCCATCACCACGTGTACCTGTGCCACACGGGTACCAGGCATCCCACGCTGGGTGTCCTCAGTAGCCTTATGTGTGCCTTCCTAGAAACCCATCATGATGGCTTAATCTTTATGGTGTTTTTTTTATGAGGGAAAAACTATTTCTCTTCGTATTTAAGGAAGGCAACCTCTCATGCTTCTTTGGGACTCAAAATGCAACGTTTTTTGCTCTCCTGGCCATGGCCTTGCTGGGGTGGTTGCCACAGGAGAGCTCTGGCTTTGTACCTGCTGATCTAATCATTGTTCCTGGTAGCAATATGGGCTGGCTGGTGACTTTACAGTCGCACCATAAATAGCTCCAAACTGATTTAGGCAAGTTGCACTTACTCACAGCCACGGCCATCGTTTAAGGTTTGAAAGGAGGTTGTAGAGAGGTGGAGGTTGGTCTCCTCTCCCAAGTCACGGGCTGTGGGACAAGAGGAAATGGCCTCAAGTTGTGCCAGGGGAGACTCAGATTGGATATTAGGAAACATTTTTACACTGAAAGGGTTATTAAGCCTTGGAATGGGCTGCCCAGGGAAGTGGTGGAGGCACAATCCCTGGAGGTATTTAAAAGATGGATTGATGTGGTGCTTAGTGGCATGGTTTAGTGATGGTTTTTTTATCAGAGTTTGGTTTATGATGATTGGACTAGATGATCTTAAAGGTCCCTTCCAAGCTAGACAGTTCTATTATTCTGTGATTGAGAAATGCCTGAGTCCGTTTGCATTTGTGCATCCCTCTGCACAGACCATGGTTGCTCTCACAGCTCCGTCCCCCAGCTAAGGAAGTCCCTGAGCTAAGGGACATCCTGCAAGAGCAAGGATTACCGAAGGGAGTAAGAGTTTGCAAGGTCAATCACTCAACCTGACAAGGATTTCGCAATCTGAGCGCATTTGATTTAATTCTGGAGTAACTGCCAGTAATCGGCAACTGCTCTTTCCATCTCTGACGCAGCATTTCACCCAGAGCTCAGTCTACCTGTGGAAAGCTTAGTGTTAGATAAGATCAAAGGAGTGAGAAACTCGCTGCATTTTAAAACCCCCTGCTTAAACACTTGCTGAGCCTATAAAGGAGGCTGAAATTGCGGCGAGAGCAGCAAGCTGCCTGGAGCTCGGCTCTGCACCTCGGCAGTTGAGAGCAGAGGAACCCTCCCTTCAGGATGTTTGGGGATGGACCACGGATGGGCTGCATGGCTCCACCAGGACCACCCGTGCCACTCCGCTGTGGGGACTGGGGCTCTGGGCTGGGATGGTCGAACCCGTTATTCGCCATGGAGCTGGGTTGCTCACCCCTGATGCTCTCACAGGTGTCTCGGGAAGGTCCAAAATCCCTCCCGGAGCTCGTAGCTGAGCTCAGCTACCATGGCCATGGATTTCTGTGGTCTCTGTATTGGCTTATCTGTATCTGCTCCGGCAGGAGTGCATGTTTACAGGCTGCTCTGATGACACTGATAGTGCCCCAAAAGCCATGCCAGAAGCAGGTCTGCGTGGGCAGTGGTCCCAGCGGTGGGAGGCAGAACTTGCCACCCAGAACCCTTCCAGCTCTGCACCCTGCCAGGGACTGAAAGTGTGGGATGTTTATTTTCCTTGGCAAAGTCTTGCCTTCTCAGGAGGCCAGGTGGAGGAAGGACTTTGCAAGCACCCAGTTGGGAAAAGCTATGTGCCCTGGGATGCATACCTCTAAAAACAGGAGCTGCAGTGTGTTTTGACAGTGCTCCGAGGGCTCAGAGGCTGTGCCACCAAAAGCCATGGAGATAGCAACCCTACAGGGGTGAATATGAGGGTGTTTGGCCTGTGGTGGCAACTGTGTGCAATCTTCCACCTTAAGCATTTCCACGTGGTTGAATGAAGGAAGTAAAATGCTCCTCTGCTCTCGTAATCGATTCAAGGGTGGCAAGGCCAGTGACCAGAAACTCGAGTTAAACGTGTCCTGGTCTCAGGGATGGGGACCCTGTTGGGCTGTGGATGTGTCCTGGGGTGGGCAGGACCCATCCCCACACCTCGCAGCAGACAGAGGCTGTGATGTCAAATGTCTGGGGGGGGTCTCCCCACAAAATCAGCCTGCCAAAATCTCCTTCTCCCAGCTCATCTGCCGTGCTTTCCCCCTGCAGTGCTAGAGTGGCAGACGACGACGTATGGCCCCATGACCAACAGCTCAATATCCTACCAGGACGGGAAACTGAAGGTGAAGGAAGCAGGGCTCTACTACATCTACTCACAAGTCAGCTTCTGCACCAAGGCAGCGACTTCGGCACCCTTCACCCTCTATATTTATTTGTATCTCCCCATGGAGGAGGACCGGCTCTTGATGAGGGGACTAGACACACACAGCACCTCCACGTCTTTCTGCGACCTCCAGTCTATCCGTGAGGGAGGTGTCTTCAAGCTCCGGGAAGGCGACATGGTCTTTGTCAACGTGACAGACTCAACGCGAGTGAACTACAACCACGGCAACACCTACTTTGGCATCTTCAAGCTGTAGTGAGGAGGGGGCTGCCCCGAGCTGGGGGTCCAGCCCCACTTTGTTGAGCAAAGTGGCTTTCCCTGTTTCCCGTATTTATGTTCCTCTGGTTCTTTGGTTTTCTTGTTTCTTAATTTGTATATTTTGTTATTTATTAATGAGGGCCAAGGGGCCCTGAGAACACAAATGGAACAAAGTATGAAGCTGTTGTTGTTTGCACTTTGCTTTTTTCTTTCATTGCCAACGGTTTGGTACGTGCTGGTGTTACGTGTCTGGGTCCACCGTGCCCCACGCACCTGGCAGGGTGGATGTCCCCGTTGTGTCACAAGAGCTTTATTTAGCAAACTCTACCATCAACGTTTCTTTCCTAAGAATGTAGGATGGCTCAGGGTGCTCCAGCCAAGCTAGGCTCATACATATCTCCCGTACCCATCTGCTTACAGAACACCAACGGAAAAACATTAAACGGCTTAGGAACGTCTCCTCTAAAGGAATCAATCAGCCAAGTGCTGTCCTTACGTGGTAGCTGCTGGTGATGCATTGTTGCCACCCTAACTGTCTCCTTTATCTTGAGAACCCCCTTTTTTCCATCTGTGCTTAGCTATAGCTATGAAACTCAACCAGCCTTCTTGCTCCGAGTGGCACTGCCTTGGCCGTGTTCACCGCCCAGCATCAGAGGGACGGTCACTGATTTCAACCCAGAGCTCTGGTAAGATGCTGGCAGTGCTCTGTTCTTGGTGCACTGAACCTGCTTGTGAGACTGTCCTCCTCCCACCTCTGCAGGCAGAGGACACTCTGCCTGTGGGCTTGTTTGACTAGCCTGTGAAAGGGGCATTGGCCACCACTGTCAAATTTGGACTTGCCTCTTCTTCTGAGACTCATCCTCCCCTGGGAGGAGGACTAGGAAAGTACAGAGGTGGCAAGACCAACTGCTTCTTCCCAAGGCCTTCAAGATGTGTGTGCAGAGCATCTGCTGACTGTCCTCAGTGAGGATGTGTCCACAGCAACACCTTTCCTGTCCTATGAGGACAGGCTGAGAGAGCTGGGGGGGAGTTCAGCCTGGAGAAGAGAAAGCTCTGAGGAGACCTTAGAGCCCCTTCCAGTCCCTAAAGGGGCTCCAGGAGAGATGGGGAGGGACTTTTGATCAGGGAGTGGAGCCATAGGACAAGGGGGAATGGTTTTAGACTGAAAGAGGGGAGATTTAGATGAAGAAGGAAGAAATTTTTCACTCCGAGGGTGGTGAGACCCTGGCCCGGGTTGCCCAGAGAAGCTGTGTCTGCCCCATCCCTGGTCTGGTGGGAGTTGTCCCTGCCCAGGGCAGGGGGTTGGAATGAGATGATCCAACCCAAGCCATCCTGTCATTCTATGGTTCTATGTTGCTTTTTTTTTTAAAAAAATCTAAAGATGCCAAAGATGCCAAGCCTGAAGCCCTTGGTTACACAGGTCACACTTGCTGGATTGCCAAGGTTTGGCAATACTCCTGGAAGCCAGTAGGGTTGCAAGCAGAAGAGCTTTCAGATTTGGGCTTTCCTTAGGCTTTACTTGGCTGAAGGCTGCAGGTCTGGTCCTAACACGGTGCTTGAGTGCCACCGCTGTCGGGATGGATGGGGCAATCTTTGCACAGCTCATTGCCCTGCTCGGTGCCCGGCATCGCCCTCTCCCACAGACAGTAGAGGAGAGCTCAGAGCCAGTCTGGTTTTACTGTGATTTAATACATATTTGTTGGCTGTTCTCCAAAATTGTATAACTTCATCAGGAGACAGTCCCAAAAGCCTCCTGGGGCAGCCATCCCACTGCACTCCTTGGGATGTGTTAGGGTGCCAGGGCCAGGCAGTGCTGGGGGTGTTTTGGCTGGAAGAGGGAGCAGGGAACCCCTTGCCCTGGGAAGGCACCGGGGCTGGAGCCCCTGCCACAGCTAATTTAAGGGGATTTAGGACACCTGGCTGAAAAAGAACTGTTCCTGCCTCCCGGGTGATGGAGCCTACAGGGATGCCTCCACTTTGGAGTGGAGGGATGGATGCTACACAAGGTGGGATCCTGTGGCCACCATATGTGGGGTGGCAGGGGCTAGGTGACCACCTCCTGGGTCCTACCACGTCCCCACCGCTGCCAAAACTCAGCCAACCCCCCCGGGCCGGGCTGATGGAGACAGAACGGGGGAGGTGGAGAGCCCCAAGACTCCACAGGGAAGTGAAGGCACCTGGCCACAGTGGGAGCGTGGGTGGGAGCCACAGGAGAGACCAGAGACCCTGCAAACTGGCATGGACTGGGAAAGGAGAAAAAGCTGGCTGGAAGTGAGCAGATGGGGAGAGCTGCAAGGAGCGAGTGCATGGCCATTCCCGGGTGCCCAAAACCTTCAGGAGTGGACACACTGTCACAGGTAAGAGGACAGCCTTGAAAACCCCCCGCAGGCCCCCAGCTTCAGGTCCAGGAGCACCTGCAGGAGGGTTTGGGTCAGGCTGAGATCCCCAGCCCAAACCTCTGAGAGAGGATCCAGGGATCGTATGGAGATCCAAATCATATGGAGAAATAGATTTTCATGCATGGCTCGGGGAGGGACATACACAATTAAAGAGGGGAAAAGAAAACAAATAAACAAACAAAAAGGCATAAAATAACTCAATAACTTCTGCAGCAAGAGCAGCAGATGCCAGCTTCTGCCTCCCCTGCCCGTGCCGCTGCCTTTCCCGGGGCTTTTAGTTCTTGCCTCTGTTTCTTCACTTGCCAAAAATAGCCCGTGGGATTGAGATGTGAGGCAGCGCGTGGGAGGGGAGGAGATGTGATTGCCACCATCCAGCTGTGGCCTTCTCCCGAGCTGCTTTGTTCTCCTCCCCGGCTCCTGCCCAGTGCCGCAGCGGGCGCAGGTTTCCTCTCCCCGTGGAAAGTCTGAAGGTCGTCAATACATTGATTTTTCCCGTGATGCGGGGCCTCTCTGTCACTCCTTGGGCTGTGGATTTGATGGTTTCTGAACTGATTTTCGTTCTTCTTTCTGAGTAAAAAATGGAGAAGGGGATGAGAGGGTGATGAGTACATGGGGCACATCAGCAGGGCAGGCATGGGGAGGTCCTGGATGAGCCACAGCAGGAGGGAGCATGGCCATCTGCTGGGAGAGGTGCTTGCATGGCTCAAGACACACTGAGCTCACTGGGAAATGTAAGGTTTTTTTTTAGTTTTGTATAAGAAATCAGATTTTGGGTTGGTTTGGTTGTTGGGTTGCCACTTTCAAAGTGGGGTCTCTCCAGCTGGTGCTGCTGAGCTCAGCGGTGCCAGGCAGCAGGAGCTGGAAGGTGACTTCTAGGTGGCTCTGCATGGTGGCCACTTGGCTGACAAGCCTCTCCCAGCATCTCTGTGCACTACTTTGTTGTCCTTTTTTTTGATTTTTATGTCCCTTCCTAGTCAATCACTGTGTGCCAACCTTACTTCGGCAGCCCTTGCTTGGTGACAGCCCTTTCCCCTGCTTGGAGCAGGGTCTCCATCTCTTCTAGGAGGCCAAACCCATTGTATTCACCCCTACCTGGGGGTGAAGGAGACTCCTCCCTGACCCCCCCCATTTTGGTTTGGGCTCAGTGGCACTTGTTCCCTGGAGTGGTGCCACACTGGCATGGGTCAATGGGAGCAGACCACCAAGAACGAGGACCTCCAGGGCATCCCCAGCCATGGCTGTGGTTTGGGCTGCACAGATTAAGATCTCCTTGGGGTTTTTTTTTCACATCAATGGTCATTTTGAGCCAAACCCCATTGCTTGGAGGGTGCTGGAGCTCTGCCTTTGTTGGAGTTGGATCACACAAGGGGCTGTTTGGGAATTGGTGTAAGAGAAGGGGCCAAAGGGACCCTGTATTCAGCAGGAGAACAGGATGGAGTGTCTCTGGTCTGGATCTGGGAATGGAGATGCTCCCTCCAAAATGAGCCTGAGGGATGCTCTTCTGCCCGCTGCAGGCTCTGGGGCACTCAGGTCTAGATTTGGTCCTGCTCTGTTGCTGCAATAATTCCCCAAAGTGCCACCAGGGCTCAAGCAGGATCTTTTGCAGACTTCAGTGTTTTTCCGTGGTGCGCCCAAGGACATTGTTTCTTTTTCACTTGGGCTTTTTCCTGCTCCAACTGCTGTGTTTGGGGAGGGAGAGCAGGATCTGGCACTCCTGCCCTTGGTCCGCCCACTCCGGCTGCAGGTTGAGTGTGGCACAGCGCTACCAAAGAGTTAAAAATACCAGCGTGCAGGAGAGGTCTTGTCCAAGTGGTAGACCAAAGGAAATCCTGTCACCACACCTAATCTCCAGGATAAAAAACACATACTAACTTAAAAAAAAAAAAACAAAACTAAAAACAGGCAGGAAGTCACTTATCTACAGCAAGCCGCCGGTGCAGCGGGGAGCAGCTAGTTCTCCATGAAGCATCCTTGTTCCCAGAGTGCAAGCAGGGCTGGAGGGATGGAAATGCATCTCCTCTCACTGGGACCAGGTGCCCTTCCCTGCTGGAGGTCCAGGCGATGGTGGGAGCAACAGCCCAGGAGCCAGCATCACCATTCGCACCAGTATCCCCACCAGCATCCAGTAATTGGGAGGGAGGATGATGCAGCCATGAGGATTTGGAGCAAATCAGGGATTGCCCATGGGAAGCACTGGCTTTGCTTTGGTGGTGGAAACAAAGGAAGCAGCACCGAGAGCTAAGAAGCGATTTTTACCCTTCTTTATTTGTTGAAAATGTCAATTAAAAAACTGTTCAAAATAAAAACATGTTAGAAAAGTTGACCTTGCATAAGTAGTTACAGTAAATAAACCTACATGACAAAGATAAACTGGAAGGCAGCTGACACAACAGCCATCTAAAGACAGACTCACTGGAACCTATTTACAAAGCACTGTAAACAAAGTAAATATGGAAACATTGCTGTCCATCCGGCATGGCTTCTTTTCCTTTTAATTTTATTTTCTTGTCTTTTTTTTTGGCTTCTAGCTCTTGACAAACGCTTGATCCAAAAAGTCCCAGTGTGCCCTCCGTCCCGTTGCATCTTACAGACATGCATATGTACACAGCACGGGTTTCAACTAAACTGGGGGGAATGGGGGGGCAGTGAGGAAACATTTCTACCCTCTCCTCAGAGTGTAAATAGCACTGGGTTTGCTTCCTTACCCTGGCTGCACCCTGCATCCCAGTCCCCAGCCCACCCCTGGGCTGGCAGCGGGAGCAGAGGGTGCCGAGGGGTCTGGGCACCCTCATCCCAGGAGCACGGCTCATTCTGTAGCCAAGGTCGTTAGCCTGGAAAACAATTAACCAGCAGAGGAAGGCTTGAAGGCCGAGCAAACCGCTCACCTGTGCGGGGATGCAGGGAGCTGCCATCCAGCTGGGATGCTCCGGAGACAGCAAACGCAGCCAGGGCAACAAAGAGCTCTGTTTTATCCTGCAAACAGCTGAGGTTTAAATTTAAAGAGGGTTTTTCTTTTTACACTCCTTGCCATGTTTTGGAGCCCAGCTCTCCCCAAACACCATTTGCTAAGTTCTGGCTAAATTCTAATTGCAAGGAGGGAGTTGTAATTATTGCCTCTGTTCTGTCCTTCATGCCCAACGTTTAAGGCTCCGGCTGTGACGAGCTGCGGTGTGTCTGCACACCCCGGGACCACGCTGCCCTGGGATATACATAAAGGCTTAGCCTTAACTTTAACAGAAGGTTACTGTTATGCTGCTGCTAAGGAAAGGAAGGAAAACATCAGTTCTAAACGAAGGAATAACACCCAATAAGATGAAGGTAGCCGATACATATGCATGTTGCCTGTGTGCTGCGTTCGAGGAGCTGTGCAGGGCTCTGGAAGGGCATTGCATGTCCTTGCCCCAGGAGCATCCCAGCTCTTGTCGATGAATAAGCATAAATGTCTTTCCTATTCCAAGAGACGGTTCCTTTTTGCTAGCCAAAAGCCCCTTTGGGGCAATGTGGGGGAGTCCGGGGGGAGTGAAGTGGCCATTGGCTCCATTCCCAGCCTTTGGGAAGGAGCGACGGAGAGCCTTGACGCGGGGCAGAAGGGAGCAGGGACCCAGCACTCCTGGGGCTCCTGTTTTGTCATCAAGCAGCGTTTAACGTTTCATACAGAGAAAAGCACGTTGTCCTGCAAGGGGAAGCATGGCAAAACTCCAAACTCATAGGATACCTGGACACTCGATGCGAAAACAAAGCCGGGGACAGGGAGGGAGTTAAAGGTCATGCGTAAGAAAAGGGATTTGGGGGGCCAGGGGGGCAGAAGAGCAACTACCTGTTGTGCTAATCACGGGCTGTCAGGAGGCAGTAACGGTGCAACACACCTTCCCGTGCGCTCCGACAGGGGCTCCGGATCTGGCTTCCCCGAGGAGTTCAAACGTCTTCACGTTAATTGCACATTTTAATCAGTATCAAGGCCACACAGGGGAACCACAGTATTGCTGGGCTCTAGTTCGCTACAGTCAACTCACGGGGAAAAACACGGTGGACGGGAAAAGCTTCCCCAGTTGTGATTAACTGAAAAGAGGAGCACGGTGCTTTTTGGTTTCTGCTCAATGCCGCCTCAATAATGTTTTCATTCAATAAATAGGTACCGGTGCTTTTGAAAAGAATGAAAGCATTAAAAAGTGCTTAAGCTTCCTCTAGGAAACTGCTGCCAAACCCTCTGTGAGCAGCAATCATCAGCAGAGTTTGTATTTTGCTCCCAGTAGCAGGTAGGATGAGGTATTAGTTGCTGCAGATGAATTGTGAATCATGGACCGCTTGCGTACTGGTTTAGTTGTGATGGATTGTTTCTGCTTTATTTCCTTACTGGATGGAAGAAAAACTATATTACTTTTTTTTTTCCTCTATGACTTTTTTTTTTTGGTAACAAAATTCCCAAACCCAACGAAATAAGGAGCAAGAAGAGGCAAAGGATCCAGTTCCGCTTCCCAAAAAACACCTGAGGTCACACACCACTGCCAGCAGCTTCTCCCCGAAATTCAGGCGATCAGGGACGACTTGCGCCCCGTGTCCTCCCTGCCACACTCATCCGTCTGCTTCAGCAGCCTCCGAACCAGCTTCTCCAAGTCCTTCCTGGATTTCAGCTCTTCCTCCAAACACTGCTTCATCCTTTTGTTCTCCTGCCAGGGGAAAAATAATAACAATGCAGCTTTATGCAATGAGGTACTTCCACACGCCTGGCTGCCTGGTGATGGCATCCTGTGGACATTTGACAGGTCACTGCTGGCTCGTGAGGATGAACAACGTGGGTTACTTGTGGTCCACACTGCCCAAGCAGACCCTTACTACTTTACAGACCTGCACAAAAGCCCCAGTGACTTCGAGCAGGCAGAAGCATCCTCCTGGAAACCTAATTTTAGCTTGGGCTGGAGGGCTCTGTTCCCCTGGGGTGGTCTCTCCCACCTCCAGGCTCAGGGCTGGAGGGAACAGGACAGGTTTCCTCTGAGCCTACAGGAACTGGGATCCACCAGACCCCTATAAAACGAAGAGTCAAGTCAAAAGAGCTTTTAGAGCAGGGGGAAAGTTGCACAAAGACCAACTGCTCCTTCCCTCCTGCTGGCTCTGGTGCTGCCGGTGAGCTGGTTCAGGGGGCTAAACCAGAAGAAAACTAAGGTGGATTCAGGGAGCTGCAGGATTGCACCAGCATGGGCAAGACTTTTCCTGGGCACCGACCAGTCCAGGACAACAACCCAGTGCAGCCAGCGCAAACGATCCCACTCTAATTACCTGCTTCAGTTCTTTGACTTCATCTTTCAGTGCATAAACCGTGTCCACAAGGCTCCTGCAAAAAGAAATGCAAAAAGAAAAGAAAAAAAACCAAAAAGAGATAAAAGGAGCTGGAGTTGAGTGAAACAGCAACAGCACGGGAGCTTTCGTGAGCGAGGTGCTGATGGGGAAGGAGCATCCAGCTTCTCCTTTGCAAACATCAGGTTGCAGCTGTGGCTGCTGCCCGTGGGGGGACTCTGGAAATACCCCGAGATTTATAGGCCACTAGTCCAAAATTCAGGGCCCTCTTCTCAAAACTCAAGAAAAATAGCTTGTTCTGCTATCTTTAACTTATCAACAAAGATCTGTGGCTTCGGCTTCCTTGTTTATGCTACTGCAATAAATAACAATGACTTTCAATCTGGAAATGCCTGAGCATCTTTTGTAGAACGGCCTTGATTCCTTGAGTTTCTGCTGCCAGAAAAACAAGCATGAAAGGAATGTCCTGGCTGGGTTAGGAAAGGAGCGGGTCAAGGCGGTCTCCCAGATGCTGGAGCTATGCAACGGGCTGGGAGCACTCACAGGGGGCATCACCCAGGTGCCAGGGGGGCTGCCCAGGGGTGGCAGCAGCCTGGTATGTCAGTAGTTGAAAAAAAAGCCACTAGTTTGGTTCTGACCCCCATTAGCTGCACCCGGATGAGCTGTGGGACCCTGGGGACCCGGCACACAGACTCCCAGAGGGCTAGGGCCACGTCAGAGCAGCCAGGAGGGTGGCTCTGTTCTTAGTAAGGGACAAAAGAGCCACCAAAATAGCCCGGTGGTTCTCGCCAGGATGGAGGGAGCAGTTGGTGACAGCAGCCCCGCTCCTCTGCAGAGACACAGAAGGAGAAGGTGTGAGTTTTTAACGTCTTTCCAAAAAGTAAGAAGGAGAGCAGCCGGGCTTACTTCTCCTCCGTGACGGTCTGGCCGTTGCTGCGCGTTTCCTCTACGATGATTTTCTCTTCCTCGGGAAGAAGGACTTGGGGGATGGAGTCTTTGCGGGAGCCTGTGTACGAGAACCACTCATCAGGAAGGAGAAGGGAGATTTTCTGGGATGCCCACGCTGCTGGGGAGCCAGCAGCCCTCGTGCCCCCCCCGGTGAGCCTGAGGGTGTGGGGGCTTGAGCAACCACCATGGGTAAAGACGGGCTTAGATGTACCGCTATCCTGGAGCTAAAGCAACAAGTGGAAAGTTCTCAAGAGAGCTCGTTGCACCTAAGGCCACATCGTGCCTTATAAATGAAATCATTCCATTAGGGTCAGGAGCTCTCAGAGGAAACACGGCCTCCCTTTCTTTTATTTGATAGTTCAGTGATTTAATTTGACATCTCACCAGCAATGATAAATAGTTATATTTCCAGAGTTGAAGATGTTAGATAGGTTCTTATGAAGCGGCTTAGTTCTTAAACACGCAGCTGATTGAGAGATAATATTCAGGCTTCCTTTCTAAAGCTATATGCAACCGGAGATTACCATCAGGTTTTCAGGTCTGACAGCCACAGGCACTGACTAGGTTTGCTTAATCCCAATCAAGTGCTGGTGAAATAGCTGTGTCTCATCTGCCCTCCTACCTGCCTCATTCTCTGCGTTTAGAAGAAAAACAATGGCAACTAAACCACCAGGCAGATGAAGCTCCCTTATCTTGAAGATTGAACACCCCACAGTTTCCTAGCATGAGTCTCGTTGCTGTATGATGCAACCATCTGGGTTTTTTTTTCCCAGGGGGGTTATCAGCCTTGCAGGCAGAGTCTTAAGAACTAAATTGAATCTGGTTGTGTGCCCACCTGAGCTGAGAGCTTGCTGGAAGCCTGCCCCGGTACAGTATGCCTCGATCACCTTCAGGATCTGAGCATCTTCTTCCAGTGCAGCAGTACCTGTAAAGCATCACAGACAACAGCTATCACAAAAAACAAAGTGCTCGGGCATCATCTTGCTCCCAGGTCCCCAAAGAGAAGAGCATGTTGTTTCCTTGACTGATGCTTTCTCTGGGACTTTGCCTAATTCCTTTTTGAGGTCCTTTATATTTTCTGGCCACTGCAGCATCCCGTGGCATTAAGCACCACGATGAAACAGTATGGAACTGGACTTCTAGCTGCTCATCTCAGCAAAACTCAGGGGGTGATGCCTGACTTTGGGAGCAGGGATGGCCAGGAGATGGGTAGGCAGAGCAGCCCTGCTAGGAGGGCTCTGGTATTGCCACATCAGAGCAGGACTTGGAAACGTGAAGTCTTCATTTCCAGCCCTAAGCACCGTCATCTCAAGGGAGACAGCTGACCCTCAGGCTGTACACTGTAGCAGCTCACTGCTGGGTGACCATGGCCTTTCGTGTAAAACCCCAAGGAGTGTCCCCAGGGGACTTCAGGGAGCCATCAGGACATCCTTCTTTGCAGGTGAACACCCCTGCAGGGATGGGGTCCTTTTTTGTTCCCTGGTTCCCCATGGAAACTGTTCCAGGAGTTGCTGGCGTGGCCAGCTAAGGGTTTGTCCCAGCTCTCAGACACACTTTGATGACTACTGATGTGCAGTTTTGATGCAGCTTTTTAACTACTTGGAAGTAGCTCCTTGGCTTCGTAGCCAGAACAAGACCACCACCCACAACCACGGGATCAGGAGGGTGGTAGGATGCCTGGCAGTTGTACCTGGGAGGGGATCTGACAGAGGCTGAGGACCAGGGTGCTTCCAGAAGCCTCCCATGCTCGGCAGCACGTAGGCTTGCTCACAACACGAGCATCCTGTCGCATCCTGCGCCCTAAGAAAGGCGGCTCTCAAAGTCCCGTGGAGATCATCGAGTACACAGAAACTTCCAGAAAGAGGAGAAAAACCCAACACTTACTCTTCCGAATAACAAATTCTTCATCAGATGGTTTTCTCTCAGTTTTCCTTTTTGGAAGAAACTTCTTCATTGTTTTTGGACTTTTGCTGGAATCCTACAGAGAAACAGACTCTTGTGTTTAACCAGAACCAAAGGCAGCTCAAAGAGCGGAGCAGCGCAGCCGAAGGCAGCTATCCGTGTTATGCACAACACATTAGAGAACTACAAAGCAGACAATGACAAAGTTGGGGGAAATGATGCTTTTTGCCTTTCCCATGCGCTAGTTTGCGGCCCCCTGCTCCCTGGAACAGCACTGGGAATTGCACCTCCAGGTCTGGGACAGGACAAGCTCCTTCAGCGAATTCAACCCTCGGCTAAGATCCTTTAGGCAAAGAATTCAAACACCTTCACAGCACTTTTAGTCTGGTTACCAGCTCTGGGGCCTTTGTCAGAGAACCCTGTGATGTTGTTTGTTTCCCTGACTCCATTTGCTTTCTGGGCAAATGAGGTTGTTTCCAAATGATCTGTTTGAGAGTACAAATCCCCCACATACAAACACAGAGAACAAACAAATACACACAAAGTTAGTTTTTGCTATGACTCCGCAGGTAAGAAACACAAGCTTTTACCT
>JAOXNH010000060.1:20631097-20641240 GCA_028566575.1 Bartramia longicauda | reverse complement strand
AGGGATGGGGCAGCCACAGCTTCTCTGGGCAACCTGGGCCAGGGTCTCACCACCCTCACAGCAAAGAATTTTTTCCTGACATCTAATCTAAATCTCCCCTCTTTCAGGTTAAAACCATTACCCCTCATCCTATCACTACAGGCCCTTGTAAAAAGTCCCTCCCCGTCTTTCCAGTAGGTCCCATTTGTCAGCACTTTGCTGGCCTGGAGCGAGCGTAGCTGCCACCTTCCATGAGCGAGGGGGCATCTGGACACAATGTCTTTAAGCCAGGAGAAGGACCACTGCACTCACCTCACTTCCCCCGCACTGCACCATAACCTGGGACATGTAGATGATGTTTCCCATGGTTTTTATGTCCTCTCCTTCCCAGCGCTGGATGGACTCGGAAAGGATCTGCAGCTCGAGTTGTTTCCTCTTCCTCAGCTCTTGGCATTGCGACTGGGAATCACAGCGGGACACCTCGTTAGCCAAAGGGCAGGAGCAAACCCAAACCAGCCCAACCAAGGCGGTTTCACCAGCAATGCTCCCACAGCCACGTGGGCTCAGGGCTGGTGACCTCAAGGGATCAGGAAAGCCAACTTCGGCTCCATTACACAAAGTTTGTTAAAAAATTTAAAAAAAATCATACCCTAGCGATTCATGAAGTAATGAATTCATTAAAACGTCAAAGAAATTGCAAACTGCACTGAGCAAGCTTTTCTTTCCAAACCAGTCCTACCTCTGAGAGCACGGGGTCACATTTTCCAAACCGAGACAGCCGCAGAGTTAAATGTCTCTCATTCTGCTGCTGCTCGGAGAGATTTTGCCCCTTTTGGCCAAGAAGAGGAGAGAGTTATACTTGCAGCCACGCAAACCCCTCCGTGAATCAGACGGGTGGATGTTTTCTAAGCAAAACCTGCAAACCCCAAAGCAGGACGTGGCGCAGTATTTCAGCCCTGCAGAAGAGCAGCACATAAAGAAGCTTTTTGAAGGTACCGTGCAAAGCCTGCACCGATGCCCGGCAGATGGGGACCGGGTAGAGCTCCACGGAGCGGCCAGACCCTCAGCAGCTTTCAGCAGGGGGAGGACAACACTGACTGCATGGAGGCAGCCCTGAAAACCCACACAAAACTTCCTTTAACTGACCCCTCTGCCAACGGGGAAAACTGCTGCAAAGTCAAACCCAGGCTCAGCTTTCACCAGCTGCTCGGGTTTTTTTCCAAACCCCTGTTTCTGACAGAGATTTTCCTCCTTTCCAGCTCAAGTTTTGTGCAAACTCTTTGACTATCCAGATCTTCAAAGAGAGATGCTGCGTGGGGCCTAGGCTGCAAAGGCACACATTTGAACCAAACTGCGAGGGCTTCCTGTGGTTTTGCAACTGTTGTGCGCTTTGATGGCTCCCCGAGTGTCCGAATCCAGCGTTCCCAGCAGGCAAATCCATACCAAATCCACAGCAATCCACCCCAAGCCTGTGCAGAGGCACCACAGCAAATCATGGCAGCCCCGTGGTCCCTCCCTGGTCCTACCTGGATCCAGGCGTCTGTCACAAGGGGCATCTCTGCCCGTCTACCTTCAAATCCCCACTGAACCTCTGCACTTGCATCATAATTACATTAAATTACTCAGCATCCAAGTACACATTTCAAGTAAAAACCGTCCATCACTTACGAGCATTCCTAAAGATTAATGACACCGGCTAATTTAACTGAATTATTCCCCTGTTATCTACCAGAATAAATGGAAAGGGAGCCGAGTTTCTAAGTAAAGGTAACATTATCGCCCTTTCCTGTTTTCTATGAACTTTCTCCTCCCCATCTTTTATCTGCACTGCTAAGCACCAAAAACTCGCGTCTGCTGTGTTAAGGAAGGAAGTTGGACCACATCTGGAGTGGTTGTAGTGAAAGGTATTCAGTGGCTATCAAGCCAGAGAGACTACAGCTTTTTTAATCACCGAAAAAAAGCTCTGCTGGGTAAAACCTTTGTGCATGTGGATGGCTTTCCCCCCTCTTCTTCATCTGGGTACAGCAGGACTTTGAGGGGTGTAGGTAACACAGCTCACAGAAATAGGTTTGTTATCTCCGATTCATCCCTTTGCTGCCACTTGCTCTGCTCCCCACCAATGGCCACGGCACCCAGAGCCACAAATTATCTGCCATCTGGTCAAAGCCTCCCTGGTGGCCCCTGGGGACAAACCTCAACCAAACCAACCGGTCGCTCAAGGGGCTCAGAGGGCACCTTCCTGCTGGCACCCGCGGTTGAGTCACACACCCGTGCTAACCTTTCACAGCTCATCGCCGTGAGCTAGGGGCCGTCTAGTTTCGGGTGGCAAACGATGAGGGCATGGAGGCAAAAGGAGATGAAAGGGACCCCCCACCACCACCACCACCACCACCACTACCCACACGTGGCTTTCTGCAGTGGCGGAGGAAGTCAGAGATGCTGGTGGCACCACGGAGCCAGCAAGAATTGCTGAAACACGCAGCCAGAGGGGCAGCTATAGGCTTGAAACTTGAAATTAAGATTCTTTATAACCCATCTTTTCCATTCCAAAAGACCTTTTTTTTCTTCTTTTTTTTTCTTTTTCTTCTAATGAGGAGACAAATGTCAGGCTTGACTCACTCTTGGCGAAACGCAGCCCTGAAATGGAGCGCTCTATTTTAAGAATCGCCACCTACCACAAGGGACTTGAAGGATGTGACGGCTTTCAAAACCTCTTCGTGATCCGCATGCGCCTCCTAGTGAAGGGAGAGAAAAATCCCTCAGGGACCAGCAGCAGCACCCACAGCACCCAGGGGATGCAGAGCTCACCGGGGGGATGCGGGGAGAAGGGCGCAGGCAGCACGGGCTGAAGGAGGGGGGCCAAAGCCCCCCCAGGGACCTTCCCCACCACCCAGTGCAAGGTGACATGGTTTACAGCAGCTATGCCATTGGTTGATGATAGCAATTTCATGAGTCTTAAAGTGGCTACAGCAAGAGCAGATCGGATTTTACTTCCCATAAACTCGGCTTGCAAAGAAAATCAATCAAAATGGGTGGATTTCTGGTTTCACCTTCAGGAAGGAAACTTCCAGCCATTGCCCCATGGAGGGTGCCATTTCCACCAGCATCAACGGGAGCTTCACCTCTGGGCTTCACCCTGAGCAGAGAGCTCCTGGGCCAGGGAGGGGAAGCAGGATGCTGCCCCTTATCTCCCACTGCAGCTGCCTGCTGGTACTCGCCCAGCACCTTCTCCTGGGCACCTAAGGCCCTGCATCACAAGACCTTTCCCATCCAGACCTCAAGCCAAGCAAATCCTAAGGTGTCTTGTGATGGAGCAGTCCCTGGGGTGGATCACACCTGGATCCAGGAGGAGGGCTGCCCCCTGCCCAGCTGTGCAGGGAACACGGTGCTATACATCCGTCCTGCAGACAGCTATATTGCCTACCTCTATATTACATACAGCCCATACTCTTCCCACGCCATCGCAGCTTAAACCACAGCCCTACTGATTCATGCCACAAAACCCCCGCACCCGGCTCAGAGAAAGAGGTGACATGTGTGTCCCCAAGCCCAGCGCCGACCCCCCCACAGCGTCCTGCAGAGAGACCTACGCTGTCCCCGCAGGGGCATGGCAGAGGTTTTAATCCCCTGGCTGGGAGCTGGATTTGGATGACCACGGCTAAGCGGGCTGAGTAAATTAACTGGTAATTAATACTGGAAGAGGGAGGGGGGGGGAAGCAAACCCAGTTAAAAATAGGGTGTTGCTTTTGTTTTCTTCACCTCCTCGTACCACCCCTGAGGTTTGCATCCCTGCAGCTGGAGCGTGCCAGCAGGATGAGCAGCAGGGCTCCAGCGGCTGAGATCTTTAGAGTCCTCAGGGGGAGGAACGTCCTAAAGCAGATCTGCCACCCGCCGAGGAAGCCTCCGTCCCCCTTCGCTGCTCTCCCTGCTCCCGGGCCACCGGCTCCTCCGCCCCCGTGTCTGCGCTGGTTGCCAGATCCACGTCTGCCTGCGCGGCTCTGCCTCCACCCGGGAGCACAAGCCTCAGGTGGGGATGTGGCTGTGAGCTGCCAGGGATAGGAATCTCATAAAATGCTAATAAAGCCACCGATTTATCACCCGCTGTGCGAATGAGTACCAGCTGTCACCTGACCCTCAAACTCTGCTTTAACTCGTGCCGGAGATGGCCCATCTTTGAGGAAGGGCTGGGATGAAGAGCAGGCAACGCCTTCCCACAGCATCCCCCAGACTCTCCCACTTTCCCACTTTTAATCTTAAAGGTAGATAACGTCCCACGGAGGTGGGACACCTCCTTGGAGGGGTGGTAAGTGCTTTTAGCCACTGTGGTGCTCAAATACTCCCAGGGGCAGAGGTTCCTCTTGCAGCTGGGGGGGGAGCAGCTCGCCCAGCAGTCCCACGTCCCACCTACCTCCATGTGCCGCTCCAGCTCCTGCAGCAGCGTCACATATTTGTCCAGTCTCAGGAAGGGTTTGCTGAGGCTGGTGGTTAAGATGAGAATGCCCGGATTGGCCGCACCCTGGCTCTCCATGAACTTCTCCAGCTCATCACTATAAATAGAGACGACAACAACAAGAAGAAGGAGGAGGAGGAGGAGGGCTCGCCACCGCTGAGGGCTGTGTTTTGCTGCCTCCCACGCTCTCCCGATGGCCGGGGCTCTGCTCTCAGCTGTGCTTTTGTAAAGGCATCCCAGCCTCCTCCTCCCTTGAGCATCCCACCACCGCAAAGCCGACAGGGCAGGCAGGGAGCTGCCAGCCTCCAGCCGAGCAAGATCCCGGCTCCCTAGGGATGCAGGGGAGGATGCTGCGGGATGGCGGGCGTTGGTGTGCACAGCCCCTGGGGTACATCGGTCCCCCGGCACAGGGCCAAGCATCTGGAGGACAGTGGGGGGGCTGCAGAGGCTGGTGCTGGGCTGGAGGACACCCCCGGGACCCTGCTGGGAGCCACGACGCCGTTGCGAGCTCCTACATCGCTCTGGAAAACATGGCTCGTGCCTGTCAGCACGTTTGCCAAAGCCGATTCTTTGACTGATTTAAGGAAAGGGGTCAGACCGAGGAACCACACGAATGAGTCATTTACAGGAGCCAGGCTTTTCCTTAGGCTGAATTAAAGCTGGATTTCAGCAGGTAAGTAAATATATTGCGAGTTCCCATTACGGAACGGGAAGACTTAAAACAGTACGGACGGGGTCCTGGCTTTCCCATCGCCGCAGGGGGGACAGCTAAGCTGCGTTAGGGATGACACGGGTGTAGCCTTTTGGCTTGGCAGGCTCTTAAGCATGACTTTATCCAAATTCACGTGTCTGCTCAAGTGGGACATGTTGAAGGAAGATGTTATTACTGCGATCTACCAACGACCCTGCAAATCAACCACCTGGCTGAACAGCAGCTCTTATTGAACTGGGTAATTCCGGGTGACTTGATGACCACCCTTCCTTTTGCAACGAGGTGCCCCACACCGTAGCGCCACAGGGGATCCTTCTCCCACCCGTGAGCACTTCAGCAACGGGTCTGAAACAGCCTCTGGGTCCTTTAGCAAGTTACAATCACAGCAGACGCTACTGCTAGGGCTGGAATTGCGTGTTTTACCCAAAATAAGAGAGTCCTGTGAGAGAGGACCTGTGGGACCACTCTGAAGACAAGCAGCACGAGTTGTCTCCATGCTGGAGCTGAGCCTAAGTTGAAGAACCCAAAGCCCCACCAGCTTTCCCAGCAGCAGGATCCTATGTCATCCCCCTCGCCTTAGTGTCAAAATATAGATGAAAAGCTATTCCAAGCCAAGTATTAATAATAAAAGTAACTTCCTGAAGGAGGGATTTCAGTCTGGATCTCCTCCTGCATGGCTCACCTGTGTTGTGTGAGGACGTTGACTGCAGATGGGTGGTTAGCACAGTAGGTCAGGTACAGGGAGCGGAACTGGGGCATCAGGTTCATGAAACAGCCTCCCACGCGCTGCTGGTTCTCGGGGAGCCTATGGACACCAAGACACCAGCCACAACGTTAAGCCCCCTGATCTGCACCCTGCAGCTACGGCACTCTCAGGTACCCGCCCAGGAACCACCCGCTCCACAGGGACATTCCCAGGTCATCGCGTAACTGCGGCACCAAGGAAAATACCCACGCCTGTCACCTGGGGAAGAGGAGGAAGGAGGTCCTCAGATGGGACTGGGTTTCTGCAGCGCAGACAGTGAGTATCACAACCTGTTATCAGCCTGGGACAAGGTGTGATGCAGCATGTCCTGTCCCACCAGGAAGAGCTGCAGCATCCCAGTGATGACATCCTGGTGAGGATGTGGGAAGCACTGGGGTGCAATGGAGGGGTGATCCCACTGTCTGGGCTGCCCATGAATATGAGAGAGGAGACGGAGAAAGAAAGGGAAGCCCCAACCTGAATATCTTTCCAATATTCAGTCTTTTCCCAGGAGTCCTTCTCCTTCCAAAGAGGAGGCTGGGCTGAGGCTGAGCACGTCTGCCAGCCTCCCCTAGGGAAACCATCACCTCGAATAATTTGCTCTTTGCTCCCTGGCAATCCCCATCTTCCCACCTGCCAGATCTCCCAACCTAGAGGTGTCTGCCTCTTTGGTCTAGTGACACCTTCGTGTCAGGTCTGGTGACACTTTCATTCAGCAAGTGCCTTAACAGCAGAAATGTCAGAGTTTATTCTACCCTCCCTCCTGCCAAAGCACTACCTGCTGCCTTTCTTCCATCCCTTTTGTTTCCTTCTATATTTAACAAGTCTAAGACAGCAGCCAGGAGGAACATTAATGAGTGGGTCCTTCTATTATTTTGAGCTGCAGTTTAACAGTTTAACACCCTCAGTGCTACGGCACGAGCTTACTTTGCAACTTCTTCCAAGGCTTGGTTCAGTGTTTGCTGAAAGGCAGAGATTTCTTCCACGTTTCCCAGCAACGACGCGATGTCCACGGCGCTGAGCCTGGAAGAGTCAAGTCACCAATTACCATCAAAGAGATGTTGCTTTTAGGAGGACCCCCCGTGGTACCTGTAAGCAGCCCTTCCAAAAAAGGCCCACCAATTTCTCTTTCCCCAGATACGCCATCAGACACAGGAAAACACAAAATTCATGATCTGTGAGCTACAGACCACAGCTTCCCGGAGAAGATGTCTGCTGTCAAGGATTATCTTAATTGGATTTTAATCACTTAATCACACTAATCTTCTCAGATGTTTAGCTGTCTAATAGACACAGACAGATGGGATTTCAGCCAGGGGTGGGGAGGGAGGTATGTGCACAGACACAGAGGCAGCTTTGTCTTCAGGGATTCATGCTGTGGGTTTCCCTACAGGGGGAGGGTCCTATGGAGCAGCACCATTGGGTACAGGTTGCTTTGTTCCTTGAGCGAGGTTGGGTTTTTCCAAGCCAAAGCTAACGTGTCTGCTCCTGCCATCCTCAGAGTCGCTCTCGTACCACCCTCATCTAAGTCATTTGCCGCCTACGAGGCTGAGAGCACCAGAAATTTTCACAGCTACATACATCCTACGGGAAGATTTGGGGAAGGAAGGAGAGATTTAAATACAAAGGCCTTAAGACATCACCCTCCCACATCTGTCTGGACAATGTCTAAGCATCAAGGCTGTCCGGTCCTCCTGCTCAGCCAGAGGGACCCAGGGCAGGGGGTTGGAACTAGATGATTGATCATTATGGTCCCTTCCAACCTCAGCCATCCCGATTCTATGATTCCATGACTCTGGCCCCAGACGCGGCTGCACAGATGGGGTCACGGAGCTGGCACCGTTGGGACGAGACGACTGTAAAGCTGAAGCAATAAGCAGGAGGTGAAGCTAATTGCACCGGGGGAAACTGTGGCTGGGAATCTGCTGAGAGGCACCAGGATGCTGCCTGGGTAAGGACAGGACAGCGTGCGCTGCCTCGGCATCGCTCCCCAGCACGGATGGAAAACACATCAGCTTATTTCCATGGATTAAGCCCTGGCAAAGTCCCCCGGTCACCCCGGCATTGCTCTTCCCAAGCAGAGAGGGACTTTAACCCGGAGGCTGGGTGACACAGGGGAGCCACCTCTCGCTCAGCAGCGGTTTGGATGTAGCGAGAGGCGATCCGAGCGCAGAGAACACGTGCTGCCGCGTGGGAAATGGAGATGAGGAGACGCCACTTGGGGCCGAGAAGTCACAACAAGGCAAATGACAAGGGAAGAAGCCATGCAGGGCACACCAACCGGGAAACATGCATGCCAGGAGGGCCGGACACAAGCACACGGATGGGCCAGATCAGCCAGCAGATGGAAATGCCCATCTCCAACACAGCCCAAGGCCTGCACCACCACTGAGGAAGAGGAAAGAGCAGAAACCTGTACAAAGTGGCGTTTGGGTTTTTTTCTGGTTCACAGAGAAGCTGTGAGGCTTTACAAGAAGAGCAGCAACAGTCCCTAAACATTCAACAGCAGGAAAGTAATGAACTGTGGTTGATTTTACAGGGTTCTCTCCACCTCAGATGCCCTTATATCTTACTTATCATAAGACTGGAGGGGTCTTAAGTAAGTTCCCAGAAGTGACTGTAGTTCCTTCGCATAATCTCGTTCTGTTTCCAGAATATTTTGCAACACCTAGGGTGAGAGACAGAGCACTGAGTAGATCTTAGCACCAGCGACTAGTCAAAGGAACATGACATCAGCTTCCGAGTGTGGAAAAGCATGGAAGTGCCATTTTAAGTCCATAAACGACGTTTGTTAAACGCAGAACCCAGAACGCTCAGGAAAGCCCTGAGGGTCCCATTTCAGGATTCTACTTTGCAGACTGGGGGAGGCCTGGAAAGTCGGTGTTAAGGGCTGCTCCTTCTTCTCTGGCAAAGCATGAAGACCATGTCAGTTGGGACTCCAGTTTAGTACCTGACCCCCGGGAGGCTCATGCCTAACCCTGCATGTATCACCGGCTGCCGAGGGATGCAAACAACCCTCATGCATGCACCCTGGGAGCACCGCTGGCACCAAGGCAGGCAACAATTTAAATGCAACAGTGGCCGGACCAAGGAGGGCTCCTGCAGCAGCTCAAGCCAGGACACAGCTCACTTGCCACTTCCAGGATGTGCCGAGTCGGCTTTGGTCCTGGCTAATCCATCTCAGCAGCCAATTTGTCTCCGGCAGCCGGGTAGGCAAACCCACTGCTCAAGTTTCTCAATGTAGAAGGGCTTTGGAGACAGGGGAGGTGGTTCCCAGCTCTCTGGACATATTGTTTCTGCTTTGCTTCGCTTGAAATATATTTAAACATGCTGATGAGCACGTTCCACCTCCGGCACCAAGAGCCAGGGACATTCACATGCAGGCATTTTAACCCTCTCACATGGCAGGGCTCGCTCCAGCCTGGACAGGGCAGGAAGGTGCCTGCCCTGCTTTGCCAGACATCACCTCTCCAGCAGCAAGATGGTAAAGGAGGTGACGTTTCTCCACCTGCAGCTCGTAGCCTGGCTGGCTGACCTGCCCCAAAGCCAAGCCAAGGAGCCAGGCTGGGAGCTGCAGTCCCTGCCCCTTTGCCGAGGGCAGAGGCACAGGGGTGCCACATCTCCAGCCAAACGCCAGAGAAGGATCACAAATGAGAGCCTTAATTTGGCTTGCTTCACACCGTGAGGTTGCTTCCCCATCTTTATCAAGGGTGGACAGTCTGCAGTCAATGGCAAGGACCAGACCAGAGACATCCTGCCTTATTCCCCAACACTGATCCCAACGCTGCCACCTCTGCTATGCTATCCCGGTCGCCCACTCCGAGTCCCTCCTCCTGGCATCTTGCAGCAAATTCCATTTGTGGTTTATTGTCTCGACAGCCCTGAATCCAGGAAATGGCAACAGCTGCATTTAAATACAGGGTCACATCCCCAATTGTTACAAATTGCTTCAATGATTTCTAAGTTCAGAAGATTAATAATATGCTACTTATTAAAATGTACGATCAGCACTTTAAAACTTACCACAGGGTAATAATTCTTTGTCAGCTGAGTGCTTTCAAGTCCTTTTAATGCTTTGGGAGAGAGTGGTTTATCTGTACAAAAAAAAAACAAAACAAAACACAAAATCAATAAATTATGGAATCACGGAATTGTCAGAGTTGGAAGGGACCTCTAGAGCTCATCCAGTCCAACTCCCCTGCCAAAGCAGGGTTGCCCAGAGCACATCACTCAGGGCTGCATCCAGGTGGGGCTTGA
>JAOXNH010000060.1:20620538-20630997 GCA_028566575.1 Bartramia longicauda | reverse complement strand
AGATCCTTCTCCTCAGTAGTGCTTTCCAGAAGATCCATCCCTAACCTATACTGGTGCCTGGGGTTCTTCCTCCCCAGGTGCAGGACCCTGCATTTGCCCTTGTTGAACCTCATGAGGTTCTTCTCTGCCCAGCTCTCCAGCCAGTCCAGGTCACGCTGCTTTCAGTGCACAGTTCTCATTATTCCAGTGGGGAAAGTCACTACTGCGTCACGTTCACCCCCAGGAACGCAGAACTTCGATGGTGGGGTTGGTTTGCCAGCCTCGGAGGAACCAGGAGCAGAGGGCAGGCGGGCACAGCGGGAAGGCAGCCGAGCCAGTCACACCAGCAGCAACCCCACTGCCAACCGACTTACTGGTTCGCTCTGAAACCCCTGGCAGCAGCCCAGCATCTGGCAACTCTTTGGAGCTACAGCATGGCTTCATCCGGCCCATAAAATTTGGGTTTTAAAAGCGGGTGTCTGCCCGAAATGCCGGATGTAGTGTTTTGCTCCAGGTGATTCACAAGGCGCTGGAAGCTGAGGCCCATCACCACGCTGAACCCCAATCCCCGCAGTCCTTTGCGATGCAGAAAAACCCTTCTCTGAACGAAGGAGATTTGAAGAAAAAGCTCACACAGACCTGGGAGTCAGCTCTCATCTCCTCCTGTGTTTGCTAAACCCCTGCAGATGCCTCCAGCGTGGTTCCCACATGCGCACAGGCAAGTCCCCACACCATTATTTCCTTCCCTAGAGAAGTCCCTTCCCTGCCACGGGGCTTTGCCAGCTCTCCCGGCATGGCAGCGTCACCGTCACCCTCCGGAGCGGGACAGGACGGGTCAGCAGCACAGGGCTCCACACCTCATACCGAAACGCCTCCATGCCACGGGGAGCAGCCGCTCTCTCCTTCCTCCCTGCAGTCACTCACAGAAGGCAATTAATTCCACATCGATAGCAGGGGAGAAGCTCGAGATTGATAAATTTAGCCCCTGGAAACCGCAGCTTGATGTATTGTCTAATTATTGCCCTAGTAGAGTTTCCTGTCACTTCCAGCTGGGAGCTCTGTGCCTCATTCAAAGCTTTGCTCCTCACAGCTAGTTATTTCCACCCAAAGGGCACGCTTAGGACACAGTGGAAGTACAGACACTGCTGAAAAACAAGTAACTCCATTTAGAGTGACAAGTCTCACACTTCGGAGGTAAGGAAAGCAGATCCCACTGGCTTGGAGCGAGGCTTTTCCCCGGATCACAGCCCCCAGGCAGCGGTCCCGGGGCGGGAAAGGGTTAGCTGCTGGTCCCTGCATCCACCATTTGAAACACAACCACACGTCCCAAGCAAGGGGAGACCAGGGGAATGAACCCTCCTCCCGTATGAAATGGGTGCTGGAGGGAAAAGCTCAGCAGATAGAAAATATCTGATGGGCTCCTACGTCAGGATCAATGGGAGGCTTGTCCTTCTCTTCCATGAGGTGCCGTCATTTCATGCGGCTCCCATCTGATTTTCCCCATAGGAGTGAAGTTCGCTCTCCTTTTTTTTAAATCATTTCTCTTCTTCTCTCACTGACTTAATTAGCGATTCCTGGGTTGTGCCAGACAAGCCTTCAATCTCTGCTCCAACGTCCTGCTCCAGCTCAGACATCACGTCCCAGGGGGAAACAGTGGGAGATGAGATATCCGAACAATGATTTTTTTCCATTTAGAATTAAATAAAAACTGGCCTAATTCTGAGCACTCACTCACTCATTAAATGTTATTCTTTGCTTTTTGGCTTGCAAGTGGGGGAGCAAGGATGTCTAACAGGGGTTGCTCATTTTGCAGCCGCTTTGCAGAGCAGAGTGTTTGAGGCCAGGGCTGATCCTGGGCCATCAAACCAGCAGCAAACACAGGGCGAGTGTCTCCCTCTGGGGTAAGCCCTCAAGGCACGTTAAGGAATTCGAGTTGGATTTTGTTAAAAAAACATGTTTAGTGTCCCACAGTGGCCTGGGAAGCACAAGGGGGTGAGCTGCTTGAACGGGTGTGTAACGCTCTGGGGCGGCTGGCCAGGGGCACGCTTCATGTCATCACCACCCCACATCTGGTTAAAATCAAGTCAAGGACGCTCAAGACAAAGCTCAGTAGAGGCAGATGTCATCAGATGGATCGTCCCCTCCCTCCTCCCTCCTCAATATCGCAGCAGAAGATGCACTGGGAGGGAAAATGCACTCTGTGAAGTCATCCGTCGCTACGGACAAAACCAGGGGACCGTCCCCTGCGGCCGTATAGTTTTTGTTGGTTCCCTCACCGTGACCGGGAGCATCCATCCCACCCCTGCCGGAAACGGCAGGACCAAACGCAAACACACAGCCTGACCCAGGTCTCTGACAGAAAGCTAATTCTGTGCTCAGACGCTGGAAGGACCTGGCAGCTCCCCAGGACAAAGGGGACCCAGGCACCCTCCGGCGACGTCCCCGCTCCCGCGCTGCTGGAGCTTCGGGGAGCAAGAGAAAGGCACGATGGGCTGGGGAAGAGGCTGAAGCGGCTCTCAAACAACTCATGCGAAAGACTGGGCTTCACCCGCCCGCCTGGCCTCGCTCATCTTTCCATTAGCCCTGCTGCTTTAAGGACACAAATGGTCCTTAATAAATAGCAGCAATTTCCCAAAGGCAGGAGGATCTACACTGCATTATACCGCTGTCATTCAATCAGCCCTTGAAAGCAACGTGCTTACCGGTGGATTTGATTTCTCTGACGTAGTTGCTTGGGAACCAGCCGGTTTTTCCATTCAAGGTCCCTTCCCACCAGCCTCCTTCTTCAACCCGGGTGACATAAATAATGTCGCCTTTGTTAACGGAGAGTTCATCCTCATTGGTCTGCTTAAAATTGAACCTGGCCTTTACCACCAGCTGATGACTGCCATTCTCGGTCATCTCCTACGGAAAGAAACATGGAAAAACATCAGTAAATAATCCAAAAATGCAGAAGCCACTGGGACAAGCTATTGTTCTTCTTTGTTGTGACAGCTGTTTTTCCAGTATTGCTCGGTATAACAGCAATAATGTCTTGCTTTTGTGTAAGTGCTTCTGCCAGAGGACTGCAAGGTCCCTCCCAAGCATGAATTTAGATTCCCAGAGCAATGGAGAACAGATCAGAATCGCTGTTCTCGTTTCACAGAGGAGGTTTGGAGAAGCCACGAGGCTCTCTCCAGGCAGAGCAGTTCCATGATGGAGATCAGGGCAGAACAAGCCCCTCCGGCGTGCTCGACCCGGAGGTACCACTCACACTCCTCTACCCCTGCAGCCATCAAACCCTTGATGAGACATTAAATAAAGGATTTAAATAAAGGATACCACAGGCTTGGACTGTCTCCTTAGCACCCTCGCTGACTGTGAAGCTGTGCCGTTGGAGTCGGTGTGGGGACCTCCAGCCGCAGAGCTAAGGGACGATAGATGGGAACATGGCCCTTTGGACGGCTGATCTGGTGAAGGAAAAACAACATCTGAGCTTTCCCCAGCTCTGCACCCTCCCTCCACATCACGGCAAAGCAGAGGAAAGCAAGAACAGGGCACACAACAGCTGAAGGAGCACCTATCGGAGCGAGACGCTTGGCCTAGATGATCTTAAAGGTCCCTTCCAACCGAGACAATTCTATCACTCTATGGTTCCAAGACAGCAAGTGTGCTGCATCTCCAGTGGGGGTACTCCTGGTCAATGGTGAGGATGGTTTTGTTGGGCTGGGTCAGCCCTTCCATGGTGGAAGAAGCTCAGTTGCATCCCGAGGCACCCCTAGGTTATGCCAGCTCTGCAGCCACACGGCCGATGGCGGCATTTTTTTTTTAAAAAACCCTTAAAGCTGTAGAAAAACAGAATAATACCCAGCCCAGTGCTGCTCAGCTGGGAACATCTCTGGGATCCGAGTAAGAACTGCTGAAGGTATTTCAAAATTTACCTCCCAAGTGAGTGCTCTGAGGTCACCTCCGCAGCTGCAGCGTGGGCTTCCCTGCCGAGTGGGGAAGAACGCTGAGCAGCTGGATACACAATGGCTTCTCTATCTAGAGAAGTCCTTCTGGGTTCATTATACAGCTGAAAAGAGGCTGGGCACAACTTTGATGACTGCTCGTGGACCGCTGCCATCAGCCATGTGAGAGAGGGATTCAGGAGGCGCTGAGGAAGGAGAGGAGTGTCACCCCCAGGAGAGGGACAGCCCATGGAAAGGCTCAGACCGTCCCAGCAGCTCTTGGAGTTGCCTCCTTCACAGGCTCAAAGCTCCTTGCTTCGCAGGCGGGGTGATTTCTGTCTATATTAGATACAGAAAAACCTGCCAGAGGGTAAAAAGTTTCCTGGTCACAACTGCCCTGTGCTGAGATGGAGTCAGTGGCCTCGGCACCAAGAGCCATCCCAGCTCCTGCAGGACTTGGCAGCGCTCAGCCCCAGAATCCCGCTTGGATGCTGCAGAGCAGTAAAAACATGGGATTCAAGCCACCCAGTAACTCCCAGTACCTTCCCTGCTGCTGCATGTCATACCACACTGTGGGACAACACTCTGATCACCTCCTTTCTATGTGCCATGCTGCTCAGACGGAGCAACGGAAGATTTCAGTTAACTGTGAAGTGCTTCCAAGATTTGCCTTATATTTGCTTCTTTTCACTTTTAAGAACATTTCTGTATTCCAGAGCTGCTGCTTTCCACCTGCAGGGGGGACCTCGCATGCCCACGGACCTTAAGAGGAGGAGAGAGAAGAGCGATCTGCGGGCATCACCGTGCTGGGTGTGCCAGTTATCCTTGCTGGATAACATCTGGAGTTCTTCTTTGAAACCGCTGCGAGAGGAGAGAGGGTGACCAAGCCACCAACGTGCACAGGAATCGGAAAACACAACCCTCTGAGGCTGCTGTTCCCCCATTCTCCTCCAGTCCGAACGTCAACATGGGAAAGTCATTCCGAAGGGGAAGTTTGGTGGGAGTTACAGGAACTCAGCTGGGCTTTTATTCTCCCCGGAGGATTTTTGTTTTTAATAGGAAAGCACCTCGTCCTTAGATTGGACCCAGAGCAACACAATCTGTGAGCTCTTAGAGAAGCTTTGCCTTCCTCCAGGGACTCACACAATGGGGACCAGCTCCGTGACAGCGCCTTCCGGGCGCCGTTGCCTTACAAACCCCCAGCCACACCATGTCCACGCGCCGGTCCATGCTCCAGCGATGGGCAACGTTCACGTCAGATCTCCTGTGCTGCCAGCGAGACCGTTTTCTCTCTCTTTTCCCTTTTCTCTTTTTCTTTCTCTTTTTTTTTTTCTCTTCACCCCTCGTCACATAACTGCATAATGACTGCACGGTGAATTCCCAACTCCCTGGGCTGCAGCAGCGGCAGCAAATCCCCCTCCGCGTGGAAAACCCACTTTGCAAATGCAGAGTGGGGCAGGTTTGGGTTTGTTTTTTGTTGTTTTTTGTTTTTTTCCCCCTGTGAAGCATCCTGATAGTTGAGCAGGAGCGGTTTCGGCTGCTCTCCGGCCAGGAGGGGTGGCTGACTGCCAGCCTGAGATGTTCTTCCCCTGATTCCTTCCGAAAAAAAAAAGGGAGGGCGTAAACCACGAGCCCAGACTTCTCCGCTTATTCAAGCCATCAGCCACAGTCCCACGGAAATGACTCGGTTACTGTAGATTTTATGCTTCTCCCTGCCCCTCCCAACCTTCCAAAGCTTTTATAAATATCCACAGCAACCTAGAAACAAATGTAAAACTGACTTTGACAGTTTGGCAGGGAAGCCTATCATTTATATTGCATCATGACAGCGTCCTATTTTATGCCTGGTCCAGCATGGAACACTGCTGCCATATGTTGCTTAAACTATGGTTAAAATAACTGTGTTTTCTGCTCACATTCCTACACTATTTTTGGCAGACGAGCCTCGTCTGATCCAGCACAGCTGGTTTTCCTCCCCTGCCCTCTCTTCCAGATAAAAGCATGGAGCTCTGTATCGCTGTTATTTGAGGGACAGCTGCTGAACTCCGAGTTTATCCACTAACAAACGATGCCTCTAGTTATTTGCATAACAAGATCCAGGAAGACCAGGATTTGGAGCCCAAATCCAGGATTTGGGCTTCAAATGGATGCTCAGGAAGACATTCCCACAGTGTTCCCTTAGCCGTCACCTACTTCCCTCCGGCTCCGACAAGGGTGTTGGGATGCAGCAGCGCTGTGGGTGTCGGGATGTGCTGGCACCCCAGAGCCCTGGCCACAGCAGGAACTGCAGTAGCCGATCCCAGGCTTGTCCTGATGGCTCCATTCAGCCCCCGGCCTCTGGCGAGACGGACAAACCGGACCATCTGCAGTGGCGGCTTGGAGGACACAGGCTCTTGCTTCTCAGGAACGTGGCCAAGCCACCAAAAAGCAAACATTTCAGACATGTATTTATTTTACCCTCTACTTTTCCCAAGGGCTCTCTCTGCCTGAGCAGCTAATTATATCGCAGGCATTGCGCTTTTTAACGTTTAAACCGAGAAAGCATCTGTTCAGACAGATGTTTGCCATGAAACCAAGAGGATCCCAGCTTCCCTATACCCCCTTCGGTAAGGTGTGACAGAAACTATTCCCCAGCAAAGCCCCATCCCAAGCCTCTGGATGTCCCAGGCGACTGGATGGACTGAGAGGGGACATGGGTGGCTTCAAGAATAGAGTTGGGTTTGTAAATAAGGGGACTGCTGTGACCATGGCACTGTGAGGATCATCGGCACACACTCCATCACACCCCTCTGGTCCAGCAAAGGGCAAGCACAGGGGTGGGAAAGCTTCCTGCTCGTTTTGCTCTGGGAATAACGAAGCTGATGTCAATCATAATGACAGCAGCGCCTGCAAGGGATGCTCTAGGCATCCTGCATTTTATATCCCCCACCGTACGGAACTGCAGCAGCTTCCTGCACAGGGTCACTGGGGGCTGTCACCTACTGGGGAGGTAAGAGGCTGTAAGGAGATGTGCTGAGCCTGGATCACCATCCCTGGCTTCTAGGGAGAGAGCGGGTGGCAGAAAGGCACTCTAAGAACCTGTATTTCTTCAGAGCAGCGTTATAAACGCATATATGTGTGTGTACAGATATATACCATTATTATTATAACACATTATATATATCACTATACATTATATATTATTAGTAGTATGTATATGCTGCTGTTTATATAATATATACACAATAACTTATACAATAGTTAATATAGTGTTTAAATATAGTATAAATAAATATATATATGATTTTATAAAACCTTGCACCAGGACAGAACCAGAAAGAGGAAAAAGGGAGAGGGTCCAATGCCAGCAATGAGGTTGTTTTGTTGAACATCTGAGCAGCTTCTGTAGAATCATGGGATCCCAGAATAGTCTGGGTTGGAAGGGACCTTAAAGATCATCCAGTCCCACCCCCTGCCCTGGGCAGGGACACCTCCACTAGAGCAGGTTGCTCAAAACCCCGTCCAACCTGGCCTTGGGATGGGGCAGAAGAGAGCAGAAGAGAGCCCAAAAGCAAAAACTCAGATGAAAGAGAAGTGAAACAATTGAGAAAACCACCGCAAAGCAAATCTAGGCAAAATGCATTAAGTTAAGAGAAAAACCTCCCCATGAAAGGAACACTGCATGTCTGGGGTTTGAATTTTTCTCCTTTTAATCGCCTAAAACGTAACCCACAGCAGGGAAATCAAACTCTCCTCCTGGTGCTGGACTCCTGCAGGGCTCTCTCTGCGATTCCGCTTGTGTGACAGGGGGCCATGAACGCTTTCCACCCTGCAAACCCCTTCCAGCTCCACACAGACCCGCTCCTCAGCCCCTCAGAATGAGACCCTGGGTCTTCTCACCCTCCCAAGAGCACCACCCTGTCATCGTCCTCCCCGCTGGACCTCTCCTTTCACAGCCTATGGGACCAAATATCAGTTTAAAGCAGCCTTTAGGGAGCAGCTATATATTTAGGATGGAAACAGGAGGAGCTGATTTGCTTTGCTTCGGCTCCCGTGCCCAGGGAGGCAGGACAAGCCATCAGCTTGATTCCTGAATCCGGGAGGCTGCTCCAGGCACCCAGGGAGAGGAGAGAGAGAGAGAAACGTCAATACAATTGACTGAGCATCTGGGAACGAGGTTTGTTTTGACATTCAGTAAAGATAATATGCAGATGGATCTGTTTTTTCCTCTTCAGCTTTAAAATGCACTACTTAAAATCTGGTATTTGCATTTTGGGAGGTGCACGCTCATTTCCATGGAGGCTCCTTTACGGTGACCTACTTCCAAGGTCCCTTAACACTGTCAAAAAAAAGCAGAGGTCCCCGAGTGTAAAAGCGATGCCCCAGCTCCGCGAAGGGCGTACAGCGACTCCCAAATGCCACGTCTAAGCCTGGAGCACAAAATGACATATTCCACCGACCGGCACCGGGCATCGCTGCTGGCAGCACAATTTGCCAAGCCTCCCGAAATCACCATAAACTAGGAATTACAAAAAAAAAACCCAACCAAAAGCATCCCACCGACCCACCCCGGCGTACGTACGAGACAGAAATAACCTCCTTTTTTTCTTGGTTTTGGTTCTTACCTTCAGTAGCTTTATTTACAGCCGTTAATGTACTGAGGACCTTGGAGAACTGTTCTCCGCCGTACAAATCCTGTGGATCAAACACCTGCGGAAGAGGAACGCGGTCAGTTGAGCCCCAAACATCTCTCTCCGCCCACCCGAGTAGCCCAGGGAGAGGATTAAATCCCTCGCCTGCCTCTGCAGGGAAAGGGTGTTTGTTCAGGGCTGACAAATCCCATTTCCTTTACGGGGAGGGAATTCCTGGGGCGTCGGTGGCGGCAGGCGGCGTGGGAAGGGCAGGGGGACCCGGCAGCATTTGGAGCGTAACGCTGGGGACAGGGAAGGAAGGAAAGAAGGAAGGAATCGGTGCTGTCGGCAGGGAAGGGACTCCTCTGAAAATCACGGAGAAGGATCCTGCTTGCCTTGAGGGAAGGAAAGATTTTGCTGCTATTTTTGTTATGGAAAGCTGAAGAGGCTGAGGCTGTACATATACATATGTACACACACACACACACATTTTCCACAGCAGAAGAAACAAACACACTCAATTTTCTGCTAGTGCAATATGGCATTTACATTTTTTGTTTTACAGGAAGCCAAACCCAGTGATTTTCTGTGCAAAAATTCCCCTCTCAAGAATTTTGTGCTCCTAAATCCTCCACAGCAAAGCAGATACACATCGTTAGCAAGGGCTTCTCTTCCATGACTGGTAGCCTGGACCTTGTACACCCAGCCTTTCCGAAATCACCCCCAGCTCCATGAGGGGCGACTTGAGTTTCCAAAACACTGCGATCCCCTCCGACACGTGAGGAATGCCCTTGGCCCCGTACAGACGGCACAAATCCTACCATTAAGGAAGGAAAGATAAGCGATCCCAGAAGCCCCCGTTATTGGTACCACCGAGGCACCATCTGCTAGTCCTCAAAGACACCTCGTCTCGCAGATGGAGACCACAGATCCGCAAATCCAAGGAACAGGAAAGATGATTTTACAGCTCTCCTGGCAGACACCATCTACTTAAACCACTTCCAAAGGGACTGGAACGCATCCTGCTAAATTAGTACATGAGCATTAATGACCTTTAGGGTAGTACTGCCCTTTTAAAATGGCCCTTTCTTGCTTTCCATGCGGAGCTCCTCGGGTAGGCTTGGCAAATAGGAAAGGGGGGGACGGGCTCTTCCGCAGCCCTGGATGCTCGGGGCATCTCTCCCTCTCGACACGCCAGGGCGGCAACGAAGCCCGAGGCGGGCAGCACAAAGGCTGCTCTTTGTTGAGACCACACTTAAAAATGGACTCAGGCCCTCAACACCCAACACTGGGAGAAAAGCTGTGTCCTACAGAAATTTAATCCGCGCCAGGAAGGGGAGCAGCCCGCTGTTTTTCCAAGTATTAAAGTCAGTAGCTCCACAGCTCTGATGGCATCTACACCTTTTGGGGTCACCCCCCCCGCCCCCCACCTACCTCGGGCTGTTTCTGGGGTGATGTACCACCCGTGCTGGCTGGGGTTTGCTCCTTGGGACCGGGCGGCCCCCCATCCCTCACTGCCAAACGCTGCCTGGACTCCTTTTCCCTGCCCTGCCACGGCAGCGGGTGCTATCTGAGCATCCCCCCCCCTCCAAGCCATAAGCGGCAACAGTCGCCTCTGGGTGGAAAGGGAGAGGGTACGGGAGAGCCCTGGGGGGCACTGACCCCGCTGGAGGACAGGAGGTCACAGCACCCTCCCACCGAGCAGAAGAGGAAAGTAAACAGCGAGGCTCGGGATGTCCGCGGGCATCCCTCCGGCACGTCATTTTCCCAGTCATACCCTTTTTCTCCCACCTCAGTAAGGCCAGAAAAACAAGTCCTGCCTTGAATGAATGGCATCTTTTCCTTTTTTTTTCTTTTTTTAAATACAAAATACATCCCCGACCCTTCAACGCCCAGAATCATGCTGCAAGCTCAGAGCCGTTCAGATCGGCAAAGTCCAGG
>JAOXNH010000060.1:20568853-20582245 GCA_028566575.1 Bartramia longicauda | reverse complement strand
CATTTTATTTGCCTTCAGTGGGTCTGATGCTGCTTGGAAGTGATGCATTTCTCCTGCACTTTGAGTTCACTCTCTCTACAGTCACCTTCCAACTCAATTACTCCCTACACTATTGAGAAATCATAGTCTAGGTCTGTGAATTAAATTACCTGTTATAGTTAGGTGTCCAACTCTCTATTACTGCATGTGTGAGATTGGTTTTGTGTTAAATTGATACTGCTGTATTTTGTGTTAGACGCTACCTGGGACATGGAAAATGGTTGTAGCTAAGTCAGCCATTTGAATGGAAAGTTGATTGGTGTGGTTTTTTTAGGCAGGAGCCTTCATACAGAGGCAACGATGGTTGAATTTCTTGGTGCTTAGGGAGCTTGTACTGTGAATTCATGAAGCGCTGTGCAAATCCTGTGTCCTAGCTGTGGTGGGGATGCTCTGCCAGCGTAGCTGCAACACCCAGTGTCAGTTTTAGTCTGTAGATTCTAATTGCGATGAGGATGTTGCATGGCATAGCACCAGCAGGATGACTGTTACATGGGGAAATGAGAGTGTATCACCATGGATGTGACTGTGACCTCTGGGCCGAGCTGGGGAATGTCATCCTCTTTTAGAAGTATACCCAAAATACCTACTCCAGCAGACATAATTATCTCCTTAAAAATGGGGACAGGAAAGGGGTTGTTATCATGCAATGGCCCAGCTATGGTTCATCCTTGCATTTATGCAGCTGATGAGCTATATTATTGCTTCAGCTGCTAATTTGGGAATGGAGGAGACAGTTACCTAAAGGTGGGGTTATAGTATGACACAGGTATGATCCCAGTCTTTGCCCAATGGGAACCTCATTCATAGTGAAAGAAGAGGAATCCAGATAAATTTAATTCGAGACACCTTCATATTTTGCTTGGAGGGGCCAGAAGTTGTATGGCAATTGGAAAATGGCTAATATACACAATAAATAACAGATTTTTTTATTATTATTTTTTTTATTTGGAGACTCAACTAGCAGTATATCATCCTGGTGCCCTAATTCAAATTAAAGTTTTTTAAATAATGGCAGTGTTGAGAAGAAAAGGAAATCCAGGTCAACTGACTCTAGTATCATTGGAGCTTTATATAGTTCTGTATCCTTTGAGAATGTGGAATTATAGGGATAACAAAGCAAAATAACCACTGAAAGTGAAAGGTATTTTTTTGAAGTGGGAGCTAGTTTGTAAAGCTTCAGGAATCAGATTTACTTGTACCTTGAGTAAGTACATCTTTGAACTTGTTTTGGCAGCTTTTTGTGGTAAATACAAAAATAACGCCAAATATGTTTAAATTTTACTAGTAACACAGATGTGATTCCTTATGTAGGTTTTATTTATATTTTTCCATATATTGTGTTCTATATAAATATTTCATATAGGCATATTAAAAAAAAGTTAATGTTGATGTATGTCCCTTTCCTTCTTGCTCCTTTGTGGGACGGGAGTCTCGTTTTAAAGTTCTTGAGTGCTTGCGCCCTCTCCTGTTGGAGAAGTTTCTCAATCTCTTGATGATGTTTTTGTAGTCCGAGTTTAACAAGAAGAACACTTTCTACCTCTTCAACCACGTTGACATAACGATCATGTACCATAGCGGGAAGGATGAAAACTGGCCCGGTGCGAGACTGGTGATGGCAAGACTGAGACCACAAAGGTAATTGGGCATTAAAGCAGCAAGTTTTAGTGTTAGGGAGTCCTAACAGTAGTTGTGAACTTAGAAATGATACTTGGGTGTCAATATGAAGTTCTGAGGAACTGGTTATTCTGAATTGTGATAAAGTTTTCGGTGTACTGGTTCGTGGCTGGAATTGTCTTTACCGAGAGTAGTTAAATGACACTTAGTGGTGGAACTTCGCTTTAAGTCCCTCCTGACGGAAAACTGCTTATGCAAACTCTTAGAACCTGACACTGTTAAAACTTCCTCATGCTTTTATTGATTTGTATCTGGGTGCACATTCCTTTCTTTTTTAAAAGGTGTTTTTCCAGATACACTGAGAAACATCCTTTAGCTGAGCAACAGTTTCCCGTGTCATCTCTTACTGTTGCTGCGTTGCCTCCCAAATATACTTTGTCTGAATGTACAGTATTTGTACAGGTGTACTTTTTCCTGTTACTTTGGATACGGAGGTGTAGGTGAAATACCAGGTTAATGCTGCTATTCAGAATAGCAGAAGATGATGACTAATTTTCTAAGTAAACTAACTTATTTTCTTAAACGGTAGTTTCTGTGTTGACCCGAGAAGAGGCAGCCATTCAGAGGTCAGGAACGAACTGAAATGATTATTTTGGCCTCTTCTCAGTCTGTTCATGCCCAGTTCACACTTAACTGTAGTTGAAAACTGCAGTCCACTTATAAAATGACAAAGTAGATTACTTCTTTTTAGCTAAACTCTTCCCTCTTTTCTGCAGAGATTAAGTACATTCTTAAATTGTGCTACCACAGTTTCTCAAGTCGCATAGACGCGTATGGTACAACAGGACTTGAGTATACTTAAGTTTTTTCTGTTGCAAAAGACAGTGTAGTGTATTTTTAGTGAATTATACTTGGATACACATTTATTCCTTCCACGTATCTCTGCTCTGATCCGGTAGTAAGAAGGTTCTACTAAACTCCTCCATTTTTGATTAAGGCTTTATCAGTTGCAGCCTGAAAAATGCGAATTTGCCTTTTCCCCAGTAACGCAGACCACAAGGGGGCACAGTGAGGTTGAGCATAATCTTAATTTTGTCGTTCTCTGACCTGGTGTTTCACTGGGTGCTTTGCTTCAACCTTGAAGCTCTCCTCATGGGGATTAATTATGGTTGGAGCACCTGAAGCCTTTCATGAAAGTTTTTATTATCTTGTGGCTTGATGTAGTTGTTGACATATAATAATGCATGTGAGGTGGAATTGCTTATCTAAATTGGAAATACGACTTGCCTGAAAAGGTGTGAGAGGGAAGCTATTTTTTTAGTGTTAGAAGAGGTTCACAAGAGAGAATTCAAACAAACCTTAAGGTTTCTTTAACTTGGTGCTTCTACAGCTGCAGTATTTCTATGGTGCCACAGAGAAGGGTTTGTGTATTTGCACTTCAGAATGTAGAACGTTCTTCTGAGTTGTTCTGTGTTTTTCAGGGTACACAGGACTGGTGAGAGGTGAAATTAAGAGCACTTGTGTACAAATGGAGAATGGAAAGGTTCCCATACTCACTTCTTTTGCCCCAGTGTCAAAAAAAAAAAAGTAATTAAAAAAAAAAAGTCCCAAATCTACCAAAATAAAATACAATAAGCACCTTCCTCCTTATGAAACTTGAGGGAAGGTGAAAACCTGATGGAGGGGAGGCATGATAGCAGAGAAGGGGTATTTTGTGTTAAAACTTAGCATCTTACCAGGTAGAAATCTCCAGACTTTGCAGCCTGGTTAACCCAGCAGTATTTTAGCTTGAGACCAGGACTTCATGGTCCTGGGTGGATAAGAAGTGGCTGAGGTGAAACCACATCTCACGACCTCTGAGGTCTGTGCTTCTCATCTCCCACATGTTTAATAAACAGCTTCACTTAGAATGTTCTCAAATGCTTAGGAGTGTGAGCAGATATTAACTGAATGTAGGATAGAGATCCAACTTCTGAATAATGATATCTAATTATAGACGTGATTTTATTTTTCTCATGTTATCTCTAACCACAAACGTAAGTATTAATAAAAATATATTTTAAGATATTAGACCTTTGGTAGAGGAACAGAAAAGCAGGTTCTCAAAGAAGTTGAATAGCTGGTACAAAATGATACACATAGCTGGTGGTTGTTTTTTTTTTTTTTTTTAAATAAAAACTTGTTTTAATTACTTTAGAAAAGAATTTGTGAAAATTCATCCTGTAGGGCATATACAACTTTATTTAACCTTTTTTATTTTTTTTTTTTAAACTTTTACCCTTAGCTACAAACATACAGATGAGAACAACTTAAGTTGTGAAGGTTCACCTATGGAGATTCCTGGAGAATTCACCAGTAAATTGAATTTGATCTACACCTACTCTGTGACATTTGAAGTAAGTATTGAATCGGTTACATGAATATGTAATTCCCCCAAAGAATGAAATTAAAACAGCTGGATAATTTGCTAATAGCCATAACTGGATTAAAGCAGTGTAAATTCTGTAAGGATGGTTGCGTGAAGCAGGTTTTCCATTACTGTAGTTGAAGGGACACTTGGAATGTATAAATAAAGCCTTTTTTTTTTTTCCTGTTTTATTGCTAATAGAAAGGTAGTAGATTGAATAACTGCAAGAGTTGTCTTGAGCTATGCTCTATTTTTTCAGAGTTCAGTCAACGTACTGAGTCTCATGTTGAAAAACTGTTTATATTATATTTGGAGATGCTTTTTTGTTAAATGATAATTTTAGCACATCGTAAAGCTGCTTGTTTGGGTTTTTCTTTTTTTCCCTAGTGAAGTTGCAGCTTTTGTCTGATTTTTGTGTGGCTTTTATTTTATTCCCTAGCTTTTTTTTGAGTAGGTGGCCATTTATCTTTTAGAGTTAATATTCTGATGTTTAGTAATAGTTCAATGCTTTATTCAGCCTGTTGTGACTTACAGGAGGAAATTAGACTTTCAGACAACTGGGTCTTTACCCCGGCACAGAAAGTGAGCCTCCTCTGGGGGTGAGAATAATGTGGTTCAGGCTGCTTCAAACCTTGGTACCTTGGTTCCAGCCTGTCCTGAAAGCGTGGTTGTTTTTCTTATGGAAGGCAGCACTGATTTTACAGGATTTTACTTGAGACCACCAGCTTATTTTATAGAGGCAGTGAAGCAGCCGTCATATGGTAACAGCTTTCATTCTACCAAATTGAATTTGACTTGAACCAATGACCTTGAGGTGCAAGGCTCCGTATCCTGTTACTTTTCCCTCGAGACACCCAATCCTCCTTAGACTCTCTGATTTTACTACATGAATGAGCCTCCTGTCTATTAACATTTGTGTTTAAATCTTGATGATAAATTGCAATGTAGAATTGCAATGGGAATTTTGGCCAGTTGCTCTACGCGATGTGTTAGACATTTGGGCTACCTACTCCTTTTTTCTCAGGCATGGAGCAGGTGAGGTTTCGCTGCCCTGGGCCCAGGCACTTCCAGCAGATGGCACTCGGCACATCTCAGTTGCTGAGTGCTTCCAAACTGCTTTTTTTCCCTCTGTTATCCATTAGCCTTGGTGTGAAATAATAACTGATACGTTCTGTTTCTTATCAGTAGTTTCAAAATAACTTAAATGGGGAGTATTAATCAGGGAAAAGTATCTTTAAATAGGAGAATGTTAGTTTCAGGGAAACGAAATAAATTTATGAATACTTAGACTGGTGAAATGCACAACTGTTTTATGGTCCTTTCTAATGTGGCAGGTGACTTCTGATGAGAGAGCTGTGGTGTCTGCTTTAAGTCATTGAAATGAGCAAGACATTTAGCTCTGTGTGTGAAGAGTATACACCATCCTGCCTTTAATGTGCAATACACAAGCGTACACGAATGTGAGTGTGTGAGCAGTTTGGTACTCGAGTAACACACTTCAGAACCACACTTCTGAACCCCTGTCTCAACCAGCTGTGAACTACTGTGGTCAGCTGCTGATTGGGCTGATAAAGAGCAACTTAGGCCAATTTCAGCCACCTTGTTGTGTTGGTGCAGTTCTTTGTTGTTACATCTTCTTCATCCAGAACACGAATCAGAACTTAAAAATTCGAGGCTGGAGACATAGTCTAGATTTTGAGAATTAATTGTACGAGCTTACCACCTGGTGGATAAATGGAGAAGGTCAGCAGAACTTCGTGCCAGCTGGGAGGTAGAATTTGGTAGCAGGACAGCAGAGGTATGTCACCTGAGAGCAGCTGTAGAGGACGAGGCTTGGGAGTCAGAAAGAATCATCTCTTGTGCAGCTCTACCTGAAGCATTTAGAGGAGGAGATAAAGAGAATGATGGAAGCATCTTTCAAAGGTGAAAGTTGCCGAATGATTTCTTCTTAAATCCTTCCCAGGGATATCTGGAAATGAAAGTTGTCTGCCAGGAATCAGAGTGGAAAATAGCCTGTATCGGGCAGCGTTATGGCAGGGAGTGAGGAAGTCTGTGCTAAATACATTAAAGATGATGACAGAGAAATTCCAGGGGAAACCAGAAACACAGAGTGTGTTTAGCAAAGTTGAAGCTTCAAGGTCAGCGTGTTGTGCTGGGAGTATCTTGTACTATTGTTTTTTCAGCATGCATTTGGGAGCTGCAGGCAGTTAGCTACTGAATCATGGAAGGATGAGGCTTACTGGAGCCTCAGTCGAAGGTAGGAGATGTGGATAGGAGATTTCAATAAACAAGATATTCTTTGAGGGGCTCAAGAGATAAAAAGAATTAATGCCAGAGGGAGGTCTGACAGCCAGGGTTGATAGCAAGCTTAGATATTAATGCTGAGTGGAAGGTTTGTGGAAGAGATTTGATGTGCTTACCCCTTCTCATAGACTGCAACAAACTTGAACTTGTTTCTATTAGTTGTTATTTAATTTCTTTACAGGAAAAGAATAATATTAAGTGGGCTTCCAGATGGGACTACATTTTGGAGTCCATGCCACATACAAACATCCAGTGGTTTAGGTAAGACTTGCTTTTATTCAGGAATAACCTCGCAGGTGAGCCCAAAGAGTTCTTATTTCTGCTTCTAGGGATATATAACTTCCTCTATGGGTAGAACAAAGTCTGTTAGTTTCCAGGCGAGAAAACTTTCTTTGTTTTTACATGTGAGGTAACTTTTATCAGTCTTCCATCTCTTGGGAGCAACTGTAGTATTGCATTTCACCAAAGGAATGTGCCGTTACTGTCCGAAAGGGAAGCAGCTTCAATTGTTTTGCTTTACCATCTCCCTTCTGGAGAACTTTTGAGATGATGTTGCTCTGCAGAGTTCTTATTGTTATCTCTCACTTGGCAGCTAGAGAAAGCCAGAGAGTACGTGTACTGCGTGTTTTGTGCTCATCAGCTGCTTACAATAAAAAAGAGCTTTTTTTAGCAAGTAAAAGACATCTATGAAAAGTTCTTCCCTCTGTGCCATGCAAATGATATCAAGTAATTATATAATTTATGTTGAAATATTAATATTTTACAGCATAATGTGCTTGAAAAGGCTAATCTGTTTAAATATGTCTCTACAAAATATGAAATGGCATGATGTAGATTCCATTGGTTGATAGTCTGCTTTAAGAGCTATTTCACTCGGGAAATTACTTCTGAGCTACATAAGGAGGAAAATAAAGAAAAGCAATATACAGCTGTCTTGAGAATTAACAGTATATCATAAAATATTACACTCACTTCTAAGAAATCATAAAGGTATACAACTTAAAACAGTTTATCTTTTATGAGTGGGAAAATACTAAAAGGTCTGAATGACTAAGTCTGAATATCTAAGGCTGTTCCTCAGAGCTGAGCTGTGCATGAGTTGGAGTCCGTGTCCTGGAACCTGAATAAAACTGGATTGAAGGTTTTGACTTTTTTTTTTTTCTCTACAGTATAATGAATTCCCTGGTAATTGTTCTCTTCTTATCTGGCATGGTGGCTATGATCATCCTGAGGACTCTTCATAAAGACATTGCAAGATACAACCAGATGGACTCTTCTGTGAGTAAAATTTACAGCTTTTGCACAAGCACGTTTTTCTGGCCATAGTGATGTCTGTCAATTAGTTTTGAATACAATCTAAAGAGGTGGATAACTACCAGGAATTTGATACATGCTAATATATCTGGGAGTTAAAAATAGCTTTATTGCTATTTCATCTTTTCTAGCATCAGGAATACATGGGCAGATGGTGACAATCTTTTCTAGCATAATTTGCTGAACTTGTAATACGCAAGGACAGACTTTGGGTTTTAGAAGTTTGTGGAGTGATTCGCAGACACTTTTTCGTAGTGAACACATTTGAAATGTAAGTCCCTTTGTTCCAAGGTCTCAATCAAGGAAAACCTCTTTTTTTAATAAATACTTTCATACTATACCAACAGCCACAAGACATGGTGCAGAGATTGAAAAGTGTTCGGGCGTTGGTTCACCATCAAAATGTGGCCATTGCTCCTGAGTCCTGTGGTTGTATTATGGAGTCAGTCGGGACATGTAGCTGGTGATATAATGCTGATCCAAGCAACTGGTGTGTTATTTACGGAGTCTCCATCCTTGGAGATACTCAAAAGCCATCTGGAGGTCCACCACCTCTGGAGGTCCCTTCCAGCATCAACCACTGAATGATTCTATGACCCTGGCAACCTGGGACTGTATGTGAGATACCTGTTTTAAGTCACATTACGTGGCCTCAGCACAGGACCTGTGCTCAATCTGTTGCAGAGACATCTGTAGCACAGACATTAAGGCTTTTCTACCCGCTCTGGCATATTTTCTCTCCAAAAATGTGTTTTGTAGCCTGAACAACCAAACTTGTGAAATTTTGTTGATAACGGTTTTCTCTCCTCTTGAAGAGATCAGGCTTAAAACTACTGCAGCCAGGTATTGTCTCCCATTGTAATGAAGCACAATTGGTGTAATTTTTCCAATTCCAAAGTGGAATTGGAAAAATGTCTTTATAATAGTTCTAGTGTAGCTTGGCCAGAAAGCGAGTGTGCTCACACGTGGCTTGTGAAGTTTGGAAAGGTTGTGGTCTGAATTCCACGCGAAGTGTGATGCTATGCAACTTCATAAAGCAAAGTAATTTTTTAAACTAAATCTGTATCAGATGATTATTGCAAAAAGGATGACAATAATAATGGAGGGAAATTAGTGTGAGGATCAGTAGTTGTCATGCTAAACGTTATGGTAGAGATTCCGATTAATGTGGACTAGCACAAATTGACATTGTCTTTTGTCTGTGGTGGAATCACATATGTTGTCACTGGTTCGGAGTTCATAATATTGAAACTTTTGTGTAACATGACTTCTGATCTCTAGGCTTGACAGAACTACTTGGGGTATATGTGTAAATGATTGATTTACTTATTTATGATTTTAACTCTCCTGGTTATCACTGTGTCAATCCGAGCCTGGTTTGTCTGACCTAACGTTGTGACTGGAGCTTGTTGCCATCGGACTGAACCTGTTGGGAGTTCTTTTGAAGTATGTAACCCCTTAAAATGGGAAAGGGGCAGGTCCCTGTAGCGGCTAGCAAGTATTGGTGGAAGAGGATATAATGATTGTGAGTTTAAAAGACTTGACCAGTTGACTGTGAGCAAAAGGCTGAGTAAAAATTGCCCTTCCTCATTGGTGAAAGTGGTATCTGCAAGGCAAAGATGAGAAATAATGTCAGATACTACAAAGGTTTGAATTTTCACTCTTGCTGCTGTCTGTCTGCATAAAGAAATACTTTAAAATGCACAAAAATATTTCATATTTAAACTAAAACATCTGAAAGTACTTTCATTCTTCTTTGTGTTTTTGATATTTAATATCTTTTGTTAATGCAAATCCAGACAGTAATTAAAGTGAAAGAATTTTTCACATCCTTTAACTGATTGTTTTTGTGAAGCTCCTGTTTGATCTCTCAATTAAATTATGTTCAATATCTTACACTGTCTTGTCTTTATTAGTTGGTCATTCTTAATGTGATAAAGAGCAAGACTTGTAGGAGCTTGATTAGTTTTTATGGATAACAGCAGGGATAGGTGTGACTTTCAAAAAAGCACAATTTTTTTATTTTCTTGCCAAGTTGTAAGAGACTTAAAGATCTGGTGCAGTTCAAGGAGTTGATTTAAAAAGGTGTGAAATAATTGTGCAAAAGAGGACCTGGGCTGAGGAAGCTGCAGTGGAGTAAATTAGTATCTCTTACTTCAGGAATGCTGGTGATTCTACTAGAAATCAGGCCGGTGACTGTGGTCGTCTTACGCGCGTTTAACGTTCAGCTTATAGCAACTGGCTTTGAGTGTGACACAGATTCAGTGAGACATCCATTAATGAAGTGTTTAGAAATCATTAGGTTACTTTTAGAGTCTTAGGACTAAGAGAAGTTTCCCGAGCTGAACTTAGGAGAATTCACATTAATATCTTTTCAGTGGTGAAAGGCAAAACTCTTGTCCTCTTTTTTTTTTTTATTTTTTATTAAATCTCTTTGATGATGACTGCTTGAGTGTAGGGGACTTATGTCTCTGTTAGACTATTTTGTGAACTAGGTGTAACTAATGGATCAGATGAGGATTACTGCAGGTGTGCAGTAAGTACTAGGTAGTTGCTATTAATATCTGGGTAATAAATGAGTAACGTACTTTTCTTTGAGACTTAAGCAACGCTGGTAAATTCATAGAATTTAATACTTGTACCCACAAAGCTTTCATTATAAATGATGTATCGGTCATGTTATCCCGGTGAAAATTTGCATTCTTTAAAAAAAAGTATTAGCAAAACTTTTGTCCTGTTACACTTAGACCTTTAAAAAGTGTATGTGTGTCTCCGTGTTCATGTTCACAAACTGGTATTCTGTATTTGCCTAGCTGGGAGGGAGAGCCAAGGAGAAGGCTGAAGGTAGAATGATGCAAAAGAAGCATTTTCAGTATCGCCTACTTCTGCTACAAAATATGCTTTAGTCATATAAAAGGTCTTGGAGTCCTGTCTTGGATCTTATATAAGAGAAACTGGAGGTTTGAGGCTTTGTTTATAAACACTTTTTAAAAATTTACAGTAATTTTTAGCATATTGGCCAAGATTCAAAAGTCTCTCTTTAGATTTTCCTCAATTATATTTTTGTAACTGTAAAGTGTAGCTTCCTAGTTGGATTAATTGTACAAGTTCTTATCCTCATCTTTGAGTAGTAAAGGTTAGCAATGTAAAATACGGTTGAATTCTTCAAACAAAAGTCTGGAAAACAGTCCTACTCACAGCTAGTTGGCCTGTAAGGGAAGAGTTTTATTAATAATCAAGCTTTGAGATGAACGCTCTGGCCCGCGCAAGAGAGAAACCAGCAGCTCAATCTGCCAAGCTTGGTTTCTCTTTATTTTTCTTAACCCGAGGTATTTACCATGTAGCTATATGTTTTAAAGTTTGTGTTAAAACCAGAGGGTGTCTTTTGAGTGCGTTTGCCAGATGAGGTGTTGATAAGAAATCTAATACCAGCCATTCCAAATTTGCACAACATTTTTCTTGTCCTATCGGGAACTACAGTACTAAACATTGATTTCTGCTTAGGGTTCACCATTTTGAAAACAGGTAAAGATTGGCTTCAGATGGTAACCTTTTTAAATTCTCTCATCCTTACTTACCTGGGAAAAGTCTTCTGTCTTCCTCAACAACTTTCTCATCACCCGAAGTTGAACTAATTGTGACGACACATAGGAAAGTGTGGTCTTTATGCTTCTTTAGCCAAAACCAACTTTCTCCACAGAGCACTGATGTGTTGGAATTGCACCTAGACACCTGGTATTATTTTCTTTGCGGGCATGATTTTGTGTTGTGGAGGTTTTTTTTTATCCAAATGTTATGTTGTGTCTAATAGTTTTCAGGTTTTGTATTAGTATATCAGACTTCTGAGAGGCATTTGTTGGCTAGAAATTAAAGTGGAGGTATCGGTATGGGGAAGACAAAGATACTTTTCCAGCAAAAGAAATATAATTACATAATCTGTCACAAGTTGAGATGTTCTATGTCCTTCACCAATTTGATGTGTATTCTTTCTTACTCTGTTTTTTGCGTGTTGTAAATCTAGTGGTAAGAAGTCCATTGAACTAAACTCAGTACTTCCAGCTTGAATGAAACCTGTAGTTTTTAACTTTGTGAGGAAGAGAGTGGTCGTCTTGAGGGATTGGGTTTTCGTGGTCATGTGTGGGTTTTGGCTTTTTTGATGAGGTGTTTGTTTTTTTGAGTGAGTTCATTGAAAAGTTTTATTCTTTAGCAGTTGTTCTTTAGAGCTGCTGGACTGAGGTTCCAATCTCTCGGTGCCATCCATCCATTGATCTCCAACAGTGGCACAAGGAGTGTTGGTACTTGTCCCTAGTGATTCCAGGGAGCAGGTTTTCTTCTGAAGTCCAGGAACGATTTAATTCCCTTCCAGTATTGACATTGAGAGGGATGTACTTTGTAATAGCAAAAAGAGATAAATGCGTGAACTAGATTGAAATGCTGTAATCCAAGTTAAATTAAATGGAATGCTTTGTTTTAGTTTAAATTTAGAATGAAGTTATGTGGCTTGGCTAATTACACTTTTTCTTACTTTAAGAGATGAGGATTTTCTTGATAAATCCTGCCTTTTTCTTTCACTGAACCATTAGGGGGTTATAAAATCAATGCGTGATGAATCAGATGCAATTAGTTTCTCTTTGGATCTAAACTAGAAGTTAATCAAACTTTAAATGTGTGTTTTGCATCTTGGTTGTGTTAATTCACTACTGCATTATGTATCTTTGCTAAAGACATTGTTGACTTTATACAGGAAGATGCCCAAGAGGAATTTGGCTGGAAGCTGGTTCATGGAGATGTGTTTAGACCTCCAAGGAAGGGGATGTTACTGTCTGTCTTCTTGGGCCAAGGAACGCAAATTTTCATTATGACGTTTATTACTTTATGTGAGTAACTTTATTAAGGTGATGTGTTTGTAGTGCAATAGTCTAAGAAAGATGCAATATTATTAAACAAACGATAGAAGCCTTCTTTTGGAAATGAAGTCCATCCTTTAGTAAAATAAAATATTAACGCTGTTTCGTAACAATAATCTCAGTATCTTCAGCAACGCTGTTGTAAGCAGAGTTCTTCAAAGCCTTTTGTGGTATCTGGACTAATTCAGATTCTTCATGATTGCAGAAATGAAGCTTTCTTGTTACAAGTTTCTTCCAAAAAAAAAACCCAAAACCAGTTTGTCATGGTGTAAATTATTTCAAGGATCCAGTAATACAAGTTCAAAGACACGTAATCAAAGCTTTAATGTTCTCGGAACACTTTTTATCTGATACATTTGACACAACAGCCTGCAGCCATGCAGGAATAAGAACAAGAATGCATGCCAAGGAAATAATACTGACACAATGCCAAGATAGTGAGAGTCTACCATAAACAGCTATACAGCCATGTGATGTCACCTATCACAAGTTGGTCCTTTATTATACGTTATCTATAAAGTATATCACCGTTCCTTTTTGTACTGTACAGTAGAATTGGGAAGTTTACTGATATTTATTACAAAAGGAGACACTTTTCAAATTCTGCTTTCCAGGTTTGATTCAGATATTTGTATCTTTCAGAGAGGAGCTGCTTTTTGGCTTTTCTATTCATTACATGATGCTATAAGATGAGTAGAGTTTTTCCTGACGGGCTTGTTTTCAGTGTTGATCACAGCTCTTTGTAACTTACTTAACTGCAATAATTTCCTGTGCAACTAGTGTAGTGTAGAAAGAAATCGGGGTGGG
>JAOXNH010000060.1:20499276-20520323 GCA_028566575.1 Bartramia longicauda | reverse complement strand
CTCTGCTTATTATTCTTTAATCTTGATTTTTGCCAACACGTTTCATTTATTTATTTTGCTTTTGCTCGGGGAAGAAAAGGGGAGGAAAGCTGCTTTGACTCCTCCTGGTTTTCCCTGAACCTTTCCACTTACTCCTTCCCCCACCAAGATCAAAGCAGAGCCCGTGTCTCTCCCAAGAGACCTCCAAAACGCGCTCCTGGGGTAACTCCTCGGGATTTACCAGCCCCATAGGTTCTTGCTTTTCCCCTCAGGGCTACTATTTTCACCTCAACTAGAAGTTTTGTGTGGCCAAGTGTCGTAAATCTCCTCTTAACCTCGGTGCATCATCCATTGGGAAGAGCAGAGCCGGGTGTTCGAGCCTTGCTGAGATGGGTCCTGCTATTTATTTTTGGGTGCCTCCGGGTGATGCTGGAAGCCGTTCTGCCTCGGCTGAGGCAAGGTGCTGAGCTATGTGTGGTGGACGTTGAGCTGCACGGGTGAAGGCACGTCCCATGCCGGGCGTACCGGAGGATGGTGCTCGGGCAGGGCTGGCTGTCAGCAGTGTGGAGAATAGAAATGACACCCAGCGGGGAAAAGGAGCTGCCAGAGCAGATGGAGAGAGCCTGGTGCTAGTGCTGGCAGTGGGACTAGCCAGGAGGAGATAGTGGAGAAGGTTCCCTCTTGGGCACAGGGATGAGAAACCTCCTCTCCCACCATAAAAGCATGGGAACTCACCCTGGGAGCAGGGATGCAGGGGTGAGCCACTTAAAAGTGGCTTCAAAGACTTTGGGGAGGGGAAGAAGCGGCCAAACTAGACTTTCCTCCACGCGTTGGAGGGGATGTGTCCATCCTTGTCACGTCACGGCCAGCCTGGCTGCCCAGGCCTTGTCATGTGGGATGTGTCCATCCTCGTCACGTCACGGCCAGTGTGGCTGCTCAGGGCTTGTTGTGTGGGACGTGTCCATCCTTGTCATGTCATCGCCAGCCTGGCTTCTCAGGGCTCATCGTGGGCTTTGTTTGCTCTTCTTTAAGTTTGTTGTTGCAGGCTTGTTTTCTCACCTGGCCTCTGCTCGGCAAGGGGCTGGATGAGAAGCCTCTTGGAGCAGGAAGGGCTGATGGAGCCATTGCTGTGAACTCCTGGGGCACAGCCTCCAGTGGGGCTCTCGCCCCGCTGCTTTGGGAAGGGGCAGAAACAAATTAGGGGCAAAAGCACCCTCGATGCTTTACTTGTGATTCTTTGTTTCAAAAGGTGGTTATATTCTTGAAAAACCTTTCATTTTGGGTAGGTGGTGGTTGAAGGGGACTGAGTTTCTGTGGCACCAGCGACCCCTCTTACAGCCAAAGCACCCTACGTGCCTGTTCCCAAGTGCTGCGGATCCAAAGGAAACAGTAAGACAAAGCATCCCTCCTGTTGAAGGTTGAATTCATACTTTCCCGAAGCCTTCACCGGGAGCAGCCACCTTAAGCCTCTTCCCAGCAAATTCCAGACCTTCCCGCATCTCTCTCAGCTCCAGCAGTTTTACGGGCTGTAATTTCCAAAGACCCAGTTGCACGGATTTCCCTTTTTCCTCTCTTCTCTCCCATGGGAGAATTTTTCCCCCAAATCTCAGCCGTGGGATGCCAGGAGCACCCACCAGGTGCCAGCATCCACGAGCAGCAAGCGGGAACAAATTCCCCCTTTGCAACAACACCCCTTTCTTTAACTGCAACCCATTAATTGCTTTGTATTTAATTACCCAAGACTGCATCGGGTCCGCGTAGCGTATTTGTGTGCGTGCTATCAATTATGTCATAATAAATGAATTTCCCTTTCAGGATTCCCTGCAGCCGATGGCCGGGCTTCTGTTCCTCCTTGACTGTTCTGACTTTGAACAGGTTTATTCAGCTGTTGTCTGCTAAGCCCCACAGAAAAGAACAATAGCTTCTGATCTGCCTTTTATGGGTTATTGGGAACTGGTGGTCCGCACTACAGCTTTGGTCAGTGATTAACCAGAGTGAAAACAAACTACACAAGGCTAAGTTGATGTTGGAGGAGGAATGAACCCACTTCATTAAGGCTTTAAGAGGAAACCTTTTCTTCTTCAATGCTTGTTCACAACTTTTCAGGTCTCTATTTAATCACGTAATTCTCTCTAAGTAGGAAGAGAAGCTTGCCTCACAGCGAGAGGTCTTTTGCCACATGACAACTTAGAAAGATAAATTATATATAAATATCTTCATGGTTTTGTGGAGAGAGGAAACTAAATTCAGTTTTACTGCGTGCAGCTAATTTACCGGTGCCGTGGGCTTCCCAATGTCCCGTTGCAGGAGGGGAAATCTTTGCTGTGATTCCCTTAACTTTTGGTGGGGGTGTGTGTGTGTAGGGTAAATAAATCATATCTGGCCAGTGCCAGACACGGGCGGATGATGGGGGCAGATGAAGAGGCAGCAATAATAGCAACCCTCCTTTGCAACACCACGGAGCCACGATGGAAGTGCTCCTCGGGATGGAGTTTTTATTTCGTCATCTGGAGAAATCACGCCCTCCTGCACCCCAGGGGTTCCCTTTGAGGTTGGCATCCCCGGGGAGCTAAAGCAAAAGGGCAGGAGATTTGGGGTGGATGGATTTGGTGCCGTTGAACATGGCAAGCGGCTTTGGCCCGTGAGATCCAGCCCTGGCGTTGTGCAGAGTAATCGCACAAAGCGCATCGTGTCGGGGCTGCCCATGAGATTTTGTTTAGTGTAATTTATTACTTTTTTAATTTTATTTTTTTTTTATAGTATGGCAGTTAATTATGGTTTGGGGAGCACATGACTTTGACCCAAAGCACAGTAGTAATAAATCGACCCGCCGGCTCTTCTAGGGATGTGTGGCAGCAGCAAAGCCCGGTGTTCCCACAGCCCCCGTGCTTCTGACGGTGCAGGCAGCAGCCCTTCCTGGCTCTCAGTGCGTGCACAGGGAGGGATAACATGGATACCTTGGGAAAGGCCAGGGTTCTGCTTGCTGGGCACCTTTGACATCTCTGCTGAGCCCCACATAGACAGCAGAGGTCTTTGTTGGGCAGATGCTCGAAGCACATAGGGGTGCGTGTGAATCTGGTGCTTGTGGGATGGGCATGGCTGGTCCAGGCTCCTGCTGGGATAAAGGGGGGTTGGTTTTGGGGCCAGAATGGGAGAGAGTTGTGGCTGGGTGGGTGCAGGTCACCTGTTTTTCCTTATTTTCCCCTCTGAGGGCTACAGCGGGGACATGTAGGGGTGTCACCACTCAGCAGAGATGACTGCACAGCTGGGCACCTTCTGCTGGCAGGGCTGTCTCCTGACCCACCAGGGTACGGCAAGGAGACCAAGGGTGGCTTCCCAAGAGCAGGGCACCCACACGTCCCTTCGTGCAACCCAACGCCTGCAGCTTCTCCAGGGCTGCTCCCCTGCAGCCCCCAAGCCACAGCCTGATTCCTAAACACCCTTCCCAGCTACCAGGAGTGGGTGCAGCATCCCCTTCTCTACCTGCCCCGAGTGATCCAAATCACTCCACTGCACCCATTTGTTAAACTTTGTGGGGAAAGAATGGACCTCAGAGAAAGGACATTCAAGGAGAAGCAGTTTCTAGTCCCAGTGGGGCAAGGGAAGTGGGTCTTGCCTGGGGGACCCTCCACGCTGCAGAAGCCCTGGGTAAGGCTGAAAAGAAGAAAGAAAGAAGCAGAAAACTCATTCCTCTTGGGAGAACGGTGGCTGCAGCTAAACAGGTTGGGAGACACCGTGGGGAAAAGAGGGTAAAACATCTGCAGAGGAGCTCTCCCACTTCTCATAAAGGTCATCACCTTCCATCACCTGAAAAGGTGACAGTTTCCTCCTTAAATTGAACGTTGAGAGCACAATTTTCCCTCCATTGACGCACCGCGAAGCATGATTTTGCATAGAACTATCATTTTGTTTTCTCCAGGTGTTTTGTAAATTGATTAATTTGGGGTACAGAAATGTTTAAATACTTCATTAGCCGAATTCTTTGAACTCGTATTAGAGGAGCTTGTTGGAATAGTGTAATGAAGTGCTTTGGTGGGAGCTGAGGGCAGGGGGGCTGGGACGGGAGCAGCGCGGGTTTGGTGCAGGTGAGGATCTGGCCCAGCGCAGGGTTTGGCTATTAAATGACAGCACTAAGCTGTCTCAATTAATAATTAAGATGTGTGTTTAAATAATGCATCAAAGGAAATTGCTTAAATTGCAAACTTGAGATTTTTGGGGTAAGTTCATGTTCAGGCTCAGGCTTCAAATGTGGGAGGAATTCAGATATCTAATGTACCGACATGAAACGGGGATTTCAAAAGCTTTAGCTTTTGTGTTAAAATGATGAAAAGAGAGTGGTAGGGAAAGAGACTGCCGAGCTCCTCAGAGTGTTTGTGAACAAAATAGCACCTTTTTGGGGGAAACAAAGGCAACCCTTTAGAGTCTATCAAACAGTTTATGCCCCAACTGCTGCAAAAACCGGGCAGCAAAAAGTATGAGAGATCCTTTAGATGATTCCTCCGGAGGGAAGGCTAAGCTACAGATTGAACAGAGAGAAAAGAAAGGCAGATGTGCCTTGGAAAAAAGGATTATCAGACTAGTGTCCATTTAGGAGTCTGCAGCTGAATGAGGAGAAGAAACTGAAGCAGGGTGAGACTTCCCACGATGTTTTCTATCTGGTGTGGAGCTCTCCTTGGGGACAGCGCGGGGTCTCACGGCGTCAGCTCGGGATGTGCCACATTACCTGGAGCTGTGGGGAAAACTTGTGCATCCTTCCTGCAGCCGGTCCAGCCCGTCCTGTGCCCATCACCCTGCTGGATTTGGGCCCTGAGAAACGCGACTTTCTGCTTGGGAACGTGGCATCTTCAGGGCGGCACAGTTGGGACAGGGAGTGTGGGGAAAGAGCCCCGTCCAAGGTGACAGCATCTATTTATATGGCCTACATCTCTCCTGCCAGCTGATGCCACGTCACCCAGCTGTCCCCATCCCCTATGGGCTTCTCACAGGTGGAGAAGGGCCCATTTGTGTATGGGAAGCCTTTTCAGCAAAAAGGCTGGAGACCAGGAGAAGCCACCGGCTGCTGAATCACTCTCTGTGCCCCCGTGCAGGGGATCTGTCCCTCTCCCAAGCAGAAATCCTGGCTGTCTGGGCTGAGTGACAACTCACCAAAGCCTCACCGGTGCTCTCCGACACACAGACGAGTAACTTCTTATCCTTCTTTTTCAACACAGTGAGCACTTTGAGGCTGAGGGAAGCAGAACCCCCCATCATAAGCCACCATCCCGGGAAAGGGATGCTGCCAGTGAGGATGTGATGGACACAGCCATGCTCCTGGCTTAAAATCCAGGAGTGGGAAGGATAAACTGCACCGTGGGAGGTCAGCGCTGCTACCTTTCCAGACCTTGCAGAGTGCTGAGGATTATATCATCCCATAGCAAGTTTGGGTCTGCCCTAAGGGAAGTTGGCACTCAACCGAAATAGCAAAGGATCCACGTGCTCCTGGGCTTTGGCATCAGGCAACGTCCAGGGCTGGTTTGGGGATCAGAAATTGTGCGCTGCTGGATATTTTCAGCTCTCAGCCATCTCGGCTGCTCCAGGGTGAAGACAGAGCTGCCTTGAGCAGGCACAGCCTTCGCTTCGGCTGGAGGTTGGGCTTTCCTAGCATCTCACCCCAACACTGGGGACAGCACAGGTTTCATCCATCCTGCATGAGCCTGGTTGGGCTCCTTCCCCTTTGCATGCTTGCAGGGAGGCAAACCCATCTCCTGCTGCCAAACCCCAGGGGTTGGTGCTGGGTGGCAGTGGCATCCAGGGATGCCACTGGGATCCTCTGCTCTCCCAGGGATGGTGCTGGGTGGCAGTGGCATCTCCTGGCCGATTGTCACCATTGTTTCACTCCCGTGGCCGTAGGGTTTGGCCGTGTTGACGTTTGTCTGGTTCAACTCCAAACATAAACCTCTCCCGGGCTGAATAGCCAGGATTCCGTGGTGCAAAAGGCTGGCTTTCCCTTCACACATGAGGGGTTTGCTCCATTATGCTTTGACGTCCTGCAAAGAAGCTGCCTCGGCATCAATGGCCTCTAACACGGTGACACATGTAGGGCCCGAGAGCTCCGGGAGCAGGTTTAAATAGGACCATTGAATCCGTCCTCCCGTGTGTGTGCGACTGTCGGTGGCAGGAGCCCAGCGGTCGATTGAGCCGTCAACACGTGTGGATGGACCAAATTTTGGACTTTCTGCCCTGCGTGAAATGACTGGTCTCAACACGCTGGGTCTGATTCAAGCCTTGGAACAATATTTGGCTGCTCAGGAAGGGACCGTGGGGTACAGTATGTGTAATTAGTGCGCCGTGGCCGCCTCAAACCTGTTGAAAGGAAATAATTTAAACTGCAAATCGTTTCCCTCCGTAGCTGAGAGCTGCACAAAGGAAAAAGTCTCTGCTCAGGGTTATTATTAGGCGCCGGGGCTCTGGAGCCGTTGTATCTAATGGAGAGAGAAGTAGGTGGTGTTTAACCAACAGAGGAAAGAGTGTTTAACCATAAGCATGTCTCTCTAATTTCTCCTTACAGTCCCAAGAGCGGGTCTGAGCATCAAAGGCAATTTCACTGATGCCGACACCACAGGGATTTCATCCCTTTTCCCAGGGGATGAGAAAAGGCCCTGGTTTCCCAAGGACAGGTTTTTCACCCAGATTGCTGTTGCTGGTCCAGACTTCTCAGGCTGGAGATGACCCTGGAGGCTGTGGTCCAGCCCTGGAGCACAAAGGCTGTGGCCAGGCATCTCTCCCTCCAGCTCACACCCTCTCTCCAGCAGCTGCCCAGTGCCACCATACCCTTTTCATACAGCAAGCATCTGAGCAGGCCTGGCTGCTCCAGAGGCGCCTCTTCCAGGTGGGAATGTGAGTTTGTGTATGAGACAGCAATGGCACTGAGGCTTTTTCTCCCATTCTGTCTGCAGGGTGCCCCGGCAGCATTTTCTGGAGTGCACAAATGTGACGTTGGGAAAACAGGACCCATGTGCTCGACCTGTGAAATGATGCCCACGCAGGGCTGCATGGGGGATGTGGTTATGACCCAGATTTATGAAAGTCATCAAGTGTCTATTGATTTTGGCTGCTCTTTGTGGCCTCAGGACCTCACTCCCCTTCACTGGGGACCAGCTGGATGGAGGATCCCGAAGAAGGGGGGTGTTTTGCATCAAGCAGCTCTTTGGGCCTCTCCAGAAGTGTCCTACGAGCGTGATGGAGCTGCAGGGCTGGGACATCGTGACTGTCTGTGGGATGGAGAACAAGAAAGAGCATGTGGCAGCTTTGGACCACGCTGGGTCAACGAGGTAATGTGCAATCTCTATTTCCTCATGAGTAGGAGCACTTTTTACTCAAAATCTGCCTTTGCAGAACTTCTTTAGCAAATGTACGTGGTGGAGCATGCTTGGGGAGTGGTTTGGGTGATGCTTGTCTGAGAGATGATTGGCAATGTTGGGCTTTCCTCACCTTTGTGGGAAGCCTTGAATCTTGCTGCGATGCTGCCTGGAGGGGGATGCCGTGGGCTATGGGACCCGTGCAGTCCCTTACGGTGGGGACAACGTGCCAGGGATCCTCAGGAGAGACAAGCAGGGCAGCCTTGGCAGTGCAACCCCTCCGTGTGAAACCCCTGCTGCGAAGCACAGGCTCCCACAGCAGCTCCCCGTTCAGGGGGCAATGGCCTTGGGCTGATGCTGGCCGAGGAGAGCTAGCCCAGGGTGTCAGCACCCCAAAGGATGACCCTGGCCGTGAGGCAGATGGCCATCAAAAACCACTGCCTGCGCATGGATCCGTGGCTCCAATGGCAGGGACGCTGCAGGGAGACGTTGCCCAGAGCTGGATTAACTTCAAACCCAAAAAGGGAGCCAGGGGGGAGGAGAAATAAAAAAAAAATAAATCGCTTCTCTGGCCATGCAAGGCGAGTTTGTGGCTCTGGTGACTCAGGATTAGTGCTCTACAAAGGGAGGGTAGGAGCATTATAGTGAAATGTAGACTCTCCATAGGAGGCACCCATACATCCCGGCGGTGCAGGGAGGGGAGAGGAGGGGGGGAAAGGCATCTGTGGCCCGGCCAAGTTTGCCGAGGGAAGCCAGATCGCCCTCGCCGCTGCCCAGACGCAGGTGTCAAACCTCAGTAGAGCCGGGTGGAAAGCACGGCGTGGGTACCTGCAGGTAACATCCCTCCCAGCTGCATCCCGGGGGATGCCTGGCCCCGGTACCCTACGGCACAGGCAAAAGGACTGGAAAGAGAGGACATGTGGGAGGTGGGAAGAGAAATCCGTGTCTGCGTGCGTGTCGGTGTGTAAGGGTAATGTCTGCTGGGAACTGTAGGTAGCGGGGGCATGGTCAAGTGTGAAACGAGGAACGAGGTTAAAGCTGGAGAAGCTGGCAGTGCTTTTCTCTGTGCCTGCGTGCCATGTGTACGTGCAGCGTGGCGTAGGGTGGTCCCACGGGCACAACACCTGCCGGAACCCACCCGCACCCTCCGCCTGGGCTGGGGAAGAGGAAGCTGTCACGGGAGTGTGTTTTCCCCCCTGTTCTCAGTGTTTAATTTCATCATGAGAGCCTCTTTCTCAAAAAGCAAAGGGGGACCTTCTCCTGCTGGGTCGAATGCTGTTGCTCCTCTGCCACCGCTCTTTGCAGGTTAAGTTTCCATCAGCCTCTGGCATCAACAGGCAAAACACTGCGTTCCCTAAGGAGATGCTCTGTGCTGGCAGTGCCTTGCTCTGAGACCCAGTGCCTAAATAAAATCTCCGGCTTTCTGCAGGATGTTAAGGGGGTGAGGGCTTTGGAGGGACAGGAACGTATAGGATGCACAGCTTTGGAGCTGGGATGGGAGGGAAAACACCTGCAAGCGCTGGTGATGCCTCCTCGGGTGCCTCTCTGCACCCACCGTTTCCTCCCAGGGCTCTGGGGACACTGGGAAGCAGTGGTGGGGCTCTGGGGAATTAGTTAATTGGTTTTCACTCACTTCATCTTCCATTGGAAAAAAGGCAAGCTCAAGCACGTATGTAATTATCTGTATAATTATATATGTATACTTATATAAAGTCTGAAGACTCTTTGTGAATAGGGATCTTGGAGGGTAAATACAGGACTGGAACCCAAGAATCTTAATTTTGCCTCAAATTTTGGCTATACTGTTTCTATAGAGACCAAAAGGAAGCTTTGGCTCCCCCACTCAGCTATTAAAGTTTAGTGCATTGAAAACTGTCTTCATGCTGTGATACCCTTTCAGGGAGTAGAATAGGGTCTGAGCTAATCCATGAAAGTTGTCATGCTATGAACTAGTAGTCAAGCTTTTTCCTTTCAATTGAGTCTAAAACTATACTGTACTTCACACTTGATTGGCCCTTCAGATGGCAGGACTCAATATCCCTGCTGGAAATAAGCTCGTCTTCACACAGTGATGTTGAACGTGGAAAGATCTTGTTTCAGTGGCATAATTACTAGCGCTGCGATATGAAAGTCATCAGGATGAGATATTTATTTTATTTATTTTATTTTAATTTTTATTTTAGTTTGGTCTAATTAATAGATCTCAAACTTTGCTTTCTTCTTCCTAAAGACCAGCGGGGTTTGGGTGGGATGCTGGCAGCACGTGGTTCGCCCAGAACCTGGACCCGAGCGAAGGCTCCCGCTCTCTCGGGAGCTTTTCTCTCCTCCTCACTGTCGCACGCACAAAGGTAGCAAGGCAAAGTTATCATCCGCTCACCCACCTCAGCCTTCCCCCTGGGTGTGCTCTAGCAAAGGTAATGAATGGGTCTCTCTTCTCTCTTTTTTTTTTTCCCTTTCTTCTCTTTTTTATTTGTTTTTCCCTCCCATCTATCCCCGTAACTGTATGAAGCAGGATTTTGCTCTGGGACAATTTTTTCCCCTGGAAATCAGCCCCTTCCTTTGACCTTAGCTGCTACTTAGAGGCTTAAATCAATAGTGAGGGGACACTGGACCATCGCTACAGGTGGAGCAGCGATGAGACTTTCCTTTAAGACTTCACCCGTGAAAAGTTACTGTATTTTTATGATTAAATTCTCAAATGGGGGACAAAAAAATGCCTTGAACTGTAGAGACCAAAAGGGGGCACCAAGGCATTAACAAAAAAAAAAAAAGTGTCGGTTTTGGTAGTTTACCTATATCCACTGCCACGGTTTCTACTGTAGTTTTCTTGCTTGGTGTAGTTACTAAACAGCAACAAAAAGTGTCTCCTCAAAGTTTATGCGAATCTCCAGTATTTTCCCTGTGCCCACGTGACGCTTCGATTCCGCTGGGGAGGCTGCTTTGGGGATTGCTTTTGGTCTTTCTTCTTTTTTTTTTCCTTTTTTTTTTCCTGTGCTAATCTTCCTCAGTTACTTTTTTTTTTTTAAGATGTGGAGAGTTTTTGCGAATGTGGAGTCGGGTCGTGTGGGCTTTCTTAATTCAGGAGCGAGGCTTTAGAGAGCCAGCACCGGGTTAATTTAACGATAGACCTCTTCAAAGCCTTTTCTGGAGTTTTCGGCGCTGCCTCTGCCGTCACCTTTAAGCACAAGTTTGCTGTTTCCTTTTGGAAACCCAAGTTTGCTGTTTTCCTTTACTGGGTGCGAGAGGATTTCTCTTTTAGCTGGCGGTGGGATGGAAGGGAGGGCGCAGGTAGGGACGGCGTTAGCCCCCTCTCTCTCTCTCCGCTTGGGAAAGCAGCTTTAATTACAGCCAGCCTCATTGATGGGTGGCTCAGCCCGGCGTCGTGGTGTCAGGACACAAGGCACAGGCGTTGGAAGGAATCCTGACAAACCCCACACCGATGTAGCTCTTCTCCCGCCGCTGCGAGAAAGGGGCAAAAGAGCAGAAAAAAAACACCAACCCCACATATTTCATCCATTTTCCACCCCCGTCCTGTAGGCAGATTTGGTTCAAAGCCCTCTCGGTGGGAACGGCTGGGAGGCAGGGAGGGCACGGAGCGATCGTGCTCCCCAGGCTGGGGATTTATTTTTTTGGTTGGGGTTTTTTTTTTCCCCTTCTCTCCACTACGCAGGGTTTTATGGTGCGCGGTGCCGTGTTTATAATCTCCATTTTTTACAAGCACCTCAACACGTAAAACGCCAGTCAGACCATTAGAGCTATTTTGCCATCGCTGGTTTTTTATTTGTGCCTTTGTAGCTCTGCTCGTACGAAGTCCTTTCGTAAAATTGTCAGATTCAATTATTTTTCACACCAAACTGGAAACGAGTCTGTTTGCCTTCCTTTATGGAACCGCCTTTATTGGTTTTTAAATTATAATTTAGAAATGAAAGATGAGGTGTTTTCAAGCGCTGAATATAATGTTTTATAGTTTAATTTGTACTGAGACCTAAGCCTTATTTTTGGTTTTGTTGTGTTCCCTAATTTATTGGATCGTATATTATATACCACAAAGCAACCGAATAGCTGAGGTTACATTAATAATTTTGATACATGTGGCTAATTAGTTTGCATTTTCTATGGATCTCAATTTAAAAAAAAAAATATAAAAAAGTCTCCATATCTGTTTTAGGTTTCAGCAACAATGTTAAATGCAGCAGGTACCTAAATAGAACTATTCACACAAAATGGTGAAATTCACTTTTTAAATATAACCGATTTGTTAGTTTTAAAAAGTGAGTATCGGTTTGGTATCTCGCAGTTTGCTCACAAAAGGATACAGTCATTTCATCTGTCTTGTCCCCCCCACCCCGTTTATTAAGGACACCTTCCAAAGTGCAGGGCAGGAACCTGATTTGGTTGTTGGTTTAAGAAACGGCATTTTTGATCCAGCTGCCTCACAAGAAACAAGAAGTCGTTGCTGTTTTGGTTGCAAGCGCTTTATGAGAAAGTGGGGAAAGGAAGAGAAAGACTTGAAATACCATAAACCAGCCCGAGTAATTTAGTTGAAAAAGTCATTTGTTGAATATCTAATTTTCCTCTTTCGGTTTTGTTGCGGTTTTAAATTAATCCATGATTTGAGTCAAATTTTACTATATTATTCTAATTCAGCTTTTCCAGCTAGCTTGTTCAAAATAATTTCTGGATTTAAATAGCTCCCTTCTGTTTCTGCAGCTCTCTTTGAGAAACGATCGCTAAAAAATGTTAGGCTTCAGCTATTCTTTTGATACAATTAATAATAATGATAATAATAAAAAGAGTCCTCCTACTGACAGCACTAAAATACTGTGGGTTTCCGTTCCGCTGTTTGGCTGATCGTAAATCTACCCTCTACAGCTCCGATCGGGTTTTAAAGGTCTGTCATAATTTATTAAACCAGTTAACAAAAATGTGTAGGTAAAGAAAACCCGTTCAAATGTGAGCATCCACCCCTTCAATCACTATCTGCAGAAAACTGATTTATCGGGTTAAATTCCCTTTCTGCGGCGAATAGCGTTTTGCTCTGGAATAGACTTGCAATCTGAAAATGTTTTGGGTGTTTGTTATTTTTTTCAGGGAAGGTAGAGAAGGGGAAAAAAAATAGGAAAGGCATTCTTAGTTTTGCCTACGTATCATGCTATAATTGCAAAATAAGGATTTCTTCCCTCATTTCGGAGGCGAGGAGGTAAATGTTACCTCTTTTGAGCCCATGCAACTCAGATTAATCGAAAGTGCGGATGTAGAAAACGTGCAGGCAGAATTTGAAATACAATTTTCCCCCTTGATTTAAAATTATAACCTCTGGGAAAAAAAGATTTGAAAATTGACTATTCCAAATGCCTCAGATTTTACTTTTTTCCGTACCCCACGTGTGTGTGCTTTGTAAGGGACGGGAGGACCTGTGCTGTGGCTTTGGGTGCTGCCCTGCGGAGCAAGTTGTTGCCCAAATTTCTATTTCTTGTAGCACAGAAAAAGGGGGGAAAAAATTCTGCCTCCGTGGTACTCTGGGGGAATTCCGTTTCACTGGACCCAGCTTCCCTGCAGCTGGATATATCAGCGGATGAATTTACTGCTGATTTCCAGCCTGCTCTGCCTGAACAGGAGCAGGGGTGGGTTTTTTTGGTTTTGTTAAAAAGCAAACCAAGAAGCAAAAAGCCAAGCAAACCATTTCCAGCTCCTCGTTTGGCCAAATGCTGAGGGTGCGAGTTCCCCGCGCCCCCGGTTGTGCGTTGGGAGGCTGTGAACCCCGGGAGTGCTGGCACAGCACCTCGTTAGGGTAGTAATCCAGCTGTATTTGAATTTTCAGGATACAGCAGAGCACTCATTTGCCGTGTCTCTCTCTCTGTCTCCCTCCCCAACGTTAGCGCAGAAAGGAAACTTAATCTCTCCAATGACCCGGCTTCTGTTCTTCAGCTCATAAAAGCCAAAAAATGTCAAACCAGAGACTCCTAAATGTTGGCAGATCCTGTAAATTACCCTGTAGCGCCGACAGGATAACACCTTCCGGGGAGCTGATTTTTTTCCCCGGGCTCGGAGTTTTATTCCCTTTTGTGAGTTTAAGAGACGCTCTCCATAGCAATTCAACGCGTCCGCACTTACAGTATTTGATCTATAACAAATTGTTTTATTAGGCACAACCAACTGAAGGTTATTGGGATGGAATACAAATTTTTAAATGAATTCCAGGGCGCTGGATGCCTCATTACCTACGCTCCGAGGAAAGCTGCTGTATTTCTGGCCACAGCAGCAGCAGAGACACGATTTAATCAACACATTTAGAAATAAAAATCCAAATGTTTCCTTCCAAAGTGGGCAAATTAAATGCTCAGCAGAGGAAGGGTTTTTAACGTTGCCGTGCATAATTAGCAACTCAAATGTAGGCAGATACCGTTATATTGCTTCGCTTACCGCTGATTAATCTAATATTGATAGGGAATAAGGGAAGGAACGGGTTTTGGGGAGGGAGTTAGGATGGGAGCCTCAAGTAGGAGCTGGATTTGGTGGTTTTCTAAAAATGTGCAAAGAAAAAAAAAAAACCAAACCCAACCCCACCATTCCTTTCTGCTCCTTGCTTTGACACTGCCTAAATTAAATGCAGAGTTGCGTTGGCTTTGCACGTTGTTTTTTGCTCGTTTGACATTTAATACTGTTGTATCAGGACCGCTCATCTCAGCTGAGATACCGAGGAGGGGGTGTGGAAACACCCAATTTAGACCAAATGTGAGAGGGACTCACTGAAACCAGTGTCTGGGAGGGATTCAGTGGGGTGCAGAAGGAGGATTGTCCCCCAGGATGGGGCTGGGGAGAGGATGGGGAGCGTTGCTGCCACCACAGCCTTGGGGACCCCAGCAGGTCCCCAGCACCCCAGCCTCTCCTTTCCCTCATTGCTACTTCCTCTCGCAGACGGATGAAACGTGCTTTCTCCATAAAAACCTCATTAATCCCATATATAAAGTGTATTTTAAAAGTTGATTGTAAACAACGCGCAGTTCGCCGCCGCTGCAAGGCCAGCACATTCAATAAATGTCATGTTATTGTATGTCTGGAGTTCAAAAAAAGGAGAAAAAAAAAAGGGGGGGGGGGGGAAGTTTAGTTGCAATCTGTAATTAAATCCAGCGGGAAGTATTTCCTGAATGGCAGAGACCTTTCACACTCTGTTACCTAATTCTTTACAGGTGATTTCGGTCCCCCCCCTCTCCAGCTTTCCCTCTCCCTTTCTTTTTTGGCACTGGGAAGCGGTAGTCGTAGCTAAACCGGTTGGATTTCAGAGCGAGAAAATGCTCTCTCTGCCATCTCATAGTGAAACTGGTAAACATGATGGCTAGTCCTCAGGAAAAAGTAATTTCACATTATTATTTTTTTTCCTCCCCAGAAAGGAAAATGCAATTGAAGGAACTAGAAGATAATAATAATAATAAATAATAATAATAATTTTTATTTAGAAGAAAAGCCCAACCAAAAACTCTTTTGGTTGAAAAAGAGCTCGACGCGAGGCTCTATTTTCCCCTTTTGTGTCGGAAATGACGGCAGGGAGCGCAGGGAAGGGGCTGCTCCCCTGGGGATGCTCTCCCTCAACCTCCATCTCCCCATCCTTGGGTTCCTTGGGTCCAGGGGGGGCTTTGGCCCGGCCGGGGGACTTTCGCCCTGTGCCGCCGGCCGCTGGTGTAACCCCTCGCAGCGGCACGACGGGGAGCAGCCCGAGCACAAGACGGCCTTTTCTCTCCCGAGGAAGAGTCCGCCTCTCCCCTCCAACCTGCTTTGCTGGAAAAAAAAAAAAAAAAAAGGGCTTTCCCAGGCGAAATAACTTACTTACATTGGGAGGAGCCTTTTGTGGCCGGGGCTCTCGTATTGTTCTTTGAAAAAGTGGCCCTTTTTCCACCCCCCCCCTCCCCGCTCCCTGAAGAATGAAGCGATGCAAAGACATACAAATGGCAACAGCAATGACTCGGGCTGTTACACGCAGGTCTGATTTGATATATGAGATCAGTTCCTATAGTATAAATCTCTGGTTTCCTTCCGAGCTTTGTGCTGAGATTCTCGCCCGATGTTTTGATAATACCTTCTGAAAAGCGAGCGACTCGAGAGTCAGTTAAAACCATATTTCTTCCAGGCAAATAAATGTATAAATGCTCCCCAAACGCGCTCGCAAGCAGAAATGTCAGCTAGTGTTCTCCAGATATTTTGATGTCGATGGAACAACATTTTCCATTGACAAAGATGGAAATTTAAAGTAACGACTTGGCGCGGCAGCCTTCAAAATGGTAGATAAAAATACGGCAAAATTTCCTTACTGTTGATAGAATAGGTTGCTTTAATTTTGAATTATCTACGTAAAATGGTGGTTGCGCTCAGTTTAGTGACGTTCCTGGACCCTTGGCAGCATCCCTTATGCATGGATTTCACCGCCAGACCTTTGAGATGTTGGTTGCCCCAAACCCTGCTCCTCCCATTTCATGTTGGCCACCTAATACCCCTCACACAGAGGTTACTGCCACTCCCTGGCTCGGGTGCCTCAAAGCAAACTTGGGAAGAAAACTGCCTCTTTGAAGTCAACATCTCCTGGGGAAAACAAGTCAATGTATTTTGTCATAAAAAATGGTGCAGAAATTCCCTCTTGCCTCCACACCAGCGTTACCACTCTCTCCGTGGCTGTGGATGGTGCTGCTAAACCAGGACCCAGGGGTTCACAAGTGGGGAAGGACTGGTGTTCATCATGTCCCTCATGGAAACCGGGAAGGCCGTCACTCTGGTATTGCTGTAGCTGAGTTGGTGAGTAGGTTTGCCCCTTGAGATGCTGGTGAGGCCCAGATGTTTGTAAGATCGTGGAAGGAAGAGGACATTGGTGCCCACCAAGAGAGCTGCTTTGCATTGGCCAGTCCACAAGCAGAGGATAAGCTCGTTCCTATGCACCATGGCATTCGTGGAGGTCCTGGGGAGGACTGCCACACGGTGGGACAGGGATGGACACCACCTCTCCTGCTATTGCAGCTATGGGATGGTTATAGCGGTGTGCAGGAACTCGTAGTGTGTGTCACGTCCAGGGGTTATTCTGCAGACGTGTCGCCGTCTGCTCCACCATGGCCACGTGCTTTCCGGAGGGTTGGGCTATGTCAAAGCTGCTGGGTGGTGGTTTTGCACTGTGAGTGGCCCGTGCCCACAGGAGGCTTTGCCTGCAGGTTGGGTTGAAGAGCAGTTGGTAACAAAGGCCATCGGTGCCACGTGGATGGAAAGAATGGTGGTCGCAATGCTCTTGTGCAGGTGGCTTGTCTGGACTTAACCACAGTAGGGGTACGTGGTATTTCCTCCTGGTCCCCCAAAACACAACAGCTTCCCACCCCTTTCCTCGGTGGCTACAAACCAGAGTGCCCGCTCTCCAGGGAGCAGCCGATCTCTTTGTTGTAACTGCGGACCCCAAACAGCCCGACTAACGAACCTGGGATGGGAAAAGACAATCAAGCCGGTTGGAGACTTTGCTATTATTATCTGCTCCTGGCACAAAGTGGAAGCACCTCGTTTACACCAAGCCTCGCTCCTTTACACTTTGCTTATCTGCAAATTCCATAATCGGCATACGCGGAACACGCTTTTTCCACGTTTATTAGCACTGATTAATAGCAGAACGCGGCGGCGAGCCCTCCTCTTACTCCAACTTCATTACTTTTACAAAGTAGACTTACAGCCCCCTTTACCCGAAAGAGCGCTTTGCTCGGAAGAATTATCGATGATTAAAACCAAGCTACACTTGTCAAAATAAATTACCCGAGTGCGTCTTGAGAGGCAGCAGCCTTCCCCTGTAGGACGGTTGCCTGCCTGGCTAATTTGCCCTGCGCGGAGGCTTGCGGTGGGACGGCGGCGCTGGTGGAGGCTGCCCAATGCCACGCGGCAGCTCCCCGGCACGGCAAGGCCCTCGTGGAAGCGACTTGGATTCTCTTTGTGTTCCCTCAGATGTTACTGATATTACACCAGCCGCAGGCGTAACCGAAGTTCGCCGGCCGAGGAAGGTAGTTCGCTCGTTGGTTTGCAGGGCTCGGGTTCCCCGGGATGGCCCCCAGCCCGTGCGGCGTCTCCGGCTGCTGGATTTTGCATGCGGATGCAGGAGTCGGCTGGGAGCCGGATGGAGACGCGGGGAGCTCCCGGTTGGCTGTAAGATGAGGTGGCACAGAACTGCATTTATTTTCATCAATGGTGTGGAACGAATTATACTCATGAAATTTGCTCCAGACCTTCCTTCCAACACATAAACAGAGTGCCGAAATGTCCTACTTTTCCTCCCAGGGGAGACCTTGGCGGTGGTAGGAGACAAGATGCAACGTGGCAAGTGCCTTCTGCTCTCTTGTTTGATGGGCAGCACTGGTTCTTAGGAGAAAATATTGAGGCTTCTAGTGAGAACTCTTCAATGGCAGGGCAGGAGGGAGGTCTCGAGCCATGGTGTGCTGCTCTTCTGCCCACCACAGTGCTGGGACCACTGCTTGTGTGAGGAACCATGGGGACAAGAGCTCCTTCAGCTTCTCTGGGAAGCAAAGGAATTGCAGGGAGGTCTAGCATACATGATCCGGCTGCTTCGTGTGCTTGGTAAGGGACTGTTGGTGGTGCTCTTGGGGGTCTCTGGAGGGGTTGGGGATGATACTAATGGTAGCCAGTGTGGCCCTCTGAAGGACTTGCTGGAGCAAAACAGTGTTGTGGGATCGTTCCTGCTGTGCACTGTGACCATGTGCATAGTGGCTATAAGGGGTTTCTCTTGGCAAGTGGATAAGGCTGGTAAATATTTGTTCCCCAAAGGCAGTGCTGGGAGCAGGAGGGTCTAATGTGGGCCTCAGTGCCATGCTGTGGATGCCACCTGTGTCCGGGCACGGTCTGAGCTGATACCGAGGAGGATTTCCATCCTACGGAGAAGCAGAAAGCAGCTGGAGACAGCTAGTGAGGGGGCGATGCAGGGATGTGGGGACGGAGACACGTCCTGGAGACCCATGTTTGGAAGGCATCCCTCAATTCCTGTTGTGGCTGTAACCAGCTCGCTCACTTCACTTGGCATGGGATAGTCCCCACCACACCTGGGAATGTGCCGCTTTCATCTACACTGTGGCTTGTCATGGTGGGGTTGGGGTGAGCACTCATCTTGATTCCCAGATGCGGCGGTGGTGATACGGAGATGGGTATGAAAAGGACTTGTTTCTCAACCACCACCATTAGGGCATTAACAGCAGTATTTGGGGACTATATTATGGGCAAAGCAGAACTTTCCAGACCAAGCTGCCTTTTGGGACTAATGCAAGGGAGGAGCCATTAACACCCTACAAATATTAATTACGCTTTCAGGGGCTTTTCTTGGGCACGAGCTGAAAGCACAGAGCATCTCGTAACCTGAACTGGGCAGGCAGGAAAGAGGGGGAAAATCTGAACTATCTTCTGACATTTATGGCTTCAAAGTGGTGGTGGGGGAGGAGGAAGAGGGTAAAACTCACTGCTGCCTTCACCGAAGGAACTGGGAAGGGTGTAGGCAGAGAGATATTTTGGCATTTCCTCTTTGCGCGTGGAACTGGTAAAACTCTGCGGAAGGCTGCTGTGGGGCTGGATAAGCAGAGCTTGGCTTTCTGCTGTGGATTAGATCCTCACCCAAAATGCTGTTCCTCATTATCAGCCTCTCAGTAGGTGAGGGGCTGTTTTCCAGCCGCCCCAGAAACTTGCCGTCGGGGTGGACGGCGTTTCCGTGAGAAAGGCGTCTGTCACAGGCAGCGAACCCGTGGCTGCGGGCTCTCGGGGGACCCCGCGCTGGGAAATCATGGGGGTTCACATCTTGACTGGGTTACGGCGACTCTCGGGGTCCGGCTTTCCTCACTGGAGCAGCGGGAATCCTCAGAGGGAGGGGAGAGGGACAAGGAACCTCTCGTTCCCCTGTGGAGGGGCTCCTCCGGAGGGGTAAGGGGGATTCGGCAGCCTCCATGTTACTGGAAAACGATGCAAACCCTAAGAAATTAAAATTGTCCATCTTGGCATAGGGTACCTAAAAAGATGGGCACGCTAACTATAAATACAGAGAAAGGATAAATTGCAAGTGTTTAGAGGAATCATGTTTTATGAGGCAAAATTAAGCCTCTTTTTTTAAAAAAAAAAAAGAGAAGAGAAAAGCAGAGGATGTGGGGAATAGAGCAGAGGTAACGCAATAGCTTAATTGAAAAATTAACTGGAATCGGTGGAGAAATGACTGCTGCTCTCTGGATTGAAAACTGGCCGGAGGAATGTAAACAAAAGACAACGAGAAACAGGATTTGGCTGGGGGGAGGCTCCGCGTTGCCGCAGACACGCGGGTCCCCGATGGTGGCACGGGATGGCGAGGAGGGGGTACCCCCTCAGCAACGGCAAAATATTTGATTTTTCAAAAAAAATCGGAAGCGGAGAAATTGGCAGAAAAAACCCCCACATTCTTGGGAAAATCCTGGCTGATGCGTGAAAGAAAACCAGTCGTTCCTGCGTGTGCTGGGCAGGAGGAAGGCAGGAGAGGAGATGGGAGCCTTTGGGAGCGGGGCTCGGGAGCACACGGTGATGCCGAGTGCAGGTGCCGAGGGGTGGCCTGACCCCTCCTGAAATCCCCATCCTGGCCCACCGGCCACTCCGGCACCCTTCCTCCGGGCCAGGCGGGATTTCACTGAAATGCCAGTCATGCCCATGGACCACCAGATCAAACAGACCCCTTTTTTTTTTGCCGCCATTAAATGGGAATTTTGCCCCAGATATGGTTGGGCCAGGTTGGAAGCAGCACCTTTGACATTACAAACACTGAATGTATTTATTTTATAATGTTCTTTCCCAGATTTCCAAGTTTAAAGTGACTTCTGTTTGGGCCAGTCTGCACTGTTAGGATTTGAGCTCACAGAAATATAGTGTCATTCCCCAGCTCTGTAACTGTAGTTCTTATAACTAATAGCTTTAATGTTAATTGCGTTGGTGGGACACTCCATGTATGAGATGCAAAGAGCAACCTAGCAGGGCTGATGTTAAAGGAAATTCCAGGAACTCTGCAATTATGGCACAGATCAGTGCGACAGGAATGCAGCCTCTTTGTCCTTGCAAGAATCTTTATAAAAAAAGAAAAAAAAAAAATCACTGGAAATGTTTCCATTTCACAAATGAGTCCTCCTGGCATTTTCTATTCGTTCCTGTAAAGTTACTGACAACTATACACATTTCTGTAATATTACTTCAATCTGCATCACTAGGAAAACCTAAGAGCTTATTAAAGAGATTTATTCTTCCAGTCTTCAAGGTGTAAAGCTGTTCCTTACAAATGTGCTCCATCAGCTTGATACACCCCTGTTTGTGGGAAGGGGGCTCTGGTTTAAAAGTGGTTTTAAGCAAACCGTATTCACCGTGTTCCCAGGGTGGCAAACGGGAAGCGCCAGGGCAAATCCCATCAGCAGCACGTTTGCCATTTAATTTTTTAACAGATGCAGGGGGTTTAGAGCCACCTTGTAACTCCACAGCAAGCTGGATACTCGGGCTCTTTAACCAGTGCTGTGCCATCCATCTACTGCTGGCACTTCTGACCTGCAGATGCATCAACCCAGAAGCTGCTTCTCATGGTGGCTAAAGAGGAGTGCTTTGGCTTTCATAATTAAGAACAACAGTCACTTCATTGCTGATTGCTTACATTTGTAATATTTCTTCTATTTAATTTAAATATAAAATAGAGAAAGGAATGTCATTAATAATAGCACGTGT
>JAOXNH010000060.1:20470422-20499176 GCA_028566575.1 Bartramia longicauda | reverse complement strand
CCCCCCAGCCCCCAAACCCCATTTATCTATTGGAACCAGATGCATGTTGCTCCGCAGGAATTTCCAAGCGGGGCAGGCCAGGCTACCTTGTCTCCATCAGAGAGGTGAGGCTCTCCCTGGGAATTTTTTTTTGGTTTTTTGCTTTTTTTTCCCAGACGTACGGCAGCGCAGCCTTTTTTCCCTCGTGAGGAGGCAGGTTTGCCAGGAGCCTCACTCGGAAGCGCTCTGCAGACACTTGTTGTCGAGCAGATCCGGGGCTCGCTCCGAGGGGCTGCAGCCTCGCGAAAACTTCACCCTCCCTATTTAACGAGAGGGCTGCCAGATTAATTCCACGTTCTCCTTTTTTTGTGAACCTTAGTGCCATTTATTTATTTATTTATTTATTTATTTAATCATGTTGAACGTGTGAGTTTGTTTCCTCCCCACCCCTTTTTCTTTTTTAATAACGTTTATTTCATTTAGAGCCGGTTTTGAAGTGATAGACACCTTTCTAGGTAGCGGCTTCTTACAACACATAAGCCCGTTTATCAAAGGCAGGATTTGCTGCTGTTGTTTTTCTATTAGGGAGGAATTACACTAAGCCTGTAGCAGACATTTTGTGTTACCATGGCAGCCCATATTTCCTACAGGGTTGTGACCTCTAATGACTACAGTGGAAAGCTAGGAAAAATGGGGACTCTTTGAAGATTAGTAAATAAATGCATACTTATGCAAACTATCCGAGAGATGACTAAACTATAGAGGGGGAGCAGCACCATTCCGAACGCTGAGTAAATGGCTCTGTGTAAATACCTGGGTGTTTTTTTTTTTAAAAAATCACCTTTCATTTCCCCGTGCTTTTAAAAAGGCTGTTTTGCTTCCATCAAAGTGGTGCACCCAACACGTTTTCTGCATAGGGCCTGTATTATTTTTCATGTAATGAAACAGAAAATACGGAGCTCAGGATTTCAGCGGAAGATGTTTCTTACCACCTAAATCATTCTTTTTTTATAGCCTTTTCAAATATTATTGCCGTCGTGATTGAATTTTCAGTGTTCTTTTTAGTTCATCATTGCTAGATAAAATAAGGCAGCAGAATGTACTGAACTTTTAAACAGACATCTCAGTGGGAGCTGTATTTATTCTTTTAAAATAGCGTAGTAAAAGAAAAAAAATAAAAGTCTGTTTTTAAAAAGAACAGATTGATTTTTACGTATGGAATTTAGTAAAAAGGAAAAATTGCACCTATCGAGTAGCACGCAGTACTTGTTTGGGACCATTAAAATACCTACAAAGGTATTTTATGGGATTTGTTTGTGAATTTTAAATGATCCCGCATTGTAGTCTGCAGTGATCTCCTAAATTGTATAAAGCCTCGGTAGACGTGCTGCTGCTCCGTGCATCTTCAGTTAATGACCCTTTTCATGTAAGCACAGCTGTTGCCATGTACAAAAAATAAATTAGCAAAATGTGCCTCTCCTCCCTGCATCTTCCCTTCACTTTTCTGTGGATTTCAGCATTTTTCCCCCTCAGTCAGTAACTTTCCAGACTCCTGCAGCCCGGATAGGTGGTAGGAAACTCTCCCATTGATGCTGTCAGCAGAAAAGGAGCAGATCGAGGTCTCACAAAACAAATGTCGGCTGGTTCCCGAGTGTCTTCCCCTCCTGTCAGAAATACCGGGGTCAAGACAGTGCTACTGCTCCTCACAAGGGAGGGTGTTTTAACCCTTTTCTCTTCCTCTAGAGAATAAACCGAGACCCTTTGCAGGTAACCCCACAGCATTGGCTTTTGGGGAGAGCACTGGAGTCCCTTGTGTTGGAGCCACATCTAATGAAGGTTGCTGAGCTGCCAAACAGGCGGGGGTCCCCCCACCGCAGGGTGGGATGAATTGAGGATACATCACCCCCGTGCTGAATTTACCTGCCGCGGGAAGTCTTCTTTCCGTGGAAACCATGGGGTTTTGAGGACACCAGGGTGGGCTGAGGAACGGTTTTGTTGCGCCCTGGAAGGCACAAACCCAACATCCACAGGGATATTCCCTGCAGACTCCCCGACACATTGAGTGCCTGCGTAGGATGGGATATCCTGGATGGTTTTGTCACCCACCCTGGCATCGACATCTAATATTGTAGTGAAAATCAACAAGTTTTTGGGATATTGTAGTGAAAATCAACAAGTTTTTGGGATGGCTGCTAAGTAGGGACACATGCAATGCTCTTGTGCTGGCTGCTCAAGGCTCTTACCGTGTCCTGAGGGTCCTTCTCCTGGGAAGCACATGGATAAGTCACTATTTTTTCTAGTTTAAGCAGCAGTACGTGGTGTGTTGCCAATCCCTGAGGTGGGGGAGCTCAGAGGACCACAGAAACCGTGCTGCAAGGTGTGGGGAATGGCCGTGCTCTCTGATGCGTGGGGAAATGGTGGAGACTGGAGGCAGATGGAGATAAAGCATCAGTTTTGGTGCTGGCTTTGGTTTCCTTTCATGTGAATTTGCTCCTTGGTAACTGTGCTGGCAATGCAAACTTACAGGCTCTTTCTAGGGATGTGGGACACCAGATGTCTTCTGGGCTGGTTCATGTGTCACCAATCACTTGTCTTATTAATCTTCGTGGAATTGGGAAACTTAGTTCACAATGAGAGGCTCCTGGTGCAACTTTTCTTGCGCAGCTTCACAACGTGCTTACGAGCCAGGCTGTTTTATGTTCTTCCTTCTTCAACTCTTGGTGGCTTTGAGTTTTCTGTTAATTGATAGCGACCTGATAAAGGACCTCCTGGGGAAGTGCCCTCTCCTCGGGCTCTCGTCCCCGCTGGTGTCAGTCATGAACCACCCCCTGGAGCAGGGATGGAGGTTGTGTGATCCCAACTCCCAGACTCCTGCCCTCCTTGCCCAGGGATGGTCTTGCTCCTCTCGCTCTCTGCGTAGCCCTTAAAGCTTTTTTGGAGCAACTGGAGGTCTTCCAACACAAAGGTTTTTCTTGCTGACCAGCCTCACCTGAGGTGTGGGGTATGCACAGACCTGCCCTTTAACGATCCCAGGCTCTCTGGAAATCCTGCCGTTGGCCTCCCTTCTACTTTTTAAAGCTCAAAATGAAAGCTCCGAGCGAGAGGGGCCGAGTGCGTGGCCTCCATCTGTGTGTTGTGGGTCGCTTGCCTCAACTGTGAAGCAACCCTATCCCCTCGCCCATCCTCAGATGCATAGTTTCCAGCCCAAACTATTTGACAAATCTGACCCAGACTAGCTAATAGTTTCAGGGTGACCAAAACCGCGTATCTGATGAATTTACGACTCAACTGAAAATTCTCGCTTTGCTGAAGTCCAAACAGAGAGAGGAAGCTGGTGGTTAAGGCAGCAGGGAGGACGAGAGGAAAATTAAGCTGGGGAGGAATGCTGGGGAGGCTGAAAGGGGATCCTGACGTGAGCTGCGGGGCTGGCAGAGCTCTTTGGAAAGGGGGTCTCCCCGGTGGAGAACCTGACCTTCAGTTTGCCTATGCTGGTCCTGGCTAAGGGGAGACTCCTCCACCCCTTCCAATGGTCTTGGTTCAACTGTTCTGCACTTCCTTGGAATATTTTTCTTTCTTTATTTTTCTAATCTTTTCTAATTTTCTTTCTTTTTTTGTTTTGGAGGGGATTTTTCGCTGGTCCTCGAAAGCAAAATTTTTTTGTCCCTGCTGATGTGAGGTCGGAGGGGCAGCTCTGGGCTCAATGAAACGGGGAGCGTGCGCTTCTGAGGAGGAAAGCGGAACGATGTTACGTCTGGAGGGGTGGAGTGGCACGAAATGGCTCCTGGTGTTGTAGCCCAGCAGCTGAGCCTGTGGTTTCCTGGTCCCTCTCCCAAACCACTGTCACTCAGAGCCACTGCGGTCCCCAGCCCCCCATCTCGTGGGCTCTCTGCAGCTCCCACCCTCGCAGAGCTCCCCAACTTGCCCGCTGGGCAGCCGCGGTGCAGAAATGTGGGGCCAGCAGGAGCGCACAGCGAGGAAATTTAGGAAGCACCAATTTCTGGATGTCTTGCTCCAGGTCTCTGCTCTCCAAGGGCTTGCAGAATGAAGGTAAAACAGGCGGGTTTTGGCCCAGCCCCGAGCTGAGCATCCGCTGCTGCAGGCAATGGGGCAAGTCCAAAACCCACCAAAGTCGCACCTTTTATGTGTGGCTGGGAGAGCCTTTGGGAGCCTAAATTTCTGCCTCTCCCAGGGCAAGCTGAGTTGCTGCCGGCCTCCTCCAAGAGAGCACCTTGGTGTCACCATCTTCTAAAGCAAACCGAGCAGAAAAGCCCAGCATCTGACCGGAGTCACGTTGTCTGTGCTGTTTTCCTGCTCTCAAAGCTGGTTGTCATGGAGTCGGTTCCAAACAGGATTACAAGTTCAGGTGAGGAGTAGATGGGCTGGTGGTTTTGCAAGGCTCAAATATAAAGGCAAACGGGGGAGAATGATAACTCCAAACAAGGCTACCCTCAAAGAAAATACTTCTCGTGGCTTTTCCCCACATCTCTGTGGCAGCAGAGCCGAACCCTTGGCTGCTGCTGCCATTCCCAGTCACGATCGAAGCAGTTCTGGAAGTCAGCAACCAAACCACGCTCCTCGGCCCGAATTCAAAGGGCTTTTTCTTTCCTTTTTTTTTTTTTTTAAGATTGAATGTAAACGTGGTGTCCTTTATTGCCCAGGGTACAGAGGGAGACCACAGTGCAGCTGTGACAAAGCTTTCTGCTTTCCAGAGTACTGCAGTGATTAAGGAGAGCAAGTCTCTGAACGCCGATGGGAGTTAGGTGCTTCATTGCCGTTTCAGCCTTTGAAAATCTCTCTCTGATTTAGCCAAGTAAACTCCTGTGCCAATTATCTCATACAAGTTTAAAAAAAAAAAGCCTGTCTGAGCCACGGAAAACTCAACATATCCAGGGACTTAGGCTGCTGTGAGGACAAATCTATAAATCTCTTTAAGACAAACAAACACAGGAAATGGACTAAGAGTGAGCTTGGAAGACATATAGATATATATAAAAAATTCTATCATACATATAAAATGGATGTATATGTATAAAATATATACAAATTCTACCCAACTTGCATTCCAGTTTCCTTCATCTAGATCTCATAGGGAATCGGGGAGCAGGTCTGGCTGGTGATTCACCACTCACATCCCTTGTACTGCCGTCCCCTCGCAGTTTTGGGTCATATTTTGTTAAGAAAGTTCTCTTTTAGGGAAGGACTGTGGTTTTTAACAGGTACCGTGGTTTTTAACTGGTACTATGGTTTTTAACTGGGACTATAGCTTTTAACTGGAGCTGCCTTGTACCTGGACAGCCGAACATGCTGGAGGAGACCTGTCTTTGTGGAGGATGGAGAGATGCCCACAGGGGATGTGAAATGCCTTCCTTGTGTTTGCTACACTCTTTCTGTACAAAGTGCTGCAGCAGGCTGCCAGCATCCCTGTGCTTCCAGAGGTGAGAAGCATTAAAAAACCCCAAACGACAACACAGCCATTCCAAGAGAAACATCCCCAGCTTTTCAATCCAATCGTCTGCTTGGCCATGGCCACCCAATGCACCTCTTTCCCACCCCGGCTCGCTCCGATGCCGCACCTCGTTCCGGTGTTGACTCTTCTGCTTCTCCTTTTCTTTGAGACTCCTTGGTTTTTCAGGTCTCCCCAGCTGAAAATCAAATATGTATGTCCAGTGTGCTTTTTATCTAGTTAACTAAACACAAATAATGCGTTCTGCCTCTTCACTTTGAAAGCTTTCAGCCCTTTCTCTTTTATCTCTGCCTGAATTGTTCTTTAGCAGCCTGACAGTTGAGTATTAAACGGTTTCTATTATTCCTTTATCCTCTGCCCGTAATTTTCAGTGATTTTTTTGCTGGGCATCACTTCGCAAAGTGCCTTTGTGTATTCAGAGCTAGGCAATGCTGGACATTGATATGATCTAGACTTCTGAAATAACGCAGATATTTCCAGAAGGTGTTTCTTCTTCTCTGAGGCAGTTAATTTGATCCAGCGACTTGAGATTCATCTCCAAGCCTGCTGGAGAGGGGTTTTGGAGGAACGTCATCAGGTTGGAGTGACACGTGCTTACTCCCAGCCCGTTTTTTGGCATATTGTACTTTCTGCTCCTCTAGCACCAAACCCCCATTGTGAGCCTGTGCTTCCTGATGAGTGGGGAGATCTCTTTGAGATTTAAATTGCTTTAACCTGGCTTATTAGCTGCCGTAAAGAGCATCTTTGCCTGCCACTACCTATGTTGGGCCTGTCCCCAGTCATGAAGTCAACGTGTGTGCACCGATGCCTAATGCAAGACACTGTGGAGGGTGTTTCTGAAGCTCCACTTTCAAAGTCAGGAGTTTTGACCAAAAATGCTGATATTCCTCCTAGACCTGCATGCCTGGTCACGCTGCAGGCTGGTGCATTGTCCTTTGCTTATTTGCCCAAATTAGGATAAAGCCAAGCTCTCTGCCTGAAATACTTGTGAATCCTGCAAAATGTTTTTCTTTCTCGGTTTTGGATATTTTAGTGATCTTATTCTTCTGTGTACGTCTGTGTCACCATTCCCTGTGACTTTTTCTGCTGTGCTGGGCCTGTTGATTTGAACAGCCATTTCTTGCCTTCCATTCTCAGTAAATAGTTGTGCTACGGTTATTGGCTTGCTGGTAAAACTATAATTTTGGTGACTGCAGTAGCCATTTCCACGTTACCTCTTGAATTTGAACTGAATTAGAAGCAATGTTCAGAAGAAACCATTTTGTGGAGATCACACTTTTTTTTCAGCCGTCTCCTAGCACAGAAGTTACTACCACAACTACTGCATAGCTGCATGTCAAATGTGGACAGAAATATTTGTAGCAACGATGCGAGCTGGAATGATGTTATGGAATTCCTGCTATGCTGAGGCACTAAAATATGGTTTAAATTAAAACTGGGGCTAAGCGCACTATTTACTTGATGAGGTTTGTTCCACTCCTCCTCTTGGGATACCTAAAATCGGGCTGCTGTTTCTCTTTTTTTTTCTTCTTAATTCCTTTGAGGTGACTGATGTCCCCTAAATCAAAATGACACTGAATATTTGAAATTCACCTTCATCTGGTTGCATTTGGTCGTGTGAGTCGCACAGTGGTGTTACTTCGGCTCCCTGAGTGGCCATGGGTTGTTTGTTATAAATGGGAAAAGGGCAAGAAGAACCAAAGGGGAAGTTCAGCCTCCCAGGGAGATGCGGTACAGAGAGAAGAGCAGGGTCTTTAGCAAACATTGACTTTCCTCCCCCTTGTTGGGGCACTGCAGCCGTCCTAGAGGCATTGTGAGTGCCGGAAAGGACTGGCAGTTTGAGAGTTCCTAACCTGAAGGTGGGATCTGGATTTAATTTTCTCTCCCTCCAAATGTATGCAGTAATTGGGTGTTTGTAAGTGTCTTGGGTAGTAAAAAGTATCGTTGCATTTCTATGTGGCTCCTTTAGGAGGGGTTTTTAAGGCTGGGAGTGGATCTTCTCACTCTCCAGCCTGGTACGTGACGCAGCAGAGACGTAGGCTTCGCCCAGGAGACTTCATCAGCTTTGGCTCCAAGAAGAGCCACTGTCTTAAAAGGGATGCGGTCCTTAGGGATAGAGTCAATGTTACAAATAATGTTGCGCGGCCCCTCCAGAAGCTGATTCACTGCTCGGTTGCCCTCCCTTGCAGATGAGCAGCCTTTTTCCAGTTTACAGCCGCGTTGACCTCCAGGTCTGGGCTGTCTCTGAAGGACTTCCCAGGCAGAGATGGGTGGGTGTGCAGGGGTGGACCGCGGGTGCAAGGAGTCAGGGCAGCTGTGGGCTTTGCCGCGCGATGATTTCATGCAGTAGGTTCAACTCTTCCTGGGTATTAGATCCAAGAACCTTGCTGAGTTCACTCCGATGCACTGTATCTGCAGGAACCATCTCCGGGACTTCCCAATGTCTACTGCCCTTGTGTTGTGTTGACAAAAATAGTGTATTTTAAAAAGAGTGTAAATAGTGTAATAGTGTGCAAAAAAAGTGTGTAAATTGGTTATTTTGGCAAAATTGCATGCACCACGTGCTCGCTCAAACTAATGGAGACATAACTCTTTTGTCCTGGCTCTTGCAAAGGTTGTGCGTATGGAAACACTGCTGGCATGGAAGGACTTTATGGGCAAGGGTGAACCAGCCTTACGTTATATTTCAACCTTTTCTCAACCCAGAAAGGGTGCCGGTTTCTGCCTGCGTGACGCCGTTGTGCAGCGTTGTTTGTGAACTGGCTGTGCTGAACATCTCCCTGGTGCGCTATTTAGGCTTCGTTTTGGATGGTACTGCACGTCCTCCTTCACTTTCTGGGCTCTGACCAAGCAAGGGGAAAAATACGGGTTTCTTCTGCCTGTTTGTTAGAGAAAACAGTTCAACAGGTTTGACGTGAAATCACTGGACTATTGAAAAACAAAGTAGGAGATTTTGATCTTGCCAAATAATATGGCTTGTAAATGGAAATTATCGCTGTCTTTCCTGGGGTTGTAGGACAGAGAGAAGGCAATCCAAGTTGTAAATACATTACGACTAACCTGGGGTATAAGCGGGACTTGATACTCGAGGACTCAATGTTCTTGGCCAACCCCGAGCCCTTGTCAGAGACTCCAAAACAAACCCGCTGGAAACCCACGACTGGAGATGTCAGCACGTGCCCTGCCGTAGCAACCCGCGGGGTTGCTCTATTTATTGGAGAGCTAGGAAAGGTCACACGAGAGTGTCCAAAATGCCTGGCCAATGTATTTCTGGGCAGGGGAAGGGCCGAGGTTTGAGGCTGAGCTCTGCTGCTGGCAGCAGAGTTGAGGTTCCCTGAACGTCCCCCCAGCCTCACAGTCCTCCGTATCCAGGATGTATTTCTCCCACCTTTCAATGACATTTCTAGGCCTCTGATTGCTAATTATTGGTTAATAATGCAACTTTCAGAATGAGGTCAGGATAATGTTTCTTTTTTATTTCGTTCTTTTCTTTTCACACACCTTCGTGCCCAGCGGGGCTCGCTCCTGCCTGCGCTACTTGTAGAGAAGGTGACAAACCCACACCTTGAAAAACATGGAAGTGGTGGTTGTGGAGGGTAAATCTGTACCAAGGGACAGCAGGCCCTGATTGCAACTAACTGACTCTGGAACAAATTCAGAATTGTCATCAGTGAGGCCAGGGAGAAGAAAAATAAATAGAAATCTTTTCCTGCTAAACTAAAACTTGTTTCCAGACCTGATAATTTTGCAAGGAGAGACATTTGTAATTCTACCTGGAAGCCAAAGAAGAAGTTAGTGCGTGTGCATCATCAAACCCAAAGCTGCAAAAAAAGGAATTGCCGAGATCAAGAAAAATGAATATCAAAGAAACATAAAGGTTACGCCCAGGGGTGCTGTTCCAGGTCAGAATACTTGTTGTTTGGGTGCAGGGCACAGTTGCTCTTCTCCCCTCTGCCCACAGCTCCCCAGTACATACCCAGCACCAGGTCCCCGTGCAGAGCTCCCCCTGCTCCTGCCTGGGCAGCAGGGGCAGGATATCCAGCACAGAGCCACAGCACAGGCCCAGGGGTAAAAGGTTTTGCCCAAAATATGGGAGAAAAGAGGCAAGATTTAGAAAAAAGACTCTTTTTTGCAGGTTGACGACAACTTTGTATCGGTGAGTTCCAGGATGCAAACTTATTGTTGGAAGGAGAAAGAGATGGATATTTATCTTCTGGAGCACTTCATTTATTTTCCACAACCTTGTACCACTGACTGTCTTCAGTGGCTGGGACTTTTGAGTCCATAAAGGCGCTGTGTTATCCAGCTCTCCTTGACTTTCCATGTGGAAGGAAGAATGTCCATTTCCAGACTGATGGAGGCTGATTCATGTTGTTGATTGAACACCTAGCAGTCATGGGTTAGATGCCCTTCCTGTTCTCCCAAGAGCTTGTCAACTGGAGTTTTGATGATGAATCACAGACAGGTCTACAGCAACACAGAGCTCCCCCAGCAGCCCTGTCCCGCCATGGGCTCCAGAGCAGAGGAACTGAATCTGAAACATCTTCATCTCTTCCTTAATCTGTGGTCAGGCAGAGGCTCCACTTTGCAAGAGATGTCTAAGGCTGGAGGTTGTTGCTATCAGGAGTTTCCACCAACCCCAGCAACGGCCTTCTTTCTCACCAGAGTCCCACTTCTCTTTGTCCTTCAGTGTGCTGAAGACAGGTCTTGGTGTGTGACTTCGGATCATTTGCAAGGAGAAATCTGTGAAACTTTCTTCTGGACAGCATGCTCTCTGTCTCCTGCCTCTACTAGACCTGAAGGTGTCTTGTGGGAATCAAGAAAGGGAGCATCAGCATCTATTTTTGCTTGTGTATGCAATAGCAGAAGCAATGGTGTGTCGTGGGGATGCCCGATATACCTTGACCTGCCTGAGTGTCACCCATCTAGTTGAGGATCTCCATTAGGAAGAGTCTCTCCAGGGAACTGAGAGGGACAAATATCCTTTTGCTCTCACCAGAAAGCTGTAAAGCAGCTTTTTTTTCCGTCTACCAAACTATTTTCTTTATGAACAAGGAACTGTAGAGTGAAAGCAGCAGCAAGACATCAAGGCCATGGAAAACAGGATGGAAATCAGGCTGCTGGTGCAGGATGTGTCTGCACAGATGGGCCCAGGGCTGAGGACCAGTGATTGGTGGCTGGTGGCAGACTGGGATAACACCAGAAGTCACCATCGCTCCCAGAAGTCCTGAGAACTCCACTGAGGTAATACCTTTTCCAAATTTCTTTACACCTTGGCCAAGGCAGCCTAGGGTCTGAGCTTCCCCTCATTGGGTATTTATGAGATGCTCCTCGCTCTCCCAGGTAGTCTGGCTGAGTTCAAAGGCGCTGCTGCAGTTGCCTGGGTAAGGATTATTCTCAGGAGTAAATCTCCACAGGATCAGGCCCTAGGTATGCATGATAACATATTTACACTTTGATTTATTTCTTTTTTAAATGCCTGCAGTTTAAGCCTGTAGGTGCATTTACTCAACAAATCCTGCTTGCCAATGGTTTCTTGGCAAAAGCTACCTTGAAAGGAAAAAAAACACCCACAACAAAAACCAACCCCCCCAGAAGCACTGAAATGGACGGCTGCTGCAATAAAAAGGATCACCTGGAAGGCAACATCTCCAGCCAGAGCTGTCCTGAGAGCCCTGTCTCTGTCCTAGCATGAGGTAAAAGCCCCCGTGGACAGATGGGCTCTGGCTGTGCCTGTGAAAGAGAAAAAAGCCTGGGTCTGCTGGATCAAAAGGGACTTGAATCTCTGAGCAGCCAACAGCCTCCGTAACCGTCCTTGCTCATCCTCCGGTGCTGGCACCGTGTCACATCCAGCTCTGCACAACTTCTTTCCTGTGCTGTCCATCCAGGGATGAAGCCCCTGGCAGGGCTGTGATGGGTGTGCTGTCCCTCTACTCCTGCTGCGCTGGGCACCCTCCAGCCCACTCCAGTGGCAGTTAATCCCTGAAACTGAGATTTAGGGAGGCTGCTTTTCCTGCATGGGCAGATGTGTGCAGGGATCCCAGACACGTGCAGGCTGAGTGGGACCGGTGTGGCGTGGCATGGTATGGTATGGTATGGTAGAGCATGGCATGGTACGGTATGGTCCAGTAGGGTATGGTATGGCATGGCATGGTATGGTAGGGCATGGTATCAAATGGCATGGCATGGTATGGTATGGTATGGTATGGCATGGCATGGTAGGGCATGGCATGGCATGGTATGGTAGGACCTGACATGGTATGGCATGGCATGGTAGGACATGTTATCGAATGGCATGGCTTGGTATGGTATGGTAGGGCATGGTATGGTATGGATGGTAGGGTATGGTATGGTATGGTGGGGCACAGCATGGCATGGTAGAGCATGGTATGGTATGGTGTGACATGGTATGGTATGGTGTGACATGGTATGGTATGATAGGGCATGGCATGGTAGGACACAGTAGTATGGTATGGCATGGCATGGTGTGGTATGGCATGGCTGGACACGGCCCCGCATGGGAGGATACCCGTGGGTGAGAGACGCCTCTTCCCACGCCTCCGGCCCTGCTGCCCACGGGCAGTGCTTGGTGAAGCCCACGGGGACCGGCGCCAGCCCCACCGTGTTCCCGGGGCTGCTGGGGGCCGCAGGACACCTCGTCGGGTCCCGCTCCGCCGCCCGCAGGCTCTGGCCGCTTCTCCCCTCCTCCAACTGCCACTCGGGGGGGGCAACCTCTGTCACCCCCCCCATGCCCCAACGTGTGGCCCCCGCCGCTACTTTTGCCCCGGGAGTGCAATTAGGGAAATAAATGATTTGCAGCGATTAGCTGACTCGCCACTTTGCATATTAATATGGGAGGGGGGGCGGCTTCCCTGGAACGACGCGACTCCCGGCCGCGGGCTCTGCCAGGGCTGAGAGCCTGGTGGCAGTTTGAAGGGGGGGACATGACACACTTTAAAAAGTCCCGGGGGTTCGGCTGGGTGCCACGCGTGGGCACACACAGGAGGGGATCTGTGCCCCGGGGGTGTCCGCGGAGGGGTGAGGGTGCTGAGTGGGGCTCAGGTCCCTGCAGGTGCTGCAGACCTCCTGGGGTTGCACCTCCAGGGTTTCCAGGGGATGTGACCATTCCTATGGTCAAAGGTGTACAGAAGGTGCTTTGCAAGGGCCACTGGGATCTAATTTAGGAAGGTAAGGGCTCCTCAAATCTCTGAGGCACTGTGCATCCAGGCGAAGTGCTCACATCGCAGCCGGGAGGGATATTCCACTTCTTGTGGACAGATCTGGGCAGTTCTGGGTACGCCCATCCCTTTCCTGGATGCCTTTAGAAGTTTGTTTCAGAAATGCAGCTGGGATGGCCCAGTTCTCTCTCCAGGGGTACTGGGAATGCAGGATGAGTCCTGAGGCAGCTCAAATTCCGGGAGAGTTAGTGTTGCTGGATCTTCGTTAAGACTTCTAGCCTCATATCTAGGGTTTTGCAATGTCCAGGGGGACAGTGGTAAGCAGAGGTGCCGCAAGTTGTTAATAAGAATAAAATAATAAAATAATAGGAATAGTACAAATAATAATAATAAAAACAGTAAGTGATAGATTGAATTTCTTCTAACAAAGTGCTATTCAGAAATACTACCCAGTCAATTCCCAGACAGCTTCCAGGACCCCTCGACTGCCCTGACAGCACCCCGGGCAGCCGGGCTGGGGACAGTTGGGACAGTGGCATTTGGGACAGCAAACTTGCAGGTTCACAGGTTCAGTAGAGGAGGCAAAGCTCCCACAGTGCTGATATTCCCGAGTACCTCCCTCCCGATGATGCAGCAAAATACGGCATATCTTCTCTTTTTAAAGCTGCATCGCATTCACTGAGAGAAGAATATATATATATTATTTTTTATTTTTTTTTTAAGGGAAGCTGTGTTTTCTGAAGCCATTTGTGCTCTGGGATGTGTCGCGTCAGCTGAGAACGAACCTGCCTGGGTTAGGGCTTGTGGTGTGGCTGGTGCGGCCGATGGAACCCCGCGTGCTGGCTGGGCACTGAGAGGGAGGAGACAAGAGCGCTCCGAAAGCTTGAGGAAGGCAAAAACTCCTTTTTGGAGGGACACAAAAATAAAGCTGGCGTGTATCTGTCTGTCTGGTTTTAATATACTTCCCGAGATGAGACTCTGGGTTGTGATTTTGGGTTGCCTTTTTTTCCGCTCAGCACATTTTATGGAGTATTAAAAGAGCGGTTAGAAAGCTATCTGTTTCATCAACAGTTATCCCTTTTCTCTGCGAGTTAGAGCTTGCTGAGAGTTTATTCTCTGTTTTTCATGGGAAAGGGGAAAAAAGTTCCAAAATCAAGCTTTGTTGGCTAGTTTGGCAACTGATTATTTTCCAGACAATTCAACCTGGGTATTATCTGGAGTGTTTAAAGAAAACTAAATATTTTGGAGGTTAAAAAAAAAGATACTTGATAGTTCCTAAATAGTTTTCTCATAGGAACGTATTTTCTGTAGAAAGTATCATTGACAAAAAAAAACCCCAATCCTAATATCCACCTGGATTTTTTTTTTTAAAATGGTATATATTATACATACTCTTATATACATGCTGCTGTCTTCTTGTGTGTCNNNNCAGGTCCTCTTGAATCCCTCTCTTCTGGATGAATGAACTCTGGTTTCTCCTCCTCCTCATAGGGCAAGTGCTCCAGCTCATTGAGATGTTTGTGAGGCGTGTGCGCATTCTCTCGTCGTGTTTTGCCTCCCGTTGATAGTCGGCTCCCGTTATCGATGGGAGGCAACACGGGCAGCACCCTGAGAGCCCCGGCTCTTTGTTTGGATGTGTAACTCCAGGCACCGCAACTTTGGCCGCCAACGCTTGGCCGCCACCCATGTTATGCAGTCAGCAGGAATCTTAAATTATGATGATGGGTATTTATTGTTTGTGTTATGACATTTTGCTAGGCGGCCAGCTGAGCGCCGTGCCTGCTTCTTCCAGGCACGACTTGTCCATGTGGGGAGGAACGGGGTGCGCCCTCCCGCATCCTTGGGGGCAGGAGGAGTCGGCAGGACCAGCCCTGTGCTGGCCATCCCGTGGCAGGATGGTCAGAGAGATGCGTAGATTTTAAGGAAATTAGTCCAATGTTGCTCTTTAAAAGGGGGTGCCCGGGCAGGGAATTTGGAGAGTTCATTATGGCCCCAGGGAGAGGAGTTTGGGAGGTCAGCAGGGGTTAGCAACAGCCCCTGCCTCCTGGACAGGGATCCCCGCAGGGTCCCCCGGGCTTGGGCTGTGGGGTGAGACTCCTTCTTGCTCTGTGCTGCTGCCTGATAAGCTCCGTCCCAGCTGGTTGCTTTCACAAGAGTTATTTTCAACCAAGCAAGAGTATTAGGCAGCCAGATTAGGGTCTAAGGTTTGGGTATTTCATTTAGAGCAATTAGAGCAATTTAGTTTTGCAGACGTTATGGGAGAACAGCCTGTTGGCTTCATTTGAAGCTGCGCTTGAGCAAGGAATCGCGGGCTTTGGTGGGTAAAATTCAGCTTATCACTTCTCTGCCCCCTACTTAGGCTTCTCTTCAAGTCCTGTGTCTGCAAAGCATTTGTATCCCCGATCTCTTGCCGTTGTCCTTCTCTGGCCAGCACTGGCTGTGGAGTTCCTGAGGTTTAGGAGCAAATGAGAGAGTCTTGAATTGGAGTGATGCTTTTCTGCCCGGTCTCTGGAGAGGATGTGTTGTCCACCAGCCATTTGCACACTAACGCTAAATAATACAAACCCTGAAAGAGCATCTCCAGGCATTTCTTCTTCTGATCTCTCCTGCAGGTGCAGGTCCTGCTTCTGAGGAGCCAATGGCCCTAAATCCTGATGTAGGCAGGAGATTTCCTGTTGGACTGGCAGCCCTCCCAAGGGCTATGTTGGCTTGGATGCAAGGTGCAACCCCTGAGTTTGGAAGAGTTGGCGTAAAAGTCCAGGTTCTTTCTAATAGATAGGTAGTTGTGGATCAGTTAGGATGACAGTCCTCCTTTAGCAACAGCCAACATTCATGCTTTTATGCACAATGCTGTAGTAGAAATGCCTATGGCTGTCAAGAAGGAGCAGGAGGAGTGATGGGGCATAGGCTAAGACCACATGCAGTCATTAAGTCTTAACTGGGCTGTGTCTGGGGCAGAGCATGGCCCAGACTTGGTCCTTGGTGTCATCCCTTGGGTGCTGTATGCCACCCCTTGGGTCTTGAGTGTCATCCCTTGGGTCCTGTATGCCACCCCTCGGGTCTTGAGTGTCATCCCTTGAGTCCTGTATGCCACCCCTCAGGTCTTGAGTGTCATCTCTTGGGTCCTGCCTGTTATCCTCTGGATCCTACATGCCACCCCTTGGATCCTGCATGCCACCTCTGCTCACTGCTGTGTGGCTGCACCGGGGGTTTTGGTACATGTAAGTGAATCTATAGCCATGGAAAAGACCTCTCCTTAAAATTAATCTCAATTTAGAGGGGCTCTCCCTGAACACACCTTGTGCTTTGGATAAAGCCTGACTTTCCTCCTGTTCTGGGGCATTTATACCTTTCAAACTGATGCTTCTCGAACCACATCCTGAAACGCAGCTTTGGCTTCCAAAAGCAGAGCGCCGGGGAGGTTGTTTTGGTTTCCCTCTCTGTCTGCCTCTGCTTTGTCTGCCCCTCTGCCGCCCTCCCCAAGCCCGACCCAGCCATGTGGCCGGGGATTCATGCCTTGGTTGGAGTTCTCTCATTTAATTTTCATGCATCATTTATAGCTTGCTGCGGTGATTTCATAAAGTGAATGTATGTAGTTAACGCAGGGGGCCGGCTGGGAGCCGGTAGTGCAGCTGTGACAGAATGGTGGCTCCCTGCCTTTGTCATTATTTTCTCTACTTGGAGTGTGTTGGTGAGAAACTGCTTCTGGACCAAACATTCAGACTTATTTTAACCCATGAAACTTGATTGCTTTCCTGAGAGAAAAAAAAAATAGAGTCACCTTCCCTCTCCTGGAAACCTGGAAAGTTTCCCACACGTGACATCTGCCCTTCAAATGGACGTGATCACGGGGCGACACCGAGCAGGGAGACCTGGAGGTGACTAATTTAAGAGGAGTGCAGGGCTCTGCTCCTGTGAAATGATGGCAGCTCCTGAAGCCAAGCTGAAAAACAACATCCAGCTGCCGGCAGGAGTTTACGCAGGAAACCTGCTCTCTGGGGCGGGCAGCTGTGCTCCCTGTCCTCTTGTTGTCCCCTCCTTGGGGCACGTTGTGTGGCCTTCAGTGGGCAAAGGTAGGCTCGGAGGGGAGCTAGTGGAGAGATCTGGAGGTTTAGTTGAGAGCAGGTGTCCTCCCTTGCCTGCCCTTTCCCTTTTCTTGGGTCAGCCCATTTATTTTACTAATTTATTCAATATATTTAATAGATTTGCTTAGGCTGAGCAAGAGCACGCACTGTTTGGATTTCTGCTCCGGTTGCTTGCATTAAGTTGTTTGCTGGGCTGATGTGTATTGTGTCAGGCTAGAAATGACTAATGAGGAGGGGAGAGCCAGCCTGTCCTTATTGATTTCCATCTGGTTTGACCGGCAGCGGTTGGAAATGGCACAGGAACCGTGTCCGGTTTGAAATGCCACATGTTCACGGGCTTGTGCCACCACTGGGAAAGGTGATGGAGCAGCTGCACAGGTGGCCTCAAGCAGGGGTGGCCACCACTGAGCCCTAAACAGGGGCTATATATGAATGGATAAGTTTGATTTGTTGTTTTTTGGGGGGCAATTCCGTGCAGCTCCCACCCCTGGGGTCTGTGGAGGCCGGGCACCTCTCACGAGGAGGATCTTCATGCTTGCTGGAAGCGATATTTAGCGTATGGTTTGCACCCAGGACAAGGCCTGACTGGCAGCTTTAAACCCAGAGACGCAGTAATGCCTTTGAAGGCAACCCAGGGGCCGTGCTTCTGCCGTGAGTCTTGGGGATGGGAATCCTCTGAGAGGGCAAGAGGTTAGCAAGTACATCCAATCTCTCTGCTGGATGACACGCGGTAAAAGCTGGACCAGGATACAGAATATAAAGCATCGATAAGGAGACGTGTTATGACCTTGTCTGCTGTTAGCAGCTTACACAGCCTGCCGAGGAAAAACCAGCCTGCATCGCCGGGGCCATATGGTATTTTACTAACTCGGTGTATAAATCCCTAATACAATTAGAAGATCCAACTTCCATGCTGAATTAGAGCCTCTGTGCTGTTTTATTTGAGGAATTTCTGGATCGCTCAAGATTGTTGATATCAGGGAGGAAAAGAAAAGCCATATATGGATGGAAAAGGGGCAGGGGTCCCTCAGCCTGCGGGGTGGAGCAGCCCTTTTGCTGGTCTCTGCTGTGAGAAACCCTCTTTCTGGCTTGCACGGCCCCTTGGGGGCTGCCTGGAGCCAGCCCTTGGCCACTGGCTGTCCAACCTCACCGTAGCAGATGTCTGTTTTATCGGAGAGAGTTTGTGCAGGGTTCCTGAGCAAGGTGGGGATTGCTGTCGGAGGCCAACGGGAGCTATTGCTCCCAGGGCTTCAGATAGGGTCAGGAGAAAAGACGCCTTGTACTCCCGGCTCGCTACTCCCTGTTGGATTTTGTCTGGATCAGACACGTGACTGCAGGAGGGAAAGGGGTGCCCGACATGTGTGGGGATGGCTCTGAGCGTGCCAGAAGCAAAGGTGCTCGGGGCCCAGAGCGTGGGCTGTAGGTGGTGATGGGCATTGAAAGGAGGTGCCAGGGAAAGTGTTGGGTGGGTTTGAGGGTCTCTGGCTAAAGGCAGACGTGTGCGATGCGGTCAGAGGAAGCAGAGTGTGTCCAGGACTGGTGGTGCTTTAAGTGGTTGCAATCAGCCATCAGCTGGGAGAGGAGAAGAGAAAGTCAAAGCAAGGAAACAAACAGGCTTGACCAGAGATTTTTTCTCCAAATCTGACTTTCACTGGGAGGGAAATACCATTACAGAGCCACAGGCTTGTTCTGTTTGCATCCTTTTTTAGTCCCCATATGTCCATATGATTCCTCCCCATCTGCATTAGCTAACGAGGGGTGGCTGGGTGGCAGGGCTCCCTGGCGCAGGGCTCTCCCATGCTGCCTTGGAGAGGTGCCTCCATGTCCATCAGAGACTCAGTCCATCAGCATCTCTGGATTTCTCTTTGGGCTGTAGTTTAAAATGCCAGTCCCTGTTGATATCTGCAGTCACAACTTCAGTTCCCCTTCCGCAGAAGGGAAACTTGAGATCTCTGGATTCCCATAGAATCATCCTGCAGCCCGTTATGTGGGAAGCCTTGGGAGACACTGGTGAGCGCTAAAGGCTGACCTTTCCTGCAGTGAGCTTGAACTCCAAACCTTGTGGGTATGTTGTATGGGAAGCAGGGCATGGCTAGAGCCAGTTTCCAGCAACTGATCTGCTTGAAGATTTCCCTCTTAAAGAAATGAAAAACTTGCCAATTTGGACCTTTTTTTTTGGAGAGGCTTGGACCATTAAACACCAGAACCTGCTGGTTTGTAAAGACCAGAAGATTTCAGCAAAAAATTACTGTGAAAATGTGGGTGTTCACAGCTCTTGCATGGGAAAGACGTGAGGCCATGGTGATTTTTCCTGTGCTGAGCACCGCAGCTGAAGGAAGGAGTGTTGGGCTCTGGGTCCTTTCCTCAGTTTCTTGGGATGCTTGGTGGGTCATCTGCTTTTCTAGACTGTAGCAGCCTCCATGTGCTATGATCATCCCTCTGAGTATAGGCCCTTCCTTAGCCTTATGCACCTTTTTTTCTTGTCTGGCTTGTCCTGGAGAGGTTTACCATGGTGTTACCCGGGTCTTCTCCAGTGGTTACTGGAAAGGCCTCCAGGAACATACAAATTTCCCTCTTTATTCCAGTGTATGAGTTATCTCAGTTATCTCAGATATCTTCCAGTTATCTCCAGCAGATACCACTTTATTTGCAGATGAGAGAGGAGATGACCAGCCCTGTTAAATACTATGGAGGGACATGACTGTGCTTAATGATACCAGCATTGAGGGACAGCCTTGAAGGGGGCTGGGGCATGCTCTCATCTTCCCTACTGCTATCACAAACCATTTTTCCATGCCTTGGCTTCTTCCTTTCGTAGAGCTCTCTGGGGAGCGCGTCCTACCCTGCTTTGTGCTTCTCATGGGGAGATATTATTGCTCTTATTTTCTTTGCTGTAAAGTGCCAGCCAGGCATTCAGTGAATCAGCCTCCCTTTTATCTGGATTGGAGGGAACGTGGTTTGTGTCTGAATGGTTATAGCTGTGTTTAATCTGATCAGATGTCTCATATGAGTGCAGGATGCCTGATTTTTGGCCATGCTGTCTCTCTTTCTCATGCCTACCTGTTTCCAAGCAAATCACTCTTGTGCTGGAGCATGTAATGGCAAAGTGCAGCCCCGGCTCTGCCCACCCGTTGGAGAAGACCAGGAGATGGGAGAGATTTACCCAGGGGCTTGTCAGGTGGTGGTTACCATCAGTTTAGATGAAGGAGGGAAGTGCTGTGGGGTGATGTGTGTGAACAAGAGAGAAGCTTTTAGCAAGAGCCGCATCCTGCAGGAGGTACAGCCCAGACCTCAGCCCAGCAAGTCCCATGTCCCCATGTCCCTGCCACAGTCTCCAGAGGCTTTTCACATCATCTGGGCACCCAGGGCAGCCCCGTGTAAGGCTGGGGAGAGGGCAATGCCAGACCACTTTCCCCTGCAGCCCGTGGCTACCTGCGGGGCAGCCCCTAGGGTGGGCGCTGGATTAGGGGCAGCGACTTCTGTCTTGCTGGGACCATCTGGCAGCAGGTCTCCATGCACAACTTGAGTTTGTTTTGATGGCTGGAAGTGCAGTAATGCCTTGGTTACCTGAAATTTTCATCAAGATGAGACTTTCAGAAGCCTCATTTGTTGGTCCCTCCTGTAGTAATTACTGCTTGGCTTCTCTGAGTCCATAATCAGGCTGTCTCGCCTTTTTATTTTTAAAAAATGGAGAACTTCTTAGATGCTGTTACAACCCTGGAGCATTTTTAACATGAGTACAAGTATATTTACATACCATCAGGGATGAAATTGTTGAAAGCTCCTTCAATGAAATGGCCAATGCAGTGGCAATAAATTTGGAGGAAATGGACATTATCTGCTGATTGACCTTCTTGGTACGTTAAACAGCTTTTGCTTTTGCCTTGAGGCATCTGGCTGCCTGACATGGCCAATTATCCCATGATAACATCAACTTCATTTGGTCTTATTGCTTCATTACCAAACTGCTTTAGCTGGTAATGCATTGCGATTAGCGGGCAAACATTCTTGGGAAGGGAGATGACTCCTCGCCCACCCTTTGACCTCGGAGCAGTGCAGTTTGTCCGGCTGTGGTGCAGAAGGCAGCGATGCAGGGAAGATCCTTCCCAGCTCCCAGGAGCAGCTTGCACAGCTCTGGCAGCGGCGATACTGCTTCCCCTGCTTCCCCCTCTCAGCTTCCCTTTGCCTCCCTTGATGTTTGGATCCTTTTGTTGCCCAAGTTAAATATTTTGTGAATATTTTTATTTATGGCAGAAAAAGTGCCAGCACGTAGCTGCCACAGGGGGAAATAAAAATACCAGTGCTTGTTTGGAGCACCGAATCCTTTTCTCTCTTTGCAGCAGGGAGGCACCATGGCAATTACGCTGTGTTCCCAGTCAAGAGCTCCCAAGAGCTGCTAAAATGCCACAACCCCTGCTAAGTCCCCGACTGCACCCACTGCAAAACGCTGCCTCCCACCTGCCAGCACCATCCTCCCAAGGCTATGTTTGGCTAAACGAAGCCTCGACATCCTTGCTCCTGCCCATCCAAGCATGGAAACGCAGCCCAGCAGTTGGGAGAGGTAGCTGTTTAAGACAAATAGCTGATAAAACTGCATCTGTGTGATGTTTCAGCCCATGCGTGGCTGTGGAGGTGGTACACCAGCATCACTGTGCAGCTCCGCCACCCCTGGTCTCATCTCCACACCTTGTCTTGGAGCACCAGCTCCAGACAAATGTCCCCGTTATCTGTGCCGGCAGCCATCCCCCTCCTGCTATGGTTTTGGGAAGCCCCAGCCTGTGGAGAGCAGCCCCCAGGGATGGTGGATTGGGGCATGGGGAGGTGAGAGGTGGCTGGCAGGGGGGACAGCCCCTTGTGAAGGTGGGTTCCTGCCTCTGCTGCTGGCACGTGGGCAGCACTTCGGAGGTTTGTGCTTCTCTGCCTGGTTTTCCCAAAGGAGAAACAGGAGTGGAGGTGGAAGGGAATGCTTTCTAGAGAAGAGAGCACCAGTCACTTCTCTGGCATGTGCTGTCCTGACAGTAATTGCCAATTAATATTCTCTTTCTCGTACCTCTTCCCCTCCTTCCCTCAAGCAATGTGGCTTCATTTCCCAGTGCTGCTTGCTGTGGTGGCAATGCCTGAACACAATGCAGAGGTGTTGGGTCACCTTCCAGAACTACAGGGATACCCAGTGAGGGGATGACTGGGGACACTCAGTGGTGTCCCTACACCCACTGACCCTGGTTTGTGGATTGATTGCTGGTGCCTTGATGAAAGGGATGAAGCTCTGACTGCCTGGTGTTCCCACTTTTAGAGGTGTCATCTTGTACCTTTGCCTTGTGGACCTTTGCCACTACAGCTGGTGGGGACAGTCTGTGCTGGTCTCCTGCCAGCCCAGCTTTTGGTGTCCTCCAGATGCTGGGAAGAGCTGTGGGTGGCTGGATGGAGGCAGCTTTATGGAGCGTGGCTAATTGTTTCGTTGTGCTTTTCAGGCCCTGAAGGTGGCCTCAGGCTCTGAGGACACGGGGCCCAAAGGGAAGGGAGTGGAGCAGGACCATTCAGAGCAGCCTTGGGTTTGGTTTTGCAGTCACAGGCAAGACATGGATGAACCTTGTAGGACATTTCCTCATGTTTTCCTGTCTCTTCACCCACTTTCTTCTGTTTTCATCTTGGGTTTGTTATTTTTTGATGTTTCACTGACACGGGAGATGTGCCCTGCAGTGATGGAGGGCACTGTAACACGAGCTGAGCATCCCTGCCACGAGATGCGTTGAAGCCACCGGGGCTTGGTCCCTCTGGACCCACTTCATCCCAGATCAGCCTAGCTGTTCAGGGTGGCCCCCTCTACAGTCCCAGTGGGAGGTGTGAAAGGGAATGTGTTGGCACATGGCAAAATACTGAGATGATGGATGTCACAGTTCAGATGATGTTCTCATTGCTCGGTCAAACCATTTTGATAGCAGAGATGGGAAAATAATTATTTATATTATATAATTATTTATATTATATAATTATTTATGGGCAGCTGATTTCAGAGACACAAGTAGAGGCAAGGGAGGTGTTTCACCTGGGTGAGGATGGCAGGGTTTTGGTCCATATTTGGTCCAGCATCCGAAAAGCTAAACTTAAAACAGCCCATGTAGAGGGTGGTAGGTGAGACGCCAGCACCACATCTAGCATCTCACATACCTGCCACTCTGAGAGCCTTGTGTTCAGGAGGCTGAGTGTCTCCATGCCCTGGTGACATGTAGAGCTCCAGTCCCCACGCACAGGGTTCCTAAGGCTGCAGCAGATCCTTTCCCATGGAAGCTGCGACTGCCAACTGCTGGGGCTTGGGATGTGCCTGGAAGGGGGCTTGAATGGAAAGCTAAGACAACCTCATGCAAAAAAGTAACAGCTGAGAAAGCGGAAACCTGTAAAACCTTTGAGCCATGTTATTTGCTAAGCTGATAAAAGGTAGAGTGCATAAATTTATGAACAGGGGAAATCCCTCCTGTATTCACATGGGCTGCTCATGGTTTCATAGTTAAGTAAATATAGTTCAGAATAAGAACAGTTTAAAGGGAATTTGAGAACATAATGAAGCTCAGAGAATTAACTGAATAGCTTTCATTTGAGATTATAAAAGACACAGTGTAATTTAATGTTTAAATACCAATGTGGCTTCAATATTACATAAAATAACCAAACAGAGATAAAACCACTGTTCTGTCCTAGCATCAGCTGGTAATCTTATTACTGAATTAATATAACCACGTGCTTTAAGAACATGGTTTTTCCCTAACTTGACAGACTAGGTGAAGGAATAAAAACATGTCAGAAACGGAGCACACGTTGGTTTTGAAGCTCACCAAGCTGCAAAGCCTGATGTGAAGCAAACCCTATTGGCTCAGGCTACGCTGTGCTGCCAAAATGCTGCTGCCCTGGCCTCGGCTGGGGCGGGAGAGACGCCTTGATTTTGGGGCAGCAGGAAGGGGCTGGGAGGATGCTTCATACTGCTGGTGTTGGTCTTAGAATCACAGAATGGTGTAGGTTGGAAGTGACCTTTAAGATCACCGAGCCCAACCATCAACCTAACCCTGCCAAAACCCCCACTAAACCATGTCCCTCAGCACCACGTCTGCCTGGCTTTCAAATACCTCCAGGGGTGGTGATTCCACCACCTCCCTGGGCAGGCTGTCCCAATGCTTGGTAACTCCTGTGATAAAGAAAACTACCCTTTCAGTGAAGAAATGACCCTTTGGGTGAAGGAGCATGGGGAAGACTTTGTGTTTCTGGGTAGGGAATGTGAGTTTAAACCACTGAATTCACTGTAGGAGGGAAGGGAGGAGAGAAGGGTGACTGTGTGCTGAGGCTGCTGGTTTTCACAGGGAAAGCCCAGGTTTCTCAGTCTCCGGTGGTGAACGTGGCTTTTGGGCTGAGGCAGCGTGTCCCACGGGCCATCAGTGCAGAGACTGCCCGTTGGTGCACGGCGTGTCCCACAGTGTGTGTTGTCCATGGAGAATTTACTGGGGGTTTGTGGCTTTGCTCTGTCTGTTATTACGGTGAGACTGAAAACTCTCTCTTGTTTGGGTCCCACCTTTCCCGGAGCGATGCACCATTCTAACACAGCCATCCTTGCTGTGGCATCCCAGGGGGATGGGGAGGCACATCCAGGAGGAGCAGACTCTCCCCGACTCCATCTGCATCCATCCACAGCATCGCTGAGGGCAGTGGGGTCCCAGCACAAGGAATCCAGGAGGGAGTAATGAGCTGTGAGCATCAGGAGGGTAGGGGAAAATAAGTTCTAAAAGTAATAAAAATTAATTATGTGCTTTTTCAGTGGGATTTTTGCCCAAAGGGTCACCATTTATGTCCGTGATTTGAGGTAAGAACCATGCATTGTGGTCAAAACAGGGGCTACTGAGGCTACAGTTGGCACCAGGGACCAGCCCTGGGGATGCTTATCCATGGCATCCGCGAAAGTGGCATAACTGGGATACCGGCAGGGCTACTTTGGGACCATTTTTTCATGTTGTACAGGAACAGTGGCCAGTATTTCCAGTGCTTTGGCATCCTCAGGGTCTCCCACTGGTACATGTGTCTGCTGGCTGCCTCGGTGGGGGCTCAGCTGTGATGGAGCCCATCGCCGGTGTGGAGCCCCTGGTCACGCACCCGGGTGGGTTGCAGGTCTCATAGTGTTAGCTGCAAAAGATGCCAAGATGGCTTGGCCCAGGGAAAACAAATACCTTCACGTCCATGTTCACAGCCAAAATGATTTGCTCAGCTTTGAATTATAGAAATGTTTCTCCAAATGTTTTGAACTCTGGAATAATGCTGCTCACCAAACCTAATACCTAAAAGGCCTCTTTTATGTGACTATTACTTTGGTGACCAAAGTGCCAGGGTTTTACAAGAGCCGCTTATCCTTTGATAAAACAAAATCAGTGAATTTATGCTGACAGCTTCAGATGCCGCGGAAACCTGAGCAACCTTTCACCAGCATATGTTGCTCGCTGGATCCTTCCCCAAGAACAAACCACAGACGCATCTTGAGTAATTTAATGAGCAATAAAGAAGACTATAAAAAAACAAGGATAATTAAATGCAATGATAGATTTTAGCACCCTAAATGGTTACCAGAAGTGCTTAATCAAAACTAAGGTTTGTGCTAGGCAGAATGAATAGCTCTTTGTTGCCCCATAATAGGAAACATTTAAAAATACAATGCAGGGAAAGATTTGGGATAGCACTGGAATGACAGAATCATTAAAAATCATCACAGCCTGCCTCCTGATGCCCTTCCGGAGTACAACAAATAAAACACAGCAAAATTAGGGAGCTGTTTTGTGTATTGCTTTGATCTTCGTTTCACCTTTTGAAAATATTTATGACGGGTACTTTAGTACAATTTGGCTTGTAATTTTTCAGTTCGGAAGAGGCACAGGTAGACTGACAGTGTTAAAGGTTAGTCAGTCATGTGATGATTTTTGTTTAATTTTTTTTTCCTTCAGCCTGTTGTTCTGGGAGGGAAATCCTAGAGCATGAAATGCTGACTACCTGGGCAGAACGAAGGGTGATGTGCATCAGGATGGAGGGCCCACGTAGTCCAACCTCACCACCGCTCCCATTTCAGCAGCACAAATAGGAAACTAAGGCAGGGACCCGGCACTGCCACTGATTCTTTCTTCATACAATAGTCTTTAGGAAAATCTGTGGATTAATTGCACATTTTCCTGCAATAACATGACGCCAGTTGTTTACACCAAGCCATATTTGCTTATGTAAGTTATCTTAATTGGAAAATTCTTTAGTGTGTAAATGTGATAGAGAATTAAAGGAATGAGGAAGTAGGGAGGAGTTCAAGGCAACCCTGTGCAGAGGATTCTCTGGTGTGATTCAGGGTGACCTACTCAGTTAACTGTGGCTGGTGTGAGGTGTGAATCAGATGGTCTTCCTTAATCAAAGGATCTCATCTTGGTGGTTTTAGTCAGCAAAAACAACCCAACAGCAACAAAGAAGCTGCAGCCAACTTCCACATATGCCACAGGTGAGGTATTTGGGTGCAGTTCTCCTGATTACCCCTTTACAACTCACTTTGTACCCGGGCTAATTACCACAGAGGTACTTCCCCAAGGCTGTGGGTTGTCCTGGTTGCTTCAGGATAAGCTGGGTTATAGTCAGGAGCCTTCTTGGACTAAGTTGATGTAGCGCTGTTGAAGACATCAGCAGGGCCTGTTAAATTGAGAGAGAAATGTATGGAAAAATGCCGAGCAGCCTGTTTTGTCTCAGAAAAGGCAGTTGCCAAGGGGGAAGGTAGTTTCTCCATAGGGGATGTCTCTGTGCAACCACCACAGTTGGAGGCCAGGTGGCCCCTCTCACCTTGCTCCATGGATGAGGCTGTTTGTCCTCCTTGCCATGCTGCAGACTTGTCCTGGCTCTTACCCTTAGGATGCTGCCACACAGCATGCTCTCACCAACACACATAGGATTCCCAAACATTGTCCACACCACGCCGGTGGGGCAGGATCCCTGGCTGTGGGACCCTTCTCCCCCAGGGACGTGAACCTGCAGAAGGTGCATCTATCTCTCCATCCTGGTGCAATGTGCTCAGCAGCTCTTTGGAAGAGCTTGGCAGCTGCTTTCACCCACCGGTGCACAGCATCACCAGGCTGGGAAGAGCCTTGGGGAGAGGTGGGGACTGCTGTATCCCATAAATGTCTCTCCTGCTATGGTCCTGGCTGCTGTGGGTGCATGCATTGGTGCCCAGGTGGGTGCAGCACAGTGCTGGCGTGGGGATGTAAGCACCGGTGCCGAGGTGGATGCCAGCGTTGCCACCATGGAGCGGTGTAAGCAGGGTGTGGGGGGGACGCGTCCACCCGCTTTGTCCGAGGTGCGGGGTGGAACCAATGGAGAGGACTTCAAAGCTCCCCTGTGTCATCCAGCCCGGAGCCGCCTTGCTGCAGCCTTTTTCACCAGCGATTAGACACGTAGGTAGGTAGAGGAGGGGAAACTCTGGGCCGTGCCCCCCTCGCCCCCCGCCAGCCCCTTTGTGCTCCCTGCCACAGCCCCGACCAGGAGCAGCCCCGGCCTTTTTGCCCGTATTATTCTCAGCATGTCCCTGACAGGCGTAGTAATATACCCAGCTATCTCAAGCTGGGACTGTTTGAATGAGGGGAGATTTATAAAAAAAAAGAAGAAAATAAATATATTAAGAATGGGATTTCAAATATCTCACTGGAAGTTGGTGCTACAAACGGCTTCGCCAGGAGGGTGTGGGGCTGGGGGAAGCGGCGCTGGGGTGCATCGCCCCATCCGTGGTATCACCACTTTAATACGTGTTATCCAGGAGAGTGGAGTCTGCTTGGGATCCGATGGGACTCTCCTTCTGCCCTTCAAATGTTTTTCACTGTGGTTCAGCAGCTCCTCTGATGGGAGGATGGGCATCACTCTTTAAGGGCTGAGATCTGGCTAAGTCTTTTTCAAGCATGAAAAAAATACCCTTAGCAATGTCTTCATGGCCCACTGCAATGATATTTCACTGTGTTTTATGCCCAAAAAAGTTGTCTCCTGGATCACTATCACTGACCAGAATCTAACCCCATTTAAATGGGGAAAAAAAAGCAAATTTGCTTCTTCTTTTCTTATTTAGACTTATTTATTTTTTTTCCTCATTTTGCTTATTGGGTTTCGCATCGTATTTTCTTAAGAGAATCTACTCTTGATGCAGTGTAAAGATTGACAGTCTGGAGCATCACCAAAAAAAAGGTATCTGAAGTATTTGCTCAGGCGAGTCTCCGAGGCGCTGGGCTGTCCCAAAGTGTTAATGCAGGCGGGCTGCAGCCAAAGGAGCTTTTGCAGCTCCAGCAGACGTATTAATTTTGAAGGGTGTATCTTTGAGCATTAAGCCTTTCTCATGCTACATGCTGGTTGTGCTCTTTTGTCTTACAAACCTTTTAAAATTTATCCCAGGACGCTTCAAGTTGAGGATTTTGCTTTTTTTGGGGAGGGGGGGTGTGTGTATTTCGTTTTTTTAACATTGCTGACTCTTTTCTGTCTGAACTCGGTAAACTAAGAGCGGGCGAAGGGCTGGGTGAGAATTTCAAACTCCCTGCAGGATAGTTTCAGAAAAGATGATATGGAGAGAGGAAAAACAAAAGCACATGTGGCCCAATGTATGCATATTTCACATCGGCCTTTCGTATCATAAAAAGTGGCTGCTTTGCGTGTATTTTCAAGCCAAAGAGGGAATTTGCTAAATGAAATATTCAAACACTTTGGCAACTCCTGCACAATACTTTTTTTGTTATCATAAAGCACTTGTTCAGCAACCGGGTATGACATTTATTAAAGAGTAGTGGGGTTACCCAGTTCTCATAAACAATTCCTATGGTTACTAAGGAGACGTGGCTGGAGAAATCAAAGTACTTATTAAGATATTAAAAAGTAAATTTCTTTGAAAATTCTGCCCCTCTACTCTGCACTGGTGAGGCCACATCTGGAGTACTGCGTTCAGTTCTGGGCTCCCCAGTTCAAGAGGGACAGGGAACTACTGGAAAGAGTCCAGCGAAGGGCAACGAGGATGATTCA
>JAOXNH010000060.1:20432802-20446211 GCA_028566575.1 Bartramia longicauda | reverse complement strand
GTAAGTTCTTCACGTCCAACTTTCCTTGCTGCTGAAGGCTCAGCCCGGCAGGTAGAGGAGGAGGCAGCTCCTCCGCCGTGTGTCCTGAGGCTCTGCTGGGCTGTGTGTGTCCCCTCCACCCTCCAAAACATTCCTGATACCGTTTGCATAGAGCTGCCCCAGCTCTTTATAGCAAATAGCACGTAAACCCAAACCAGCCCCTTTCTGGGCTTTGAGTGATGTGTGAACAGACGTGGCCAGCTGAAGGCTTGCCCGGTGACACCGTGGGACAGTCCTGGGCTACTGGCAGTCTCTCCCCGTATCGTTAGGGATTCAGCGCGTTGTTTGTGAGCAGGATTGATGTGCGATTGGAAACAGCTTTGCTTACAACCCAGGTAAAGGCTTTTGACTTTGCTCCAGTTGTAGGGATGTGGGACTGGGGGCTGCGGGGCCGCTGCGGCAAGTGTTCATGCCCATCTTCTTGTGGCTGCTCTTCAGTCTCCCTCAACTCGCTTGTGAATGCAAACTGACCCCTGTGCAGATATCAGAAAGGATTTTTCCAGATGGATATTTTGCAGTATTAACCCTTCTTTTACCCCTATGCTCTGCCATTTGGGGTGTGGAACCTGAGGCTGGTGCCTCGCTGGTGACCCCTTTCTCTTTCCCCTGCTCTGGGATGGTAGCAAACTGCTATGGAGACAAGGGATTCAGACAGCCCACCTGTGTGTCTGTGGTTCTCTCCTGCTGGATGAAAGCTGAGACTGCCGTCCTTAACTGGGCTTTCCAGGGGAGGCTTTTATGCCCCAAATTAACCCCTTGCATAATCCTAGAATGGTTTGGGTTGGAAGGGACCTTAAAGATTATCTAATTCCATCCCCCTGCCCTGGGCAGGGACACCTCCCACCAGACCAGGTTGCTCCAAGATCCCTCCAACCTGGCCTTGAACCCCTCCAGGGATGGGGCAGCCACAACCATAGATATTTAATATAGGCAATATAATTACCCATAGGAATCAGCAGCCTGGCCCTGGGATGGAGGAAAAGCACTGCTGGCCAGTAACTTCCCTTTGTTTGAGACCAACAGGTTGTGTCTCCCTGTGGGGACAGCCACCGTGGTCGGGGTGGCACAGGAGAGGGGACACCTCCACCTCTGCTGTGGAGTGGCAAGGGGGGGGCACAAGGGCAGGGGGTTCCCCAGAGGGGTTTATGAGCATATATAAAGAAATTTAGCTCTCCTTGGGTTAGAGGACTCTGTGGCACCTGGGCAGCATAAAATCTGTAAGAGAGCAAAAGGTGAGTTACTGTACGGGAAATAAGCTTTAGAAATATCTTTATTTTTGGAAATAAAATTTTTGTTATGCTTGTGTCCAGTGCCTAATTACCGGTGTGGAGACGGGAAGCATTTCTCCTCCAACAGCCCCCTCGCTTCTTCTCCTCTAGTGAGGCAAGAAAGACCAAATTTTGCATCTATGAGACCAGTAAATCAAATCAGAAAATAGTATCTTCCCCCCCAAAAAAGAAAGAATGAATCCTTTCAGTCTCCCACCAAGAAGCAAGAAAAATCATAAAACCGAAGCGTTTTAAAATGCTCCTGGGTTGCATTTAGCAGCTGGCACAGAGCAGCAGGGAAGAGCGAGGTGTAGTTATTGTTTATTTTAGGTACTTCGTTTTGTTTGTTTTGTTTTGTGGGTGTTTTTCTTGCAGACTCTGCCCAGAAAAATGATTCAAATTTGCCTTGTGTGAAAAGAGAGTAATTATAATAATTTATATTGAGAGGTTGCCGAGGCGCACCTGCGAAGCCGAGCGGATCGGGGAGGGATAAAGCCTCTTCCCTCGCTGGCCAACTTTCTCGGCTGAGTCCCGTAAGAGCCTGAAGCCCCTCGGTTCTCTGCCAGCAAAGTGCTGGTGATTTCGGGATATATTGTTTGAACGCATCCCTCGGAGGAGGACGGGCAGAGACCACCAACGCTCTCGCCCCAAACAGCCTTTTTCAAAGGGAAAAACGGTGGTGGATTCTCACCACGGTGATTATAGGGGATTATTCTAGGATTCTCAGAAGTATCTGAAAACCAATCTTTCTAAGTTATTTCTGAATAGCTATTGAATGGATAATTTCCATACCCATTATCAAAATGATGTGCTGGCGGTGAAATTTAGCTGTATTGTATTTGATCAGTAATTGGTGAAATGTTTTCCTAGGGTTAAAAGTAGCGTCGGCAACAGCTCTGTGTGGGGATTTACAAGGTGTTTAGATACATTTTTTTATGTATTCTCTTGCTTTATGCTATCCAAATGCTTTGATGGTGTGGAGAAAGCTAACGGGATTTATCTGAGTATTTAAAGACAAACTGCAAAGACTTTTACCTTCTGAGACCCAAGTTCAGAGTTGTGTTGCTTCTCTTAGCTGTTGGTGACACAACAAGCATTTAAAGTGATGTACAGCCTTAAAGTCTGGATCATGAATGACTTCTGGGTCTGGAGAATGGAACAGGCTCCAAAGGAATCAATGCAAATGCGCTAGAGCAATTAGTAAAGAAAACATCAATGATAAAAGAGTGAAAACTTTCCTTAGCTTAGATGGTTTCTTTCAGTCCATGGCAGCGATGACTAAGGTGATGCTGTATCTTTGAATTTGCCTTGGGCCACGTGAAACGAGAATTTGGTAAAAAGCCGCTCACTTTTTCAACTGAAACAAAGAGAAGAGGTTCAGACTGGGAGAGAGTAAAAAAGGAAGCCTGGAAGGAAGTTTAAAAAAAAAAAAATAACAAAACCACCCTAATTTCCAGTTAAAGGTGAACTGAAAAGGAGAGTTGCCGTTTAACCCTGGTTTTCCATTTGAGTACGGTGACAAGCAGTCGGTGGATAGGAGAGCCTCAAAGCCTGGGCAGGCAGGAGACAGGCAGCACATCGCCCTCGGCTTTAGAAATGTTTCTGCATCGTAGTAGGTAGCTGGGGTCGCGAGTAATTTTCTGGAATTATATCTCCCCCGTGAGGTGCTGGCAAAGGGACAGAGCTGAGCCTCTTCGGGAGTGAGGAGGGCAATAAATAAAACAATCAACACATCCATCACAGCGCAGAGATACCTGCGTGCTCTCAGCAGAAGGGAAATATCTTTCCTTTAGCCCCTGTGTGGCTGGTAAATATTGGTACATTGCTTTTCCCGCCTGTGTTTTGGATCCAAAGCTGCTGGTTCATGCTGGTGTCTAAAGCCATAACGTGTCACTGCGTGGATGGAAGGTCAAGGTGGCCAGGAAGGTCAGGGCACACCATGGTCCCCACCTGGAGCATCTCTACAGCTCTAGAAACATCAAAGGAAAGAGCTAATTCTTGGACCAATATTTAAGTATTCCAAATTGTCACTACCTGCTGGCAAAATAACCCCTCTGACTGTTAAATCTGACAAATACTGAAGTGATGTTTGGTTTCAGGGCAGTCCATCTGTCCTGGTGTCCCGTGGCCCCCTGCAAGCTCTGGGTGGCTGAGTCCTCCTTGGATGTTATGGTGCTGCTGCTCTCAGCATCCTCCAGAGAAGAGCTGAGTCCTTTCACAGCTGGAGGGGATGATGCATGAAGAGACTAAGTGTCTTGCCTGGGGCCAGAAAGCCTGTAGCTGAGGAAGGGACTGGATCCTGGTTGCTCAATTTTTGGTCTGGGACTGTCCACCCCCTTTAAGCGATGAGACAATTTAGTCTATTCAGAAATAACCACATAAAAAGGAAGAGAAATGTTATTTTAATATTCCTTGATATAATACATGGCACCTGGAGCCAATGTAAGCAATGAAGTCAGATATTGCAGATAAATGAAAGCTGACCTCATTTACCACCAGGCTGGATAATAGAAAGCCAAACTTTGCATTAACCAGATAGGGAACAAAAAAAGAAGCTTCAGGCTCATATCAACGGATTTTTATTGCATGTTTGAGGTGAATTCCCTTAGATTCAAAACATTGTGTCTGCAAAGGGTTTGCCCTCGTATTTTAAAGGGTGTTTAGTGATGACGGTTCCTATAACTGGTTACGGACCTGTAACTGGTTTGATCTGGAGTGGTTCTCTCTCATCCTGCCCTGCTTTCTTTCACCCAGCGGCTGGTGATCCTCCCAGAGATCCATCCCCACCCCAGGGCTGCACGGATCTGGACCCAGCAGGAAAAAAAAAAAGTGGAAAAGGAGAGGGCTGGAGGGGAGGGGGAAATATATATATGCAACCCATCCATCTGGGATGCCTTGAAATGTGTATAGCTGAGGGGAGCTGCCAAGGGGAAGCCATTTCCATACGCTGTCCTTGTCAGAAGAGCAAGCAGGCTGAAAAAGTTGGATGTGCGCAGTAAGTGGAAGCTGACCCGGGCAGCCTTGATTTACATAGCGCACACTTGGGACCTGCTCATTACCACAACATCCCCCTAATCATCACCTCGGCACGATGGGAGCACGGATGTGAATATGCCCCGGGATCCCCAGCGCTTCATTTTCCGAGCGGCGCCCCGGCCTTTTGCAGTTATTGTGATATGACAGATGCACGTATCATTGAAAGCAGGTCTTGCATGGCATTACACAATGTAAATCAATAATGTGAAAATACAGCCGTTAACACAATGTACAGTTTTGCCTATTACTACAATGCCCTGCTTGTTCCAAAGGAAAAGCAATTTTATGCTCCACTGGAGCATGGTTTGCTTAGCCTTCAACTAGCGGCAAATGCCAGATACTGCAAAATGTTACTGTTACGCAAGCGGTGGCCTGGATTTATTTATACGTACCCATGCAAAGACTAATTTCAACAAGGATTAGGACCGAGTCCCCTCTGAATGTGGGGCTGAACTGCTCTGACCCTGCATTTCCAGCTCTGCTGCCTCTTCTCGGCACCCGGGTCCTGCACGGCCCCGTGGCTGCTCTTGGTTTGAGTTGGGATGGCATTCTCCCAGGTCCTAGAGTGTCCTAGGAGCCGGTGGCACCTCTCAGTCACAAAACCACCCCAAGGTGACTGCCTGCTGTAGATGTGCCTTGTGTATGCAGGAACTAGGTGCCTGGCTCTCGCACTGCTTTCGGCCCATCTCCGTCATACTCCTCCTCTTGGTTATGAGGTGTGATTGCCTCTCCGAGTGGCAAGAAAGTCAGAACTTCTTGGGCATTTAGTATCTTTGTGGGCTGAGAGCACCTCTCCTATGAGGATAGACTGAGAGAGTTGGGGTTGTTCAGTCTGGAGAAGAAAAGGCTCCGGGGAGATCTTAGAGCCCCTTCCAGTCCCGAAAGGGGCTCCAGGAGAGATGGGGAGGGACTCTTGGTCAGGGAGGACAGTGACAGGATGAGGGAGAAGGTTTTAAACTGAAACAAGGGAGATTTAGATGAGATCTGAGGAAGAAATTCTTTGCTGTGAGGGTGGTGAGACGCTGGCCCAGGTTGCCCAGGGAAGCTGTGCCTGCCGCATCCCTGGAGGGGTTCAAGGCCAGGCTGGATGGGGCTTTGGGCAACCTGGTGTGGTGGGAGGTGTCCCTGCCCAGGGCAGGAGGTGGGACTGGATGTTCCTGTGAACCCATAATTATCAATATGGGCCTTATCAGCTGCTCCTGCCGTTTTCAAGTCTGGTAGAAGTTAATTCCTTTTAGCTGAGGGTGCAGTAAGGACGTTGCACTTATTGTTTCCTGGGGGAAAAATGCCCTTTCTGTTGTGCCGCCTCGGTCCAGGCCATGGTGTGGTACCTCGATGCCTCTCACGAGCCATGGATTTGCTTACAGAGGGGAGAGGGAAACCTTCTCCCCCCGGGGCTGAAGCTGCCCCTCCACACCAGGGGGCTCTCGCTCACGGAGAAGAAGGAAACCGATCCCATCATCTTTAATATTTCTATTATATAGCCTAGACTAACTTTGATTTTTCTCTTTTGGCTCCTTTGTTGTGTTTATTTCAAGGGATTTCTGCCATCTCCTTTCTGTCCTTCCACGTGCCTGAAACATTTCTCTCAGGAGTGGTTGTGTACGATTTGAGGAAAGTACAACTTGTAAGACTTGAATTCACTTTAAAATCCCCACTGCTTTCCACTCTTCCCCCCCTCCCTCCAAATTAGTGCATCTCCATGCTGAAGCTTCCCCGTCTGATGATGCTGTGTATGTAATTACTGCCATGAGACCTTTCCACCACCAGGTTTCTCTCTCTTCCATCCCTTGCTATGAGTATGAGATTTGCAGGGAATTGCCGTGTGCCGAATATTTGCGTCACGGCCCGGGTTGCTTCAAACAAGACTCCAGGGAGCTGAAAGGAACTTGAGGCCAATTCAAAATACTCCAGAGAAAATTCCCCCAAGTCGTAGAAAAATGTTTCCAAACAGGATTATTTCCACCCTGGCAATTCTCTTTAAATATATTATTGCGACAGACCGCTGGAGAGACAGACAGACAGACAGACACTTCCATACGGCTGACATTAGCATGTAGCTTCTGCTGTCACCCACAGACGGGCTGCGTGGATGGAATGATGATGTTTCCGTCCTGACTTTGGGGACTTTCACATATTAGACAGTACTGAAAGAATTTTTAATTCGGCTCATTTTACTCTTTTTTTTTTATCAGAAATGAGACAAGGCGCCCGAACCCCTGTGGTTACTGTAGTCTCCATCAGCTGCCAAATAATATTATAGAAATTGTGATTGGATTAATGAAAAGCTTGTAACAAAATTATGGTTGTGAGGAAATTATCCTATCGGGGACTTTAATTTAAACTGGTGGGACAAAATTAGTCCTAAATTAAAGAAAACAACTAATTGTCTAGATATCGCTCGGTTGATAAATGCACCAGTAGGATCCCACTCCCTGGGTGTCATTCTGCTGTTTATAGGGTTTTTGAGGGAAAATGCACTTGGCAGCCTTGTTCCACTCCCTTTTTGCTTTTTCCATTGGTGTTGTGGGTTGGCTCTGCTCCTGAAGGCACCAAACCCTGGAGGTCCTGGAGGGAAAGGATGGTTTGGATGAGCCTAGGGGTTCCAGGTGCTTCCTTAGGGACCCCAGCCCCTCAGCTGGGGTGATCCAGCACCCACATGGGCTTCCATCACTGGGACATTTGGACGAGGTGAGGACTTATCCCTATCGTCCCTCGTGTCCCATCCAGTGCTTCTCATCAGCACTTGTGACAGAGCAGTCTAAGCCACATTCTCCATTGCTTTCCGATTCCTGCCCCACACCATGGTTTTGGGAACTGGCCCATTCCCTCGGTGGAAGGGGTTCCCTCGGGTTTCTGGCCCCTTTCCTCAGCGTTGTCCTCTCCAGGTGCCCCAGCAATGCGGGATCCCTAGCCCATCTCCCTCGCCGAGACTGCTCCCCATTTCAGGGTGGAAAAGGGTATCCAAAGCCCTGCAGGTCAGGGAGGGGACAGTTGGTGACACCGTTCTATAGAAAAAGAGGGGTCTTTTTCTTCTTCTGGAGTAAAAAACAGTCACAGATCCGTAAATGCAGATCCGTGCCTCATGCTGGAGAAGGGATGTATTCTTGGATAAGAGTTTTGCCTGTATTTCATTCAGGAGCAAAGCTCAGTTTTCCCTGTAGCTGTGAAACCCCGAGTTTGCCGTTTAATAAAGGTAGAGGTGCTGGAGGCAGCGGAGCCTGCGGGACACCATGCAGGAGAGCCTGGGATGGGTTCCACCACGCTTTGTCCTGCTGATCTGGACCTGGTAAGAAGGTTTTGTGGGCCACAGCATCAACCTGCTGTGTGCAGCTCCCATGCTGCAAGGGTGCTGGGAGGTGCCAAGTGGGATGTGGTGAGTATTTGAGGCACCAGCTGCATCCTATCGGGAAAATCCCCAAAAGGAGGGGAGAGCCATCAGGGCTGCCGGGGGACCCCCCTCTCCATTGCAGGTGAGCTAAACCAGGACTCCTGGTGCCCGTGAAGGGTGTCAATAAGCAGACATTAATCCCCTTGTACCTGGGGGGTGGTTAGACCGAGATTTCCCTCTGTTTCTGAGGCCTCATTAGATCCCAGTGGTTTGCTGGTGGGTTAGGCTGCGTTTGACGGATCGGTTGTCTAAGAAAAAAAAGCTGAGTTTCCTTCAGAAATTTTTCCTCTCCTTTAGGAAACCGTTTCTGTTGCTTGCCCTGTGTCACTGGCCCTCAAGTGGTAAATCCCAGGCAAATAAATCAGTATTTAAAGCAATAAATTCAGTGCCTTTCCTCTGAGGCTTTATTTTCTCATTTAGTGACCTCTTGTTCCCCATGTCTTTGACACTTCTCCGATGTGCATTAAGCAAATATGCAATCATCCTTTCATTCTCTATCTTTGCTTTCATTATGATTTTTTACACTTCATTACATTTCCCTCTATAATTGCAACTCTTTGTTGCCCTAAAGTTTTATGGCTCTTTCCTCTCTTCTCTCACTTCTTGTGTCTCTTTGTTATTGGCGTTAGCTTTCCTTGACACTGTGTTCCTAGTACATTTTCTAGATGTCAAGCAAACTCTTAGGCCTAAACTCATTTATCTTTGAACACTTTCCATTTCCACTTCAGTGCTCTACCCCAATGAATTCCATCCAGAACTTCCTTTTCTTCTAAAATTGGCTGTGCTGCTTTTATTCAGCGTTCTTCCCTTTTTAGGCCTAATTATAAATCCGATTGTTCGGTCCTGAATGCTTCCACGAGCTCCATTCATTTCCGAGCGCGGTTCTGCCATAACTGCTGGGGGAAGTTGCGTGACTGCCCTTTCAAAATCCTAATATGATCTAGATGAGAGAGAGAGAGATGTTATTTCTAACTTAACAGCCTGATCTCGCGCTTAGCATTTAATTTAAGTCCCTCCGCTCTGCTCTCCTGTGGCCGCATTTACCCGCCCGAGAAAGTCGGGAGGAGAAGGGAGGATGCTCTGCGGTGGGTTCCTGGGTTTCTGGGGCTTTCCCAGCAGAGCTGCTGGGAGAGCTGGTGGGCACCAACCTGCCTCCCGCCGGCATCGAGTGAGGGGGGGGCTGCTCAAATCCCATCCTGGCGAAAGCAGTTCAAGGTGTCAAACAGCCGATTCCCACAAACACACCCCACTGCTTTCCTTTGGAATTTTCACTGGCTGCTTGGATAACTGTGTGTTAATGTGCGAGCAGAAAGCGTCACCCTTCCTGACTTCGTTTTGAGCATCTTTGGGACAAGTGGCCGAGGGGAAACGCTTGGGGGTTTGCTGCAGGTCTCCACCAGGGGATTGCTGGGGGGTTGGGGCTGAATTTTGGCTCTGCAGCTGGGCAAGGGCTGGCACCAGGCAGCCTGGGGGCTGTTCAGAAAATCCACCCGGGGTTTGTGAAGCTCACCCTGCTCCCAGGGTCTAGGTGGACCTCAGCTGTTCGATCTCAAGGCAAGCCATGTCCACCTCTCCACAACCAAATGCCTAACTCCAATCTGGAGTCTTAAGAGTCAGACTTGAGGAGCAGCTAAATGACACGATGACATTTTATGTCATAAAATTACACTTCCCTGGAGGGGTTCAAGACCAGGTTGGATGGGGCTTTGAGCAACCTGGTCTGGTGGGAGGTGTCCCTGCCCAGAGTAGGGGGTTGGAACTGGATGGTCTTTAAGGTCCCTTCCAACCCAAACCATTCTATGATTTTATGATGGGTTTGATGTATCTCCAGATACCTCTGGCGGTGTTTGCCTTTAGGTGTGTTCAGGTGTTTAGGCTGGTTAGGTAGCTTCATCTGGGTTGAAAGTTCTTGTGAAGAGAACACACAGGGCTGGGAGCATGGTCTGAAACAGAACAAATAGGAAGATGATGGTCTTCCCGTGGAAATGTTGGCAGGGTTTGCTGAGCTTTAAAACAGGCAAAGCAGCACTCTTCTTTCTCCTCCCAAATTGCCCTTGGAGGGAGGTGGTGACAAAGAGAATAGTTCTTGTCCACTTACTGATTTAACCTGATTTCTTCCTGTTGTTCGAGCATCTGGGAAAAAAAAACAACCATGGGTAACATGATGAAAAGGTTCATCCTTTGCTCCGAGTCGAAGAGGAGAATGTCAGTGACTTTGCAGACCTGGGGCACTCTGCCATCCCCAGCTAGCGTGGGGGCTGCTCTGCTCTCTAGGCACCGCTTTCTCTCGAAAGCCAGAGAAAAAGCAACCACCGCTTCCCGGCCTCTCTTCTTGTGACCTTTCGGAGTGGTGCTCCAGCAGTGTCAGCAAGCCCAGATGATGTACAGTGGTGGTCCTGTCAGAAGGTGAGCAATAGCAGTGCACCCTGGAGTGTACACAGAGGTATGATAGAGCACGGTGCACCAAGCACATCACTGGGCATCAGTGGTTTTGAGTCCTGTCCATGGTGTAGGATCACTGGGGTGGCTGCAGGCGGATAAACTGGTTGGGCTCTACTTCCCAGCTGTAAAGCGGAGTGGATGTTGCTGGCTGGGTGACTGTGGTGACTTTTCTGTATGATGCTTAGCCCTTCTGAAGGCTTTAGGATGCCTCATGAGTTGCCCCATGTTCAGCTCAGCACTTCAAGGAGGATTTGCCCTTGTCCAGCTTTGGTGGTGCAGAGCAGACGTGTCCTGGGTGGAGAGGGGACAGACACTACCAGGATGCACAAATGCCCATGTCAGGGGTTGCCAAGTGTAGCCGTGAGTGGGTGCCACATAGCACACAGCAATGGAGGACTGAGGAATAAAGCTCCTTTGACCTCAGAACTCCACCACCTTCCTCCTGGTCCATTGCACTGGGCTCCTGCACTTTGCCGGGACAGTGGAAGAGAGGTTCAGTCTCCCCAGGTGCCAAACGACGTCTCACAAATTACCTGACCTTAGAGGCTGAGCCCTTTTGAAACCCGTACATGGATTTGTCAGAAGTTTTGGCAGTTTTTTTAAGAACTCCCTTAAGTGAAGCTGCTTGAAACGGTGGCCTTCACCATGAACGGACTGGTTATGAGGTGGCAACTCTCCCCAGGGAGGGCAAGGCAGGGCTGGGGTATTTAGCATGTGTCTGGAATTTTTATCCTAGTTTGCAGAACCATAATTTTTTTGTAAGCTTTGACACATCCCTGTGTGTGGTCAGGGTATTTCCTCTCCTCTCAAAATATCTGACGGAGGGAGATACATCCCTGTAACAGACCAGTCACAGGAGGTGACCTGAAAAAAATCAGCTATCGCACACAGTATCATGTAAATAAATACATCTCACAATTTTTCTAAGCATCTACAGTCGGCTGTATGTGCTGGGTGGGTATGACTGGGTTATTATAGTCTGTCATTTTGGCATGAATTCAGACACCATTTTAAGTGACTATTATTTAATAGGCTGGAAGAAGCCTTTGGAGCTGTTATTATCTCTCATGTAAATGCACGTTAAAGCAACTTGAACAGGCATATCATCTTCCTGATGGGCTGTATCGCTCCTGTGGGAAGGCTGAGGGGTTTGTGCCCTGCCACACCAGAGCTTCCCACCCTCTGGGATGGCAAACGGGAGGAAGGCAGACCCCCAGGATGGCACATGGAAGGATGTCAGGATGCTACAAGGAACTGCCGAGCTGCTGCCTGGGCTACGGCCATGTGCTTAAGGATGCAAAGCAAAGGGCTTTGCTTGGGAGGACTGAGGTAAATAAGCTTAACCCAAACTTTAGAGATGATTTCAGAAAGGCTGTGTGGACAGGCCGTATATTGATGCTTCGTTGCAGCACGAGGCAGCTCTGCTGCCCATGGGTTGCAGATGCTTTGGGATCTGGGAACCCGCTGCGGAGGGAAAAGTTTTCAAGGTCCAAAGAGCAAACTCTGGGAAACCACTGGCCTTGGAGGGCTGGGAGCCGTGGGGAGGGACCACACAGCTTCCCCGTTTATTAGCAGAGAGCCGTGGACAGCAAGTGGGGAGGCGGGATAAAAATCCCACGCAGCACAAAAAGCCGCTTGACGGGGATGCCGCTGTAAGAAACGTGCCTGGCAGGGGAAAAAAACAGGATCCTTGGATTATGGTGTCTAAGAGTAGGTTCCATTGGTGCTTATTCTCCATCCCAGTCCCAGCCCAGGAGAGCTGCTCCGTGCCCAGCTCTGGCCGCAGCCAGCGGGCCACCCTCGGATGCAGGCAGCATCCCCAGCTGCCTCGTGATAGCACTATTTTTCCATTCGACTCAATAAAAATCTGTGATTTATTAAGTGCTTGTCATGTTTTGATACGTGGATCAGGAACTGATCAATAGCCAGCCAAATTTAATAAAAAGGAGCTCTATTCTTGGGAAATGAGCTTGTTACCATGCCAACTATCGATCTTTCCTGACAGGCTGCTGGAAGTCGCAAAATGGGGTCCTGATGGGTAGGTCGGTCTCCCTGCCTGCCTGCCTGCCAGGAACGATGCCGATTGCAGCCTCTGTATTTAAAAGACTTTGGAAACAACCCTATTTTTTTTAATACCGGCTCTATGTAATTCTTTGGCAAAGGTTCTAGATTGCCTGGAGCTGGCGGAAATGCTCCAAAGGCTTTTTTTTTAGCTCACTGGCTCTAAGGTGGTGGAAATAGAAGAGAGTGGGGAGCAGAGCTCTGGTTCTGCACCGGGGCCTCCCAGGACAAGGAGGGATGGAGCTGGACACCAGCCCACGTGGACACCTCGCCGGTGCAGGTCATGCCAGCCATCGGCTGGTCCCTGCCCCACACCAACACCAAAGCATCTTTCTTGTGATGTTCGTAACTCAGCGTGACCCAGACGGTGCCAAAGGGCACCAAAGCGATCCCCCCATCTGGTGGATTGCTACAGCTGACCATGGTAAGCAGGGCAGATCCGCATCCTGAGGAAGAAAGATGCTCCCACAGGTCCCAGGGTCACTCTGCTGATCTGAAGTCCCTAAATTCAAAGTGTTGGCATCACAGCCGCTCTCTGGCTGGGTGGCACCAAAAGATTTGGGAGCAAAGGTTGGATACAGATGAGGAGGAAGGAGTTTGTCGAATGCAAATAGAACATCCCTAAGGTTTTGATTTGCCTGATCCATGTGAAATGTTCCTAGAATTTTATTTGCACTTTATTCTCCTTTTATTTCTCAGACGGGGGGTGGGCAGGGCTGCCAGGGGACCCGGGCTGTGTCCTTACCCGTGGCAGCCTGGCACAAAGAGGGAGCATTTTTCCATGTACAAAACACACCATGTACTTTGGCTCCATCATTCTCCTTGTCCCGGTCTGAAGTAAAAACTGAACCCATTTTCTGTTCTGTAATTTTACATATTAGCCAGGCTTCTTGTAACTGTCTGAAATTTATGGTATATTGTGGAAAAACTGCTCTTTCTCAGAATCATAAGACCAATGTTTGTGCTCCATGCCAAGGAATGGTGAGCAGAGAGGCCCTTGCTTATCCTTATTGCTATAACAACCAAGGGCAGCCAATTTCGTTATTTGCCCCCTCAGAGGGTCGGAAACGGAAGAAACGTAGAGGGGTCACATCAGTGGGGAGGAGGGGACAGGAGAGGTGACCCAAACCTGACCAACTGGGGTATCCCATCCCATCTGCCCCATGCTCAGG